>CM053759.1:4341042-4491756 GCA_028658305.1 Pachyuromys duprasi | reverse complement strand
GTACTGAACTTTATTGGCAATTGTTTCAATAAATTGTAGTGGTTTAATTCTAATAGCTCATTAACTGATATGCCCCTCCAACATTGCTTTGCCCTTCCATGGAAGCCTCTTTCTCTTCTTGGTAAACTTTGAAGTGGTTTGTAGAGTTCTACGAACCATTCTCTGAAACTTGATTGAGGTTGCATTAATTTATACAGAAAATTTATTGCATTAATTTCCAAGGTAATGCAACTGAATAAATTCGAGAAAATAAATATACTTATCATTTTGGGTCTTCCCATTCACAAAGTTACCTTGCCTTGATGTGGCCTAGTTTCCTTTTTTAAAAAAGAAAATGAAAGTATAATTTTAACCACTTGTGACATTTCTGAGGAAACCAAACAAATCATTTATGTTATAGTTTTAGACAACTCCTGCTCATTGAAAGAACGTAACACACAGTGGTTAATGTTGCTGTCAATCTTACCCATGTTTGTAAAAAGCTTCCTTGTATCTTGACAAAGGGTTTTTAGATCTTCAGTCCTAATATTTATAATGTCTGAGTCCAATTTCATTTTCCTTGTGTATTCTAGTTGGTCACTGCTAGCACACAGGAAAGCGATACATTTAATATCTGCATAGTTATTGAGCATGTTGTAGGGTCCTTTCTCATTTCTTCCTGTGTTCTCACTGTGGTGGTACTGGAGAGCACCAAAGGTGGAAGAATAGAAGCCAGATTCAGAAAACATGAATATGTCATTTCTTACAAGGCTGAAATGTCAGTTTTCCAAAGTCAAACATATATACATTCTCAGTGTTGCGCTGTTTATACTTGTTTTCCCCAGTTGGAGCACATCAGGAATTCCAGCATTGGGTATGGGGTACCCACCACCACCAGCATCTTTGAACACTGACTTTGACAATCTACACTTGTGATAGTTTGAGGGAGAAATTTGAACTCTTGGTCTCTAACTGATTTGGGTGGGTTTAGGGGGTGTGGTCTTGCTGGAGGAAGTACGTTATTGGCATGGGCTTTGAGGTTTCACACCATTTTCAGTTCTCTCTCTCTCTCTCTCTCTCTCTCTCTCTCTCTCTCTCTCTCTCTCTCTCTCTCTCTCTCTCTCTCTCTCTCTCTGCTTCTTGCTGCTCCAGCTGCCTTGCTTACCATTTCCCTGCTGCAATAGTGATGGACTCCTCTTACTCCTCCGGAACCATAAGGACAAACAGGGTTTCTGTCTTTTACCAGTTGCCTTGTGGTGATATTTTTGTCACCGCCACAGGAAAATAACTACTACAACACTGTGCAGAGTCAGTTTGTCTGAGGCCAGGGAGGGAGGTGTTTGGAGGCACCTTTGCTCTGACCATGATCGAGAAGAGGGTGTAGTTTGGTGTGATCCAGCCATTGCCATGACGCTCAAAGGGACTGTGGCTGAAATCTGTCAGAGTTCGCCAAGGGATGTCGCGGCCATAACTCTCAGAAAGCCAGGCTGTTGAGTCTAAAGGAATATCTTGTCTCGTTTGTTAATCTATTCAGGTCTGTTACTCTATTGGATAACCTGGTTATAAATTTATATTCAAAAGAAGCATATGATGCTTGCTATGATTATCAGATTAAAAAAAAATTCTTCACCAAACAAGGTCTCTACATGGTGATAACTCAATTTTTTTTTTTTTTTGCCCTTCTCTTATCTTTCTCCTGTTTTAGCTTCTTCCTCTCTCTCTCCGGAAAATCGATTTGTAGGTTTATATTCTTTCTTGTGTCAGGGTGCACACGGCTGGGTTCACACTGCTGTACTGAGCACTGCTGAGGCCTCCCTTGGTTCATCCTTATGGGGAGGACATCCCCCTCCAGGGTGACTGGCTTGCTTCCACTATGTCAAATGTATGCAGCGGAGAAAGGGGATATGCCAGCAGCTGGAGTGGCTGAGCGGAAGGAAGGAGGTTAAATGGTATTAATCCCATTTGAAGCAGCAGGCAGTGTGCCGAACGCTTTCAGATACAATGCCATGTTTAATCCCCCTAACAATCTTGCAAGAAGAACATTGCTACGATTATTTCCACACAAAGATAGCGAGATTCAAGGAGGTGGGAGTTTGATCCAGGGCTGTTTACTACAAAGTCCATGCATGGGTCAACAGGCCACTCATTCTGAATCTCAGCTCAAGCTATCAGCGATCTCAGGTCTCCCCAGAATCCTGCAGACAAGAACTGTGTCACATGAAGGCCAAGAATGAGCCTCCGTGAGCTGAAAGAGCCACACGGCCATGGACTTCTTCAGGCAAATATGTTCCATCCAGACCCTACCCTTGGGTGAGCCCAGGTGTTCCCAAGAGCAAGAGGACTCCTGGTCAACAGACAATACTGCTATCTTTTGCTCTCAGCCCCCAAATCTACTTCCTGGAACCAGCTCACCACACTTTCCCGACCTTTCAGTTTTGCTTAGTGAGTTAAGATCAGATGAACAGGGCTGAGGAAGCTGTAGGCTGAGGGACTTAGCAAAAATTCTTTCCCACAACACAGGCCTCCATTCTTCTAACATACCTCAAGTGCATGCCCTCAGCCAACACAGATCTGCTGAGAGGAAGATTAACAATGATGACAAGAATAGCCCCTGACTTGATAAAACAAATATCAGCTGGGTCAGGGGACAGGAATTGCCTGTAACTGACCTTGGGTTCAGTGTGTTCTTCATTAGCAGGGATTGCACCATCTTAAGTATTTCACCGTGTGCTGACTCTGAAGTTAGACCTTAGACACTGCCCTTGAACTCAGTCAATATTTGCAGAAGGTGGGGAGGGGGTAGAGGCTACAGAGCCACAGAGAGGGGAATGGAAGATATTTGGGGAGAGAGTTTGGCGCTCCCCAAGCATCTAACTGCGAATCTGATGTTTTAGAACCTGTCTTCAGAGTTCTGTGGTGTTCTCCCTGAGGCCGAGTGCGTGCGTGCGTGGGGGGAACAAAGGTGGCTGGTCGGTTTTCAGTGACTAAAACGCAGCTTTGCGTTAGTCCCGGCTCCCCAGTTGCTTCTCAAGATAAGGATGAGCTCCCTGAACCGACCTGTCTCTGGCTCAGCACACACTCTGCACTCTGCGTGGGTCAAATTCCAGCCCAGCCCCGGGCTCCAGCTCTTTGGGGTACATCGATTTCCCCTTTCCTGAGGCTTCCGGGTGAGAGGTCAGGGGAGGTGGGGGCGTGGGTGTTCAGGCTTCCTGTCTTTCAGTCATGATCCGCTGTCCGCTCTCGCTGGGGCACGGAGCCTCACACGGGGAAGCAGAGCCTCACACGGGGAAGCGTTCAGCTCATCTTAGGTTTTAACAGCACAGTCTTCCTCACCATCACCTGTTCTCCTGTTTGGCCATCTGCCCAAAGGCACATATATATATATATATATATATATATATAAATATATATATATTTTTCTGTTCTGAGGACAGAACCCAGTGTCTCATGAGTATTCAACTACCGAGCTCCTCCCCAGGCCTGTGCCACCTATTTTGTAAATTGGTTTCTTTTCTGATGACTTAACCTTGAACTCTGGTCTGTTCTAAGTAAACATCCCTCATACTATAACATGTCTCCCTTACCTGTGGTTGAAACCCAGTATTCTGTGGGCCAAAACGAAAACCTAAAAGTAGCAATGCGTATGTGCGTGTATGTATGTATGTATGTATGTGCACATATGTTTATAAGTATATGTCTGTGTGTATGTGTATATGTGTGTGTGTTTGAGTGTGTGTGCATATGTATATGTGTCTCTGTATATGTGCATGTATGTGCAGGTCTGTGTGTATATGAGTATGTATATGTATGGGCATGTGTGTTTATGTGTGTGTAAGCACATGTATACTTTTGTGTATATACGTGTATGCGTCCATGTATATAAAATATGTATGTAACTATGTCTGTGTCTGTATATATGTGTGCATGTGTGTTAATGTGTATATGTGTATATGAATGTGTAAGTATGTATATGTGTCTCTGTTTATGTGTGTGTGAATGTGTAGATATGTGTTATGTTTGTGTGTGTACATGTGTGTGCATGTGAGTGTGTATACATGTGTGTGCACATATGTGTCTGTTTCTGCACACACACTGTGGGAGGACAGGAGCATACTAATTCTGTGTCCCTTGCCTGTGTGCCTTCTTGGAGGGTTCAAAACCCCGAGCACACACACACACTCACACCAAGTGTGGTGATACACATTGGGAGCAGGAAAGGCAACCAGAGTTCATGGTCAGCCCCAGCTCTTTAGCAGGTTCGAGGCCAGCCTGGAGTAAGTGAGGCTCTACTTCAAAGATAAAATAAAATAAAGCAAATACTCCGTATGTTCCTTTCGCTGCAATGTTAGCCCCGTGGCGGGTACCCTGGTGAGCACGCCGTGTTTCCTGGAGACAGTACTACTTGTTAGACCTCTCCACAGTCAGGCGTCTCCCTCTGTCTTTCCAGGATATACAGGTATCGTGTAGTTAGAAGCCACCATTTCATAAAATGAAAACGCCAGGGTTGCTTTGGAAGGGAACGAGCAATTCCCTAGTTGACACAATTCTCTAGTTGACACACTCTTCCAGATTTCTCGCTATGGTTGATAGAGGCTCTCAGATGGCCCAGGCTGGCCTTGTAGCTGCTTCGCCTACCCTACATCCCGTGTGAGTGTGTATGAATGCACCGAGCCCAGCTTCATGTGGTTCTGAGCCTGGAACCAGGGTTTTGTGTAAGTGCTCTGCGGCTGCACGGACCCAGCCTCAGGTTTCTGTCTCCCTCCGTGTTTACTAAGTGAAGGAGAGGCTGAGATTTCTTCTAGGTGAACCTGGCTGTCTCCAAAGCCTTCACTGTCCAAGAAGACGGAAGTGAGAGGTGGCCTCGGAGTTGGGCAGTGTGGCAAACTGAAGTGTCACAGGGTGCAAGGTCTGTTTTGTGAGATGAGGAGGTTGCACCTCAGTGAGCCCACGGTTCCACAGGACGCGTGGTTCTGCTGCCGTTTCCTCCTGCGGCCTCCCTCGCATAGCACCTTCTGTGGCACGCTGTCTTGCACTCGTTGGAGTGGCTTTGCTTTTTTTTTTCCTCTTTATGTTCATGAACATGAGCCTTATAGGAGAATTGACAGCTGGGCAAGGTGTCACACACCTGTAATCCCAGCACTCAGGAGGCAGAGGCAGGCAGATCTCTGTGAGTTTAGGGCCAGCCTGGTCTACAGAGTGGGTCCAGGACAGCCAAGGCTACACAGAGAAACCTGGTCTCGAAAAACCTAAAAAAGAGAGAGACAGAGAATTACCTATCTGTGCAAATATGAACCAGATGTAAAATGAGTTATTTGGAATTTGTTTTGTTTCTTGGATAACTTTGATAATTTCTTCTACAGCACTTGGATCTAATAAAGCTTCTTAAGTGTGTGTGTGTGTGTATGTGGGTGTGTATGGTGTCCTCCCAGGGATCAAACCTGGGTCTTCTTGTGTACTGGCCAAGTTAACTTTTCTTGCTTTGCTTAGGGACCTACCCACCTTAGCAGGATTCCTCACCTATGCCTCTGTGGTACACATAGGTGGGTTGCTGGATCCTGAGAGGAAGGAAGTGAGCACTTAACTGCTGGCCCGTGTGCTCCTTGTGGATGTTCTGGGCATGGATACCTCTCCTCACAAACTCAGCTTTGGGGCTTGGTCCAATTACTGTGTCACTTGCTGAGCCGTGAAGGAGACGAGGGAACTTTTTTTTTTAAACGCCTACTATAGACTTTTCTATTGTTAATAATTGGAAATAGGACCACTGGCTTTGGGCAACTGTTTCCCCATCGGTCAAAAGTCACAACAAGGACACAAGGACAGGACATCTGTCGCCACAGCTCTGGGACCTGGGGCTTACTCACCAAGCACTTTCCAGCCCCCATAAGGCACTGGGTGCTATTTGCACAAGCACAGGGCAAACCCAGTCTCTCTACACACGAGGGATTGATTTGCAGAGACACAGGCATTTTCTCCAGGGCAGCTGCCAAAGATCTCCTGAACCCTGTCACTGCATCGGGCGGCCCCGCAGGGGGCTTCGCAAACAATGCCCTCCCCTCTGCCAGGGAGGGCACCACACGTTCTGTTTCAGAGTGTGATGGCACCTTGTTCTCTCTAAACTGCCCTACTCCAGGCCTGACCCACACTGAGGGGGGACATGACAGCTATAGTTCTGAGCTCAGGAAATAGCTCTCTGGGGACAAAGGCTGTGGGTCCCTGAGTCTCCTGGGACTTGGGGTACTGTAGGGTGTAGTTCTTACTCACAGCTTAGCATGTCTTGGCAAGATGACAAAAGCTCCTGGCTTGGATAGCATGAGCGCTGAGTGGCTTGCACGAGTTCCTAGCCAGGCTCGACCTGCTTCTATGGTGTAATATTTTTGGAAGGTTTGATAGAATCCACACTGTGTAGTTTAATTTTCACACCCATCATGAAAGACCTCTTATGCAGCCCAGTGAGTGCTGGGCCGTCATTTCTTAGAAGACACATCCTGATTTAAAAGATAGTTTCACATGACCTAGTTGTGTAATTTCAGGTGCACACTAAAATTTATCATTCGTTGTTAATTTGTGGCTGTGTGTACTTATGTGTGCCATGCTGTACATGTTAATTTGTTGCTGTGTGAGCTTATGTGTGCCATGCTGTACATGTGGGGCTAGTCCTTTCCGTCCACCATGTGGGTTTGACAGACAGAACTTGGGTCTTAATGCTTGGAGGTCAGCACCTTTACCCTCTACGCCATCTTGTCGGCCCTTTTGCACACATTTTCACACAGAGAGCATGCTTTACCGAGAACATTTTAAGTTCTTGAGTGTGAAAATGAAAGTGCCTTTGTTAAAAAGGTTTAGACCTGGGTGCCCCAGAAGGAATGCCACACTGCTGTGGCGTTCTGGGGAACAACCCCTTCAGACTCAGATGCTCCCCAACGCTGGGGCTGGTGGGATGGCTGGGGAGGAGAGCGTTAGCTGCACACGCGTGGCGACAGGAGCCCCCATGCCAGCACCCCGATGAAAAGCCTGCGTGGCGATGCACGCAGCACCACCGCCTGCAGCTGCAGGAGTGTTAGGGGCAGAGACAGGACTGCAGGGCCTGGCTGGCCGCAGCCTTGCCCCAGGGTCAGTGGGAGGCCCTGACTCAAGGGAATGAAGTGCAGAGCAAGAGAGCAGGACCTGACGGCCTTCCTCCTCTGACCTCTGCACATACGTCTGTGAACCCACCACATACTCCCTCACACACACACACACGCACACGCACACGCACACACACACACGTACACGCACACCCATCACTTCTTTGGTGCTCATTTTTGCTCCTAGTGGAGAAAGAGTCTCTTCCTGAATGGTCATATACGTGAATTAGGAGTCCATGACTGGGGACAGAAAGTCAGTTCCAGCTGAGGCATAGGCTGGCAAGGCACAAGGGCAGCCCATGGCGATGCCACCCAAAGATCAGCCTCAAATGGTGGGAAGCATCTCTAGCTATGCCCTCCCTGTCAGGAGACGTTAGACCTAACGGTGAAGGCAGCAAACTTACACTAGTGACTGGAGGAGCACAAAGCCCTTGATTGCTTAACTGACTCCTTAGCCAGCGTCTGCCACTCACCGCAGGGAAGATACTTCCTCATGGAGATGGATCGCTCACACGTGGATTTGCTCTTGCCTTGCTTTCTCTTTGACCTAAGTTTCTCATGAAAGACAAAAACAAAACCATTTTTTCTCTGTACCCAGGAGTGCTTTGGTGGAAGCCAGCATGCTGACTGCATAGGACTCCACAGCCCTGTCTAGACTTCAAGATTCACCCAGATCTCCCAGGACAGTGGATGGCTGTGACTGCTGAATGTAAGCAAGACTTCCGCCAAGTTGAATTGAAATTTTCAATTTTGCATTGTACGTAATTTTCGTAGTTGCCAGCCTTTTTCTAAGACTATTTACTGTTTTCTTTTATGCAGCCTTCCCTTGCATCTTCTGATTCCACGTGTGATTGTTCACAGTACCACCTAGGTTCCCAGGCACTGGGGAGATGGAGCTAGGAGGATCGTGAGTTCAAAGCCAACTTGGGCTACTTCCCTGGGGAGACCCCCATCTCAAAGAAACGAAATCTCCACAGACCCTAATGGATGGCAAATATTTTCTTTTGATTATTAAAGACTTTAATTCACCCATTTTTATTGGTCTATATTCATCATGCGCAGGGCTGGCCTTCATGAAGAAAACTTATTTCAAGAATGAGATGGACCTTGGCTGCGTCTCCCTTCCTTCTTTCCCCTTTCCGTTTTTCCTCCTCAGTCTTTCTGCTGCTTCCACTCACACATGTGGCTTTATGTATCTATGTAAAATCAGTTTCCACACATAAACACAGGCGTGTGTGATTTGAGACGTTCCTGTGACTCTGATTCTGGGTGCTGGTTTCCCCTCAGATAGGTGTTGCTAAATTTTCTACAAATAAATGTGGAATTTTAGTTGCTAGCTTGAAGGTGTGTCCAACCTTCTGATATCATCGTGCTTCATTGTCGCCTGTGGAGCTCACACCTGAGATCAAGCTACAGAGAAATGACCACAAACAGAGTCTCCTGGTGTCTGAGGTGAGTTTGGGGCTGTATTGAACAGCAGTGGCAGGCACACTCAGTCGTGTGTGGGGCAGACACATTTGCACGGAAGACTTGCAAGCTGTTGATTACTTCAACAGGTAAGAAGAATAAGACTATTTTTTATTAGCTTGTGGAGCATGTGTGTTCCAGTAGAAACTGGGTACTGGTTCCCCCAAGAAACATGTGCAGCCAGGTTTGGGTCAGAAGGGTTTATCTCAGGGTTGGGAACAGTGGTCTGCTTGAATTTAGAATAACACCAGCAGATAATTTAGTCACCAAAGGATTTGTTTATTGTCTTTAATTACGTGTGGGTGCCTGTATGTGTGTATGTGTGTGTGTGTGTTTGTGTGTGTGCACCATGTGCTTGGAGTACCTTCAGAGACCAGAAGGGGTCAGTGAAGTTCGTTGACTTGGAATTACAGAGCTGTGAGATATCTAGTATGGGTACTGGGAACTGAACTCAGGTCCTGTGCAAGAGCAGCTAGTGCTTTCAACTGCTGAACCTTCTCTCCAGCCTCAGAAGCAGAGTTTTAATCAACCCTCCTAGAGCACAAAGACATTCCTTTGTGTTCTAACTTACTTGGGAAACTGTGGATTATTCAGTATGCTCCATGCATCGATATGGAAAGTTGCTATGTGCCTGGGTGTTTTCTCCTTTCTAAGAAGAGTCCATGGGAAATGGGGATTCTTCTTGGTCTACTCTGGGAATAAATATTGTGGCATAGAGGGATGATGGTTTGTCCCCTTTGCCTACTCTACGTAGGAAACCTGGAATTTAAGCTGCTAAGAAAGCAAGAACCCAAAGTAGAAACCACTGTTATTATTTGATAAAGTTTCAATGTCACATGGACTCCAGGAAACTTGTATACTTGCACCAACACATGAAGTTCTCATCAATGAAGTGAGAGTAAAGGAGGCCTGAGGGTTGGAGTTAGTAGCCCCAGAGGCATGGTAGAACAGCTTCAGTGGAGTGGCAGACAGTACAGTCTGCCTCAGGCCAATCCTTCTTATTCTTGGTACAAAGATCTAGCAACTTTTAGTAGTTATAGCAAAGTACTAGAGGCAAGATATTTTAAGATAAAAAGTGATTTATTTAGTTCACACTTTTGACCAAATTGGGTAGTTCCATCCACCAGTTACTCCAGCAAAGCTGTCATTGTAAATGGTGGGAACACAATGCCCTTCCTCATGAGGCAAGACAGGCAGACACAGTCAGGGCCCAGGCTTGCCCCTTTAGAGCCAACCTGTTCTTGACAGGGAGTGTGTCAGGGCCCTGAAAGAACTGCTGCTGTGATGTAGGCTCCCTATTCCCAATCCCGTGACCTGCTGCCTTGTTCTGCGTCCCATCTCTTAGAGACTCTTCCTCTTCTTACTGCCACATTGGGGACCAGCTTTTTGGCACTTGAAACTTGGTGATGCATGCTAAGCAGGTCTAAGCCAAACAAGTATATATTCTTAGAAAGCAAAACAAAAGAAATAAAGACCATTTTCTAAAGCCCCGCACTACGCACAGCAGTAGGAAACAGGCTGCCAGTAATATCTAAAGGAACCTGGGAAGATATTGAAGTTGTTCACTTTCCTGTTTCTGAGTATAACATGGGAACATAAGACCCATGGTTGAGTAACTTGTTATTACATGAACTTGAAGACGATCTTTTCTCTTTCTAGTTGACAGAAGAATTGGTAGCTTAAAGGGTTTCTATACACTACTTTCAAAACTTTTGAGTGTGTTTTCATGTGTGTGAGTGTGATTATGCATACACTCAGCTGGTCAGAGGACCACCTGTGATGTAGGTCCTTGTTTTTGTTTTGTTTTGTTTTGTTTTTTTGTCTGTTTGTTTGTTTTTTAACCTTGTTTGAGAGTGGATCTTGTTTGCCTCTGTGTACCCCAAGGCTAGCTGGTCTATCTGCCCCAGGCTAGCCAGTCTATCTACCCCAGGCTACCTGATCTATCTATCCCAGGCTAGCTGGTCTATCTACCCCAGGCTAGCCAGTCTATCTACCCCAGGCTACCTGATCTATCTACCCCAGGCTACCTGATCTATCTACCCCAGGCTACCTGATCTATCTATTCCAGGCTAGCTGGTCTATCTAAAGCTTCCCAGTGTCTCCTGTCTTCACCCTTCCCCATCTTACTATGAGAGTGCTGTGATTATAGATGTGTGTTCCTACATCTGGCTTATCCAGGAAGCATCTCTCAGGCTGAACTACATTTCTCTTCCCTCAAGCTGAAGGTCAACCAATCAGAGAGCTTCTACAAAGAAATCACGCCATTATAGCAAGCCTCTTGACATAGATTTCCAGGCCTTGCCTGGAAAAATATTGGGTTATATGAGTAAGGGCAGCAATGGATGGAAAGCTACATACGTGATGTTAGCCATACCAGCCTGAAGCCTCACGTGTCCAAAACGAAATGTCACGCATTTTCAGAAAAAAGCACAAATGACATGAGCTTGTAATGTATATTTTATTTTGCACAAGCTTGCATATATACTGCACATACATTCAGTTCAGGAGAAGATGGAAGGCACACAAGGCAGTGGACTACTGCACCCGTTAGTGGTACAAAGCAAACGGTCAAAGTTCGGAGAGTATAGAAAAGCTTCAAACACACAACGGAAACCCTCCCCGCCCCACGACAGCATTGTCCTTTATTTTTTCCTTGTTTTAAAATTTAGTAGCTGCCAAACTAAATTGTTTTACTTTTTCCTTTAAGATCAATTGTCTACGGCACCTTTTTGTTTTCTTTTGAATATGGACAGGGAGTCTCACTGTTTTTATCCTATCAATTAATATTACAGTACATCCTTGGTAATACAAAATTGTACACCTTCATCAAATAAATTAGGATAAATTAAACCAATAAATTATGCAGTCTTCAGAACAATAGACAATAACAAAAATGCACAATTGAAATTGCTTCTAGCTAAAAAAAAAATCAAAAATTGACTTTATCAGTTCAGTTATTTGTACTATATTCAAATCAAAGGGTCTTTATTACAAAAAAGAGCTTCATAATGCTATTTACAACATATTGCTAAATAATATAAAGGCAGTGTTTGTCACGGTTTGTACTATATACACATGAGAAATGGCTGGGACAATGTTGGGGGAAGCTGTGGCCTTTGCTTCTTCTAGAGAGCTGAGCCCAGCTCCACACACATCATTTTCCCTAAGTCTAAATTTGAAATGGCAATGTACAACTTTAAAATGCTTTATTCCCTCATATTCAGAAGAGTTGTTTGTTTTGTTTTGTTTTGTTTTGTTTTGTTTTGTTTTGTTTTAATCCAGTGAATCCATTTTCACAAAGGCAGGCCAGCCATTTGCCTGCCTGTTCATGTGTGTGCACGTTAGGGGTGCCTGATTGGAGAGAGCTCAGGTAAGAAGACACAAAGTGCACATGCTTCCACAGAGTCTTAGGAGAATCATTCAGAAGGATGAGAAGGTTAAACACCAGTTTGGAACCCAGCTCTGAGGACGAGCATTTCCGCTTCAGGTTTTTAGATGGTTGAAAACCAACAGATCTACAGAGGCAAGGCTGAGCTTCCTTGCATGTACCAGTGCGAGCGATGCGGCGGCGCATACCAACCATTGCGTTTCCAAGGGGAGCCTGTAAAAACGATGCCGCGATCTGCAGACACGGAGTTTACACCAGGAGGAAACAGTTGTGCTGTTCACACTAATGAATATAATATACACAGCAGAGAGACTGCTCACGTCCTGACACACACACTGCTGCTTTGGGGAATATCTGTGAACCACTCCTGCTTTGATTAAGTTACGGTTGCTTTGGGGGAGCAGTCTATGCTTGACTCCCCCACCCCAAACTCCTTAGCTAAGTAGTCAATATCAACCTGCATGTGTGTGGGGATGTGGATGATTACTTACTAACTGTCTTCATGTACACAGAAAAGAAATGTCATAGATTTACAGAGGTGCCCTTGCCCTTGACATCCGATAGAGAGAGACTGTCATCTTGTGCAAGTAGAGAGCAGGACTCTTGAGAATGCTTTCAACTTCCTGTACAGTCACTGTAGTGTCCCTAATAAATTCAACAGCTGCTGTGAGACTGTAGCTATTTACTAAAATTTCATGTCTTAGCATAACAACAGCCATGAGGTTAAATATTTACATTTCCTTATAAAAGTTCCCCTTTGCTTTAGTGTTTTTGTTTTGATGTTTTAAATTTTTTTAAAAATGATATTCACCCATATTCCTAGCACAGTAACAAGGATTCTTCAAACATAAAACACTTCAGTTAGGTAATACTCAGAGGCACAAAGCAAACTTCAGGAATATGGGGGTGAACATTTACTGAAATAATTACTAGATCCTAACATCTTCCACATATTTTTTTTACCATTTAATGCAAAACATCTCCATTGAACAGCCAGAGAGACAGTAAGAAGTAAATGTTGTGTTGTTGCAAATAGAACATTCTTTTCACAAAACGTAACAAATGCCTAAAATAAATTCTTAAGTCTAGATAAGAAAAGGTAAGCGTTCCACTTCACACGCATACATATGTATATTTTTACATGTGTGTGCCTGTGTGTTCATATCCACACCTCTGCACACACATTGCACATGGTATGAAATATTGCTTCTATAGTGCTTCTCATTAGGCTAATTAAAACACAAGAGTTACACCACAGTTACAAAAAAATTGGCTTCTACAAGAATCTTCAAAACTCGAATGCTGCTCAAACAATTGAGGAAAAAATAATTTGCGGTGTATCAAACTGTTCTAAAAATTTCTCTTCTTCAAAAACATTATTCTCCTGCTTTGTTTTAAAAAGACGCAAAATATGCATAGCTATCAACATCATGTCAAACAGCCAGAAAAAAAAAATAGTGTTTATTGCAGCTGTAGTTGGAAATAAAAGTGAAAAGAGATGAAACAGAAAGCCACAGAAGGCACAAGAACAGTTGAACTTGTGGGGAAAGAACTGGTACTTTGAAGGATTTTTAAAAATCCTGCGCTGGTGCATCTTAGATCTAGGCACAGACTATCACCTTGAGTGTACACGCAAAAATAACAGGGGGTTAGCGTGAAAGAAGTGGCAATGTGGAGTTGCAACACAGAATTTAGGCCGGTCCCCATGCTCCTACTGTGAAAAGCAGACTTTGCCCTGTGCACAAAGCGGTTTTCACTGGGTGAGAGCCGAACTAAGGTTTGAAAGATAGTAATTTTATTTTATTTTATTTATTTTCCCGGTTGTTTCTGTTTTGTTTCAAAACTAGCTGCTTGATGGGAGTGTGGACAGACAGCCCGTGTAGATTTCAGCGTTGTCCTGGGAGACACACGGTCAGGTGGCCGTTCAGGAGCAACACCTCAGTGCAAAGCCACAGAGGCCTGCCTGCTTCGAGCAGAGAGCCCAGTCTGCCCTCGCCCTAACAGGGCAGCATTGTCTCCAGCCTTGCTGAGCACTGACAGGAGATTCCAGTAGCTGAGGGCACTGACATTCAGTAGGAAACACAACTTTTTTTTTTTTTTTTTTTTGCTAAATTTATCTATTGAAATTAGAAAGGCAGAGGAAAAACAATATTTTAAAAATCCAAATAAATCTAAAATCAATATTCATTTGCCCCAGACTGCGAAGATACCTAGCAACCTGTCTACCTGGTATCTACACTGCAGCTTCGCCTCTGGCCTGACGTTGGGGAGCTCTGACTGGCATGTGACTCAGCACAGCTAGGACCCTGTTGGACCCCTGCAGGAACCACAATGCCCTGGGTCCGAAGCAAAGCATGTCAAAGACTTCCATACTGTACCATACTTTGGGCTCCTGCCTCTGTTGTTTGATTCTGAGTATTGCACTTCAGTGCTATGATTGGTTACCTGGGCTTTTTGTTTTATAGGCAGCCAGAAAAAGAACAAATATATTCTAACAATTCTATATGCACGTATATAATTGTATGTGCATGGGTGCGTGAGCATTGAGAGATGCCCTTGTAGGGAATGAACAGTGATGACCAGGCCAGTCCATGCTCTGTCCATATCGCCGGGGCCTTCTGGTCTCCTGGAAGATGCTGGGGCCTCTCAGGGCTGCACTATTTAGCTTAAAGTCAGCAGGTTTTAAGGCTTTGTGCTGACAATAATTGTGTTCATACATCCCTGCCCATCAGCAGAATTTATAAATGATGTTGAATTGCAGTGATCCAGCTAGCTAGACAGTCACAGGGGCTGACCCGTGTCCTCCAGAGTCAAACGCTGATTTTTTTTTATTTAAAAAAATTGATGAAAAATTGCATTTCTGTTCTTTATGCTTTAAATACCAGATCTTTTACTGTGTCATTTTTACAGTGTGTATTTCAAATTATCTAAGAGGAAGTAGGAGCCTGGAGCACACTATTAGGGTGAACAATGCTGTTTACTGTACCTGTACATAAAAATCCAGCTAAGAAAACAATTGTGAATGGTATTCAGCATTTTAAATGCAAGTATAGGACATGGTATATCATCAAAAAACTGGGGATTGTGGGGAGAGCCATTTGAGAATGGGTAAATAGCAGCTAGCTTTCTCAGTGTGCTGAAATTTTATGTTCTTGGGTAACCCCAAACTAACCTGTTACTGTATAGTCTTCTCACACTTTGGTCAATATGAGCTTCTGAAGAGACACCAGCAACCTCTTTAAGATTTTGTAGCCAAAGAGAAGAGAGGGACCGCCACCCTGGCATACGCAGAAGCAACGAGCCATTGCTGGGTGCTGTCCTCACAGGAAGTAAAGGTCGGGTCGGCTAGCAGCTGTCAGTGTGCCCTAAGAGTAGGCAAGGATTTCACGGTCAGTGGAATCTCTTAATTCCTCACTGTAGAAAGGTATCCAGAAATTAGTGTTTTAGGAGAAGAAAAAGGGTCAAACAGCAACAGCAATGCTAAGCATATAAAGAAAAGTGGAGCAAAGGCTACATTTAAAAAGTACATGCCTTTTAATATGTAAAGCAAAATAAATAGGAAATGATGACAAAACACTGGGTTCTCTCTAGAGCAACACCTCTGAGCTCATGTTTCACCAAGGGCCTGTTCTAAGCGTACAGAGACAGCAGGCTGACCTGCATGGACTCCCTGTCTCATCTCCAGAGAGTCATTTTTGTACAAAAATTAGTCTGGGGGTGTTTGTCATTTCTCTTACAAAAGGCTTGGTGGCGATCTTCCTAAAAATCTGTCCTTTGAGGACACTTTTGCAGTGTGAGCTGGCCAGCTGCCGCCGGCATTAGTTTAAGAAAAAGTCACTTATCTATCTGGCTCAAACCAAACATGGTATCCAGTGTGTGAAGTGCTTTCCTTGGGCTTTTCAGAGCTTCTTGCCCTTAGAAACCAGAGACACAGCACAGGGTGTCGTGGTCACGCGTCCACTCTGCTGACCGTCATTTACACTAAGCTTTCAAGTGAGCAGAGCATCCTTGGCTCATGTAGACTTTACACAGGCTGACATTCCCTCTTCCTGAAAACCAACCCTACCTTAAGTCTCCAAATATTAAGGGCTTTGGGTAAAAGTAAACTAAAGGCAAAGAAGGAAAATACCCATCCCCTTGTAATGGGGGGAAAGAAAGGGGACCCAGAGAGGACGAGCAGGAACCACCAGCCGACATCATGACATAACATGCCTCCCCCACACATGTAGAAGAACTCAAAATCTAGACACAGAGAAGGTGGACATCCAGGGGGGACCTCTTCTACTCATACATTCAAAGAGTTGCAGTCTACTCATGAAGGAGGTCCTGTAGGCAGTTCGGGGATTTGAAAATCTCGGGAACTTCGCTATCCAGCTTGCAGATGACCTTATAGATGGCCTTCTTCCACGAGGGATCCACGTCTTTGCCTGCGATGATGGCGTTGAAAAACTCCCGTAATGTGATCTGCGCAACTTCCAGGAATCTCTCTGGAACCTGCTGATACAAGGAGACAATGGTATTAGGAAAGTTTTCAGTTTCCAGTCTGCAGTTCTTCAAAAGAGCCCGAGCTAACGCCATGCTCTCAGAAGGGGGCTTTAGACGGCACCTGCATTTTCTAAAAATGGCCGGCCTCTACTCTCTTCCGCAGAGCTGTCATATATAGCAGCACTAAGAGAGGCAGCCGCCTCACGGGGTTCAGAGGAGACTTGCACGGAGGAGACAGGGGACCCACCAACACCAGGGGTTCACTGCGAACACTGCAGTTGAGAAAGGAGACCCACGTCCTCATGTGGGTAAGCAGGCCCATTCTGGAAGAAACTTGCCAACTCCTTTTTCAGAATTTGACTCCTCTCTTTTTGGCTTCCAGTGTGGAAAAAAAAAACAACACACCAATGTGTTCTCAGAATAGAATAACACATGTTGGGCTTCTACATAAATGAAGTCCCTAACTTCAATGAAGAAACTCTAAGATCTGTTTCCTATATGTATTGGAGACCAGTTGTCTTGAAGGCCCAATTATTTATTAAAACAGTCAGTATTATAAAGGGAGAAGATAACAACACAAAGTCCTGAGATATGAAACTTAAACTGAACCCTGAATTACTATGCTTTGCTTGGGTGTTGGAATTGTTCCTTAGACAGTAGTTTGTGAAGCTGATCATTGTTGTAAAAACTAACACTGAGTATTTGCTGTCTCAGGCACCTTGTTACATTATATATTGAATACCTTTCCATTCTTCCAACCTCTGTGTAAGATGTTATTATCTCAATTACACATCAAGAAAATGGAGGGAGCAAAAGAAGTCACTCAAGGTTATTCTACTCCAAAATTATCATTCCCCAAGCAATCTTTCCAGAATTTCTATTTGTCAAGCCCTTGCTCCCACAGCAGTTAGTGTATGTGAGTTGTCTGTCTGTCCACATTCTCTTACCTGTTGACCTAATAGTGTGACTTTTTGACTGTGAAAAGAATACTTAGTATTCTTTAGAAATAACTCACAGTCAGGTATGGCCTATCTGTGCCCACATCAGCATGACGGATTCATAAAATAATTGTACAAAGTCATGATTTTCCCAGAATGTACTAGTGAGGTCTTATTTTTATGTCAAGTTCAGATGTATGAGGACCTAAGTGCATGGTAGTGTATGCAAAGACACACACGTCCTCACAGATGTAGAACGAAAGACCTTCAGTTCAGAAGCGTCAACTACTGAAACATGAGGGAGATTATTGCCCTGTGAGTTCAACAACTTCCTCTCTGCCTTTTCTCACCAGGTGCACAGGCATAGACATGTGTGCTTGCATGTATATGCACACACATGGGTGGTAGGTGACACAGAGGGCTAAAACAAGCTGTGTCCAATACAAGCCAATTGTTCCTTTGGAAAATCTTGTAACTTCCCAGAACAAAAAAAGTGAAAGGCCCCAACATGGACTCTAGAAAAGGGAAGGGGCCTGGCATAATGGCCCACATCTTTAGTCACAGCATCTTGGATCTCTGTGAGCTCCTGGCCAGCCAGGGCTACTTGGAGACCATGTCTCTGAAACAGAGGAGGGTATTGAGCAATTGGTCCCTAAAGCATTTACATTGGCTTGTGAGGACAATGCTGACTGGAAGAATACCAAGGACCCTCCTCTTCCTGGCTGGGCAACCACCAGTCTGCAGAGAACACACACATTCCCACGGAAGCACCTGTGCGCATGCGGATTTCCTGGAGAGAGCATCGTGTTCCCACCCAATGACAAGTCATGGCACGAGGGCCTTACTGAGAGAGGACACATGGCTGGGGCGTGGTCTGCAGCCAGAGGCTACACAAGCAAAGATCAGTGTGCAAGCAGTGTGCTCTCACTGGCTGCTGGCAACAGAACCTCCATGAAACCCTGTGCTCCTTAAACAAGCCCAGAGCTGCAGGAAACAGTGGCCTCTGAGAGACGGGGTGTGAACTCTGGAAAAAGTGAGCAAGCCAGAACCAGAACCCCACCCACTCCAAGAACACCCCCACCACACACACACATACACAGAGAGAGAGAGAGCCAGGGACAGGGAAAAGGCCTTATGGAGCAGAATTGTCTAGAAAACCCTATATCAGCACAGGCCCTAAAGGGGAAAGGGGAGTTTTAAGACTTGACTGAGGACAGAGGGACTTCAAGGATTGGGCCAAGTCTCTGCCCACTTTCTCAGAGGCCTATCCTTAGCTTAGGGGGCTTGTCCCATTTTGAACATTCATTTCTTGGGGTCATCATTGCCAGCTGCCCTATGACAGCTTTCGTACTGTGTCTGGCTTTTCACCGCCTCACAACTGGCTTCAGTGTCTGCACCCTAAGATGTCCATAGCTGGGGAGCCTAGCTCTTCATTCTGTGTTACCTACGTGTTCTGTGGGCCTTTTATAACTGTTCCACAAACACCACTGTCCTTAATGAGGATCCCTTCCCTGTCTGCTGCATCCCACAGTGCTTTGTAGTCTACTGATATTCTCCCTCAGGGCTTTGAGGAGAGGAAGTGTAGAGTGGGTGCAGCTCAGTGGTACAGTTATTTCCCTGGCCTACATGCGGCTCTGGGTTTGATGCTCAGTACCGCTACCAAAAAACAAAAAAAGAAAGAAACAAATTCACAGAAAGGTATAATTTTGAGCAGCATGGATCTCAGAAATCACCATTTTATAGATAAAAAAATTAAGTTAAAAAAAAAAACCTACGAGATCCCATGAGATGGTGAAATGGTAAGGTGAAGAGCATGAATTACAATGTCTTCCTGCTAGCATGTGCTGACCTCCTTTGGATGTGTTCCCATTACTTATTTACTTTCATTTATTACTTATTTTGGTTTTTTTTCTCCTCTTTTTGCCTTTTTTCTTCCTTCCTTCCTTCCTCTTTCTTTCTTTCTGAGGTAGGGTCTCTTTTGCCTTTCTTCTTCTTTTTTAATTTTTTATTTTTTTAGGCAGGGTCTCATGTAGCTCTGCCTGGCTTTGAACTCAGCACATATTGAAGAAGATGACCTTGAATTTGTAATCCACCTGCCTCCACCTTCCTGGGTGCTGTGTTGACAGATCTGTACCCCAAGCCAGGCCTCAATGCTTGTTGTTTGTTTGTTTTTCAAGAGAGGGTTTCTTTGTGTATCCCTGGCTGTCCTGGACTCATTTTATAGATCAGGCTGGCCTCAAACTCACAGAGATCCGCCTGCCTCTGCCTCCCTGAGTGCTAGGGTTACAGGCATGCGCCACCTCCCCAGGCTGCTTAAATGCTTTTTATAAAGACAGCCTGTCTCCCATAAGGCAACGAATTCCTGACAAGCTGTGTATCTATAACTGAGGAAAACCATCTCCAAGGAGCCAGGAACTTTAATGTAAATAGAAACAGAAACAGGTAAAGAGAGTTACCGGCCGCTGTTTTGGCTATTGGGACCGGTGTCCTCTTGGTGCACAGTGAAGCAGCTTGCTAACGTACTGCTTGCTCTGGGCAGTGGGCACACAGAGGCTGTGTGGGGTGAAGGCTTCTTGGGGATCTGCTGACACTGGCGCAGTTCATCTGTTGTTGGCTCCAGGAGTGTGGGGTAGCAGCTGCTATTCTGAGAGAGTTGAGGGCTTCCACCCACAGGTAGAGATCTTACCCACGAAAACAGGAGCCTCAGCCCTCTGCTCTGAGCCTTTCTCCACCTTCACGTACCCGCGTAGGGCAACATCTCTCTGACATTCGGGGGTCATCGGGGTTCAGGTTTAGTAAGGTGATATCACCCATGTCTGTGCACCTCCTCACACCTAATGGCTTTCCAATCACTAATAAACATCTGCAGAAAAGCCCCTAGTGACAAGTAATCCCTTATCTCGGTTTCTTTTAATAGAACCCAACAATCTCCACAATGAACCCTCGAGTCTCCTCAGCATCAGGTGCGACAGTCAATCAAGCTGCTGGAATGCAAGACAATGCAGGCCGCGGGGGGGCGGGGAGGGGGAGGCCAGGCCTCTGGACATGCCACAGGGGAAAAACAAAAGGCTTCCAAAGTCTTTGGCAGAACTGGGAGGCTATTGTGGGAGCTGCTTGGCCAGGAGTTCTTCAGAAGGGAGAGTGGAAACTTTGCTCTGATAAAAAGGCATCCCGGCTGAGGAGCCTCACCCCAAATGGTCTTGCCTTGACATTTAGAAAAAAAAATACTGGTGATGAGGTATTTGAATATACTGGTCACTCTGGGGGGAGATGGCCGCAAGCATCTATCAATTCCATCCCAATTATTTGCTCTTGCTTATTGATCAGCGTGAGACAGTTGCTTGTGGACTTCGGGAGGATGGAAGAAAAGGGTTTACATCTGCTTAGTCCACAGCTGGGCAGCACACAACAAGCAGTAGGGTGGGTGGGTGGGTGGATGGATGTTTTGCTGCTGCTGTTCTCTCTCTCTCAGAGGATTGAGTGGCAAAGACATCCCCCTCCTGTCTTCCTCCTCCTCTTCCCAGTTGCTTTACCTTCAAGGATGATTTGTTTTATTAAACTGGCTGTCCCTAGCCTCTGCAGTCCATAATGAAAGCCTGACATAGCAGGCTGCCTGCCTTCTGTGTCCTGCAGACACTCATCATAAGTGTCAGGACATACCAAGGTTAGCGGTCACTGGAAGTGTGCTCGCTGGCCCAAACCTTGCCAAACGCTCTTGGCAGCTGACTGAATGTCACAGAGAATAGAGGGGGATTACAAAGGTTAAAAAGAAGACAGTCTCTCCTATTTTCTGGAGACAGAGAAGCTGATTTTTCACACCTCTGAAGCATCCATCAGCTCATTCATTGGCCTCTTGTGGGGGACCATAACCCTGCCCTTTGCTCAGGTCCCTGTGGACACTCCTCTACTCTTGATCCCCTTCAAAAAACGGGACCACTGGCTTCAGCTCACCAACGGAATCATCTTTACTGAAATGGATAGAGAACAAGCCAGGCCTCCCTCCCTAGCTCTCCTCAAGACCCACCACCCAATGGCCAGCTCAGCCTATCAACAGATCCCAACCTTAGTAAGAAGATCTTTTTGACACTTATCTTTCAAGCTAATTTCTCCCCTCAAATTTCAACATAAAAATGGAAGGCGTCTGTAAGAACGGACAGGAGTGGCTGAGGGCTGAGGAAGGACTGCCTTGCCTTGTATTTTGGTGAATTAGTTTGTGTGTAGGTTTTCTTTCTTCTTCCTTCTCTACTTTTTTTTTAATACTATAAAAGGGCAATAAAATGCTGACTGCAAGAAGACAATGTCAAGGAGACAAGGGTGCTGGTATTTTGGATACTCTTCACTGCTTGCCTCGGAGAGAGTTATTCTTGTCACAGTCTTTTGTCTGCATCTGCTGACGGCCTGCCGTAGCCAGCAGCATACTTTAACTGTTCTGTCACCTCCTAACATCACATGCATCAGCTGTTGGGCTTTTGTTACGGGTATTGTAGAACTAATCCGCTGTGGCTGTTCTACTGTGCAGTAAATACAACAGAAACCGGCTTCTCAGACCGTTCTGCATGAATATTTCACACAGCTTTTTACAACTCCGGGACTCACCAAATCAAATAAATAAATAACCCTCCACCCCCAGCACCCCCCAGACCCTCCCCATTCATGGAAACAAAACCTCTCAAAGTAGCTGCAGATGCCTCCGAGTTACCCACACTGAAGGCAGGGGCTGGAGCTGGCAAACCATTGTATCAATGAAGTTGAAAGAAAACTGGTCTCAACTTCAGCACCACTGAATCCCACCGAATCTGTATTTACGAGGAGAGTTAAACACATCTGAGGCTCGGGATGGGTAAGCAGCTCTGAAACTCTGCAGAGCCTCTTGGGGGTGGGGATTTAATACATACACACCCAGGTAAGCATATGTTTCATATGTTCACTCCACACACACACACACACACACACACACACACACACACACACATCCTTGTTAAAGTACTTTTACTGTTTCCTCATGCAGTTTCTCCCTTTCCAATTATCTGGAGGCAGTTAGGGTAACATGCATGTACTCTTAATAAATCCTAAGGGCCCTTTCCAAAATGTGTAACCTGCACAGAGGTGCGGTGAGAAACCAGACTCTAAAACGTTATCCAGAACTAAATACACATCACGAACCCTCTGCAAGCAGAGACGCCAAGGCATTTTCCAGATGACTTCTGAATGTCTTTGGAAGAGTTCAAGAGAGAAAGGGCACACATCTCCCTCACGTGTGCGTGCCTGGCACATGAAGGTCCCAGGAAAGAGAGAAGCACTGAAGTTCTTTCCAAGCCATTCGCCCTGGTGGGCACATGAGTCCTCTAAACAAACTCGCCCATCCCTGCTGTTTGTTAAGTAAATATTGATGAAGGAGAAACCTGTCTCCCGACAGCAGTGCCGTGAGCTGGGGACTTGTCCTGCAGCTCTGAGTGGTCCTCGATGGATGAACGAGGGTGGTGCAGCTGCTCTTCTCAGAGATAATCGGCCAGAACAGACACACTATCTCGGCTCCTCGCCTCTGTCTTGCTCACCCTAACTTCTGCCAGAGGCATAAAAGAGAAACCACGGGGCTATGAAACCCAGTCCTGAGAGCCCAGCCGTGCATGCCCTTGTACTGTGTGGACAGCCCAGACTGCTGGCCTTCAGGAGACGGGGAGGTACAAGGTGTTAATGGTGTATCACGAGATTCTCTCCCAATACCTCCTCTGTGCAGGTAAAGGGTGTGGGAAGGCATGGTGGACAGAAAGTTCCAAACAGAGTCCTGACTCCTGAGAACCGCCTCACCATGGCTAATAAGCATGAGCAAAGCCTGGTTATGAGCCATGCTTTCAGGTCTGCTTGGGTGATGTTATTGGCTGGGCCAAACACACAGATGTTTTGTGTTTTATTTTGTTCATTTCATCTTTGGGACCCAGAGTCTCACCCTCTGTGGTGACATTGGCTGAGGCGAAGCACGTTATTCCTCAGGAAGGGCCAGTTTTGAGTCATCTTTACAATGTGAGTATGTATTAACCCTGCGCACCATGAGCTAAGGGTCAGGCGACCTGTTCAGAGTTCTCAGCAAAGGACCAAAGAGCATGTGAATTGGAGGATGCTCTGAAGCTCCACCGGTACACAGTAGGAAGGCGCCTCCAGGGTTAGCACAAAGGAGGGAGGTCTTCACAGCAGCGAAGATTAGGCTTAAAGCCTCCCACGCTCTTATGCTGCAGGGACATTCAACTTTCAATCCACCTTGGAGGATTCAATTAGTTTAATACTTATGTAATGTGAGGCCCCAAGAGGGAACCTGTTTCCTAACTACACATTTAGCTACTTAAGCATCTGAAGAATAAATACTCTTAGGAAACGTTTAAAAAAACACACACAGGAAAGCAAACAAACAAACAAACAAACAAACAAACAAAAAACTGTGTTTCCTTGGCTTAAGCAAAAGAACAGAGGTACCTTGTCTTTTCCCAACCGCCTTTTATTTTAAAACAAAGCTACAAAAGAACAATGTTCTGTTGAACAAAATTCAGTAGCATTCTGTAAACATTAATTTAAGAAAATCAATAGACGCGGTGAGCTAAAGCCATATTACAAGATAAACTGCCCAGAGTGGCACTTTGTCAAACAGATTTTCCTTTTCCTCGGCTGGATAAAGACAGTTTCAAAATGGGGCAAACGTGTTGCAACCAAGGTTTGAAAAGTATGTGGCCTTCAAACAGTCTGTCTGTTCCTACAAAGCTGGGTAAACACACTTTCAAAACGATAAGATTGGTTTAGATCAAATTTTACAGAGTAGATTTTCTCAGGTGAAGAGCTGTTAAGAGAAGGGGGTTTTGTGTGTGTGTGTGTGTGTGTGTGTGTGAGAGAGAGAGAGAGAGAGAGAGAGAGAGAGAGAGAGATTGGGGGAGGGAAGGGAGCAGAGGGTGCTTTGGGAAGAGTTTCAGTTGATGTTTGACTTTTAAAAAGGAAAGGAAGAAAGAAATCTTTATTCATGCTGACCCCATGGGCAATAGGCCTTCTTGCCAAAATCCCAAAGCCAGACTCTCCAGTGAGTTGGGGATCAGAGGGTTCAGCTGGTGGAAGCCGCTCCCAGCCTGCACGCATCAGGCAATGTCATGTTAATGTGGGAGGGCTGTGGGGGTTGAGGGAAAGGCCCCTGGTCCCAGGAAGAGACCCTAGTGAAGATTTACCCCAGAGCCTCAAGGCTGCTCTCTGCTAGATGCAAAGAGCTAAGAAGGTGATTAGCAAAGCTGGCTGAAGGGAAGCAAGTTCCTTTGTGTGCTCCCAGTGCAATGGTTTGCACTGGGCCTGTGGTGTCTTACTCCCAGGCAAGACCTGAGATCTGCCCTGCCCCAGCAGCATCCCTGCTGGCAATGCTACAGCCCTTAGAGTCCACTGAGGAGGCCACTCTAGAAAGGAGCAGTCACAGGGAGACAGCCAAGGAGGAAGGCAAGGATCTACCTTGCATGAGCCGTAAAACCCCGTGGACAGGAATCACAGGAATTGGACCTTGCTGTGTGGGGCGGGGCTGGACACCCCGTCTGCACTTCTACCCACCACAGCATGGAGCACAAGCTCAGAAACACCCGGGCATTTTCTCTGTTTCCATATTTGAAGGGCAGTCTCTGCCTTCTACAAACCAGATATTTAGAAAATTCAGAACTCTACTATACAGTTTTGACACCTTTAAGCTGTTGATGTCACACACATCCAGAAACAGGATCTTAGAGAGCAGCCTCTTCAGCAACCATGACTCCCAGGTAGTAAAAATGTCTTACCATCTTTTTTTCCCTGTTAAGAATTTGTGCATATGTTTTAAACTATGTACACATACGGCCGTGGACAGAAAAGAAAATATATAAATTCATCTTTTCCATACTCTTGGAAAAGTTGGTGCTAGCAACCTGATAGCAGGATGAAAACATCTTTAAAGATTTTTCACACTAATTTTGTGGGGCTGAAATTCAGTCCTAGGATATAGTGGAAATAGCCACTTTATTTGCTCCTGAATGGAAGTCTTGCAATGACACATTAAGAAACCATAATTTGGGGGATTTGCTGGGGGGGGTAGAGTTGTAAATTTCCCTTCCTTCTCAAACTCTTCTCATGTCTCAAAAAAATGAGCCTGAATTAAAACAGATAAAAATAAGACAAACAGCAAATAAAGGCATCAGAAACTAAAATCAAGGATCTCCTTCTGCCTCCCAGAGATGTGTCACAGAATTCTGAAATCTTAGAAGTCCCTGAAAACACTCTGCTCGGACTGCCCATCAATGAGACTGTGGTGGCAAAGGCTAGACCAAGGTGACTCCATCAGACAGGCATATAGTTCTGTGACTTCAGAAACTGGGAGGATCTCAGCTAGTTCATATTTTCAAGGAGAGTGACCCCTAGCAGAGGCTGGCAACCTTGATGAACGGTGCCTCTCAGATATATAATCTTCCTTCCTACAACTGCTGAAGAACACAAAAGCCATTCTTAGCACAGGGGCTGTCAAAAAGAGACTACAAATCAGACCTGGCGTGCAGGTCGTAGTTAGATAACCCCCTGTTCTTAGCCAGACTTGAGGTCTACCAGATTTCCCAGACGCCAAATGTTCTTTTGTTGCATACTAATTCTGTGGGCACACCAGTTGTTCTTGCTGGGAGCTGGGATTGTCTGTCTGGGGCTCACCCTCAGATGTGTGTGCCCCTGGTATCAGGACAAGCCAGGAGTTCTTGAGGTTAGTTTCAATCACGACAATTACCAGCTAAGGTGGTTAAAGCAAAGAGAGCCAAGCTTGGTGTCATTCCTGGATAGATTATCCAAAATCAACATGGCCTACGTGCTCCGATACTATGTGGCGGGAGGCGGGGGCAGAGATAATCCACAGTGACTCCTGTCCTGCTGGACAGTACTGTTTTCAGTAGCAGCGTTCCCTTCACAAGTGAGCCCTGCTTAGGCCAATATTGAACCTGGTCCGCATGCCCCGTGTTCCGGTGGATGGAACAATGTGAGCAGAGTTGAAGATGCTGGCAGGAGATGGTGTTCAGCAGGGCAATGAGGACAGATTTGCTCCTGGGAAATACCAAAGAAAGCCCATTGCCGAGGTGTGAATCAGCAGAGGCTCAGAGACCACTTATGATGGGGGCTGCTGACAATGGCCGAAGATTCCCCAGAAAAATCTCTGGGTTGTTTGTGGGGAAGGACAGATTATCAACCTTCATCCTATCACTTGATTTTTGACTACAAAATCATTGTTCTGCCAGAAGGTTTTTTTGTTTGTTTGGTTGGTTTTTGTTGTGGTGGTTGTATATTTGGGGAATTCCATTGACCTCTGCTTCATAACTACCCTCCGGAAAACTGAAGTGAGCTTGTGGAATTGACCTTCTACAAAGCCAGCCAAGCTCAGATCAAAGCTGTCTGGAAAAAATAAACTATCTTCTCTGAATATATACATAGTATTATTGAACAGTGCAGTTTATTAACTGCAGCCTTGAGACGGCAATGGGAATTCTACATCATGCAGAAAAGATTTCAGCTATACAAGGAAGATGTGCACAAGTGTCATTTCATGTCTGTGGAAGAGCTGATCCCTGCAGACAGCCAACCCCATGTAGACAGAGAGGCCACCTGGGCTTCAGAAGCTGCAGAGGAGAGTCTGATGACTCTGAAATCTCCCCAGAATATAAATGGCTTGGAGAAGCAGGGATGTGTTTCTAGGGTAGACCAGGGAACACATGAAGCCTGGGGGGACTACTACCAACACCTAAGGGGACCTGAGGTAATGCAGGGTGCTTCCTGCAAAGCATGTCCAGAAATCTACACACAGATCCCCTCATGGATGTTCAGGCCACTGAAGTGACAGGTCTTTGGAAATGTGAAACATATAAACCCATGAGGCATTGTTGCCTGCCCACAACTACAGAAATAATCTCACCAGCAGTCTCAACAATTCATGGTCTTTCAAGAAAAAGCTGGAGATACTCAGGTCTTGCAGTATAGGCAGAATATCTCAAACCATGCGAACTCCTCCTTGAAGGAGTAGAGGTGTAGAATAGTGTGTTTGCATGAATGATGACTGCTTATGTCCAGGAGGTTGAGGTCTACAGCTTTCCCTAGTATACACAAATTCAAACTACCTGCTACACTGATACCTCATTGTATGGACAGCCAAGTCAACCAAGTGAGCAGCAAGGGTGCTGTGTGTGCCAATTCAGTTAATCAATTGTTTATCAATTTGAAAAATTAGTCTCTATCATCCCAATAAGGGAATTTGCTCATCTCCAAGGGTGCTGCTGAGATTTGGATTTGCGAAGGCGGTCTTGGGAGGAAAGGCAAATGAGCACCCTGGAGACACTCGCAGAGATAATTAAGCTGTGCAGAGTCATGTGGGTAGAAGTGGCCCCACATGGATGCCATCTGGATTCCCAGGGCCTCAGCACTCATAGCTCACAGCTCTGCCGCGTGATGAGGGCTCAGGAGCTTCGTGAGAGAACCAGGATGTCCCCTCCTCTCACGGCATTGCAGCATCAGGACAAAGCTTGAGTCTGCTCCTGTCCCTTTCCAGGTGAGCCAAGTAGAGCCCAAGGGAGGCAAGTGTGGCAGAGCCTGACCCTACAGGCTGGCCTTTTTTCCTACACTCCCACCCCACATAGCTTTCCTGCCCTTCTCCTGGAATAGGGCAGCCCACAGAGTCCACAGGCCATCCCAGGATGGCAGTACCCTCACAGCCATGTCTGGAACAGGACAGGAAGAAACACTTTCTCTTCTGGAAACTAGTTTTGCATTGATTAGTTGTCCCAGTTCTGGTGGGAGTTCTTTGTTGGCTGTTCAGGGTCAGAAGGAAGTGATGCAATAGTTGGGCTACTGATGATGTAGCAATGAGGAGTTTCCATGTGTGGACGTGTGTGCCTGCATGCAAGTGTGTATAGAAGCCAGGGGTCAATGTCTGGGTATCTTCTTCAGTTGCTCCACACCATGTTTTAGAAGGGCTTGACATCTTTGTATATTTTGACAGCTTTGAATTTTATTCCCTTCTCATCCCTCCCACTGGCATTTTTTTAAGTGGGTTTTTAGCTAAACCCAAAGCGGCTCTGCCTCTGCTTCCCCAGGTCTAGAGTAGATCAGTAAGCTTTGGTCTTATCAGTGCCTTCCCAGTTGTTCACTGTGTCACTTTTGCTTCTCCCTACATCACTTGGCTTCACAAAACAATAAAAGAAGGGGCCTCCCCAGGATTCACTTTGTATTAATAACCCTGTGTGGGTGTCCTGACACCCCACAACTATGAGTCGGCACGATTGCATCTCCATTACATGAGCACAGAGAGGGCAGGACACTGGACAGCATCTCAAAGTCTACAGCACAGCAGCCTGGATCCTGACCTGACAGGCTCCAGAATGCATGTCTTGAGGCTCTGCTCTAACGCTGGTCCAGGACCACCATGGTGGCTACCCTCCCAGAGCGTTTTCCTAAGGTTTCAAGGTGATACCTGCATAGAAGATAATGGCCACTTGGAAATAAACATGTTATATGTGACCAAATACAGAAAAGCCAGCATTTTCTCACCACTTTTGTCATTGTTTTTTGATCCACATCAGAGACTAAGGCTATTTCCCATAAAGTCACAGGGTTTCATCTACAAACATTCTGAGGACACGTGGATAGCAGAGTGCACCTGCCTGCTCTTCCTATGGTTGCTATGCCCTATGCACAAAACTCCATCTACCAGAACTTGCCAATCATTGTAAAGCCGAATCCCACAGTCAGTGTGGTCATTTTAACCAACAAGCTCCTGAGGGGTTGGGGACGTCTCTCAGTAGCAGAGTGGATGACTACCAAGTAGAAGGCCCTGGGTTTGGTCCCCAACATGAGAAAATAAATAAAAAGAAGTTCTGAGATGTCATCCAACTTCTGAGGACATGTTTGTACAACAGTCAACAGAGTGCCACTGGCTATGCACAGAGGACAGTCCTCCAGCTGCAGCCTGGTCACTCACACCTGGGATTCTGCCCTGTGGGTTAGCCCCTGAAGCCATCCCTGGGAGGAACACTACCAGGTATAAACACATTTCGCAGGACAGCTAAAATGATGGGAGTAGCCACCAACTGCACGTGATTAGGCTCTTTAAAGGGATTATTGCTCGTTAATCTGCAGAGGTGAAGACTAAGAGGGAACAGTGCTCAAAGTCTGTGAAATCAGAGGGGAAATAGACATAACGGTTGTGACCCTGTCCACTAATCCCAAAGATCCATCTCTCTGCAGCTTCAAGGGAGTCCTGCTCAGAGCCATCAAAACAGCAGACTATTTTCACAGCAGGTAATAAATTTAGAGAATTATTATTTTGAGAAGTGGTATAGCCTGAGAACGAGGTTACATTTTTTAAAAAAGGTTTTAACAAGCCCTCGGGTGAAACCAAAATGATCCAATCCTGGGAGGTATATTTGAAAAGGAGTCAATCAATGATGGATACCAGCCTCTCCTGATGAGCTCCCCGGGCTGAGGTGGGGCTGGGTGGTCCAAGATCCCTCCAAGCCCCTCCCTCTGCACCTTGTCAGCTGGATTGTTCATGAATATTCTGAACAGGACTCATGCATATTCTTGTGCCCAATTTTGGAATGTACTGGGATGTCTCAGGAAACTAGTACAATACAACTCATTCTCTGGAGAAGCTTCTCCTTAATCCTGACCAAGGTCTTTGTCCTAACACTCTGAATTAGAATTCAGGGTTAATGGTTCAACCATGAGAACCATAAAAATATAAACCAACTCTTTTAACTACACCTTAAACTAAAATTGTATGATATTGTTGCTTGCATAGAGACACTGACAACATGCCCAATGGTTCAGGGACTGAAAAATGGTTAAATCTCTATGGGAAGGCTGCTTGTCACACAAGAACACAGCTCAATTAATTCAAATTTAAGGGGAAATTAAACATACCAATTATGTTTTCGTCATCACAGCCCAAGATATTAGGCTCTGAAGGGACTTTGGTTAGGGGAGGAGGTGCCGCACACCTTCACAGACTCTGGCCCTGCTAAGTGAATAGGGGCTAAAGCTTTCGAGGGAAGAGAGAGAGGTTCAGCTTCTTTCCAAAACAGCCAAGCGTTAATCACTTTAAGCATCTAAAAATAGGTGATTGTTGGGGGGCAGGGAGCAGTGGGTTCTGGTGAGAGATGGGGGTGAAGAGTCTAAGTCCATTTAGAGAAAGAGAACCTGTAACAATACAGCCAGCTTTCGGAGAACTGGTAAAAATCGGCAGAAAGCAGGCTGGGCTGCAGGGGGCAAGAGAAGGGGGTATGCAGAACTGAGAGGGGCTTCCAAGGTTTAAGACGGGTCTAACAGACCCTAATCTTAACCTTGCCTGCCATCACAGACTGGGGAGGAGGGCCCTTCCTGTCTCTTCAAATTGCAAGTTTGAAAACCCTTAGTTCTGGCGGTGGGGAGCCATTCAAAGTCACTAGTCACATGGGGAGCGAAAAATCAGCAGAGATAGTGAGGGCTGGGGGTGAGTTCAGGGCCACAGAGTCACCTTGCTTCTTTCTGTGGACTTTGGACTGATCTGGGCAAGAAAAGAGGGCCATCTGGAGTTCAGAAGTCGAGGAAAATGGGGAAGAACTGGGAAGATGAACGCACGTTCATCAGCCACACAAAAGAATGGAGCAGAAAGAAGCCTGGATTTGGGCACTCGCGTCTGGCAAGGAGGCCGGCAGCAGGGCTAATGAAGCATTTGCTGTGTGGGACTTGTGCCAGCGCAACAAAGATGCGCTGGGGCTCTGCAGATGTGCCAGGGCCCCCAGAGCAAAATAATGACATAATCACCATCAGTGTCACAGAGCAGACTGTACACAAGGTGACAGGGGAGGACTGTCCATGGCTGCAGCCACCGTGGCCGGCAGAAGCGGGACCCAGGGCTTCAGGTCCCAGGCTCAAGTTCCCAGGTGGGGTGGGTGTCCGCCTTTGCCTGGGTTCTCGCCCAATCCCAGCTACCGCTGATGAGGCAAGGGAAATCTGAACCACTTCATGGAGGCCTGCAGTGAATGGCGGAGGCTGAATAGAGACAGGCAGGCAGAGATGGGGTACCAGAGAGTTGAGGGAAGGAATCTCTAATGTCTGCAACTTCTGTCCTGTGTGACTCTGCTCACAACCTAAGGCCCAAGGAAAAGAAAAACATGCAAGAAATATTTTGGAGAATCTGTGAGGAGGCAGAATAGGAACCATCACCACCAACAACAAAGGGGCTAGCCTCAGTCTGAGGGTAAAGCAAGGGCCAAGCATAGGGTGGAAAGCAGGCAGGCTCTGTTCATGTTTTAAACAAGCTCTCCCAGCAGGCCCTGTCACCTGCCCTGGTGGCTCTTGCTCTGAGTAAGGTGGGTGTGTTAGTACAGCTGTCTGTCTTTTAAGTGACTTTTGTCAGTTTGAAAGTGAAAGTCTGTTGGAAAGGTTGAAAGAACAATGGCCCCGAGCCCGGAAGAAGAGCTCCAAGCACAAAGGACTCGCCAGTGTCCCTCTTCCTGGCTTCTCATGAAATATTCATAAGGAGAACTTTAATTCTTTATGACCCCTTTCTGGTTTGACTGTATTACTGAGTGTGTCAACGCCCACACTCAGGTCCTCCTCAAACACCGAAAATGTTTCCAAAGAACCACCAGGATGTCGACGGTGGCCATCCTGCAGGCCTGTCCATCCACACAGAATCACTGTCCAGGACACAGGGTTCTTTTCAATATGGCTCCCTCCAGCCTTGAAGCTGCCACGCGCTCTGCGGTGTCGTTAATCTAACTAAACCTTCCTAATTTGCTAGTTCGACTCTTCGGAAGAACGGTTATATTTGTTTTTCTTGGCTTCACCCTAGTTAACAGAAAAAAAAAAAGCAGCCTAATGATCAGCCATAGAGCCCTTCTTTCTTCCCAAGAGCTGCCCCCACCTTCCATCTTTACTTTGTATTTCAGCCAAAAGTGGGAGGGGGCCGGGGAACAGATTGTATTTGTTTTATGTCATGTTACCAAACAGCCCTGGAGATTGGCTTAAGGCAATCTTGGAGGGTGAAACGGCATTTTAAAACTAGAATATTCTATTTTCAAGAGTTAAACTTGGATGCTTCACCCAAAAAGGCTGTTTGCAAAAATACTGTTGCCAATTCATATGGATAAACTGAAGAGAAAGGAGCAGGTGATAGCAGACATCCTGCCCTGTGACTGACAAGGAAGAAAGTTGTTAACGCCAAATACTGCCCTGTGGGGGACAATGAGAAAATTGGATTTTAAGTTGTCATCCAGGTGAAAGGGGAGGGGCAAGTCCCAGCAAGCTCTGGGTTTGCTGTGTGACTGTTGAATCCAGGCCACATACTCAGGCTGCCTTTCAATGTGCCGTCAGAACTTCTCCAGACATTCGGGATGGATCGAACACAATAGCCACGTCTCACCAAAAGCTCCCGCCACCACCAGCGGCTCTCAGGAGGGAACTCGCGCGCTCAGTCCTATTGATAACCCTTTGTGGGATGAAGAAAGAGGCGAGGCCAGGAGAACTGCAAGTCAGACAATAGCCAGCCCTCTGCACTGTCCCCACACTTCGCTCATCTTCCAAGGACAATTAATTATGAAGGCCTAGGGGTAGACCAGAGTGAGAGAAAGCCCACCATTGCCCCGGCACCCCAGCAGCCACCTCTGTGCTTGCTAAATGCTTTGCCTGTTGGGGTACTGCCGCCAGGGAGCCAACAGATCATGGGAGGGGTGAGCAGGAGAAAAGCAAAGATTTTTTTGTGTGTGCGTCCGCCCTTGTATAATTCTATTCTCACTGTGAACTCACCCATACACAAAACACAAGGACAATTTTTTTTTTTTAAAGAGAGAAAAAGCCACAGGGTAGGTTACAGTCAGAAATGGGCTCTCCACGGCATGTTTTAAAGGATGGTCTTTTCACCAAATCATTTCACAGAGGCAAAACAGACAAACACAAAGAGTTGAGAGTTTTTCTCCTACATTAAATGGAGTAACTGATAAGGTCAGACACATGATACCTAAAGACACGGATCCACGAACTCTTGAAGTCAAAGGGCCTCTGTGCGCCGAGGCACAATCTTTCAAAGGAAATAGATCACAGAACTCCACTGAACCCCCTTTAAACTTTATGAAGCAGGAGGGGAAAAAGCTCTAAGTAGGGAAGCTAGACAGAAGAGCCTTGAACTATTTTCTGAAGGAAAGATGAGACCCTCCCTAGGCTGCCACAAAACATCTTTTTTTTTTCTAAGGGCTCCTCTGAACTTTGATATGTGCCAAGACACTGCTATTGAAAGCTGTATAATTACGTGCTATAGCCACTGTAGAAAATGCTTTGTTCACCCCAACAAAGGACAATGAGCAAAGTGGAGCGACATTACGCGCTACCTTTTTCTTTAAGAATGTTGAGAAAGGTCATGGGATGCTATCACTGATAAAGCTGTTGAGTAAGGGGGTTTTAAAGTTGCTCTCACTGCGCTTGAATGCAGCGCAATGGCAAAAAGAGACATGGGGAGCTAAAAAAAATGCAATATTGCCAAACAGACCATAAATCAATGGGCCCCTTGCTTCATTATACCGACGAACACTTTGGATCTCAGAACCAGCCCAGAAGCGGCACCTTGCACTGGGTGAGGGTGTGCCCTTCAGCCCTACTTCCAGCCTCCTGCCCACCCTGCCCTGTCCTCCCCTCTTCCCCCTCAATTTCAAGGGACCATTCTGTGGGACTACCTTCCCAGTCAGCCCTGTGTGTACGTGTATTGAGGGATCATTTATTCAGTCTCTTAAAAGATCAATTTGGCTTGTCACCAGTGAGACTGGCACGAGAAGGAATGGGAAGCATTTCTCCTCCTCCTTGCCACCCACTAAGAGTGTGTTGTGTAGAGCTTGTTGAAATGGCTTGGTGGCTTTGAAGCCAAAAGACAGTGATAGCCATAAAGGGTTTCAGTCAAGTGCCAGGTAGCCAAGCCATCGCTCATATTTAAGAATCTCTTTGGAGCAGAGGGAAGTGCTTCCAAAATCCACCTGTCTTCCTGCTTCTTTGTGGAAAGGCTTCCAAGTGTACCCAGTCTGCAAGGGCTGGTTAGAAGCAGACACAGGTTGGGCAATGATAGCTTCAGGATATGCCGAAGGGTCCGAGGTGGGTGTCTCAACGTCCAAGAAGAAAGTGAGAAAGTACATGAAGAAGTCCACAGAAGTACCCTTCCTGCCTGTCACGTGTCATTAGAAAAATGTCAAACCCACAGGCCCTGTGATGGTTATACCCTGTGACATGTTATGCCTGCTGCTACCGTAGGAAGCGGCATTTACCAGCCCACTAATGAATGAATCAAGTTCTTGGTTCTATTTATTTCTAAGCCTTCCAGCCCCCAATCTGAGCCCTTAGCAAGGGGCAAAGGAGATTAGTCAGTCTTACTGGGAACTTGGACTCTGCCTACAGGTTCACTGACTAACTCGTGTGGGGCCAGTGATGGGGCCTGGCTTTCCACAACCGAACCACTTCACAGTACCTATGGGGAAAGGGGGTCCCCTGTGCCAGACTGTCACCACATTTTCTCCTCACCTTACACTCATGTCACCCCAGTCTCCAGCCTCTACTTCATGCTGTCCTCTGAGGTACATTCAAGTGGTGGCCAACCAAGGCAGCACAGTGACACCACAGCTCTTAGGGCCCCAGAAATGGTGGGATGAACCCTGAGCTGCACAGGTTTGCTGCTGAGCCCGGGCTCCTCACAAACTGGAAAGCCAGCTTCAGAAACTGACAGGGAGTGTTCCTGCTGCTGAGGGGGAAACAGAAAAGCAATACGATCTGACTTCATTGGCCCCCAAAGTCGGAAGTGCGGGCATGATCTAAAAACTGGAGAACACTGCCAAGCCTCCTTTCCCTGCCTATACAAAATATATTTTTTTTCTCTTTTGGAAGCTCTTCAAAGTGAAGTGAGAACGAAGCTTGGAAATAGAGGCCGTCACACCTGGAACGATGGGCTTCTTGCTGCCAATTTCCTTAAACGAGAGAGGCAGGAGTGAAATGCGCCGCTGCAATTGCACAGCTTCTTCTGGACACTTTTGTAAACTTATGTCCAGAAACGGCCCGCTCCCCTCCCTGAGCACAAACTAAAAGTGGCATTCTTCTTCCCCCCCTTTGGTGTCTTTTTCCACGCCCCCTGGGTCATCCCAAACTCTCAACACCCTAAGCCTGGATGATGTGCCAAGAGTCCTGGCAATTGTGAAAGCTGATACAAAAGGCAGAGTAAGCTCTCCTGTCACTTAGAAGGTCCTGACTCAGAAAGGCCCGGAAGTGCAGGCCCAGAAGAGGGGAACCCTGCAAACCACTCCCTCCTACCCTACTGATAACTTTCCTCATATGTCTTACTTCTCTGTGGGGCAGGGACCAGCAACCTCTCTGGCCTGCAGAGCCATCAGTGTCAGGGACTTCGGACCAGGGGGTGCTAAGCAATGATAGAGGTACCACAACCGGTAGGACACAGGCTGAGAGAAAGAATGGAAGAAAACGTCTTAGTACAGAAGTGAAAAGTCAGAGCTTCCCCGCTGCCTTCTCCTTATCTGCCATGTGGGCCCCACCTGCCTGGAATCATTTAGAAACCAGTCAAGCTTTGCTCTCATTGTTTTGTTTGTGTCCTTGTCACTGCTATTGTCTCCAGTAAGGAAGTTACCGCCATGAATGCCCCAAAGGAACATCAGTAACCAGCCAACAGGTGTTGACCACTTTATTATTGCTATATACAACCGGTGAGAAGCGTGTATGTGTGTGTGTGTGTGTGTGCACGCATGCGCGAGCATGGAGGTCAGAGATTGGTATCTGATGTCTTGCTTTATCTTATTCTTAAGACAAGGCCTCTCGCTGAACCTGGAGCTCATGGCCACTGGGCTCCGAAGATCTGCCTGTCTCCCCTCCTCCCAGCTCTTACACGGGTGCTGTGGAGTGACACTCGGGTCCCTATGCGTGTCTGGAAAGCATGTCCCCAGCCTTAGGAGGAAATGTAACCCATTAGATGTTGGCTGGTGTCAGCAGCTAACAGAGGGACAGTCCTCTCCTTTGTGCTGACTCCATCTTTGAGCAAGACAAACATCTCTCTGCTAAGATTCACCTCTGTTTAAAAATTTGGACAAAGAGGAGACTCCCTACTTTTCCATTCTTCCTACCAGCTAAGGCAGAAACCACTGGGCTATTTTAGTTGATTAGAGAAACTCCAATGCAAGAGTGAGGCTGTGCGCACTATCAGCCCAGGCATTCGGCAAAAGGTGCTGGGGCTACTTTTGGCTCGCAGCCACAGCCCACACTGGCAAAGCTACAGAGATAAGGATGCTGGCTTTTTAAGCATCTCACTTAAGCAGTGACCTCTACGTTCAAAGGCACAGAAAGGAGGAATCCCTTATCTGAAGGTTTGTAAGTCAATGTGCCAAACTGAGAGGCCGCGTTAAAAACTATTTAGTGGTGTGTGAATATGTGTGTGCCAATGCATTCATGTGTGTGTGTTCCTGTGTTGTGTGTTTGTGTGAGAGTGTTGTGCATGTGTGTGAGTGCCTGTGTATGTGAGTGTGCATATGTATGAGTACGTACGAGTGTGTGTTTACATGCTCACACACACTCATACACATGGACACACATGGGTGAGTTTGTGTGTAGAGTAGTTGGGGCGAAGACTGCCCTGCTGAGCCTTGCTACCCACATTTCTGGAAAGAGCACATGTTTTGTTTGTTTGTTGTTTAGTTGGGTTTGGTTTTTGGTTTGAAGGAGAAATTGGCCTCAGAATAGTCAAACAACTTGGCCAAAGTCACAGGAGACATGACAGGATTCCTGCCTAGGCCCCATTCTCCTCGTAGCGAGCATTCTTAAAATAGCCTGTGCAGATAAAGGAGAGGTGGCCTGGCTGGAAGTGGATGTGATTCACAGAGAAAGAGCTATCAGATGGTAATCACACGGAGGAGGCTTTGGATGCTGCTAAATGCAGCAGCTTGCTGGGTGCCTCTCCATGCCGGTGTTCCCTGTCATTTCGCTCCTTGTGCTGGGAATAGGGGATTAAATTCCAGCAGGTTTAAGTGCCCCCGAAATCCCACTGTGCATCTGAAGGACCTGTCCCCTCTGGCCTATGATAAGAAATTGACTCATGAACGGTGGGTACATTATTATTATTATTATTATTATGGCTGAGGCATCTGCCCAGGAAGAATTTGTTATAATATAATGTGACTGATTCACTAGGGCACAGCAGTTGCTCCTGGTGTAGAGGCTTGGAAAAGAAGGAACAAGCCAAGTTCTTGCACAAGATTTCTTAAAAAGTCTAGCCTCTGTCATGACTCTAGCTTTGGAAGGCAAAGCTTGCTTGTATTCTGCCCACACAGTCAACCAATACCGTGACAACAGAGACTCTGAAGAGATAGGCTTTAAGGTGGGGGGGGGGGGAGGGTCGGATATCTCAGTGGTAAGAGAACTTGCTGCCGAGCTTGATGACCTGAGTACAATCTCTGGGATTCACATGATGAAAGGAGAAAAATGACTCCCACAAGTTGCCCTCTGATCTTCCTGCACTCTCCATTTCTCTCTCTCTCTCTCTCTGTCTCTCTGTCTCACAAAGACAGTGACTCTGCACTCTAAGAACCCCTATTTTTAATGCATTCAGCAGAAGAGAAACTTTGTTTACAACACAGGTAGCAAGAAACACACTGGTCTTGGACAATAAAGACACAATTGATAGCTTGCAGGATAACCATTCAAACTTTCAGGGAAAAACTTTGACTTCCCCTTGTGAAGCCTCCATGCTCTATTCTTTATATCTGATGTGCACTGCCCAAAGCAGCTGGGAGCAGAGATGGAAAGGAATGAACAAGCAGTCGGAATACAAGTGGGTCAGGTCTCTTTACAGATAGAGCCAGACCATAGGGGTTCCTCTTTTCCTTGACATAAAGATGTTTTGGGACACCCCTGGGTACATATCAATAGGAAGAAAGCAAGAATACTAGCTAGCATGAGGTCCCTCGAATTCCTGCCCTCATGGAGGTGCAACATCTAGCTAAGAAGAGTCAAAGGAATGGATCAACTTTGTCAAGTGTCATCTGGTCTACCCTCTCCCCTGGGGTCCTGACTACAGAACTCTCACCACATCCCAAACTCCAGCTATTGTTGCCCAGGCCTGCGGGGCTCAGCAAATGCCATTGTAAGCACTGGGAGCCTTGTTCTGTGGTCTCGCGCAGTGATCACATGTTGATGAAAACTGTTTGCCTATAAAGAAATGCCTGACTCATTGTTGCATGGATATGGCTCCCTGGGATGGTCTGTATCGATTTGCACGCATCAGGAATGCATGCATACGTCAGAGAAGCACACACACAGGTACAAACCAAAGCAAGGCTGGCAAGATGGCTCAGGGACTCAAAGCTCCATGCCTGAAGACCCCACTTTGATTCCTGGGATCCACATGATTGGAAGGACAGAACCAACTCCCACAAGTTGTCTTCTGAACTTGATGTCCACTTTATAGCTAAGCACACCCCCCACTCAAGGCCTCGCATTTGTGTGTACACACTGGACAAATAAATAAAAACGCAACTAAAAATTTTTAAGCAAAAAAAGAGATGTAAATGAATCTCTTTTGAAATATGCTTAGTAAATTCTCATGCCACTTCCTTCCATAGAGGAAATTACTTTTAAATGAAAGTAGAAGTCACAGACCATCTACTCACCATCTCTAGACTTCTTAAGAAGCACCTTTGCATTTACCATGGCATGCAGTATGTACATTAGCTCAGCTGGTACTCCAGAACATGAATGAAATCACCCTATATTTGCCCTTCACTTCAGACCCTTCATCTCACTTTCCTGATGCCACCTGAGTCCTCCCTATAAGCTGAGATGGAGGACGGGAATGGAAATGGCTGTGGGCGAGCCATGATGGTTCTGAGGGGAAGTTCCTGGTTGCTGCTCTGCCTGACACTCTGTTGAGATGTGCTTAAGTAAGAAACCATTATAAAAGCAAATTCAGAGTCTTTCCCAAAGAGCACAGAAACAAATAAATGCAAAAGGAGATGGCCAATGCCCGGAGACCGTCTCCTACCTCAAAGTCATTCGCTTTGTTGTAGTGCATGTTGAGGGCTCGGTACAGCTCGCAGTCTCTGGTGATAGACAGCTCTTCTGTGCTGGTGACCCCATCGTTGATGGCTTGCCTCGCGTACTTTTCCATCTGAATGTAGTAAAACTCTCGGAAGTTGCTGAACCATTTGATGAGCTGGGATGTGATACATCTGTTGAACTGTTGGATTGAAATGTTGAGAAGGGTGAGCATGCCACCGCTCTCGAGAGCTGACTTTTCTTAAGCACTGTTAAAACTTCACTCTCCACTCTACCTGGAAAGGTAGGTTCTACGGCACCACAATGGTGGCAAGGGGAATGAGGAGTCTCACAGACCGCTAGGAAGCAGTGACAGAAACCACGTCCTGTCCACTTGGGGGGGAACCCATATTCTAAGTTATCGTAAAGAAAAATCCACTCTTCTGCTGTTGGCAGAGCACCTGCATATATACACTCCACGGGAGCACACCGGGTATACATATTTAAATTAGGATTTCTATCACTACATGGCAATCCACTTCAATGAGGGACCCTGCTTCTCAGTGAAATGGCAGGACCGGGCTTTGCATAGGTTTTGGTGCTGTGTGATCCCATGCCCATTGCTCCAGCGTAGAGTTTGCCCACAGTCTTTACTTCCAGTGTGTCTGGGGGAGAGCCCGCTCCTATGCTTTCTGCGACCAGCACTGGAAGGCCCAGGCCTTCCCTTGATGGCTGTGCCATTTGTGAGGCGTGGTTAAGTCGCAGGTCACAGATGGCAGAGATAGGAGCTTTATTACTTTTTTTTTTTTAGTGCCAAGTTACGATAGCATGATTGGGCTTTAAAAGTCTGTTTACCGAGGTTTCCCAGTGACCTTTGAAATGGAGATGTCTTTCTGGATGTTGGCAAATGGTCCCATCCTTACTGACGGCTTTCCTCACGGCGAGGACAGGTGTGTCCTAACTTGCTAAGTCAAAACCAATAAATCCATCTCTTGCTCTCAGGCAGGCTGACAGACACACTTGCCTTTTGTCATCAGGGCCTTTCCTTTCCCTGGGTCCCCCAGCAAAGGGTATGAATCCTTCAAAAGTCCACAAGGAACATTCATCAAACCCTGGCCCTGAGACTATCCAGGCTGCAACAAGATGACAGCTAAAGTGTGTATGCGGCTGTAATTACTGCAGAAAGTTGTTTCTCTGCTGGCAAAGATAATAAGTGAATGAAAATTTATGGGAGAGAATGGAAGTCACAAGGAAACAAGCACAGGAGGCTGGTGTTCCTCCCAAAAGGCCATCTTGCATCCTAATTGCTGTAGAGTTGCAAGGGCCCTTACAGATAATTGACCAGAAAATGATTAAGTCATCAGCAAACCGCTTCTGCTTGCAAGAGTTCAAACATGTACTTAACCTGCCCAAGAATTATATTTTCACTCTGTGCGTCTGCTCTGTCTCCATTCAGCCTCGCGGGGAACCCGATTAGAAAGACAACTGAAGGACCCCCGTTATCTGATCTTCTGGTGGCCGATTTCAATAGAACTTAAACCCATTACGATTTGCTGAAGTCGGACTTCTTTCCATTTATCTCAGCAGTAAAATACACTGTCCAAATTTCCAGACACTGAGATAAGGCCTACAGGCCCCCGTGACGGCTAACTGTTCCTTTTTAATTCTTTTAGAACAAGAAACAAAACATTACAAAATGATAGCAGTCTGTGCACTGGGGAATGAAAATTGCTTTGACATGGAGATTAGGCCTCTGCATTGTTACAAGACATTGTCTCATATGGACAAGAGTACTGTAGGGGGAAAAATAGAAGGGTATTTTTTTTTTCTAGAATGGTCATGAATGACCTAATGGAGGGGACAAAAAAGTAAGTGCACTTGCCATTATGTACGAATGGGACATAAAGGGAGATTTAAAGCGTATTGTTGGAGGCTGGAAATACCAGAGAGAGAAAACGGGCAGAAACAACAGACTCCAAACACGAGCTAGGCGAAATGAGTAGAGCCACAGCTCTGAGAGCGGGGCTTTCCCCTCCACCAAAGGGAAATGGGCTGTTTTTCATTCCTGGTCAAGAGCAAAACGCAAGCAGGCCGTTCTCTAAATCTTCACGGAAAAGGAGGGAAAGTATTCAACTTTAAAAGAGTCAATTCTGAGCGTTCTGTGTAGCGCTTATGAGCAAAGGATCAATTGTTCTATAAAGGCAAGCTCTGTAGTGTGTTAATGTGTTACTGCAAAAACTAATCGCTTCAATAAAGAGGCTGTGTTTCCAGAGTGTACGAGTCTCTGTGACTTTGATTAATGCTTCCCACGGGACATCTCAGCCTCAGTGTGGGCTGGAGAAACTTCCTAAATATTCAATGAGCATGGTCAAAAGATGTATAAAACAAATCAACCTGACACCTTAATCCGGCCAGGCAGCCGGTGACTCAGGGGTGGAGGGATGAGATACAGCATTTAACTCTGCAGGCCTGGAAGGCTGTGAGCGCCTGCTTTGCAAAGCTGGAATGACACCCAATCTGTTGTGCTTAGCGGTCTAGGAGTTATTGGTGTGTACTTTAAAATCACCCATTGGAGAACAGGAAGGCAGGGCAGCCCTTCCAATCTGGCATCTTTTGCACATTTACACACTTGTTCTTCTCAGTGGACCTGAAACCTCAAAGGGCAGAACTGCTCGCCCGAGTGTCCTTTGCTGGAGTCTCTGAAAGAATACAGAGTTCCCATTCTCATCGGAGCAGCTGAACTGAGGTGGCTCAGGGCTTGAGGGCTTGTCTCGTTCCCCATCATTCCTACACCCACATCCCTGGGCGCCTGTGACACCCTCCTCCTGAGTGACCGAAGATCATCTGTCTCCCTCAGCAGTGGAAGCCACTTGGGAATGGTTAGAATAGGTCCAGGCCTGGGGGAAGGCACGAAGTCACATGCCTCATTCAGTCTCAGTTCGCCTTCAGGAGTTCCCTGAAGGATGGACTCCATCTGATACCTGATCACCAGCTATGGCTGTGACAGACATCCAGGAAACACCTAACACAAGAATTAAATGTTTTCTGCATACACTGTTTCTCAGTTTATTTTTTATTGTAAAACTAGTGTATAACCACTATTTGATGTGGAAATGACTCAACAATTCAGAAAAGTATATTTTATTAGGGTTAGGACCTTTTCTTAGGTGAATGTGCCACAACCAAGTGTTGTATGCCTTTTTCAAGATATATAGCTGAGTGGCATTTTGATAAAAATTCTAGGGTCCCTTTTCCAATCCCCAGGGCTCTAGAAGTTCTGAAGTGGTTTCTTGAATCTGAACTACAATAAAACTTTGCACCGTGTATAAATACATAGCACAGGACCTATTTCTTCTAGCCTTGAAATGAAACAGATATAATTTGTGTGGGTATATAGGAGCCAGAATAATGTGCATACATTTGTGTGTAAGCAGAGAATCAGCATTTAGACTTGGAATCATTCCGACATTAGGGGAGTCCCAGGGTCCTCTGTCATTGTCCTCTGAAAGTTCCAAAGCATCTCCTTTAAACTGCCTCCTAACACGTCATCCCAGCCCACTTCCATGAGCTCAAGGAATACAAATCCACTCATTACTTGCCAAATTAAAAGATACAATTAGGGAAGTTAAAATGTATAATTCATTCCAAAAATAAAAGAGAAACAACCTTCCATGGTTTTCTGCAGTTGGCCACACACGCTACTGTTTCCTTTCACTACAGAGGATAATTATTATTCAATTAAACTTAGACTTTAGTCACCGATTTTCCTAGTGCTGATAAAGTATGGATAGAACCTAAAATTGAATATTAGTGCTTTTAAAAAATGAAACATTTGCCCAGGTGTTTATTGTGGCTTGGACAGCCAGTTGACTGAGAACGTTCTGAAGGAATGAGATGTTTCATTTTCTCCCATTTATAATATTGCCCACTGTGGTCACTCATCATTCATGCAAACACATGAAGCCAGAAATGATTTTAATGTCTTGTCTACTTTTGAGTAGTGCTGTTCGGCTCAACACGGCTTGGGCTTTCCACTCCCGAGGAGGCTCATTTCACTGGTGAGTGAGTGACCTCGTATTTATGAAGCTCCTCGGTTTGTCTCTGGGTAGAAGGTGCTATATGAAAGTATGTGGGGCGACGTTACAATGTTATAAAAAAGCAACTGATCACCGCAGTAAGAGGGATGAAATAGGCAATAAGACACACGCATGTGCACACAGGATGGATAAAATTATAATCCTCCTTATCCCCCTCCTAGGAAGAAAGACAGGTAGGTCAGGTCCTCGAAGAGCTTCAGGCACATTCAACTGACAGTCAAGGATAGCTATGAGTGTGGCTAACTTTACTAAAAACATGAAAATTATTTTGTGCTGTGTATGTGTGTATCTCTGTGTGTGTCTGTTTGTATCTTTGTGTATGCATCTGTATGTGTGTGTGTTTATCACTATTGTTCAGTTCTTGAGTATGAACTTGGGGCATGGCAAAGTCCTGTCCCATTGTCAAAAGGTTGGGCATGCCTGTGGTTGAAACTAAAACTGGCCAGTTACCAACCACTTGTTCTAACCATACTGTAGAGAGCCACTTCCAAATGTAAGTCCTCTTTCCTGGCTCTCCATGGCACCCACCTCTTGTGTGCCTATGATTCCTTTGCCAGCCTTAAGCTACTTTTCCCTTTCTGCACAGTTTGTTGGATGAGGAATAGAACACACCTTTACTTAAGAAGCACAGCGAGAGAGAGAGAAAGCTGGAGTTGATACACAGTTCAGAAGCAAACAGGAAGGAAGACAAAACTTTTCCCCTTTAGGCCAAACTAAACATCAGTGTCAGGAACCAATATAAACTGGCCCACAAAATGAGGCCATGGGCTGGACATGGACATGAGATGCCAGCAACCTGTGAATGAGCAGGTAAGAATTGGTGGCTTCTGAGATTTTAGTTGAAGAAATCAGAATTTGTATACACAGAGGTAGGCAGGGGAAGGGCTGAAGGGGGCAAACAACCAACCCCTAACCAATGTCAGCTAATGTAATGTTTATCGATTCCTTGGATATTGATACCGTGAACGTCATTAGAGTCATCAAAACCCAGTCTATGTTTTAAAAAAAGTTACAGATGGTTAACACAACACCAAGTTTATGCAAATAATTTCTTCAAACCCACACACAACACAGATGCACACATGAACACACACACACATACACAGAGAGAGAGAACCAGGAGGTCCCGGTATTCTGTACAATGAAGGGGGCTGCAGCTGTAGGCCGACAGCTTTCATATCCTCATTTGAATAATGTGTCCTGAATCTGTCACTTTATTCATTCCCCTTATGCTCAGTGTGCTCTACACCAACAACAAATTAAGTTGTAAATAAGAGACAATCTTCACTTTTGTTTTCAAGCAGCTACTGCATGGAGAATTTCAATGTACACTCCTTTCGACAGAAGGAAAAGGAGGTGCTAAGAGTTAGCTTTCGGAGGCACAAATATGTAGAAACCAACAAAAACAGGAACAGTTTACTGTTGCAAAGGGGGGTGGATTTTTTTTCTCTGGAATGTCTGGGCATTACCAGTGGAAATTTCATCCAGGAAGCTACTAAAACATGTCAAGACAGGAGCGAAGTCTCCCGGACTGAACTGATAACCCGTGTGACTTAGGAAACATTCTTGGGTCTTACTGGACAAGCTTGCTTCACACCGTTAGACAGAAGGACAAGACCAATCAGTCACCTCACAGGTGTAACCGTGAGTTCACCCCACATTCATTTTCATCAGTTCTCGGGAGTCCAGATACTCCTGCAGCCACAGACAATGAAAGATGGGTAATAAAATCACTTCCTACCTTTACATCCGAGAAGTAAGTCTTCAGCATGTTGGAGCTGGGGTAACGGGTGTAAAAGAACATGAGCTTTGCCTTTTTCAAGTGATTGGGTGATAGCCCTTCCTGCATGTAGGACACAGCTGGTTAAGGCACAAACAAGGTTAAACAAGAGGGTGGATCCGTCCCGTCCCGATCTCCACAGACACTCAGCAGCCCTGGGAAGGCTAGGGGTCATCCATATAGCCTCTGGACTCCGTCACTAACTGGCCACCTTGTGTTCAAAATGCTTGCAGCCTGTCTCAGATTGCCAAAGGGAATGGTGAGGATGGACAGCCCAGCTGCAGATTCTGACCACTAACTGATGGGGATGGTCAAGCCCTCCTCCCCCGTTTGAAGTCCAGTATGCTATCCATACAGCTCACTTGTTGCTAAGGAGACGAACCAGCCTGAAGTCCACTGCAGGAGTCTTAGCAATTTCCTTTTCCACAGGCGCCATTCTGTTTGCTCTTTTCTCTACACTCTGTAGTTTGCATCAGATATCGCACCAGCCGAGGTGAAGCCCGTTATTTAGAAATGATTATGCAAGCTTCACGTCTTACCTCGTAGTACTGACACAGTAAAACTTCAAGACTCAGGTTTTTTCCCTGTCTTATCTTAATTTTTTTAACTGTTTCCTTTAAAATAACAATTCAGACGTGGGACGGGTAGCCTGGCACTAGAGGACAAGAAGTAGGGTGTTGCTTTTGTTAAAGCAACGATCCAACACCAAACACAATTTGCCCATCCTGGATTTATAGTTGACTCCTTTGAGAATGACACAGTAGTTGGGGGCTAACAAATCAATACGTGTGGGTTAGTAGATCAATAAGCAGCCACTTACCCCAAATAAGAAGGCCTATTTATCTGGAAACATCATCACCTTTTAGATCTGTAAACAGTGGCAACGAAAACAGTTCCCAGGAGAATGGAAGGCTAACCATAACAATCCAGGCTGCCTGCTTCTCTCCCAGATTCTTGGCACTCCTCAGCAGGCTCCGAGCTGGGATGGCTCTGGTCACATCTGTGCCGCAGCCTGGCCCTGCCATTTCCTCAGCAAATTAATGGCTTTATAATTTATCAGAGATGAAGATGCACGTGGAGAAAATCAATGTGGTCCCCCACAAGGTCAATTAAGGGTCCTTCCTAGAGGCTCCTCTAAGGACTATCTCTTAAAGGAGAGTGGGAAAAAAAATAAGGCTAGAAAACAGAAAGTATGTGTGTATGAGTGTTTGTGTCCCTGTCCTACACACTCTTAGCTACCCAGTGAAAATTTCACACCTTAGGAAGAAAGGTCAGGTAAACACAGACATTTGGGAAAGAGAACAGGTTCCTGGTGACCTCCCATTAGGAGTGACGCTGTGACTCCCAAGAAGAGCAGGGAGCCAGAAAGGATCTGGAGATCCACAATCAAATTAATATCGATAAGCCCTTGACTACTCCTGACCAAACACTCGGCCTGCCCAGACTGTGTCCAGAGGACAAACCCCCTCCTTTATATCCTACACTGTCAAGGAAAAATAATAAGATCTCCTTTGTTTTTAAATGGAAAAGTTAACATGTGTGTGTGTGTGTGTGTGTGTGTGTGTAGCTGAGGGTAAACACTGAAGAAAGAAATTTTGATTTTTCTATGTGTAAGCCAAAGCAGCTTAACTGAACTTGTGTTTTTGTTTAAGGTCCTTAATGATTACAAAGACGATAATTTATGACTGACATACTTGTTGTGCCAAGGAAAAGCTGAAAGGCCCTCTAGTAACCTCCATTAGACTGATCGAGGACTAAAGGAGCCGGGCACACTTCAGGACCATCTGTCCAAATGGATAAGTGAAATCACAGTGGCAAGCTGTCTCCCAGCCTCATGATAAGAGTTTTAAGCGAGCCCAAACTTGAATGAGTATCTCCGATCTGGGTTCCAGTCTGTTCTCCCCGGGACCCTGTACACGATTCTAAGCTTCAGACCTTGAAGATCTGGTCTCCTACAAAAGACGAACTGTTTTCCTGTGTCTCAGAGAGGCACAGAAAAGGTTTTTCAACACCCTGGGGCTTTCCGTGCATCTAAATTTTGTTAAGATAGTTCAGCTCTTTGTATTTAAAAAAAAAAATCTATGCTCTTTTGATCAGAAATTAGAGGTTTTTAGTTAGTGAAATTTTTTTTTTCTGATTCGGATTGCTCAAGTTTTTGCTTCAAGATGTTTCCGGTTGGTAATACCTGGAATCATCTGCCCAAAGAGAACACAGTCTCTGTCCCTGGTGATCCTTGTGTAATTTATACAAAATTCTCATAAAATATATGTTTCTAATAAACTATTAAAAACAGCTAATGAAACATTTAAAAGGCAGCAGCCAGATAATCCTTTTTTTTTCCTCCTCCTCAAAATCAATCTGAACTGACCAATTGGTTAATTTCCCTTTTAAGTGCTTGTGCTGAGAGCAACTGTTCTTCCAAGAAGGCACTAGCTGTTTCCTGGATACTTGCACACGCACAATGACTCACGACGGAATAGTCAGTAAACACACAGCTGTACCGAACTCGGGCTGAGCTCCATTCAAGGCCAGGAAAGAAAATGAGCACAAATAAACATGAAGGAGGTGAAGGGTGGGGGAGGGGAGGGGGTGCAAACAGGAGCTGTCCCAGCAGCTCACAAGGCCCGCCTCAGCTTTGTGAAGACAGATGACATTCAATTCTATGTCTAATGCAAAATAGACAATAACTGCAGAAACTTGAGATGGCTGCCAGGTGTAAAGAGAGAGAGAGAGAGAAAAGATGATAAATCCATAAATTCATGAAAGACATCTGCTCAGGCATATAAAGGATCAGGGAAGGAGAGGGGTTCAGCTGAACCAAAGAGTCCAAACAACCTGACAGTCTCAATGCCGTTTGTTTACCAAGCACAATATAACCTTACCTAAACGGCAGCCGCAGGAGGAAAAGCCCAGGCAGCAAAAAGGCAAATGCAAGAAGAATAGGCCCTGAAGGCTACAGGAAGAAAAAAGAAATTTGTTTTTCCTTGTTGAACTCTGTGTTTCAAGCCTTGGTTCCACACAGGGAAGAGGCTTCTCCCATTTTCTAAGCACTTTGAAACAGAAAGAATTCCCCTTCTCTGATTTTGCTCTGAGGCTTTCCCAAGAAAATTCAATGTGTGGAAAAGCGCTGGGCTCTCATTTAGCGACAGCGATGGCACAGGCTGTCACTCTCTCAAGGCTCCGACAGCATCAGAAAGCTGTGTAGGGTTTTGTTTGTTTGTTTTAATTACTTTTTTTTTCCCTAGAGATGCCTGCAGCCATTTGGGAATCTCATCTATGTGTTTAATTTTGAAACCCTTCAAGGCTTCTAAAAATGTCAGCGGTCACTCTTCACACTGTAATTCCAACATGAGGGTTGCTGAGGCAGGAGGATTTCTGTGACCTCAAGGCCAGCCTAGGCTACATAAGGAGATCTTGTCTCAACAAACCAGAAAGAACAACAACAAAAAGCCAATCATCCATTTTCAACTGCTGTTTTATGGTTGGACTTCATGCCATGAAATGGCGTTTCCTTCTCAACCCCCAAATATCCATGTGACATTCTTCACAGACATAAGGTCCACAGAACAGGTTAAGGAGCTCCAGCCGTGCAGCTCTTAAAGGTTCATCTGACAACCTCGGGCTTGCACTGCGTGGATGCAAATGTGAAAGGCCTACACAAGGCCATTTCTCCTGAGATGCAAAGAAGATGAGCGACAAGGAACATCACGAAGAAAGACAATTGGCTGGCTGATTCTTGGGGAATTTGAATAAAACTTAATATTTGATTAAACAGATTCATTTGCAAAGATACTGAACACATTGTTTTATACCCAAGACATGAGCTCTTTGACCAGGTGCACTGAAGTCCCATTTAATAGGGATATGAGTGACTTCCTTCCTTCTAGAGGGACCACAAGGCTGTGAGCCTAGTACCTCAAACATGTATGACGAATGTGTTCAACAGAACCTGGAGCCCCTGGAGAAGCAGGTATTCAGCACCACTCTTAATCATGGCTATTTCACTGAGAAACGGGAAGGCCCTGGGAAGTAAGAAAGAAGGTTCTTTTAGGGGGAAATGGTGCTGTCCTAGAGTGACTAGGGGGCAAGTTGTTCCTTTAGCATGTACAAGCCCCTGGGTTCAGGCTCCACCATGCTAAGCTTTTAAAAAATGGAAGTTATTCATGACAATGTAAAGAACTGTAAAAGTACAGTCATGGTGATCCCATGTGCCATCCCAGCACGCTTGGACTCCTTCACACTGACATTCCCCCCTAAGGCCTTGTCGTTCAAAAACTGAAATAAAATACTACTTGCTATGATTCCTCAAGCAGAGCTTGAGAGGTTTGTTTTTGTTTGTTTGTGTTGTTTGGTTTGGGTTTTTTTGTTTGCTGTTGTTTGGTCTGGCTTTTTTTGTTTGTTTGCATGTTTTGGCCTAAGACTGAGCAGACAGAATGGTTCTGCAGAACAGCAGGAGCCTGAGTCAGGTGAGTCGTGGGCACAGCCACGAGGGGAGCAGGTGCAAAAACAGGAACAGGTTGCCTGTTGTGACTTGCCTGTCCTTTCCCAGAGTCCCGACCAGTCGCAGGGAGGAGGAGGAGAGAGCAGAAAGCCAGAGGTTAGAAGGTCAAAATGTTAGAGGTTAGAGACAAAATGGCTGAATTCAGTAAGATGCCTGAGGCCATGGGGCCTGAAGGAAGCAAGCCCAGATGTAAACACCTTACTTCATCGACCTGCATGTCTCCTGCCACACTGATCAGCAGGAGACAGAAAAGCCACTCCCCGAAGATGCGCCCACATTTTCTTTACAGCCATGGATGTATAAGAAGGCACTTATTTCCCTTCAAATCTTCAAACTTCCTCAGGGGGTTTAGATAGAGAGGGTGGCACAGTGAGGTTAAGGGACACTGATGGCAAACCAAAAGAAGCATACTCCCCACAAAGCCATGCTAATAAAAAAGGGGATGTAATCAAAATTGTCTGATCATGATACGAAGTCCAAAACTTAGAAGGCTGGCATTCTCAGCGAGACTTTTCTCTGTACTTTCAGGATTTCAAAACCTGGCTTACCTGGTCACCAAGATGAGCAAGTGTTACTGTGGTGTGTGTGTGTGTGTGTGTGTGTGTGTGTGTGTGTGTGTGTGTGAAAGAGAAAGAGAGGGAGGGAGAGATGAAGACAGATGGACAGACAGACAGGGAGACTGCTGTTTACTATTCTTTAAGATGCAGTTCTCTGACGTGCAAGGAGCAGACCCTTAGATATCAGTCAGCCCAGCAACATGGCCCTCGTGGGGAGGCTGACAACGACTCAGGACATCCTGCCTCCTTCCTCCTGCTCAGCAGCTCTGTGCGGGTCCAATGACTGGGGCTGGTGATTCAGAACACACCTGTGGGCCTTAGCTCTTGGGGTACTGAATTTTAGGGTTTTGAAAACCTGAAGCTGAGTGAGCAAACAAGCTCAGACTCAGATCTAAGACCTCAGTGTCTCTGTCGTTGCCTAAGATGTCTTCGTTGGGGTAGGAGGAGAAGTTGGGCTCAGTAGCCCAAGTGGTCTCCTGCTTATGGCTTCAGTTGGCTTTGCCAGTGACTGCCTGGGGGGAATGAGATGGCATATTTCAACCACCCTGGGGACTTGGAACTTCCGTAAGCCTGGAGTGGGCTTAGCTACTAAAATGTCAATTTCCAGTCATCAAGACGATTGCTCAAAATCCTCAATTTAGCAACAGCCAACTTAATTGCTAAATTTTATATCCATCTGGTAATTTATTATACAAGAGGCATGCCTCCACCTGTCCCCAAATGCTACTATTCTCCGCCCCCAAAAGACAAACAACCACAAGATTTTTTTTTAAATTACTGAAGGGATTGATTTGTCGAAGGAAAAAGTTAGGGATTAAAAATCGCTGGAGTACAAAACAGATCTGCTAAAAATATAATTGACATCTCCACCTAAGTCAGGTTCAGATGGAAGACATTAAAGGGGCCATTTTTATACAGCTGAGTTTTGGATTTAACTGTGTTCTCTCCTTTTCCAAAATAATTTGCTTTGTGTATGTTAGGACAAAAGATTTCTGTGTTTGGCAGAACAGAGGTCACTCATGCGTACAGACAGCTGCCCCACAGAACAGGCCTTGGTGATGGAGAGAGGCTCACGCCGTCGGAATAAATCAGTACCTGCCCATTGCCTCAAAAAAGCCTCACTTAAGGTTGAAGACGGAATGCAAGCCCTCCCCACACCCACGGCTCTCCACAGCTTCGGCAGCCTCCTTCTGATGAAAGGGGTCTTCATGTCACGCCTCTGCAGCCCGCAGCAGCCTCAAAGACCATTGACAGTGGGAATTCTTAATGGAATCACAGGCCTGAAAACTGGCTTTTCTCCTTACTTCTGTCACAAAACTTACCATCTTTATAAAATTCAGTTTTTACAAGGTATCTCCCTCACCACCCCTGTCCCACAACTGCTCTTAAAGGAGACAAGAACGTCACACAGGAAGAAAGGCAGGGGGAAAGCACTGGAGGGAAATCACCTTGGAAATAGTTCCTAGGGGCAATCAAGTACTAGTCAAAGTTGCAGAGATGTTGGTTTTGAAGTTTCTCTGCAATCACAAACACCCAGCACATGGCTGCCACAAGCCTGTTATGGTGAGCAATAGGAAAGACCACATTCTTAAGGAGGCCCTGGCTGATCACTGCCTGTCACCTAGGCATGGATAGACCCAGGCCAGCCTGGGCTACAGAGTGAAGCCTTAAAGTCCCAAAACCCAAACAAAACTAAGCCTCCCAGAATACTCAAAAACAAAACAAAACAAAAACAAAACCCCATCCTGACATACAGCACACACTACAGTGTGGGAACCTAAGCCTTATGGGGCTCTCCTTTGGGCTCCTGTTCATGTTTGTTCTTGAGGGGAAAGATGAAAGGATATTGCGCTTCCAGAATAAGGTGAGATGTCGGACATATCTTGAAGATCGCCACACTCAGACTTGATGAGTGATAAAGAGAGTCCTTCTGCGGTGCTGGGCGGGTGTGCTGGTGAACAGGGGTGGTGGCTGAGATGGTGGGATGACATCTTGGTCCTCAGACTCGTTGTGTCCCTAGTTAAGTCTAAGGACTCAGGAGAGGCTCGGTCTTTCCCCGAGAAGGAGCCGGAGGGAGCACCTAGTGGACTCTGAAATGGGTAGGCCATCAAGGGCAGGGGAAAGGGGTGGCGGAAGCTAGGGGCAGTGAAGCCTGCGGTGGCAGAAAGGGGTGATTGGTGCAGGGCCTGGTGGTGGCCGCCAGTGGCTGGGCCGGAGGCAGATTGTTCGGATGAGTTTTTGCGGACCACCAGGGGAAGGGCTTCGGTCTGGTCTGTGGAACTAGGCATCTGCACATTGCCAAAGGTGTCCAGTGGGTTTGGAATGATGACATCACCAAAGCATTGCAGGCGCTGGTTGGCCGTGTGGAAATTGTGGTTTTCCCCATTGACTGCGAATCTGGCCTGGGGGATCTGGAGAGGCGGGAAGACCTGAGGAACCTGGCGAGAAGGTTTGGCAGAGAAGACTTTGACCACAGTGTCCACGACCTGGGACATGGCGGTGTTCAGCTCCTGCTTTAAGGTCTCTGCCAGATGCTTGCCTTCTGGCTGCAAGGAGTTTGGCCCGTGGTCTCTTTCTTTGTTGCTGCCTTCTCGCTTAGGCTTGTTTTCGGCCATCTCCTGCTCCCTGATCAGGGCCCGAGCCCTGTCGATGAACTGCCCTGGGTCCAGCTCACACATCTCATTGTCTGAGCGCCCCACCGAGTCCTGGGCCCGTGCTTCCAGGATCTCTGAACGCATGCTGTCTTCAGACAGGTCGCCATCTTCATCATTTTCCGAGTCAGTGCTGTCATAGACCTGGTAGAACTTCTCCTGCAGCTGGCGCAGCTGCTTCTGCATGTCTTCCAGCTGCTGTTTCAGCTGTCGGCGCTCCTCTCGCTTCTGTTCTTTGCGGGCTGAAACCAGCTGCTGGAAACTCTGCTGCTGCTGCTGGGGCAGCTTCTGCTTGCGTTTGTTTTCTCTGTAACTTTCTCTGGGACTCACAGACTGCGGGGCCATCTCTCTTTCGTTTTCATTGCCCCTCAATGCCACACTGGGGGAATGGCTCATCCCCCGAATGATATTCTCAACCCGGGCGCGCTTCGCTCTCAGGTGCTCATCACATAAGCGGTCCACGTCAAACTGGCTCATGGTAGGCCTGCCAAAAGGGGAAAGGCACCCGGGGGGGCTGTCTCTTGAAGAGTTGCTGCATATATCCTCCTGATGTACTTCGGAGCCCGTGCTAGAGAGACCGCTGGCTTGGAAACTGGGCTCAGTGCCACCGTTTTTGTTCATGTTATTTTTCAACAGCTGGGAAATTATAGTTGCTCCTGGAAAAGGCATCATGGCATCTTCATACGAGTTCGCCCTCTTCAGCAGCTTTCGGAGTACGTTCGACTTTTCCCCATCTGCGTGTTGCACCACAGAATACTCAACATCCTGCTCTGAACCTTGGGGATTCATGGCACTGAAAAATGTTGCCCTTGCCTTAGCAAAAAATGCAGATGCTGTCCCTACCGTCCTTTTCACTCCAATGTCAACCCTTCTCCTCTTGGTTTGCCGGCTTAAGAGGGCTGTGCTGTCATGGTCAGGCATCACTGGACAGTTATTGTGCCATCTTCAAAAGCTGGTCAGCTGGGCACAGCTCAAGAATCCCGGGACCCTGGCCAACAGAACAAAAGGACTGATGAATCATTTTCTTTAAATTTCTCCAAATTTCCTGACCTCAATCCTGAATCAAATGCAAAATGCATAGGCTCTGGGATTTATGGCACATCACAATTATTGCAATTTATCATGAACTCTGCTTGAAATGAAACATTTTTAAATATTTCTGCTCCACTGGTTTAAGATGGATTAAGATTAAAAAAAAAAAGCAAAAACTGCTTAAGCACCAGTAATATGATTCTCTTTCACAAATGCCTAAAATGATACTGTTTATCTGTGGAAGAAATGGCAGATTATAAGAACATAGCCTCTGACGAGCAATTGATTAAATTTGGGGGCATTGAGACTCTCATTATAAAAGAAGAGGGGAGTGGGTTACACTTAAGAAACAGGATGAAAATTTGAGGCTGTGAGAAATGTGGATGAAAACCTGGTCTGGAAACCACTGTGGCTGAAGAAAGGGAATACTGAAAGATGCACATATTTAGTCCACACTTTCAGTACTGAATTTAAAAGCAACTTTGTCACATGTAAACTGGAAAGAATGTAGTAGGCAACATCTTCTGAGCTTAGGTTGTCTGTGAAGCGCTAAGATAAAGGCACAGGTGTCTATTGTTCAATGCTGCTTAGTTAACAGTTATGGGCTTGATCAATGAATTCACAGCTGAAGACGGTATCTGCGGCTGTGTCCACATAGAACAAGGAGATGCTTAGAAATGGTCACATTATCTTTTTGGTGGCTTCAATTATTAGAAAGGTAGATTGTCTATTGCAATGTTTTAGGAGCCAGTATGTGAAACAGTGCGTTATTGGACAAGGCAAGAATTCACACATCTTTAATACTAGTTTTGTTCTGGTGACATTTGCCAAAACAGTACTTCAAATGGCTAGGAAACTCTTTAACACACACCATTGTGGAGCTTATGGCCTATGCCAAGGAAAGGGGGGTTGGGAGCTCAATACAAGAAGCAACTGGAGAAAGATATAAAGAAAATATCAATCAAATATGTGAGAAAGGGAGGTAGCTTCATTGTATGAAAACTAGTATTGTTTTGGAGGACAAGATATTAAAAAATATCCTTGCGTACATTTTATCAAAGGTCCTTGATATATTATGTGCCTACATCTTATCAAAGGCCCTTAATACATTGTGTTACTTAGTAACTAGAAATGCTAACCCCGAATTTTGTATGCATGCAAAATATAGCACATCTTTTTGTTTACAATTAACATTTTATGAAGAAAATGAAAATACTGCTTTCATGCCGGGTTTATCTGATACTGAACTTTGCGTTTGCTTAACAGAGCACATCTTCACAATAACAGGGTCCATTGCCAAAGGCAGCGTGTGGAGTGCTTGGAATCTCTCCCATCTCTTTCGGTTCACCTGTAAAAACATCTACGTACTCCCTAGGAGTGCATCTGTGGATAGTTCTAAAGAATGACTACCCATGCAAATAGGCATAATTTCAGCATGAAATAACCTGTAAAAATCAAGAGACTGCTCTGTGCTTATATGGCAGCAATATGTTGGTGGGTTTTGTTTTTATTTTTTGGTGTGTTTTTTTTGGGGGGGGTGTTCATGACTAATATTTTACCATGCTGTATTTGCTCTTGGTGTTTTTCTCCGAAGACAAAATGCTTTTAAAAGAGCCTGCTTCAGGATGCCCTGAAGGCAAGATGATATTTCTTTCCAGAGATCTTTGTATGTCTGAGGGTAAACACTTTAAGACAAAATTTCCTGAACTTGGGTCAGATTAGGGATCTCAGTGACTTTAATGCAGAGTTTAAGATTAAGTTCAGAACAACTGAGAATCCTTGCCCACTAATAACACAATTGGTTTGGGGATGACTAAATACAGTAGCACAAATTTTACTGGCAGCACATGGAGTCTGACAGGTAATGCAGGCACAGCATGTCAGGTCAGGGCAAGAACAGGAGAAAGGGGTCAGTTTCCAAGTCACAGAAACACTTTGGTGTGGGTGGTTATGAGGAAGATTTTTTTGTGTGCATAGATCAGCTTTCCAAACCAGGGCAACTTGGCATCATTTTAACATTTTTACGTCATTTGTATGTGTCTGAAAATCGTTTTGTCCCTTCAGTATCACCTGCAAAGCACACAGACCTCCAAGGAAGACTGGAAGAAACTCCTTGCTGTGTCTTTTCTCCCCCTGTTCACCTTGCCACACAGACTGTTCTTCCCTCCTACCCAGCTTGGACCCGGGAGAGCACTTCTGCAGCAGAGGCTCCCAGAGAACACGCCAGTGTGTTGATGAGCACAAGGCCATCCCAGGCACCCTTCCTGCTCCAGCTGCCTTTCACCTCTGTGTCAACTCTGTGTTTCCTCTCATGCTGCCTAGGTACCAACAGCTGCATCCCTGCCTCAAGCCACAGCCAAGAGGAGGCTGGGCTCTTCCTAAGGTAGGTTGACACCACTCTCCATCTTCACTGGAGAATAAATATTAATTAAACATACACACTGGGTCCACTGAGATTTAATACGCCCTCCAAATTTACCAAGCTAAACTGATTTTTTAAAAATGTGAATCAGGTATCATTTAAAAATTAAATGGTGACTTATATATGCTTTTGTCAAGGAGAACACAAATGCTTTAGGTCTTTCTGTAAAATGTCCAGCTGAGATATAAACAACAGGACAAAATAAATGAAAAAAATTATTTTATCTAGCAACACAGGTAAACATTAATTTATTTCTTCATGTAGCTTAAGATTTAAACTTAGAAATAGAAGGAGGGTGACCATACACTTTGGGGCCATAACCCAGGGACATTACAGGCATAATTAAATAATAATTGGCTGACCTAGTGCACGTCTAAGATCACATTTCATTAAACAGAATATATAAAAACGTGTTTTCTACATCTTAGTGCAGTATCAAGTGGCCATGGTAAAATGAAAACAGTTAAGAACGTTTTCCAAGGGTTCCCCAGACCTCCAATCCATAGTTTCCAGGATGCTACAGAAGGACTTAGTCACCACGGTGTCAGCCCACGGAGGTAAATAACAAGTCGGCATCTCTTAGCGTGTGAACTAAGCTGTGGTTTGTCAACTCCAGTTACTGTAGATTCTTACAGTGTTTTAACTTTAATATTGACTTGGGGTTTAAGCAGGCAATATAAAGCCTTTGGACCAGTCTTGCAGAGAAATAGTATAAAGAAGATGAAAAAATAGTGATGGTAGACTCTGAGGCCCCAAATAATTACCGCCCCAAAATACATGCTTTATAAAGCTCTTCTGAGTTTAGGTGGAAACGTATGTCAAAATGTTAAATTATTAAACCTGTGTTGCATCGATTGTATGCAGCCCCCCCCCCACACCCCACTTATACAATAGACAGCATAACACAGCAGATGCCGCCCAGAAAAAATACTGAGAAAGCAACATCAAGTCAGACAGAACTGCTCCAAAAGATCCTCCTTGAACCTCAAAGTGTCTGCATTCTATTTCACAGGAGGATCCACCCAGAGGGTACTGCTGGCTTTGTGCTGTAAAAAACAGTTTTCAGTAAGGAATTTCAAAGAAACATAGCAATGTGAAGAAAAGCAGCTCAGGGCACGACTTTAATAAAGAAGTTATTTTGGGGAGGGGGTGCAGCTTTTACTACATCTATCTGGAGTCCAGATTCTAGACAAAGAAGTGTTTCATTATGGTAATTATCCAGATAGTTCAGACAGATCTTTTATGAGGCATGGGGAGTAGAAGGCTAGCGCGCCTTCCTACCCGAGTTACTCAGCTATCTGTCTAGGCTGATAAAATTGTTTGATGAAATGACTTGGATTTTATTTCTTTTACAAAGTCATTTGTACAGGGGTCTCTGATGAGTTAAGCTGGTCATATCGCTTCAAGTAGAATATCATTAACAATATCTTAAGACATTCTGAAAATCACCCTGAATTCAACAGAGGAAAAATTAGAAGCTTTCACACACACACACACACACACACAAGCGCATTCACGGGCATACTCGCGCACACACATTCATGCACACACACACATTCACACACAGAGAGAGAGAGAGAGTCCCTAGCTGTCACCTCCCTGCATTTCTGCTAAGAAGCAACTTTTCCTTTAGAGATATTTCTGCATGCTACAAGGAGGGGGGCGGGGGAGGGTGGAGGAGGGAACCTTTGACATTTTTGAAGAACCTATTTGGCACAAGTTAATAATTTAAAGACTTGTGATCATATCTACAAAAAAATTAAATTTCCTTTTACAATAAGAAGTTTCAAACTAGAATGATTTTACTTGCCATTCTTTCATCCTATCTAAAATTCCATTCATTTTTCACTTGAAAAATGAACACAGAACATTTTTTGAGACCTGCCAAGATATTGATTTCCACTTATTTAAAAGTTGCAATTCATCAAATTGGGCAAATAAAAGAGTGTGAGAAACAATCTTTAAAATTGTACTCACACTTTTTTTTTCTTTTTGCAGAAAAACCAAAATACTCAAAATTATCTTTGAAGCTTGAAATACACTGGGCAATTATATTGGAGAAATCTATTTTTATTTTGATCCTTCCAATTTACATTAATACTGAGTTTGAAACCCATAGCACATCATCACGAATAATCTGTTTTCATTTTATATCATTAATAACACTTCATAATTTCTTTAAAAAATTCTATTGATAGATTGATAACATATAGTTGAAACCACACTTGAAAGAAACTAGACTTGAAATGATTCAGGAAAATCTGTGAAAAGGGACTTTAAGAGGTGAGCAAATAACAGGAGGCCTGGCAACTTACAGAGTGCATTAGCTCAGGCTTGGAGGTGGCACAGTCTGCTTGCAGAGGAATCAAGCTAGCAAGTGAGCACACGGAGAACAAAGATGCATGTTGCATACGCACGACTTTCTCCCCACAAAGTGGTGATTAAAATGAACAGAACTCTGCACAACAGGCACATAAAATACCAATAAGTGCCAGGCATGGCCAATGCCTGTTAAAAATAAGGCATACGAACATAGTCATGGATGACATTTTAATTATGAAAATCTTCAAAAGCATACAAAGAAAGTGATAGAAAAGGGTAGGGATGATTGACATTTAAGTTAAAAAAGACTAAGTGACATGTACCTTTGATTTTCATGGCAACAGAGATAAATAACCTCCAAACCCCAAACTGACCAACAATGTGTATCATCTGACCTACTCCCACACAACTCAATTTTAAGAATCAAAACGTTTAAAGCGACCCTTTCAGAAAGTTAAGGACCCAGACACAGACTTACAAGGAACTCCCAACATCTCCCCTGCACACAACAGACTTTCTTCTCTCTGACTGTACATAGTCTGTTTCATTCTGAAAACACTCAGAAGTTCTTGCAAGAAAACTCTTCACAGAGCTGGCTGCCCAGATGAATCTTCCATCAGATAGCAAAAGCTCAGCTCCTGCTTACAGACTTAGCTTCTCCCTCTCCATCAAAGTCCTATCTAGGACACCTGGCACATGTCTGCTACAATGGCACCCACAGTTCACTTTAGGAGAGGATTTAAGCCAAAGCTTGAAAGAGTTTAGGCACATACCTGTTCTTTCTGGGCAGGGAGAGAGCGCACTACAAAGACAAGCTTTAACAGCAGTCACACTTGTGAACTGACTTCAGTATTTTGGGCAGTTACAAACGATCCATTGCTGTCCAACACACACACACACACACACACACACACACACACACACACACACACACACACACACACGGGATCTCTCTCTCTCTCTCTCTCTCTCTCTCTCTCTCTCTCTTTCTCTCTCTCTCTCTATCTCTCTCTCCCTTCCTCCCTCCCTCCCTCCCTGCTAAGCACTGACCTGCCAGAGAGGCATAAGCTGGAGAGAAGCAAAGAGAAAGTTCACTCCCTCCACCTGCTGCCCTGGACTGCGTGCTTTTGGCAGGCTGGCAGACAGAAGCCTGAGCTACGACCTCAGCAGTCACCTGCCAACATCCTTAAGACAAACAAACACATACTACACCCCCCCCCAAAAAAAACCCTCTCATGGCAGGGGCTCAGAACACAACAGCGGGACTGCCATTTGCCTGGCAACCCCATTAACCAGAACCACCATAAATTCATGGAGCCCTGAGTCCTGCAGCCCTGTGCTCCAGAGCCACACAGAGACACAGACCCTAGGAAACTTGCACCTGTCTTTCTTGACACAACACACCTGTCCAGCCCTGCCCATGCGCATTCTGCTAACAGACGTTTGCCTGACTGGTTTAGGGGAGGAAATGATTTTTTTTTAACAGAGGGACACGAGGGTTGGTAAAAAGGAGAGGGGGGGGGGGCTAGGGAGGAAAGAGAACAAGACAAGAGACTCCAGCCTTGTCATTGAAAGGAGGCCACTCTGAGCTTGCTCTGTTTTCATAAGCTTAAGGAGACAACACAGATCTTCTCAGAAAAATATAAGCAAGCAGGTGAGTTTCCAGCCTCCCCCCAGGCGGAGAAAGGCTCTGGGCTGCCAAGAGGGCAGATTCGCTCCGCCGCCAGCCTCCTTGGGCTACTTAAGACTGTCTCCCAGCCCCTCCTCCTGCTTCTGCCCTGAGCCTGCCCAGAGGGCTCAACTTCCCAAGAAGCCGGGCAGGGTCGGTAGGGCTGAGGGTAGCCCCAGATCTCCCGGAGCCCCTCGCTCTCTGCACGGGCGCTCAGTTTAGCAGGACTAACTGCGGCTGGCACGGCGCAGGCGGCGACAACTTGCCCGGCTGGACTTTGGGTGAGGTCTCCCGCCCTCCTCCCCGTCCCTTCTCGTAGTCTGCTCGGGCGAGAGAGCAGCTCTCCCCCTTACTCCCTCCCGCCCTCCTCGCCGTCCTCCTGGGCGGCGAGCACTCTCACCTCTCCGCTCTCCGGCTCTTCTCCTCCCTCCTCAGGGCTAGAACTGGGGCAGCAGAGTAGCAGCTCTCGGCGGAGGCCGGAGCGCAGCTGCCCACCACCCAAGCGTGCCAGTAATGGCTGGGAGCTTCTTCTCGCCCATGGGCGGCCCGCGCGCAGCCGACCCGGGGCCGGCCCTCCGCGGCGCGATCGTCCCACGGGCGACCCCCAAGGCTCGCGGGCCAACTCTCCCTAATCAGTGCTTTCCAGAGCCGGGCGCGCAGACCCAGTGCAGGGGCGCCGCGCTGGCTCCTCTGGACGGTCCCTCCACCCGTCCTTCCTCGGCTGCGGAGCCGGGCGCGAGCTCCCAGCTCCGGGCACAGGGGGAGAGGAAAGTCACTCGGCGCCCCCTCCTCCCCGCCCTCTTCCCAGCCGCCAGCCCTCCGCCCGGGGTTAAAAAGAAGAAGTGAAAGGTATGCAAACACCAAGCAAATAGGAAAAGCCGGGAAGAAAGGCAAGCTAGAATAAACAAGACAAAGGGAAAGGACTCCAGGGCAGGCCTGGGAGTTTCAACTCTGTAGAGAAGGGAGGGAAGAAGCCGGGAAGATAGAAGAAGGAAAAAAAAAATCTAAAAGAACAACAAAAAGGGGCTCGTCCCTCTCGCGGCCCCCCTTTCCTGAAAAGAGTGCAAGAAAAATAAAGAAAGAAACGAAAGGCGGCGAAGAGCCTCCGCGCACCCCAGACACAGAACACAAAAGGTGACAAGATCAGCGACAAGTCCAGCAACGCCAGCCTCCCCCATCGCCGCCGCCACCCCGGCCGCCGGCGGGCGCGAGAGAAATAAAAGCCACGCAGCTCACTCACTGTTCCCGAGCTGGGAGACGCGGGAGCGCGGACTTCCACGGAAGCTCCTGCTTAGAAAACTGTTCTTAGGGGCTATTTGGTTACGAGTCCTGTAAGCAACACCGCTTTCCCCTCGGAAAAAGAGTGTTTATCCGGGTGTGAGTAACGGGAGGCTCTGCTCTCTCCTCCTTCCCATTCAAGAACGAGCCCGGGAGAGCGGTTCTGGAAAAGGGGAGGGGACAGCGACCGGGGGAAGATACTTACGCGGTGCGGGCAGCGGCAGGGCGCAGCCTCTCTCTCTCTTTCTCTCTCTCTCTCTCTCTTTCCCTCTCTCTTGAGGTCAGAGACAAGAAGCCCACCAGCGCACGCGGTGATGTCGTCCTGGTGATAACTGGCCCGGGGGTCGGTGAGTCTGTGCGGGAGCGAGGGAACCGGGCGAGTGCGGAGGGGAGAGGGGAGGGAGGGAGGGGAGCGGCTCGGGCAGAGCCCGGGGCCGGGGCCGGAGGGGCGAGCGCGGGGCGCGGGGAGGCGGCGGGCCGGGCGCGGGCGCGGGGCGCGGGCGGGAGCTGCTGTGCGCCGCGCGGCTTCCCGGCGCAGTGGCGGCCGCTCTCCCGGCGCTCGCTCAGCTGAGGTCCGCTCCACAACAAGATTTACTTTAAGACACAGCTGAAGGAAACAGGAAGACTGCACGTCACAGTCCCACTGACGTACCCGGCCCCAGCACCCAATCGCGAGGCGCCTTCGGATTCAAGGGGGGATAGCGAGGCAGGAGAACTTGGGAGGAAAAAAAAAATACATGTATATAAAAGGGGTGGGGGCGAGGGGCTGGGGAGGAGGAGGGGAGAGGGGCCCCGCGCTCCCCCGCCCGGCCTCCAGCTCCGGCCCCCACCCCGCCCCGCCACGGCTTGGGGCGCCTGCACCGCCGCGCCCCGGCCGCCGCGAGCCATCTGCGGGCGCTGTGCACCGCGGCGCCCGGCTCGCACTTGCTCTTCCAGGACGCAGGTCTCTCTCCCTCCTTTTTTTTTTTTTTTTCCTTTTCTTTTCATTTCACTGATGGAGATGACTGAGTTCTCCCAGCGGCCGTCTCCCCAGACTGAGGCGGAGGGCTTGGAAAACTCTACTCCCGGAGAAAAAGTGGTGGTTTGAGGAGGAGGAGGTGGCAAGGAGGGAGTGTGTTGGAGGTGGGGGGCGCAAATCGTTCTGCTTTGGAAACCACCGTAGATTGTATCAATAAGACCTGTCACCCTGGTGTCCCTTTACAGAGGATGAGCAAACACAGGTAGCTTTAGGATTTTTAAAAACTAAGTGCCAGAGATTTCACACTGGGGCCCATAAATCTGATATTAGAAGCTCTGCCCGCACTGGCTGAGCCTGAGTCAATCAGACCTCAGAATTTATAAGCAGACGATTCAACCTCGGTTGCCTTTAAGAATATTATTTAAATTGTAGGCATAGTGACCACATACACTACACATGGCATTTCTCCGTCGGTCACCCCTCTCCAGTTCGCGCACCCCAAGAAGGCCAGAGAAATTAGTCCCGTGTAGGGTTTACACAATTTCGAAGTCTGAGTGACAAACTTAAAAGTTTATTAGGCAAGACAGCTTGGAATCTAATGTTTGAATCCATGTAAAATGCACATTGGTTTGACATCTCGGATGGAAAAAAAAAAAAGCAGCGAGATTTCTTCAGATAACGTGGCTCCCAGAGAGGGCCTTGGCTTTCGGTGACAAATGCTGAGGACAGCCTCTAGCCGCAGCCCTTTCCCTGGGCGCAGTCAGCAGCCGTGCTTGCTAACGAGGCTTCGTGGGCGTAAACACCCTAGAAAGCCCGCGCCTCGCCGGAGCTGAAGGGCGCTGTAGAGGTCCGTACCTAGGAGATTAGACACTTTTTAAAAAGGTGATGCGGGACACGCATTTTTCCCAGCCCCTCCAATTCAATCGGATCAAAGGTTGAAGCGTGTTGTGACAGAGCATTTATGAGCTGTAGGTACACTGACGGACCCGCCAGCATCGCCTGCCACGCGCACACTCCTTTCCCAGGACGTCCACAATTTCAGCCTCCGGTTCAGCAGAATGGGAAAGGGTATTAATCCCCCGGGGAGTGAGATGGCAGAGTCAGGGTGTGTGTCTGTGCCAGTGAGAAACTTTTGGCAGGCACGGAATTCAAACATTGACAACAACAAGAAGAGAATCAGGGCAGCCAGGTTGCGATTGGGGAGAAGAGCCTCATCTGGGCATCCCCCAGCCTCCTCACCCCTCTCTTTCCCAGCTCCGGTTAGGAAACAGCATTGCCCAGCGTTTGCTGGGCACACTACTCACACCTCCAGTGATGGACTCCTGTGGCAAGAGTTCTGATCGGGGCTGGGGACTGAAATAATCTGCCCACGTGCCCGTCAGGCGGGGTAGAATATTGGTTGGGAACCTTTGAGGTGAACGGATTACTGGGGAGGGTGGAATTTGGGGTTCTGGGAATGGACCAAAGCCGCTTTCTTTCTCATTTTTCGTCCCTTGATTTTCTCCTGAAGAATCTGCGCTTGTAAGTTAGGGTCAGTTTGATGTCTAAAAGGGAGGAGATAGGGAAGGAAAGGGGTTGAAGCCGGAGAAAAGGGACAAGGGTAGAGGGAGAGAGTCCTTTCTGGAGGCAGTTTGGGTCGTTGCACCTAGCGTTGGGGTGCACGTTTTGCACACGCCAAGAGACTTGGGATCTGGCGGCAGGAAAGTTTCCTGAGCATCCTCGAATAAGTCCTCTATCTGTCTCGCAAAGGGGCGAGGTAGGCCTGGACTCAAAGCTGGGGGAGCCGCGGGACAGACCTCCCCGGCGGTAGCGCGCGCGTCTGGGGCTCGCGGCTCGCACCCGCTCATCTGCAGCAGTTCGCAGCCCACGCCAGGGCAGAGGAGCTGCGCGTGGGGAGCCGGGCGTGCGGGCTGCGAGGGTGGGGGACCCGGGGCTCCGAAAGCTGCGGGCCGGCCGGGTCGCGTCCCCTAGCTCTCTATGCCACGCACGAGCCAGGATGCTGTCCAGCCTGAGCTCGGGTTTCGAACCGCTCTGACACAGGCGGGAGGCCCAAGGCCGCTGTCCCTGGCGACTGGAGGATTGTTTTCTGATTAGGGAAGAGGCGCTCAGTCCGCCCGGAGGCTTGGAGGCTGCTAGAGACCGCCTTCGTCTGCGAAGTCGGGGCCCGAGCCCCGCTCCTGGCAAGCTCTCCTTCTGCCCACCCTGGCCAGCGCTGTCCTGTGATTTAAACTGAGCGCGAGTTCTGCTCCGCCTGGGGACAAGCCACGCTGGTGCGGGCTGCGTTAGCTGGTTCATCTAAAGCGTGATCGGTGTGCTGTTAGCGAAAAGCGGCTGTGCACCCGACTCTGGCTTTTCCTCTGTCCCTTTCTCCCCCCCCGTGTTCTTTCTTAAAAGCTGTAGGTGAGGACCAAGGGGCCGAGGCGGTGCCCCTGGGTCACTAGAAACCTTACAAACAGCAGGCACCAGCGCCCAGAGCTGCTCTGGGTTTTTCAAGCGGACCCAGTGAGGAAGCAAAGGTGGGGATGGGTTTGCGGAGGGGTGCTGCGGACCTCCCGGCGGCCCACGCGGCACCGCCCACCTGAGGAGGCAGGAGAGGGGCTCGAGCGGACCGGCCAGCTGCAGGTTGCCCAGAGGCGGCTGACGGACTCTCGCTCTGCCTTCCTCCCCCGTGCCCGGCTTGACGCCGAACCCACCCTGGGCCTGTTCTGAGTGGTGGGGGGAAAAGTGAAATGCCACCAGATCAGTAGCAAGCGGCAGCTGCGGCGGCGGGTCTCTCTTGGGAACCCCGCGGCTCAGAAGCCTCCCAGTGATGTTTGTTTAACCAACAGCTTTCAAAGTAAACACGGGCGGGCCACTCCAGAGAAGTTGGGAGCCGCGAGGACTGGCAGAAAAAGTAATATATATATATATATATTTATATTAATATGTATTTAAAAATAATAAAGCCTTTCCCACCAGAACAAAAAGAGCCCCCCACTTTAACATACCACGTCACGGGACGCCACAAACACGAACACTCTTAGGAAGGACTTAGTCACAGCAAGGGGCCCTCAAAGAAACCCCAATCCCACGGGGATGAGGGGTGCTGGTGAGGGTGTGTGTGTCTCACACCACGGCTTGATGTGGGGAAGTGGACAGAAACGAACAAAGGGCTAGGGGAGGGCAGTCCCTTCCCTGGAGGGATGAGGAGGAGGCTGGAGCGACTCGCCGCCAGCCCTGGCTTCGCCTCAGGCTCCGAACTTTCCAATATCAAGATATTAACAGATGGTGCGGAGCGCAGGGAGGGCCGCGACTTACATAACCAGCCCAGCAGCGCTGGGCCTCGCTCGTCCTCCGCGGGGCCGCGCTGCTCCCCCGGAGCGCCAGCTCAGCGCACCCCCTCCCCGGCTGGGGCCAGGGCTTAGGGAGCTTGTGATTTCGGTTTAAAAAAAATTTTACACACCGGTTGTCTCCTTCTGTCCTAGGCAGAGACGCTCGGAGAACCTGGGTCAGAGATGAGCGAGGGACGCATGCAGGGACAAACGGGGTGCTCCCCCCCCCGCTAACTTGGGGTGACACACACACACACACACACACACACACACACACACACACACACACACAGGAGCCGCCGCCACCACCGCGTGTGTCAGCGAAGTACAAAGGCAGGATCCGGCTGCGGGGGCTCGGGAGTGGGGTGGGGTGAGGACGCAAAGGTGAGCGGGACTCCTTTGCACGTGGGGGTGCAGTGGGGAAAATGACACCAGGCCTCTGGGCACCCTTCCCGGCCCGGACAGGGTGGCGAGCGCCCTGTGAGAGCGGCTGTGTGATCTCCGGTCGTCTTCACTCCCAGGGCCACCAGAAGCCCGGTCTCTCTGTCCCTGTGTCCCAGGTCCTGTGTGGCGCGGTTCGAGCGTGTGTTCGCGGAGCCCCTCGTTGCTGGCTTTCTGAACCCCGCGAGGAACAACCCTGCGCTTGCTGGAAGAGCTGCGGGAAGGGCTGGGAGGCTGGGAGTGTGCCCCGTCCTCACGGCTGGCCTGGCCTTCACCGTAGGTCCCGGGCTAGGCATCGCGGCCTCCAGATACCGCGGTCACCTGCCCGCCGCCTGGCCTGTCCCCACCCGGGTCCTGCGGCCCTCGCCTCCATCCCTGCCACCGGAAGCGGCCGCTCAGCCCTGCTCGCCGGTACACCATGGGCCACACAGAGCAGCCGCAGGAGCCGTGGGCCATCGCCAGGCCCTGCTGTCCCCGCCACGTCCCCTCCCCCGCCTCCCGCCTGTTGCTGCGGAGGTGGCTGCGCCACAGCCCGCGCACACACTGGTGCCCAGACGGGGACCCTCTTCAGGGACAGCGGGAGAGGGGCGAGATTTGTTGCTCTCCCCCTTAGCCTTGCCCAGCTTTGCCCACAGGGCCGGGGCTGTTTCGCCGCCTCCTTTCCTTTGGTCTTTGACTCAAGGGCAAGAATTCAGAGGAGTTTCTGCTTTCTCTGGGTTTGGGTGATAGGACTTGAGTTAAGGCTCCAACAGATTCAATATCAGAGCTTTGCCTGAGGACCAGCTCTAGAGACAAACAGGCTGAGGCCAGAACACCACGATAGAGAAAACCCAGCAAAGTTGCATTTTGTTTAAATTAGAGCACAACCAAGCTGAATGCCAGATTTCTATAATTTTTTTTCCTGGTAATATTTCTTTTATGAAGTATCTAAGTATCTGTTTGTCATCATTTTGAGATCAAAAGGCAAGCCCATATGCTACATAGTTTTCCAAAATTGCTGTTTAAATATGTTTGAAATGTTCTATCTGAAGTGGAGGAAGAGGCTGCAAGAAGCAAGCAGGGACATAGACTGATGTGGGACATTGAGGAGGGGCAGAATCTGCAGACCTGCTAATCTTCAGAATTACCAGACATGCTTAAGAAAGCAGCCCACCTGAGGCAGGAGATCCAAGGGAGGGTCTGGGGATCTGAGGGTCACCGCAGGTCACTGTGTGCCTGCCCATGCCTCAGTTCTCTCTCTGTAAAATGGGAACAATACTCCAAATCAAAGACTTGCGGAGAAGCTTTGATATGGGGTTCTTTAAGATGTGCTTGGTACTTGGCCATTTTAGAATGACTGAACAGTGGTACCTGGATTGTTTACAAAAATGCTCACACAGGGGGCCTCCCTCAGGTCCCCAAGCTTTGGGTGTAGCTAGCTGAACATGAATGATTGTGAGATCAACTCCTGAATGGGATCTGAGCACTTCATATGCTCTGCACCCCCCTCGCCCTCATCATTTAAGCCTACAAAATAAATTCAGATCAGTGCATCTCGGTAAACTTTGCTGTGTGCTCCTGGACACACAAGTCTGTTTTATTAAGCCCAAGCCCACAGAAAAGCAGGGTTCATTTACCACCACGGCATTTGCATTTTGGCCCCTTTCACCTTCCTTACTTCATGGGTGACAAACCTTTTCTATAGAAGTCATAGATCAGGCCTATGAAAACACAGGACAGAAAAAAAAATTCTTCAAGCAGGAAAAGTAAGGTCAACATTTCTGGGCAAAATGAAAACAAATGTATGGCACATGTCATATGGTTTCATGTTTGAATAAATAGCTCTCCTGAGTACATGTAAAGTATTTTTTTAACCTTCATAAAATTACATTCAAACCACTGAATCCAAGCCACTGCATGGCAATGCAGGGAAAGCCTAGCCAAATGGCCTGTGCACCTGAAAGGAAGACAGGCAGGAAGGTGCCATGCCTGGCTGCTACCGTGTTGTAGCAGGCTGGAGGAAGACAGCCAAGGAAATGGACTCGCTGGCCCAGCATGCACCAGATCAAGACACTGGCCAGTTAAGAGCAGGAGAGTTAGCCCTGGGGACCCACACAAAGCTGGAGCCAGGAGTCCTAGATTCAGAGGGCCAGGGAAAGAATGGCAGCTTGAGGAAGTCCAGCTCTGATGGTGGTGGGGATCCCAGAGTGTGGGTGGGGCACCACCGGTGGGAGGCGCAAGAAGGGAGGGAGGGGAAGGAGGAACGTGGAAGACACCTCCCTACCTGTCTTGGATATTGATCTGTATCTTTGGGGAAGTTCTGGGCTCTTGAGCTAGTCTGTGTTCAGGTAAAAATGGCTGGGAGCCTCCTGGATAAAGGAAGCCCACAACTAGGACAACAGGAGAGAAACATGACTGCACCTAAGCTGCTGGGAAGGACAAACCAACCTGAGGCCTCTGTTCACAAGCTCCTGCCTAGTGGGGCTGCTGAAAAGAGAACACTTTTTTTTCTACATTTTACTGTGGATGAGGGTGCAGGAAAGAGTGTGTAGGGGAGAGAGAGAGAGCAATGGTGGGTGACAGAAAGGGGGGAAATTTAAGGGTGTGGCTGGGAGTTGAGAGAGTATGGGTGTGTGTAGGGTGTGTGTAAGCCAGATGGGTTGCTTCTAGCTGGAGTACCAAGAGGGAATGAGAAACAGTGGCCTAGAAGGGAATGCAGAAGGAGCCAGGGGATACAGAAAACCTGGATGAGCATGTAAGTCAGTCCCAGACCTGGCACTCCTCAGGAGCCAGCAGAGGTGAAGCAGGGTTAAAGGGCCTGGCCAGAGCAAAGGTGATGCCCGAGGCAGGAGGCTACATTTGGCCTCAGTTCTAGTCTGGTGAAGGCCAATGTTTCTTGGCTTCCTCTAGCCCAGACATTTGAAACAGCTCCCTTGATAATCCCAGGTTGGCCGTGAAGGGACTTGGACCAACACCTTGTAGCCATCACACAGAGAAGACAGACATCCTGGGTCTCTCTCTCTCTCTCTCTCTCTCTCTCTCTCTCTCTCTCTCTGTGTGTGTGTGTGTGTGTGTGTGTGTGTGTGTAGGGAGGGGTGTTGTGTCCTCTGCTCAGCCAGTGACCCCTTAGGTACACTGGATGTGCCTGGTGTCCCCAGACCCTGCGCATCAGCTTTGCCTTTGCTCCTCAGTCAGTCTCCTTCTGCCATACCTAAGGCCCAGAGTCAGCAGCTTCCTTCCTCCAGAGCCCAAAGCCAGCCCTCTCTCCCAAACACAGAAAGCTCCCCTTGTCTCTCCCCAAAGACTGTATGGCTGTGGGGCTGGAAGGGTCCCATCGGAATGAAACCCCGCGTGGACTCAGACAAAAGGATCATTTTCTTGATCCCAGGGCATTAGTGCTCTAAGACCCTGCAAAGCCTGGCATTTGGTGCCCCATCAAGAGCAGCCCACGGACAGTTCTGGGGCTGGCCCAACATGAGCAGTGATTGGCTGTGCTTGATTTGGTCAGCTTTCTGAAGCCTTGCTTAGCAGCTCTGTTCCACAAACTCTGGACAAGAGGCAAAGGCACGAAGACCTTGTTTTCTTGTATTCCAAAGTGACCTTTGCATGAGGGCAATGGTGATGCACCGGGCAGGGTCATGCTGGCCCCTGGAGCCACCCCCACAGTTCCAGGGAGTGCTGTCTCCCCCCGACCGCCTTTGTACCCCACACTTCTGCGTTTTTCCACTGAAAATATCCTGGGTGGGCTGGAGAGCTGACTCCGTGATTAAGAGCACTCACCTCTCTTCCGAAAGAGCACTTTGTCTCCCCATACCCACCCTGGGTGGTTTATGCTCTCTGTAACCCCAGATCCAGGAACGCTGACGCCCTCTTTTGGCTTCCATGAGCAGTTGCACTCACGTGTACATATGTCACAGACACACATGCATTCACATAGTGAAAAATAAATACTAAAGAGGAAAGAAGATGTTGAGTGTGAGGAAAGCACAGCATTTAAGCATGGCCTTCGGAGTAAAAGAGAAATGTAATGACTAAAATACCTGGGGACTTGGGTCTCCCCATTGCAGAAGCATAGTGAAGTAATGTTGAAGATCCTTTGCTGAGGACATGAAGTGTTTGCTGAATGTGAGTCTCCCAGCAGACAGAGCTGTGCCCATAGCACAGATGACTCAGTCGAGACTGGAGGAGATCTCTCAGCTAGGTCAAGACCAAGACAGTGAATCAGAGAGCCTGGATTGGAACCCAGCTGTTGTGTGACAGAACTTTTCCAGGGGAGATGAAACTCACGTCTACTCACCCCAGTTAGGGATCCCAGAGGCAGTCCAAAGTACAGGTCATGAAAGTCTAACTTGGTGACCCAGTGGATTTTATTGGGGTGATTGACAAGAGCATGGGTGAGAGGTCACTTACAGGAGCAGAAAGGACTCAATGACAGTGGCATCACCAAGGCCTCCCCCAGTGTGGTGACAGTTCACAAAGGGGGAGCTGCAGCCCACAGCACCACCTGCAGGCAGCTCAAAAGGTCCAAGTGACTCTGCTGTGAACCCTTTCCAGGAAGCTCCCTGGTTTCTGTGTTTTCTGGGCAGCTCATCTAGTCCTGGGGTCTTCGCAGCGAGACCTTTCTGAGAGCCTTCCTTGCAATTTGGCTTAGATTATCTGAGAGAAACTCAGTTTTTATTCCTGTTGGGCCTAGTTAATCTGGTCAGTTTCAGGGACTTCCTGAAGCTAGCTTTAGTTGTTTACCTTCTTGTTCAAGAAGTTTCCCTCTGGAGGAAACTGTTACACAACACACAGGCCACCCCATGATGAGATGGGAGACAATTTCCCTCATGCCATAGAAATGTCTGTTTGTTTATGTGTGTGAGTGTTTTTTCTTGACTGTATGAATGTGTACCATGTGTGTCCCTAATGTCTGTGGAGGTCAGAGGAAGGCACGTGATCCCCTGGAACTGGAATTACAGAGGTTGTGAACCACCATGGAGCCCAGCTCCCCAGTAAGAGCATACAGTGCTCTTAACTGCTGGGCCACCCCTCCAGCTTTCAGGCCCTCAGCTTTCCCTTGATTATCCTACCACAAATGTCTCCACCCCTAAACTCTCCACCCCTAACCTGTGTATATTTCCACAACAAACTTACTGAATGGAGAAGCACCAAGCTCTCTGCTTGCATTCTCCCTCCAGATTGAAGTCAAGCCTGCAACATGGTCGAAGCTGTGTGTGCCAGGCTTCACTGTGCACCACAGAACGCCGATGGGTCCACGGATCCCCATTTTGCTGAAAATAGAATTGTAAGACATAAAAGGGAGCAGGTTAATCCTATTAAACGTGGTGAGTGTTTCTGCGGCGCGCAGGGAGAGATTAAGGCAGGAAAGAGACTAAGTGCTGTGTCCGTCTCACTAAACTAACGTGACAACTTGTCTTTGGCGATCTCTACAGCGTGTTAGGCGAACGGTAGCTGACTCAGAAGTGTTTTCCAGCGTCCCCTTTGTGTCCCCCATGGGGTTCTTTCATTTCTTAAACTTTCTTTCTTTTCCTGTCCCTCTCTGCCCCACGCTGCTCTGCTTTGCTTTTTAATCCACGGTGTCTCCCTCAAGTCAAAACATTTAGCTGGCTCTGATCGAGATGTGGTTTTGAAGATGCCCTTTGACCTTGCACTGTGCAAAGCAGCCTCTGGGAAGTGCACAGTCCTTCCTCGACCTTTTGCCCTCTCCTGGGCTCCAGAAACCACTCCTGGGGGAACCAGCTCATTCTGGATTGCACAGAGGAGCTGCGTCCCTCCCTTTTTTCTTCCATTCCTTCCTTCTCTCTTTTGTACCCCATTTCTTTCTTCTCTGTTTCCCTCATCTCATGGGCTTTCATTTTTTTCTAGAATGTTCCACGGCACAACTCTTTTTTTCTCTTTTTCCTTTTCCTTTTTTTCTATTTTCTTTTCAGTTCTCCCTCATCTCAATGGTTTCCTTTCATCTTTTTCTTTCCTAGAATTATCTTTTCAGGAAGGGGGTACTTGGCCCTGAATCTAGGGCTTTGCCTACATTAAGCACACATTCTACACTGAGCCTGTCCCCAGCCCTGTTCTCCTAGACACTCTTTCCCTTATTCGGTGTTATTTAGTAACCTTTCTTCTTTTCCACAACACAGTGACACTTATGAAAGGTTGTGGCCCCTCGCAGGTTTCTAGGCTGAAGTGAGGCCGGGTGAAGGGGACAGTGGTGAGGGAGGGAGAGCTGATGCAGAGGATGGATGGCTTTGAGACGCAGTTACTGTCTTTCTGAAGCAGGTGTCCAGCCTGTCTGGCGCTGTGGCTGGCTGTCCTTCTTTCTGTGGCTTAGGCACCCTCTGGCCCACGGTCCCTTCCCCCGCTCCAGCTTTCCCCACTGGCTTACCACCAGAGGCTAGATGTTGAGTCAATGGAAAAACAACACTGGCCAACATTAAAGGGAGACTGTTTGGAAAAGGAAGGCCCTGTGAGGCGCAGAGGAAGCCTGCGTGTTAACACGGGCCATCTCTTATCTGGAGCAGCTGGGCTGGAGCAGCGTGTGCTCACTCCATCCTTTGGCAAGAGGTCTTCTGCAGACAGGCCGACTTGCAACTGAGGAGCCTTTCTCCCTGCAGTGTCCAGAACTGTAGAGACACAGGCCATTGCTCCCCCTAGAGACCTAGAGAGGCTAGGTTTTGAAGGGAGCATCTTCCTAAAACCCATGTCCCTGGGTACCACTCACCATGGGCCCCAGCACTAACTCCCACGCACTGTGATATGTTCGTTCTGACATGGATGTGAGTCCTGGAGAAGGACAGGAGAAAAAGCAACCGGAAAGAAAGGAGAGCACAGCATGTAGATAGTCCCCTGGCTCTGAGCTGTTAAGTCTTGACAGAAACACAAAGCAAATGGCTGCTCCGCCACAGATTCATTGAGTCTACTTTGGGGCCCAGCCAGTGCCATCATTCTCAAACCTTGTACCGAGGAAAGGTTTAGCAGAGCCCCTTATGAGGAGATGGATCTCCTCAACCTGCCACAGACTCATGTGTGGGTGGGTAAATCACACCTATGATCACCAGTGAAGTCTTTTCTTGGGGTGAAGTCCCTGTGATAACTTCTGGACATTTTACTTTTGGGAACCTTGGCTGCGTGTACAATAACAGAATGGACTGGCGTTCCCTTCCGCTTCCTTGTCAGTTTGAATCAGATGCTAGATGTGGTCTAGTCTTTGCTGCGTTTTCCTTTTGGCTGTGTGTGTGTGTGTGTGTGTGTGTGTGTGTGGTGTGCATAGGTGTGTGTGTGGGGAGAGAACATCAGATATTATTCCTCAGGCACTGTATTTACGCTCACATCCACTTTTCTTTTTTAATTAATTAATTGATTCATTCATTCTTTAGACAAGCCTCTTACTGGCCTAGAAGTTGTTCTTGAGGCTAGGCTGACTGACCAGCCAGTCCCAGGGCTCTGCCTGTTTCAGCTCCCCAGGGCTGAAGCTGAATAGAATACTTACCATCACACCTGAGGGGTTTAAGTTTTTTAAATAAATATTTTTAACATGGGATGTAGGACTGGAACTCCTGTCCACATGCTTGCAAGGCCTGCGGTTTCCCAGCGAGGCCGTCTCCCTAGCCCCACGGTTCTCCACGTCTCTGCCCCTTTCAGTTGCGGTGCTTCTCAGTGTGCGTTTGAAACTCCAAAACGCTTTTCTTCTTTTAAAAGAAAGATCTATAAACAGTTATTTTATGTGTATGAGGGTATTGCTTGGATGTATGTCTACACACAGCATGTGTGCCCAGTGCTATTAGAGGCTGTAAGATCTGGTCCCCGGGATTGGAGTCCCAGACCATTGTCCCATGGAGCCAAACCCAGGTTCTCTGTAAAACATCCAGTGTTCCTGTGCTTGAGCCATCTCACCAGTCTCCTCCTCCTCCTTTCTTTTCTTGTTGTTGTTTTTTTAAGACAGAATGTCATGTGGCCCAAGTAGCCTTAAACTTCTGATCCTCCCAGAGTCTCCTCTTGAGTGCCAAGGCTACGAGTAGGCACCATGGCACACACTTTCACGTTCGATTATCTCCAAGGCTTCCAGCAGGCTAGGTAAGCATGCTATCAAGAAGCCACATGCCCACCATCTGAGCTACACCCCAGCTCCCGGAAACACTTTGACACAATAAGGAACCATTTCACCCTATGGAAGCATGACAGTGAGTGCCAAATTTTTAAAAAGTGGAAAAATTAAAACATGAAATAAGTATCTGGCTTTAATGCTTCGAGTAGATCAAGGCTGTTTTTGAAAGAAGCTACTTCTTTGGGAAGCTAGCCTTAAGAATTATTTTTATTGATCTTGCTCTCTTCCTCACTTTCCCCTCTTTCGTGTGCGTGTGTGTGTACCTTAAAGGACAACTTGTGGTAATCAGTTTGGATCCATTCTTTAGCCATATGAGTCCTGGGAATGGAACACAGGTTGACATGCCATTGAGATGGCCCAAGTGTTAAGTTTGTTTTAATTTACATTTTTGGTTTTTGTTTTGTTTTGTGCCATTTTTCTGTAGATATGTAATATGACACCAGGCATGTAGCTTACATGTATCATTGGAAAAATAAAATCAATCTGGTTTGATGCTGCTCAAGGCCAATCTATAGGTCATGACCATATGTAACATATCAGTGAACTTTGCTCCTGAGTTTGTCTGTTCTTTCAGAGAAGAGAGAGTTGATTACGAGAATTGACTGGTTAAGTTTCCGCCCCCATCAAAGGATAAAAAAACAACATTGCACGAGTAGGCTGCTGGCTTCCAGTTTCCTTCTGGTGGCTTTCAGCCTCTAATCACCCACATGCCACTGCTCTCTCCTCAGAGAACCCAGTCATCTGGGTGTGGATGAAGCTGTAGTGCTCAGGGTAGTTGTCAATCAGGGGAAACTGCCAGCGCTCCGTGGCACCCATTTTAACAAACATGAATTGAATATCATTTCCTCCTTCCCTACCCCCAGTCATCCATCTGTCCTTTCTCATCCAAGGTTTGAGTTTCAAACAGGGCTAGAAAGCAAGCTTTTGTTTAACTGCATATTTGGTCTAGGAAGACAATTTATAACAGATGACTTATAACCTACTGTAGTCTGATCAATAAGTAAATATCACTGGTTTGAACCAACAAGCTGAATGTAAAATATATTAAATTAAGTCTTATCTTCCATTTGCTCATGAAAGTTTTCTGCTTTTGTGATGTTCATGAGTGTCTAGTCTTGAGGTTGCTTTGGATTTCTAAATGATTTAGGGTTACAAGGAGGGATGGAAGGGTAAGGGAGGAAAAAGAAACAAAAAGGTTATTTAAATATATAAGTTAAAAAGTCCAAGATCTAGTTTTTATATGGACTTCTTACTTCTTTAAAACACCAAAAAGTGTCTTGCTCACATGTGTCCTGTCAAGCATGGCTGGAAACATCAGCTTATCTTTGAGGTTTCGTCGTCTGCTACAGTGAAGTAGCTAAAGCGAAGGTGAAGTAACTGGAACCAGAGTCTGTGCTTCCACACTTCAGAAGGCATCCACAGCTTCAGCAGTCGGTTGGAGTCTCGTGATCACAACAGGGGAAATACAGGACTTCGCATCACCTCATTTAGTTGTATTTGCTATGAAGAAAAATCATTGTTTACCCCTCGGGAATTTCTGAAGGAAAAGAAAAATCAATTTCTATCAATGAGTGATATTTTTCTCCCCAAGGGGTATTGATTTCACACTGGTGAGTTATTTCTCTCAGACACCCACTGGGAATTGTTAGGAGGCATGTCTTTTATGATCCAATAAACATGTAGTTTTTTAGCTTAGGCTTCCTGTACAGGAGATCCCAACTTCTGAATTAGCTCTGGTTTGAGAATTTTACAGTCTTCATACATCTCTATGAAATGCTCCTATAGGCTGTACTCTAAGTTAACAAAAGCCCCATGCTGCCTCTTTAATTGGAGGAAGCAGCAGGCAGCAGAGAATTCCGGCCTTTTCTCTGGTCCTTAGTGTCCTCTTGGCTTGTGCACAGGTCCTGTGACTCACATGGACATCTGCCTCAGTGTCTCCATGACTCTTTTCCTTCTTTTTATATAATAGCATCACAGTGATATTTTTAATTTTTATGATGAACCCAAAACAATGTGTTTTGTTTGTTTTAATATCTATTTATTATTTATATAACATTCTACCTGCATACCAGATCTCACTATAGATGGTTATGAGCCACCATGTGGTTGCTGGGAATTGAACTCAGGACCTTTGGAAGAACAGAAAGTGTTCTTAACCTCTGAGCCATCTCTCCAGCCCCATGTTTGTTTGTTTTAAGAAAAGTTCTTACTGGGAAACCAAAGGCTGGCTCAAACTCACCATGTAGCCCAGGTTAGTCCCAAACTCATCCCATAATCTTGAGTGTTGGGATTATAGGTATGTGCTATCATACCCAGCTTGAACTGAAATGTTACTTTGCCAGAGAACCCATTATGTAATGGAACCTTTGAAGAGATGGAGATGGAGGAAAACACAGGGGATGTGGAAGCCTTGTGGTTGGCTTGAACTATCAACTTGACACAGCCTAGAGTCTTCTGAGGAGAGAGCCTCAATGGAGAAATTGCCTAGATCAAGATCATTTTGTGAGCCAGGTGGTGGTGGCAGTGGTGTCAGGGAGGCAGAAGCAGGTGGATCTCTGTGAGTTAGAGGCCAGCCTGGTCTACAGAGTGAGTTATGGGACAGCAAAGGCTACACAGAGAAACTCTGTTTTGAAAAGCAAACATGCAAACAAATCATTTTTTGGTCATGTCTGTGGAGGATTGGTCTTGACTGCTAGTTGATTCATGAGGGTCCAGCCTGACGGCAGCGCCATCTTTATGCAGATAGTCTTGAGATATATAAGAAAGCTAGCTAAGTGTGAGCCTGAACAAGCAAGCAAGCTGTGTTCCTTTGTAGTCTCTAGTTCAAACTCCTGCTTGAGTTTGTGCCCTGAATTCTCTCAGTGATGAACTCTGACCTGGAAGTGTAGCCAGATAAACCCTTTCCTCCTCTCAGTTGCTTTAGTCATGGTGTTTGCCATAGTAACAGAAGGGAATGTTTTGCCACTGTGAATGACCATTCTCTCAGTTAGACCATTGTCTTGAATTTGTGTATTTTCTTAATGTATTTTCCTGGAGTGTGTGCAGGCTGGGGCAGGAGTAAGCCTCTAGTGTCATTCCTCAGGAGCTTTCTATCTTGGTTTTGAGAATGGAGCTCTTATTGGCCCAAAGAATGGCTGCTGGGATAGGCAGGTTGACCAGTAAGCCTTGGGAATCCACTTGTTTCTACCTCCCTAGTGCTGGTGTTTCAGGCACATACTGCCATGCTTAGGTTTTGATTTTTTTGTGTGTGTGTGGGTGATTTAGGTTGAAGCAAACTATGAAGTTTGCTTGTGTAGCAAGCATTTTACCATCTGAACCATCCTTCCAGCCCAGGGATGACGTTTAAGAAGAAAGAAACAGTGAGAGAAATTCTGCCACAGCTCCTGTCTTATTTCTAATATTGCCAGCCAGCTAGCAGAGGACAATCTTTGTTTTATTTTCAGCTTCTCCGCTTAGCCCATTATTGTTGGGGTGCTTCTGGCACTTGTCATTGGACAAATCTTAATAAGTTTTTTCCTTTTTTTTTCTTCTTGTCTTAATAAATGACTACAGCCATATTCTACCCAATGGTATGATCATTTTTGATACTCTTGCCTTCAGTGTTTGCCTGGGAACCATAGTTTAAGAGGTTCAGTCATGCTTAATACTCGTGCCTGGGCTCTTAGAAAGAATCTAAAATTTCCAACACATCCTAAGCATCCTAATCTGTTTCTTGTTCTGGATTTCTGAAACTTTGCTCTTTTTTCTTTGTATTTCCATGTTTCCCCCACCCTCTTTATTCTACTGCCTGGAATATAACTACATGTATGTGGCCTCTCTTGAAAAACAGCCTTCTGTGGTTGAAATGTATCTTCTTCCTGAGCTTACCCAAGCCTTTTAATCTCTGAATTCACATGTCAACAGTACTAGAAGAGTAAAACCCGACCCCACTTTGATTGTATGTCTGTGGAGGGTGACTAGACTAGAATGGGCACCAATGAGGCATGATCGTCTTATAATGGGAGAGAGAAAGCTTATAGAAACCCCTCACCAGAGCCCAGGCCATGGAGTTTGCTGCCTCTAAGACCAAGAGCTAACTGAACCTCTTTCTTTATATAGTGTCTTACCTCAGGTATTTTGTTACAGTAATGAAGATGCTGGCCAACAAACCCCTGATCCCTTCTCTGGATAAATTCTTCGTTTTTCAAGGTCCAATTTAAAGTTTATTTGTGTGAGAAAGGTCATCTTCTGGTTAGTTTTTGTCAAGCTAACGCACTCCAGAGTCTTTTGGAAAGAGAAAACCTCAACGGAGGAATTGCCTCCATCAGACTGGCCCATAGGTGAGCTCATGGGCACATTTCCTTGATTGATGATTGATTTGGGTGGGCAGTGCCACCCCGGGCAGGTGGTTCTTAGTTGTATGAGAAGGCAAGCTGAGGAAGCCATGGGGAACAAGCCAGTGGTCCTCCATGGCCTCTGCTTCAGTTGCTGCCTTAAATTCCCACCTTGTCTTCCCTTCACGCTGGACTGTGAGCTGTAAGGTAAAATAAACCCTTTCCTTCCCAAGCTGCTTTTGGTCAAAGTGTTTAGCACAACAATAGAAAGCAAACTAGGACAGCTATGTAATCTAGAAACCCTGGTCACATACGCCTATTGCTTATCAAAAATGAAATAAGCTGTTCATTCAGCTGCATTCCTTGAGTATTTCCTGTGGATTTGCTGTTGGGATGTCACACAAAAAGACATCAGAGTCCTTGCCTCATAGAACTTAAATTTCAGTCCACGAGGCAGAAAATAACGGTTTCTCTGTTCTAACACTATGCAGTGCAAATGCAATGGGCGCAAGTGAGGCTGGGGCAGGGCAAAGTGGACTGAAGATGAATGGAGGATGCCAAGGGTGAGGTTGCTCACAACACGACTCCCAGCGCCTGCCTGCCAGAGAGCCTGAATCTATGAAAGTGTCCCATAAGCATCTGCTGGATGAAGATCCCGCGGGCTCAAGTAGACCTGAAGAAGAGAAAGGGTACCATAAGGGATCAGCTAGATACAGAGTTCTGTGTGTTTCCAGCCGTTTTCCCTGACTGTGTCTGGTTCCATGTAGGCCGTGCGTTAACCATGTTTGCAGCTGACACGCATGCTGCAAACTTGGTTAACCACATGGCCTACACAGAACCAGATACAGTCAATGGTTAGTCACATCCATACCTGTGCAGTGGAAGAGTCCTACGCTTTCTTCCTAACCAAACTACGACTGGCTGCTGAATGAAATGTTTCTGCCTGAAAGAATCACTGTTCTCGTCAGCTTTTCTATTTATACTGATGATCAACTGTTTTGCAGTGAGGGGTAGGATTTTTTTTTCTGTTTTTAAGTGTTTGTAAGTGACTAACAGAGCCAATCTGGACCTGGCAGATTTTGCCTGTACTCGTGCAGATGTGGCACTGAAGATCGGTGACCTCTCAGCTCGCTGGCTTCCTGCTCTGGGTGCCATGATCTCATTGTTGGTATTCTCTGTTTAAAGCCTTTTCCATTTGGTACCCTGCCACTGTGGCTGGCTTGTAGCATCCTTCCTACCTCGTCTCATTTCCAGCCAAGGTTATCTTCTTAAGAATGTTCTAAAGCTTAGGGGCCAGAAGGCTCAGCAGGTAAAATGTAAGGAGTTCAGCTCTCCAGCATCCGCGTGAAACCTGGGTACAGCTGCATGCACCATCATTCTCGGAGCTGGGGAGATGAAGACAGGAGGATCCTTGGGGTTTGATGGCCAGTCTGTCTAGCCTGTCAGTGAGAGACAGACAGGTTTCAACAGGTAATGCAGAGGATAGTTGAGGAAGACATGATGTGAGCTTCTGGCCTCTCTATATGCACACACATTTATACACATATACATGTGAATGTGTACACACGCATCTACTTCCCCACATGAAAGAGTATCCTGAAGATTACATATCTTTAATTGGAAAAATATTTGGGAGGTGAAGATTTGGGAAGGAGGATTGAGCCAAACTGGGTCCGTTCTCCATTTCTGGTAGCAATAACTAAACACAGAGAAAGGGACAGAGGTAACATCCGGGCTCTTCCCTAGACGTCTGCTGTGTTCTTCCATCCCACATCCCTGCTGAGATGATGGCCTTTTCCTCTGCCTGGGGGCCTTCCCTGGCCTTGTACCTTAGTTGTCTGTCACTCAGATAATACAAGAAATGCCAGGGGAAGTTCACCTTCCCAAGTTCATGTTGGTTCTTAGCCACACTATTTGGTTAACCCACATCTCTACGTGTGATGCTTTGCTAATATTCATGACCCCATTCAAGACGTCCCAACACAAAGTCACATGATCTGTGCCTTGTGCTTAGCTTCCTCAGCTGCAGGCACTTGGGATGAATGTTTTTGTTGTTGCCAATGGAGTTAGCTAAGAAAACAATTGGCACAGTATGAATCTTTCTCTTCCTTGTGTTATTGTTTTCGATGCCTAGGTATGTACGTATGTGTGTGTACAATCAGACTCCAAAGGTTAACCTTGCATGTCCTTTCTCAGGTGCTGTACTCCTTGGGTTTTGAGATGGGATATTTTACTGGCCTAGAACTCTTCAAGTTGGGTGGGATAGCTGTTCAAAGAACCAGAAGGACCTTTTAACTCCTATATTGGGGTACAAGCCTGGGTTTTCACATGGGTCTGGGGATCAAATGTTGATCAGTGTAGCAGCCACTTTGTGGACTGAAGCATTTCTCCAGCCCTGGCTGTGTAGTTTTAAGACTTACTAAATGCTTCCTGTCCTTTAAACTATATGCTGATCCAAGCAAAGGGACCATGCAAGCTTTCTGGACCAGAATGCCCAGCACTGGGCAGTGTAAGCATGTCGAGAGGTTTTGTTTTGTTTTGTTTTGTTTTGTTTTTTGAGATGTGAACGGAACGCTGAGGGAAGAAAGGCTTTAAGGGGGATTTCCACCCACCCTCCTAGTTTTTGTTTTTCTAACACTCTGCAAATTGATATAGGCTGAGAAACTCAATTAACTGTATTCATCAATTTTTGTCTCTGGGTGGGGACATGAGATAGGGACCCAGAATTCTTGGCCCCACCCCTTTTGTGGCATTAAAAAAGAAAAAGAAAATAAAAACTTGGCATATTCCATCAACCAGATTTTCCCCTTTGTCTCAGGGAAGGCTCAGCTGAACAGTGCTCGCCTCACCCCGCACAACAATCGCAACCTCACAGGACCTCAGCTGCCTCTGGTGATGTCACAGAGCCCTTAAGAGCGCTCACTGCTGCGCTGGGCTCCACTCCAGCAAACACAATTCTTCCTGCCAGTTCTTCAGGCCTTGACAGATTAGGTGGTTCCCCCCCCCTTTAATTCTTCTTTTTCTTTCTCTCTCTCTCTTTGCTTTTTTTTTTTTTTTTCATTTTCTCAAAAGGCACTTCGGTTTACCTCTAAGCATGACATTAGCTCTGGCTGCCCCAAATAACATTTTAATTGAAGTCTCAGTCCAAACAAATGCCCGGCCTCTTCATTAACCCCAACAGTGTAATTTTTCACCCTAAGCCTGATTCAGGGGCAACTGTCTCACTTAAGCCGCCATGCGACGGAACATGGCAGCTTCCTCCATCAGTCTCTTTTCTGACCTTAATTTGAACCTTAATCTCTTTTAGCCATGTTCTCTTTATTAGCTGCCCATAGCCATGCCCAGGGCTAATTTTCCTGCTAGATTCCCCATTTACAGAAGCGGCTCACCCTACCTCTGCCCCGCAATGGTACCATCATAGTTTCTTGGCCTTGTTTTGGGGAAAGGGAAGGAAATATTTCAATTGTTCAGTCATCTCAATAGGTACTTTGCAAAATGCTTTGTAGAATTTTAGTTATTTCTGATGTTTGTAAGACTTATGTACATAAAATAACATACTCTTTAATTGTCAGGAAAACTGGAAAAACTTTTAAAAGTGAATACAAAGGATTCTTCACCTGTAGACAGGCCCACAATTAGAAAATAAAGCAGAAAACTAAGATTATTATCTTACTAATTCAGGCAAAGACAATATGTCTTTTATCAGAAACCTCCAACCTTTGGGGGGGGCACCTGAATTATCCAGATAATTGCTGTAATTCCTTCATTCATTTTAATGCTTAGACATGACCAATGACTAACAACAAAGAAAGTAATTTCTTTTTTTCTAATTATACCTTCCTGTTTTTTTGACATCGGTAAAATGATCCAAATTAGAATACAGTGAAAAAGCATACTTTTCAATCACAATGATAAAAATGTGTTTCTCTATTTGGAGTCTAGCTTAATATAGCAGAAGTTTGTAGGTAGAAAACAGTGCTTATGATCGTGTGCCCAATTAAATTTATTATAGGTTTTCGTACTTTTTGGCATCGCTGTGAAAGCATATTAGTTATTATTCTTTATAACCTAATTGGCGGCTTTGTGTCTACTCTCCCCTCTGTTCTCTGCAGAATACAATAGTTTGTTGATTGCAAAAAATTACATCTCTGTGACTTTAAAGTCCTAGAACTGGGGTTGCCATTGAAAGTTGGAGGCGCAGCCGGGTGTTGCAGAGGACAAGGACCAAGTGCCCTCTGGGAGGAGGAGGAGGCAGCTGGAGACAATTGGCTGTTCCCTGCCGTGCTCCGTGGTCTTAACAGCATGTTGGTGTGATAAACTTTGCCTTCATTTCACTGGCTAGAACAATTAGTGGGAATGAATCAGAGTTCCCCCCCAGATCACAGTTTATTATATGCTATTAAATTCCATTATTCAAGAAGTTACAGCTATGATCACAAAACTTCTCCCCCGGCTGTCCAGTATTTTGTGTTAGCCGATTGCTTCTGTGATAGGCAGGGCTCCTTTCTCTTTCCTGCTAGCACTTATTTACAGCACTTGAAGCTAATTTAAAAATACATCTTTGAAAGGACAACAAAAATGAGACGTGGAAAAAAAAAACCCACAACAATGGGTGAAGGTTCTTAATTAGTCCGTTATTTGACACGCACGATTTAACATGGTGTGCTTAGCGCTCTACATTCCCCAAAAGAACAAGGCTCTTTTTTTCCCATCCCAAACCTTCCCCCTCTTACTGATTCTATCCCTCTTGTCACTTTCCATTAACCAATAGTGATGTGCTCTGCTGGAAGGGTGGGCGAGCAGATCACTTCCAAACTGCTGTAAGTGACACTCAAAGGTCTGGCCCGAAGTGGGGGTTGTGGAGCAATGAGCTCCTGCGCCCCGAAGCTGGAGAATGTCACTCCAATAATACGCCAACGTCCATTGTCACAGCATGTTTGCAGCAAGTTGCCAAATGTCCACGAGTGGGCAGGACCAGGGCTTGAATAGGACCGTAAAGGGTCGTGCCTCTGAAGTCATTCTTGTTGCTAACAGCGACAGAGAAGATAACACAACAAAGTGCTGCACCACACAAGCCTCTTGCACCACCCATTCTATAGGTGGGGAAACTGAGGCCTACCACAGTTCTGTGTCGGTTGTGTCTCTGCTCATAATGTATGTGATGGAGCTGAGGTTTTAAGTGTTGTTTGGTGGACTCTGTGCGCATGCTTGTTTCTGGAAGGACCACATGCCAGCCTTCTGGCGATGGGTGTCAGCATTTCTTCTGAAATATGAAAGGTGTATGTACCTGGATGTACGTCAGGAGGGCCTGCAGGAAGTGAATGCATTGGGGCTGAAGAAGTGGGTAGGCTTCATAAAGAAAAGAAAGGGGTGGTTTGCTTTCACCAGATCAGCCCTGGTGGTGGCACCCTGCTTCTCCGCCTGCTCGCCCCACCTGCCCCCTGCTTCTAACAAGCAAAATTTGGGAGGGCAGCAGCTAGCTTGGACTTGAGCCTCCAGGAGCCACATGGGCTGTGCTCAAACACTTGCACTGCCTTGTGGCCTCATAGGACTTTCGGCTCCTAAGACAAACAACCGTTACTCATTGACCAACCTTCAGCTTTTGATCTTCCTTGAGCGAGCTTTAGCTTCTTTTCCCCAGTAACCTCGGGATTATGTTTGTTAGAAAGTAAAATGATGGATGCACACTGGAGGAAATAGAAACCGCTTGACCGTCTAGGACCAGATGCTGTCTTTTAGTTGACAAAATGCCTGATAGAAATCAACTTCTAAAGAAAACATATGTTTAGATCCAAACATAGTTCCTATAGGTTCTATCCATGTGGTCATTTGGCCTCATCTCTGTGGACATGTGGGGAGGAGAAGCAACATAGCAGAAGAGCAAAGCTGCCCATGTGCTGTCAAGGTGTCCAGGAAAGCAGATAAATGGTAAGAAGAAAGGACTTTTAGCCTAATACATTCGTAAAGGACCCACCTTCCAACTGATTCACTTACTCTCTTTAAGCTCCATCACATCCTAGGCACACTATCAGCTGGAGGCTTTTGGGGAACGTTTAAGACCCAACTAGAAATACCAAGGGGTGATTTTTAGCTCTATAGAGGACAGCTTTCTCGCTTAGGCTCTGCACACATCTGTAGCCAGGAATACATGGTGGTTGTAGGGAAGGATGGATGATACCAGCTACATCCCAGGTCTTCATACTGCCTGCCGTTCTCACTTGGCTTTGATGACAGTGACCTAATGAGCGGAGCCGATGGGTACATTTTATCCTGTGCCGTGTCCGTGGTTCTTCTTTCTCTGTTTTGTGCCCCAGACAACTTGATTCCTGGCTTGTAGATAACTTCACTCTGGATGGGGCTCTTGTCTCTTCTCAGCCCATGGAGCTGGACAACCTTCCTTTAAAGGTCACCATAGCGGCTTTTCCGCTGTTCATCTTGCCCACTTACCTGTAATTCTCAAGTTAGCATGGCCGGCATCTCACTTCTGTCACCCGCTGGACGTGTGTCTGTCTCTGCTTCCCAAGTCTGGCACCAGGTCAAGAAAGACCCAAGCTGTCCTCTGTATTACCCATCCGACATGAGTCTCGGAGTTAGGAACGGAAGCAAGGCCGAGATGATCACAGAAAGAGCAGTGATTTCAGATGTGGTCCCTCGGAATGAATGACAGCGGAAGACAAGTCCCAAGAGGGTTTGGATCATAGGGTAGGTTCTCTTGTTTATGCAGAGGCTGGGGAGATGGCCCTGTGGCTAAAGTGCTTACTGCTCAAATCTGGAAACTTCCGCTTGGATCTCTAGCATCTCCATAAAGCCTGGGACACAGCACACATATGTGTAATACTCGTACATCTATGGGAAATGGGAGGTAGAGACAGGAGTCTCTAGAAGCACCAGAGCCAGCTAAGGTAACATGGGGTACACAGGGGGAAAGGTGGAAAAGTGAGGACCAATACCCAAAGGTTGTCCTCTGTTACCCACATGCATGCCATGGCATGAACAGACCAACATTTACATGCCAATGTGCAAGCATGTGTGAGTGTGCGCACACACACACTTATACATCACATTCTGATACTGTGGTTCTCAACCTGTGGGGCATGATCCTTTGTGGGGAGGGGTCAAATGACCTTTTCATCGGGGTGGCCCAAGACTATCAGAAAACACAGATATTTATGCTATGATTCATAACATAGCCAAATCACAGTTATGAAGTAGCAATGGAAATAATTTTATGGTTAGGGGTCACCACAACATGAGGAATTGCATTAAAGGATTGTAGCGATAGAAAAGTTGAGAACCGCTGCTCCTAATAAGAAAGTCATTGTAAAAGGCTCTCTCTCTCTCTCCCCTTTTCTTTCTTTTTAAATCTTTGGGGTTTTGAGTCAGGGTTTTATCATGAAGTTGAGGCTGGTCAGGAACTTGTTATGCAGATCAGAGTGGCCTTGAACTCAGAATTCTGCAAGGCAGTCCTGGATGTTGAGATTTACAGGCATGTGTTACCATGTCTAGCTGAATAATTTATTTTTATTGTGTTAAATGAAAAAAAAAACCTTTTAATATTTGGGTCACCTCAGAGAAATTTTTATGTTACTGAGAATATGTAAAAGCTGTGTATTATATGTCTATTATCTTCCTGCTGATTGTTAGGTTATCTATCACCTATCCATCTACCTATCATCTAACCACCAGCTTTTCAAACTGGATGAATAGAGAACAGGAGAGGAGATAGCCAGCAACAGGAAGGGAGGAATGGGGGACGAGCAAGGAAGCTGGGAGTCACATGACTGTCCAGATTTTTACAAAATGTTGACTTTTAGATGCCAAAAACTTGAAAGGGGCCTGACAGTTCAAGGCGTTGGTGTGTTCCTCCAGATGGCAGACGCCATTTTGTGTTTTGCATAAACTGGCTAAATGTGCTTTCTCTTAGTACTTATTTCAGAGGAAAGCATCCTCCACTTTTAACAGAACAGAATAGTTCCTTAGCACTGCACACTCCTGGTCTGGGGATGGCTGAAGGAGCAAGCCATCACCAAATCAGAGTGTCATCTACGGTGCTGACATTTTCACTGAGAACAGAGGCCAGGTTAGGCCTTCAGGAGTCTTCTTGCTTCAGACTACAGGCAAACCTCAGACCATGAACTCAGAGGCTGCCTCTCCTATTCTATTTTTGTGCATGATAAATGGGTCTATAACATTCTTATTTTCAATAATTTCATATCTTGCCGGTTTCTCGTTGCATGTATTGATTTGCACTTCCCTGATAGCTAAGGATGTTGAGCATTTCTTTAAGTGTTTTTCTGCCATTTGGTTATTCTAAATGTACCACATTTTTTAATTGGATTACTTGATTTGTTGCTGTTTAGCTTCTTGAATTCTTTATATATTCTGGATATTAGCCCTCTGTCAGATAATAGGGTTGGTGAAGATCCTTTCCCAGTCTGTAGGCTGTCATTTCGTTCTGATGAAAGTATCCTTTGCTTTACAGAAGCTTTAGTTTCATGAGGTCCCATTTATTGATTGTTAATCTTAGAGGCTGTGTTGTTGGTATTCTGTTCAGGAAGTTGTCTCCTGTGCCAATGAGTTCAAGGCTCTTCCCCCCTTTTTCTTCTAACAGGTTTAGTGTGTCCGGTTTTCTGTTGAGGTCTTTGATCCACTTGGACTTTAGTTTTGTGCAGGGTGATAAGTATGGATCTATTTACATTTTTCTACATGTAGACATCCCGTTAGACCAGCACCATTTGTGAAGATGCTATATCTTTTTTCCACTGTATGGTTTTGGCATCTTTGCCAAAAATTCAGAATCCATAATTGTGTGGGTTTTTTCTTGGATCTTCTATTTGATTCCATTGATCCACCAGTCTGTTTCTCTAGTGGCATGTATTGTAAGTTAAGTCCTTGTTTTCATCATCTGCAAAAGCAAATACAAATACATGAATAAGGATGGATGCTGACAGGAGAGGTCTCAGTGTGGCCCAGGATTCCACGAGTGAACCCACATAGAACATTAGACCAGCTCCTAGCCTGCAGTAAGTACTCAAGAAATGCGAGCAATCATCATTTTTGCCACTACTAGCTGTGAGGATTCATAATGTTTTTTATTTTCTACATTAACCTTCCCCGCTCATATCATTATTACACTAATTTCAGACAAATTTTATAGAAACTGTCTAGGCATAGTCAAACTACTCACATGTCTGGACACATGCATCATGAATACTTTTAAAACAAGATTTATTTATTTTTATTTTACGTGTTTCAGTGTCTTGCCTGTGTATGTAAGTGCACCGCATATGTGAACAGCCCCTGGAGGCCAGAGATGGGTATCAGATCCCTAGAACTGGAGTTATAGATGGTCCATGAGGGTGTTAGGATGCAAACCCAGGTCCTCTGGAAGAGCAGCCAGTGATTTTTAACCAGTGAGCCATCCCTTTATCTACCGAAGAACAACTATGTTGCTGCTGTGCCCTGGCTACTGCTAATCACACTGCAGTGAACCTGGGTACCCAAGTGTCTCATTGAGACTGTGGTTTGCCTGGATGCCTGTCTACAGAGCAGGGGTTGTACAGCAGGCTGATGTGAACTCCTTCATTGGAAAGCCACTGGCGCTGAACTTGAGTCCATTTCCTTTTGCCCTGATCCCAAATGATAACCACAGTATGCGGCAGGTTATGAGGAAGAGGTGGTCACTTGTGTTGATGACCTTTTATAGAAGAATGTGGCATTGGCATGATAGAAAACACACAAAGTTACACTTTCAGAAATGTAATTTTCGGGACCAGAGTGATGGCTTAGTGGTTAAGAGCATGTGACTCTGTGGGCACCAGGCTGAAGACTCATGAAGACAAAACACTCACACATATAAGATACATTTCAAAAAAGAATATTTATTTCTTTTGCATACTAAAAAGTGATGTGAGTTGTATTAGTGGGTGAAAGAGGGCTCTGTGTTAATGAACCTGAGAAAATGGTCTCGACCACTTTGATATACTCACCAGCAAGCACAGCCCAGTAAAGAATCAGATAGCGAGGAAACAACTCCATAAAACATTCCTTAAAACACCCGAGATCCAGAATGAAGTAAAATAAATAGAGGATGAAACACTTGGACATATAGAACACACCTACAGCCTCCCAGGAAGTTCACCTGCTCAGACCATCGTGGTAACATAGTAGAAATAAGATGATCCCCGAGTCAACAGAAAAGTGACTGCAATGGCATCCTCTTTGGCTTTGGACAGTGACAACCTTGTCTTTTCTTTTTTAACCTCAGGCTTAGGAATTGCTGAGAGAAGACTTTCCTAGAGAGGAGAATGGAATGCTGTGATTATTTATTGTGAATAACAAAATAGAGGAGCGAGCATCTTTGTTACTTGTCTATTGCAGTGCCAAAACACCATGGCCTAGGCAACTTATAGAAGAAAGCATTTAATTGGGGGCTTACAGTTCCATGGAGTGAGCCCATGACCATCACAGCATAGAGCGTGGGGACAGGAGGCAGGCATGTCTCTGGAGAGTAGCTAAGAAATTAAATGTGACCCACAAGTATACAGAGAGAAGGTGAAAGATAACCTCAGAGCCGTTTCCAGTGTCGCATCCCCTCAACATTGCCATGCCCTCTAATCCTTCCCTCCCCCTCAACACCACCACACCCTCTAATCCTTCCCACGCAGGTCCTCCAACCACAGCCCAAGCATTTCAATATATGAGCCTCTGAGGGTCATTCTCACTCAAAACACACCACAGTGAGACCTAGTACAAGACAAAACACAGAGAAAGAGAAGAAAGGGGAAGAAGGAGGAGGTGAGAAGATGAGGAAGCTGTGCTGTGACAGGGAACGGAATGCCACAGCAACAACATAGAAAAGAAGGAACCTAAGCATCATGGTGAAGATGGCTAGCTGCCCAGTGAAGAATTATCCTTCCCTTCCATATCTTGATTTGTTTCTGAGAATCAATTACTTAGTCAGGGACTGCCTATTGCCCAACCCCTTTGTATTCTTGCTAGACAATGCCAAGATAGCCTTGGTGACCCCCCAAATGTGTGTAGAAGAAATATGTATGCCCAGTCCCTGCTCAGAGGACGAGCTCCATCAGACATTTTCTGAGAGAGATAAACGTATGTATGTTAGGCCATGGAACTTTGGGTATTGCTTGTTACAATAGCAAGCATGACATGCACTGGCTAACTCAGATACTGGTATCAAGAACGGGATCTAGAGACAACTGTTTTCTTTATTCTTTTCTTAGAAACAAGTTAGTTAGTTTCTGGAATCCTCTTCTCCTGTGCTGTCTGAACATGACGTGCACAGAGTGTTTTCAGCTATGAGCTTGTGACATGTGGCCAGACTTTCAATATAATAAAGGTAAAGTCTTGCTTGGTACTCTCCTACTGCCAGACACCTGAGCTAATATGTCCTCCTGAAACAGCTCTCACATCTTGGGTACAAGGTCAATGCCACACAGTTTAGGATTTTGTCACAGGACACAACTTTGAGTACTAATGAAAGTGGTCAGACTAGTCAGGAAATCAAAGTCTGACACACAGGATAGCTACCATGCCATAGTGAGAGAAGAAGACCACCATCTACCCTCCCTTGTAATTTATATAGTGGTGTGAGAACAGTCCTTAGTGGGGTAAATATGAGCAGAAGTACTGTGCTCAGAGGTTAGGAGCATGTGAACATGTGGGTACTCTTCTTACTCCCCCCTGTCTTCACAAAGACCCTGAAGGAATGAGGGTGAGATGGAAATAGATGACATAACTTTAGGATCAAAGCCTGCATCCTGGACACAGACCTTGGTTTTGCTGTGTCATGCAGAGTCCAGGGGTTGTCCTAGTTTCGTTTCTGTGGCTGTGATAAGCTTTGGGGAGGAAGGAGTGTATTTCTGTTGCTGTTTCAGGTTACAGTCCACCACAGAGGAGAAGTGAAGGCAGAAGCTTGGAGTGAGTCACATCGTATCCAAGCCAACAGAAGAGAGAATCAAATGCATGCTTGCCTGCCTGTGTGCTTGTCCTCCACTAGTTACCTTCTCTCCACATTGCTCGAGGCCCCTGCCTAGGGAATGGTGATGCCCACATGGGGCTTGGGTCTTCCTGCATCAATTACAGACAGTCCCCTTGCATATGTACCCACAAGGTATTTCCTCATTAAGATGCCCATTCCGGAGGCTGGAGAGATGGCTTTGCAGCTAAAAGCACTTGCTCTTGCAGAGAATATGGGTTCAGTTTGGTTCTCAACACATATGTGGTAGTTCACATCATAACTCCAGTTCTTGGGGACCTGACACCATTTTCTGACCTCTGAAGACACCAGGCACACATGCTGTACACATACATATGCACCAGCAAAACACTTACACACAAATAAATATAAAATAAAATTTTAAAACCCTAACACTTTCCAGGTGGTTCTAAGCTGTACCAAGTAGACAGTTAAGAGCAGATAGCAGAGGAGGTTATTCATTCTGGAAACCACACCTGCCAGACTCTGTTCTGACATACCCACCCTGAATATTCCTCTAGTGAAGGGATGACATGCACAGAATTAGAAGGTGAACAGGCCCACTAGGAAGGTGGGAAGGAGAGGTCAACGAAGCCACACAAGTGGGCACTGATAATTTCGGTTGTCTGCATAGTGGGAGTGAGGGATTCACAGAAGGGACATACCACCCGCCATCTGCCCTCTGTCTATGTACACAGATACCTACCAATGGCTACTGGTTGAAAAGAAAATGCCTCCTTAATTCCTGTCTTTTCATCTTCCTGTGATTTCAATGACAAATCACTCCAAGAGTCCTACTGGCAACGTAATCTGGGAAATGTAATTTCTATACACTCAGCCCTTGGAAGCCAGGGAGATTTTATTTGATTTTTAATTAAAATAGTTGAGATTTTATTGATTTCTGTTTTATGCCTAAGGATGTATGTCCACGTGCCGTGTGTGCATGCAGTGCCTGAAGAAGCCAGAAGAGGGTGTTACAGATGTTGTGAGCTGCCTTGTGGTGTGGATATTGAACCCGGGGCCTCTGGAAGATCAACCAGTGCTCTAAACCACTGAGGCATTCCTCCAGCCTGGGAGGATTTTAGCGTGATGAGGATACTTCCTGTCTCTCTACAAAACAAGGTCCTGCATCACTGCTCTTGGTCCTTCTGGTGAGACATCCAACTGGTTAGCCCCCCATAACCCATGGTTTCTTGAAAACTCTTCAGGAACAAATCTTAATGAAGTCTTTGTGCCTGGACACAACAGATTGATTGAATTGAGTTCATTAACATAGCAGAATCAAAAGAAACCAAGAAAGTGATTCCTGTGTGCGTAAGTTAGATCTCACTGTCACCTCTTCTTGGAGCCCGTTCTTCTCCCTAATCCCCATCCAGCAAAGGGCACCTTACTCCTCACCTGCTCATAGTGAGAGCCAACCCAAGTCCTGGGTTCTGTCTGCACACACAGAAAAAGGATGGAGGGTTTGTAGATGCTCCTCTTTGCTGGATCAGTAGAAACTGTCAACCACACTTTTTGTTTGTTTTAAACTGTGTTATTAAGTTGTTTATAAAGTTGGTTAAAATGTGTCAATATTGTGTTCAGCTGGTTCTGAACACAATCTTGTACTCTGGTAAGACAAGGAATTCCTCTTTGGGCATGGGGCTTTGTGGGTTTGGACTGTGAAAGAGTAGAAAGAATTCTGTCAGTGAGGGGGTGTGACATTTGAGCACCTGGAAGACATGCTCAGTCATAAAAAAACCTGATACTCGGACAGGAAGGGCAGGTAATGGTTTTATTTCACCTCAAAAAGGCACAAAGGGTTAAACCTGCCCTCTTGGCCTTTATTTTCTTCACTACCCCCAAAGGCTAGGACTATTGTGTCTCTGGTAAGAATGATGGTGGAGTGACTCAGACTTATTTACAACCATCAAAGACATGAGAGATATGGATCATGTCATAATTAAGCTTGTCATAATACAGGGGTAGCCGTATCGGCGCAACCATGGGGGCTGCATGATGTCACAGCTGCCTGTGCCCCGCGTTTAGCCTCTATTTTCCACTCCCGCCCACACTTATCTCCAGCTATATTTGGTTGTTTTACAGCGCTACCTGGACCATGGTCTGTTGTACAAAATAAATGAGCAGATTGGGCTCCCTGAAACCTATTTCCTTTGCCTATTGATGCTTTTCCTCAGTTTGATATGTTTTGTCCACTTTGCACCTAGAACCTTAGCTAACATAGTCACGAGTTCTGCTTTGTGCAAAGGAGAACTGAGCACTGGGCAATCAGCTAATGGATACTGTTGAGATGGTTGGTGAGTTTGGAAAATTCCGCTCAAAAAAAAAAAAGAGTTGCTTTCTCTGTAGCAGATTTCCTCTTGGCCACAATTGTCCACAGACTTGTCAAGTTTCCCAGCCGTCTTTATTGCTGCTGATATACCTACAAATGTATCTGATAGATTTCATTAGATATGCATACTGATCCCGTTTTTTCTAAGCAGCATTTTTACCAGCCTGTGTATTGTTCCAGATACCCAGCATTGCTGTTAATAAAGAATTCTAAGTGTTCTGACAATAGATGGGGTGTTATTTACGGTTCTTGGGCTGGTGGCTCAGATGGGCTGCTCTTACTTGGAGTCTCATGTGGTCATCGTTAAGATAGTGGCTAAGGCTAGAGCAACCTGAGCATTTTTCCATTTGTGTCTCTTGCCAGGAGCTAATCAGGACTCTCTCTTCACACTCAAGTTTCCTTAGAATTTGGTCATCAGACTTTTTACATTGTGTCCAGCTTCCCCTAGAGCCACTGCTTTAAGACATTTGAGTGGATGTTGCAAAGATTCTAAAATATCATGTTGAAAGCCATGCAATCATTTCTTCTATCTCCCACATATAAAGGATTCCACTGGAGAACCCATATTCCAAGGCTTGGAGGAATAGATTCTTCATTAGTACAAGAGAATGATTTGTGCATGGAAAGAGAGAAATACCTGATGTGACCATCTTAATGAGAGGTGCCCACAGGGAGTCTTATCTGGCAGGTGCCATGCTCAGTACAATGTAGGCACTCATGGAGAGGAAGACTTAGCTTGAATTCGACAGGACAGTCTTCGTGACTAACTTTTGAGCAATAACTATCAATACTATCAAGAGTGTTTGCTCCTGAAGCAGACAGAACAACTGTTCTTATAGTTTCTGACTTCCTCAGTAGAAAGAAGACATCAGTATGCATAAGACCATCACTGAATGGCCACCTTGCTCACTGATTCATTCCCTGGCCTCACTCAAGCATTCCTTGTGGCTTGACTGGACGTTATTTCATCCCTGCTATGCATGGGAGTTCAAACTAGCTTCTTTGACTCAGAATAGGGGCTATTGGAGAAGCTGAAAAATCAGGAGTTTGCCCCTGGTAGGCTTCCGTTCTCCGTAGCTAGAGAGCTTTGTGGGGTTTAGAACAACTTGGGACAGCCAAGGTGTTGAGTTCAGACAGTGTGTGATTAATTAAGAGAGGCAGCGTCCGCTTCCCACCTGAGAACCCAGCTTTGGAGAGCAACTGATGAACATTTCACTTTGGTGTGCATCTCCTCTGCACAGTTAAAGGAAGGAGCTCGAGCAAGGTCCTTTATGCAAAAGGAGATTTCAGGTCAGCCGTGTTGACAGAAGGATTGGTGGCACTCAGCAGTTCCCAGGGCTTATCACTTTTGGCACTGTTCATGTCCACTCGATGGTGGCACTCTGAGGGGCTGGGAGAACAGGCCCATGATGACATAAGAGATACCTTGACATTTCAGGAACAAAGGTCAATGTCTGAAAAGGTAGAATTCCTGGGACCCATGTGAACTCTGTGCCTACTTGAACGTTGTCTTCTGTAGCACAAAAGCACATTATGGGGCCTTTTAAATGGACAGCAACATGATTTGCTGTGTTTTCCAGGATGTTTCAAGCAAGACTGAATTCTCACCCATTACATCAATTGTTCTCTGTGAATCCACTAACTTTAGCTTCCTGGCTAGTGTGCCAGGATCAGTTCTTTCCTTACATCTGGGAATCCTGTAGACTTGGATATGATTTACCAATGTGAATAAAACCATTTTGAATACAACTTTGCTCATCTGAAGAAATCTCTTTTCATTGGAAACTTACTTGACTTTAATTATAGATAATTAAATGAGCTACCCATGCTCCTTTGACATTAAAAATTAATTCAGTTTTTTAAAAGATCTTTAATTTTATGTGTATGAGTATTTTGTGAGCATTTTGCGTGTGTACCACATGGGTGCCTAGAACAGGTAGTAGCCAGAAGACATCAGCTTCTGAAGTTACAGAGGGTTGTGAGCCATCATGTGGGTGAGAGAAACCATACCAGGTTCCTTTGCAGGAACAATAGGTTCTCTTAACCACTGAGCCAACTCTTCAGTCCCTACATATTTTGCTTTCAATTCTGTGTGTCTCTGTGTGGGTGTGTGTATGTGAATTCAGGGATGCCCCTGGATCTGGAGTTATAGGCAGTTGTGAGGTACCTTAAACGTCCACTGGGAACTGGTCCTCTGTAGGTAAGAGCAGTGCACACTCTAAGCTGCTGAGCCGTCTCTCCAGTCCTTGATGTGTGCTCTGTCACACTTTTGGTGCCTGCTGCTATATCACTTTATAGTGTCTCAAAGGGGCCTGCTTTGCCCAGATGAATGGCAGTGGCAGGGCCTTCTGCTCACACACAAGTATACACGTAAGTACACACATATCTATATGTGATACGTATACATGTAGAATAATGTATACATTCTGAAGAAGATTCTCAATACCTGACCCATTCTCTCCACTTCCCTTTGTTTGATGGGTCAAAGTCAAGGAGATTGTTTTGAAAAGATTTGATGAACTGAACATAGATAAGCCCAAGGGATAATATGGTATAAAAGATCTCCAACATTGAGTTCACAAAGATGAGAATCTGATGATCGCTTCTCTTATGCTCTGGGACAGTTCTTTCTCATGTCAAACATCAATCTCTGAGTATGCAAACATTCGTCATTATTTGATTTTAAAAAAAGATCCTTCTTTTCCTTCTTTAGAAGCCATTATCTAACCCCTCAATATAAAGCTGCAGAGTCCAGGAATTTCCATGCTGACCTAGGGGGGGGGGGAGTTAATCTAGGCCTTCACTGGTGACAGTCACAGTGTGCATCTGTCAGGAGGACTTCTGGCTCTTCCCTGTGGTGGCTATCAGTGTCTCTTCTCCCTCCCGACTTCTTAAGGAACCAAAAGCCTCCAGTAGGCACCTGATACGAGCCTCATAGAAGCCCTTCAGCCAAGGGCCACCCTCCACTTTCCCCTTCTTACCATTCTTTGGTCCCTAAAATGCATCTATTTGCAGAATGTGGGCCTGTCCCACACATTTGGTGAGGAGTTCTGAGGCCAGAGTCGCCAGGCAACCCTTTTGTCATTCAAATCCCCTGATCTCGTCACTCCCGAGAGTAGAGCTAAATAAAGCTTCTTCTCATAATTGTACTTGTACATAAAATGTGAATATAATGATGGATCCTTAGTCATAGACGCTCAGAAAGGTCGACAGCAGATCTCTCCTTGAGCACAGGCATTCCTGAAGACGAAGCAGTGATTGTTGGGGAGAGTGAGAGACGCCCACGTTTTTTATGCAGTAGATCCAGAAGTAAGGTCTCTCTACCTCATAGAGAATCCAAGCTGATTTATTGCTGTGAGAAAGATGATATTAAGCCAATTTAATTTCAATTTCACCTTAAATTTCGTTCTTTCTAATTGACATACAATAATGCTCCGTGTTTATTGGTATCATGTGAGAGCTCACAGCTGGACCCAGGTGTAGTGTGGATAGGGTAATAAGTATGTAGGTTCTAAATGAAAGTGTTTAACTTTCCATTGTTGGCAGAGGCGTATGTTCTAAATGTACAGAGATTACTCTTTTCAAAATGAAAGTGTGGATGAGGTCCTGGTGATGGAGTGGGGCGGGGGGGGGCACCACAAAGAACCAGGGTCTGCGACCTTAGCTTTCTTCCCCTGCTTGTTGCTGGCCCAGCCACCGGATCAATATAGAGTTCATTCCCAGCCAGGCTCCAGCACAGTCCCTTTTAGATGTCAAGAAATTGCTCAACACTAGGATGTTGACCAAAGAAAGTAGATGTTAATCATGCTTTATTTTTTTCGTTTTGTTTTCTCAAGGGTCTGACGGGAACAGAAAGTTTTGAGGGAGTTTACTGTTGATTGCAAAGTGACTGTTTGGATAAAGAAGTCCAAAGGTTTTCTCTTTTTTTCTTTTTATCTGTAGAACAAATAAAGCCTGGCCAAAGGTGACCAAAACCATGCCTCCCACCTTGTCCCTCTCTCCATGTCTAAGGGATGTTTGCGTCCATGGTTGCACAAGGGAAGCTTGATCCATGCTGAGTGGAAAGGAGACCATTTGAGACTCTGACTGGATAAAAATAGTCTGTGACCTTTATTCTTCATTTGACAGGAAATTGATGATGCTACCTATACAGAAATCAGTTTAAAAATGAAAAATCTATTTGTTGATGAGATATTTTGTAAGTATCTGGGGATCTGTCAGTCAGCACCTGAGTGGCCAACTTAGGATATTTTAAAAATTCTTTCACCAAGAATAGACACCGCATAGTTTTATAAAATGGTAAAGTGTGTGTACTAATTTGCACGTTTGGCTGTTAGTCTGGGTTAGTGACAGGGAACACAGTGGAATGATCTTTGTGATTGTGATTCTTTTTTCTTTTTACAATACTCACTAGCAAACACTACTAATAAAAAAAAACACTCTGAAGGTGTTGACCATCCTAAGGAGAACAAATAGGCTATTTTTATTTTTTGCTTTTTATTTTATTTTACTGGAGACAGCCTTACTCTAGGCCAGGCTCGCCTTAAACTCACAGTAAGCCTGTGTTCTCAGTGTCCCTCTTGAGGTGGTTACAGCCAGGAGCTACCGTCCACGGAGGACATCAATAATGCTGATGACAGAGTGGGGAACCACTAAAGGGTTACTTAAATGTCCACTGTGGAGAGACAATTTAAACTGCTTTGGCTCTCAGACATCCAAATTATCCAAACATGGATGTGACTTTCTGCTTGACCATTGTTTCTGCTAGAAAAGGGCAGGGGGCCAATCGGGAAGCAGAATAACACACCTACCAACAGGTACTTGTGGAAGGAAGGAATTAACGTACAGAAATGAACTCTCATTTGAAGCTCAGGCCCCAGGGGGTTTTCTAACCTTCCCAAAACTGTGTGCATTTTGGTATATTTCCCCACAAAGAACTATAATATATAGATATTGGAATATTTAGAGCAAATATATCTTTTGGTTTTTTGGAAACAAATTCTGATGGGACTGAAATTTTGAGTTGGGAAAGCCACAGAGCATGTGTGCCCCGAATGTGTGGCTGTGCACATGACAAAAGCAATGGGCTAACATCCGGGTTTTCTGAATAGCCGCAGCGTCTTTGGTGCTTATTTAATGTTAAAAGAAAATCCCAAATTTTCCAGTACGGAAAAGAGAAATTCCGGTTTCTAAGCCTGAGCCCTCCTGTGACCCGTGGCTTGGAATTTTGCTTATGACCATCTTGTCACAGAAAAACTGATGATAATAAAGGTTTAGGTTGGTATCTTTGAGTAGCTCTACTATAGATTGCAAGGCATTGCACCATTTCAGGGACAGAAGAGACAATTAGTTGTTATTGTTTGTTGATTCTGACCATGAACTCTTTGGAACCCTGTAAAGCTTGGGGTCCTATCAGTGCAACGAGCTGCCCATGGTTGACACACTGTGTTATGAATTAGCTGTTTGACCTGATGAGTTTTATAGATAGAGTCTCCTTATATATTCAGGCTGGCTTAGAATTCACTGGGTAGCATAGGATGGCCTTGACTTCTTGGTGACCATCTGCCTCAGCCTCCTTAGAGCATGGACCTTGGGTGCACATCAGTTTACCTGGCTGTTCTCCCTTCAAAGCCATGGAAGAAGCTTGATGACTATGGGCCGTGGCAGCAGACACTGCAAACCATTGTGGTTCTAGATGTGCAGAACCAATGGTGTTAGGTTAACTGAAAAATAGTAAAGAAAGCAATGATCTGGGCTGGAGAGATGGCCCAGCCATTAAAGGCTCAGCTCACAACCATACATATAAGAAAGCAATGATTCCATACTCCAAATGTTAAGGCATTTGGTGAAAAGGACGGTAGAGTGGGAGAGAAAAGAGAAGAGAAAGACATCGCAGATAGAGTTGTAGCAGCATGAGGTACAGGGCTGACAGGCTCAGAGGGCCTGGGTTTCCAATCTGGCTCTGAGCGTGATGGGTCTGTTTATTCAGCCACAATATCAGACATTCCCTCTTCCTGCCCGAAGAAGTCCCCTTTGAAGAATGGCTCTGCTGGGGAGCAGTTTCCCCTCAGACCGGCTCCTCCCGTGGCAGGACTAAAGGGAAAGAACTGGAAACACCGCAAGAATGTTCTTTAAAGCGATATTCCAGCACCACGTGAGGGGAGGATGAAATAACGGCACAAGATCCATTTCCTGGTTGAGGTATTTTTTTCCCCTCTCAAGTGAATTTAGCAGTGAACAAAGATGTCACATGAATGGGGTTGGGGTCAGATGACGTGAATACCTCCAGATATGTGTGAGCAGCCGGGGGCAAGAGACTGCTGGGCAAAGCAACCGTGTTTTCCGTTTCCGTAGGCCCGGAAAGGTCACTTCTGCCAAAGCCAGAGGGGATGCAGCAGGCATGGCAGCCTCGACTACAAGTCTTTATGGACACAGTGGTGGTCACTTATCAGGAGACCAGCCCATGCTTTCAAAGCAAAGCGGCAGACAGAATGTTCTCTGGTGAGCTGCCGACAAGGATCATGAGCAGACCGCATAATCCAGAGGTCAGCATTTTACTTGGAGGTGTCAAATTCATTTCTTGAATTTCAGAGATACTTTTCTACTTTTTCAAAGGTTTCCGTGTGGCCCTCATGTCAACCCTGTGAAGCAACCAGGGAGGGGGCCAGTCTCCTGAGCCTTCCACTTTGTAAATGCATGTGGCACCGAGAGACACATGGTTTTGTTGCTCATTACTGGCAGGGAAGGATGACAAGGTAGGCTTCTGACTCTTGATCAGGCCTCTTTTTTCAGGATTCTTGTGACCCATCAAAGGGACAGTGGAGTTTCAGGGAGAGAGAGAGAGAGAGAGAGAGAGAGAGAGAGAGAGAGAGAGAGAGAGAGAGGTATTTTTCACCTCCCCCCTGGGCAGTATTCTCTGGATGTGCTCTGGAGCCCGGCCTTGGGGAGGAGACTCAAAGTAAAACCTTCAGAGGCTAAGTCTCCTGTTCTTCTCAGAGCTGTCCACATCTGAAGTTTTCTTGTCCAGGCCTTACCTGTGCCGTATAAACCGGACGCTCTCTGGAACAAAAAGGGGTCTTTGTTCCTTCCACATCTGACTGGAACCCTCTAGTATACTTGATTCTTGGACAGGTCCGAACTCTCTCCAGATTCCAGGACTTCTGTGACCCACATTAGTGCTAGGGCCTAGGCATGAGGTTCACGCTTTGGCAACAGAAGGCATTCACCCAGGCACTTTAACCCACAGTGATGCCAAGCAGAGTTTCACTCTAGGGAGTGCTGGATCTGTCTCGCTCCTAGCTCAAAGGGGAAACCAGGACCGTTACTGTGAGCTGTGGGTCCTGTTTCCACACACGGCTTTTGTTTTATCTTCCTGCCACTGAAGTTTCTCAACACCTGAGCCATATCTTATAATTATTTCTATCCTCCAAGGCTTCTGAATGCTTCAACTATCTGTGAATGGATGGGAATCTATCTCCAACCAAACCCTTATCCAAGTGTCTCTCAGCCCGGAGTTCCAATCAGAGTCACTCAGGGGACGAGCAGTGTAGCTTAAAACAACTCCCCAGATGTCTCCATGGGCAGCAAGGTTTGAGGGCTGTGTTTTGCCCCTGTTCCCTGACTTTGAAAACTGTGACTTTAGTCAATGCTGCATGTGCAAACAAACTCTGGGCTCTGCGATGAGTTTTGTGCTTTACAAATTGTGCTTCACATCCCTTTTGATTTGATTCTAAGTGAATGCAGCCTGTTGCAATCAGGGCTCTGATTCAGGGTCTTTCCCATCCAGTTTACAAAGGTATGGTGGTCTTTTTTTGTACCCTGCATTCCCTCATGTGCCCATCCAGGTGCACTGTCTTCTTCATGTGTTCTGGGAGCTCTACACCATTGCCAGGGACAGCTGCCCTTTGTGACACCTACATAAGGCTAGCTGAAGTCACCATGGTCTGTGTTTCTAGGGAAGTCAGTAGGTAAAAGGCTGAGATAAACAACAAGGTGTTCTTCCATGCAGATATTAGAAAATTAAAATAACATTTTTGTTCTTTTTCAAGCTAGACAAGCTCTATGGGGAAGAGAAAATGGTGAGATTCCCTTAAGAGGTCAGTCTGATTGGTGCCCTCCAATTAATTAATCCATTAGTTAATTATTTTTGAGTACTGGGGATCGAGCTTAGGGCACTACACATGTTAGGCAGTTATTCCAGTAGTTAGCTACATCTTAAGCCCCATATTTTATTTTTTAAAAAATTTGATATAGGGCCTTTCAAAGTTATAAACTCAAACTGGCCTTAAAATTGTTCTGTAGCCGGGGAAGAGCTCATTATGCCCTGTCTCAGCCTCTCGAGCCTCTGGGATTGCTGTGCCAAGCCACCAGGCTCAACTGTGACCTATGTTTTAAACCCTGACCTCCTGACTTCTTTTCCCATCCCGTTTTACCAGGAATGCTAGAAGCTGGAGGGAACCGCGCTGAGGCCTTAACCACACCCCGAGCTCCGGAGACCCAGTGTTGTGGAAATCTGCCGAGGGTGGCTGTTTAAGGTGTTAGCCTGGTTTATAGCTGGAGCCAAGTGAACCCCCTGAGCTACCAGGGATGGGTAGTGTGGATTATGCTTGTCTCAAAGGAGCAGTAGGCAGCAGCGCTGGCTCAGAAGCATGGCTGTGCTGTCAAAGGCAAGCTAGTCCTTGTTAAGTGTAAGCAGGACTTTGTCTTGTCTCAAACTTTCTCTTTGATGGCTTGCTAAATGCAGGCAGCGCATCATAAGCAAAAAAGTTGTCAATTCAAAGAGAAGGTGGGCCTGACATTTCTGCTCGGCCCTGCTTCCCTTCCACTTAGCTGAGCAGGGACCCCACCGTTTATCATGGAGTAATAGATGATTGATTCAACTGCACCCCGATTAGAAAAGGCTTCATTTTACTTGTGCATGGTGCATGGAATTAGTTAAGGGTTGCATAGGAAAGAAGTGATAGACTATTGTTCACACTAAATTATAATGACAGCCTTCCTAACCACTGTGTACTTATTATGTAAGAAAAGAAAATGTCTGGTAAAATTCTGTATAGGTTAATAACACCTTCATAATCCACTCCTTCTTTTCTGTTGACTTGAATAGCCCTCCTACCGACTTTTAATGGATTATTAGAGTTAATTACATCAATTGCAATATAATTGATTCTTAAATACTATGTAGAAACCTCATACAATTATGGAAAAACAAAAGTTATCTAGACATCTCAAATCAAAAAAGATTTGGAATTCCTGCACATTTAAATCCTGATAATCACCAGTCAGTTTGGACATTAAGATTGCATGGTGTCTTGTTTTCTCTTTGCCAGGTTTTGACAGAATTGATAGTTTTACAACATTTAACTCAATACGCACGGAAATATAAGATTAAAGCTGTGAGAGCTATTTTTTTTCTAAAAAAAAAAAAACCATCACTTTATGGCTCAAAAGCTGAAATGTGTTACCTGCTTCACGGTGACAGAAATAAACTCAAGGGAAAAATCAAAAGCGAGTTGATGCTGGGCCTTAGAAATCCCTTCCCCACAGGGGTACAGGTACCCGGGGCCTTTAGGGGGCTTTATTTTAACTTGGGGGCTTTAAAATGTGACAAGGGAATGAATCACCTAAAGAGGCCACGGGGTCACCTCTCTGTTACAACTGAGTCAGGCACAACGATGTTTTCCTGTCGACACCCCTGGCTGAAGAGAGTCCTGGATTTATGTCCTGGTCACAGCCCCCTCCTCTCCTCCCAGTCTGCCTTACACGCCCCTCCCCTCCCCCTCCCCACACTCTCCCCTAAAGGACTCTCACTTCCCACATTAATTGAGCATTTTAGGTCACTCTAAAATGGCCTTTCCATGTTGGCCTGAATACGAGGATGGTCTTGTGCAGGTTTCCAGATGGTTGAGAGTTCCTGAGTGTGGCATCCCAGCATGGCTAGAAAACCTACTTTGTAGCAGCTTATTAGGCCTCTGGCTTCCACAGTCGTTCTGCCTTTCTTCTGGAATGTTTCCTGAGCCTTGTGTGTAGGATTTATGCTACCGATATCCATTTGGGGACAGCCCTCCCCCCCCCGCCATGGCTGCTTTAAGTGAATTAGTTTTTAAAGCATAGGAAAATATATATTCTACTTTATTTTGTGGAATGTGAATTGAGCTTTAATCAGATGCCTGTAAGATGTTAAAATTTATTTGGCTCTCCCATAAGCTCAAATGCCATCCTACTTCCAAGCTTTAGTGAACTGGATCAGTCCATGGTATCATTCCCATGAAAGAGCAACAAAAACCAGCTTCTTTTGCACAAGTCCAGATGCATCATAATAGTCCTCAAAGCAATCAGAACATCTTAAACAATGCCGCGTGCTCAGGGGCATCGCAGAAATCAATTAAGCAAGATTAGAGTCCAGAAGCAGACCCCGGACTGCAGAGGCGTGCTGCTGGGATCGCGGAGGCATTTCAGATCTGCGGCTGAACACGTGCTAGGGCCGAGGCAACTGGTTCTCCGTCTGGACTTACGCTTCACACAGAAGTAAATTCCAGATGGAACAAAGCTCTGAGCATGCAACTCACATCTATGTAAGTACAATAAGAAACTGCATAAACCTTTAAACTTGTAATCTTGAGCTAGAAGTTCTTTGTAAGCAAGATGACACAGCCAGAGGTCAGTAAGGAAAACCCAACAGACATGACAACATTAAAAAAAAGTCATTAGAAAATTAAAAGAGAAGAGTCAAACTGGGACAAAAGGTTTGAATTATACATTTTAGAAAAGGGTTCAGATCCATTATTCAGAGAGTACATACAAGTTATGTAGACAGACGTAAGTAGCTTGCTTTTTAAAGTGAGAAAAACATATAAAGATATTCTCAGAAGAAATGTATGTGACTAGGGGACATTTGAATAATAGGTTTAACCCTGCTTATGGTAAAAGAAGGGTGACAGAAAACCAGGAGTTGGTTGGATATTTCAGTTAATGAAAATACTGTATGTAGACTACCGAGGACAGATGTCAGCTGTGTTGCTAGGCAAGAAGGAAAGTTCCAGGAAATTCCACATTATATACTTTTTCAGTAATAGTTTAAATTTTTAAATTACAATATTTTAATTAATTACCTGAAAATTCCATACCTGCATGTAATGCATTTGACCATATCTTATTTCTCATCCTCCTAACTCCTCCTAGATTTACCCTCCCACCTCAACACACCTTCTCCCAACTTCTGTTTTGGGTAATAGTTTTCAAAAAATATATATGCATACAAAGTGAATTTTAATAGCGTTGCATTGCAGATGTGCGGCATAGTGGGTATCTCATGAGGTAGCATCGATATAGGAGTATTTTTTCTGCTGAAAAACATTCTTTTTATCATGCTTTCTTGGACCCTGATCAGGCTGAGCGGCTCCTTTAGGTGGTAGTCTAGAGTGTTTAGGTGTACCAAGCACTTGAGAATGTGCTGCAGTTGGTTGTTTTAGAATCTGTTTCTGATCAGATTCTTTCAATCAGTAGGTTCTGGGCAGACACTGTGCAAACTTCAGATTCTCTTCATTTGTACAAGGGCTGCATACAGGGTACCTCATCTGCCCCATGGGCACTGGGTATTAGAGAAATTACAGCATCCTTGAATCCAGTGGTCAGCAGGGTGAAGCAATCTCTCAAATCCAGGGGTCAGCAGGGTGAAGCGAGCTGATACAGAGGAGGCCTTGGCTTTGTCTGAAGTCACCTCTCAGTTTTTTGGCAGCAAGGAGTTAACTTGTTCACTGGTCATCTGGGTCTTTAAGGGAAGCCTTTTCTCCCCATTCCAACGACTTCCTGTTCTCGGGAAAACGAGAGGAAATGAAGCTGTGACAGAGGACGGGCGCACCCTTTTCCAGTCGTGTGGCTGATTTGTCAGGTGTAATATTGGCACCTGGTGGCTTGTGTTGGGCTGCTGCCCAGTGCGGCTGGGGAAGTATCCAAATACTTGTAATAGGCGGTAGGAGACTTCAAAGGCATTTGTAGGAGAAAAGGATATTGTCATTAAGGAGCGTAATGGAGAGCACTCCCAATCATTTAGTGATGTCAAGATGAAAGGAAAATTTTAAAAACACATTATCCAGAGTTTTCTCTTATGTATCCTCTGACCTGTTAAAACAAAGCCATGCCGTAGCTGGTAAAGTGGACATGTCCCTCAGGACATGCACGTACTGAGTGCTTTGTTACCTTGTTTGGGCGACTCTACCAAAAGTGCCAGTTATCACATGGGAACTGTAGGTTGTGGTTCTGCTCTAACTTGTCTTTAAATATGGACTCGGTGTGCATCTCCTAAAGTAACTGTGTCCTTTAACTCAAAGGGGCAACTCCAACAGTGCTGTTTGGGTCTGAGAAGTGAAAGGGACAGTTTGAGTTTCCAGAATTCATTAGGAATTCTGAATGGGCACAGCTGGTTCCACCCTGCACATTTCTATTTTCAACAAGATATGCTTGCTGTGGCTGGAGGGATGGCTCAGAGGTTAAAAGCACTGGCTACTCTTCCAGTGGATCTGAGTTCAATTCTCAGTACCCACTTGCAAGCTCATAACTGTCTGTAGTTTGGATTCCAGAAGATCCAAGGCCCTCTGTGGTCTTCATGGCACCTCGCAGACATGTTATACAGACATGAACTAAGGCAAAACACCCATCCAGATGAAGTAAGAAGATGAGCTAAAAAAGAAAGAATTGATGCCTGATGAACAATGACACAGGCAGTTGTCTGACAACCCAAGGCAAATTTATCTATGTCTGTGATTTAACTGAACTGCAGTCAGTGGTCGTTAAACCGTAATAAGTTCTACACATCAATGAGATCTCCTTTACCTCCTATGATTCATATAAACTGCATTGGCTTGGAGCATCTGAAACACTCAGCATGATCAGTATTATAGACATGAAAGATGGGTGAGCAGCCTCCCTGGAGTATGCATTCATGAACTCATCACCTGTAACCTCAGTTAGCTTTTTAATCAAATGATTATTAGGCTAATTTGTTGACATTTTTGCTGGCCTACCCCACAGTATCTGATAAATTCAATGCACTTTTAATTGAAAAGATATTTGTTGAATATGTGTTACATGGAAGGATGTGTGATTGGATTTGCTCTACCAGAGACCGGGGAACATCCTACTAGACATGCTGAATAGGTCCCCTATCTCCCAGTGTCCCAGAGCCCTCCATCTCCCAGTAACCAGGAAGCAGAGGGAAATGTCTGTTCATACCATGTCTCTCTTCCCTCTTTTCTTTACACCACGGTCCTCAGTCTATAGGATGATGCCACTCAACTCAGGGTAGGTCCTTCCCTCTCTGTGAGCCACAGACAGCCCTGAAGTGTGCTTCCCTAATCTCCAGGCCCTTCTCAGTCCAGTCAAGGTGAGGGTTACAATCAACCACCACAGCCTGGGATTGGCTGTGCTGACTAACGGTTAAAGCTAATTGGAAACGTGAAGGATGGAGCAGTAGCCAAGGAGCCAGGAGAAGGTCTGAGTAGCTGACGACGGACAGGGCATCACATCCTGAAGGTCCACATTCTGATCCTCCAAGCTGCCATTTCCTGCTCTCTGCATCTCCTCCAGCCCTCCTCAGCTTCGCCATGGCTTGTGCACAATATCCTGGTTTTGTGACTGAATTCTCTCTGCATCTTTTTTTTCCCCAAAATCACTTCCTTGATTTCTAGTTACAGACATCTCTCTCTGGTTTAGGACAAGCTCAGCTCCTCATGCCCTCAAAATGTTTTGCCAAGACTCAAGTCACTTACCCGTCTCTCTTTTTCGAGCTCTGGAGCATTGCAGATTGATCACCTGTACAAGCCAGTCACATACAAGTCCGTGCTGTTTCAGCAGGTCAAACACAATCCCCTTCCTTGTTCTGTCAGTGGAGTACAAATGCCTGCAGGGTAAGGATCAATGTTCCTCTTGTACCAATTAAGAACGATGTTTCACTGCTCAAAATGAAGGTCCCTAAACAGAAGATTAAAAAAGAGAGGTTATATTTTTCCCATAACGTGAGAGGCATGGAGTGAGGCCCCTGGAGCTGAGGGCTGTTTGGGAAGGAAGAGAGAAACCTCTCTTCACAAGTTTGCTCAGCTTTAGCACGGATTTGCCGTGTGAGCATCACAAGCCAAACTGATCCTTCTCAAACACAGTGTCTCTTCTCCAGACAGTGAGGAGCAGCCAGGCAGAGGGAGGGCTGCTTTGTGTGATGTGCCTCCCTAGGTGCTCCATCCCATAACTCTGCCTACCCTGTGTGTTAGCCACGCTGTAGGTAGCTTCACCTATGTGTAAGTGATGCTGAAAATATTATTTTAGTTTTATATAAAGCTATCCCCAGCAAAGTCTGTGCTGTTTTAGCAAAGAGCTGTTGCTAACTAGTTTCTTTCTACTCTCTTGTTTGTCTCTATGATATGCTATATATTTACAATGCATGCTTCTGCATACAGATATATATGTAAATACACATAAATGTGTACATGTGCACATGTATTTTTTCCTGTGGGAACTGGCTCCAGAACTCTACCCACTGCCAAGCTCTGAGCATGATTCCCACACATAAAACGATGCACTTAACTGCAGTTATATTCTCTTATACAATTCAAATCTTCTTTAGGTACTGTTTGATTTTGAACAAGATCCCACACTGAAGCCCAGGCTGGTGAGAACTTACTGTGTGGCCCTGCCTCGTTTTGAACTTGCAACAGTCCTTCAGCCTCAGCCTCTAGACTGCCAGAAATTGCTTGCAATAACGAATACTACATGACACTACACAGTTGTCACACTGCAGACAGGAACAATGGATAGAAAGCTGCCTGTGCATATATAGTTTTTTTTTTCTCTGCAATAATCTCAATCCACACTTGGCTAAATTCACAGATCTAGAATCTATGGGTGCAAAAGGCTGATTGTACATTTAAATTTCTGTTCATATTTTGACACAGATATCACATATATATTATGTATTGTTTGTAGAGAGCGAGGGGTGGAAGCAGAAAGACAGGTCACACTGTAGCCATAGAGACAGAGAATGTAGTGTCTTTACATCTGAATAAAAATGTGGATATGTAGATACTCACAGTGTCATATTAACTAACAGAAGTCAAAGATTAAAGCAAAACTTTCCTAAAACATCAGGTGTTATATTAATTACCATGACTGTTACAGTTAAATGCAAGTGAGGATTCTTTTCTTAAGTGGCTATTGCCGCTCTCTGTATACAGCCAAGACAGGCCTTTTGTACTGTTACAGCCAGTTGCTTTTAATTGTTTAGCATTTGTTTATTGGGTTTGTTGGTGTGTGTGGGCACGGGCATGCTATGGTGCAGTGTGGAGGTCAGCGGACAGTTTGAAGGGCTCTTCTTTTCTATTGTGTTGCTTCTAGGGAACTCAGGCGGTAAGAGTTGGCGGCAAGCGCCTTTACTTGCTGAGCCATCTCGATGCCCGCTCCCCCCCCCCCATTTCTGTTGTTTGTGCTCAGCACCCCCGATGAGAGAACTCTGGAGACTCATGGCCTCATGGGCTTGCTTCCTTCACTCTTAAACCCCTGGCCTCCTTCTGCGTTGATGCTTTGGCCACTGATTCTGCAACTGTGTTTATAATCGAGTTTTGAATCTGGGAATCATTATCATAACATATGAAGGAAGAAGAAACATTAGAATGAAGCCAGAGGAAAGTTGTTGGGACACCTTACAATGAACCCAGCAACCACAGCCACCATAACAGACACTCAGTTGAACCACTTGTTCTGGCCTGTGGTGAAGCAAAACAACACAGCTAGCTGGTTACCTCATAGTCAGAAGTAAGCAGAGGAGAAAGAGAGAATGGTACTACCACAGTTTCATTTCAGATGTTCCCAAGACCCATGGGCAGGCCCCATTCCTCTGTGTGTGTGTGATGTGTAGGCACATTTGTGTGCATGGATGTATATCATGGAGGCCAGAGGAGGACATCAGGTGTCTTGCCCTGTCACTCTTCGCGTTGTTCATTAGAGTAAGAGTCTCTCACGGAATCTGGAGCTACGCTGGCTGCCAACAGGCCTCGGCACACCTCTTGTCCCCATCCCCTATGTCACTGGGGCTGTATGCACACACAGCTGTGATTGGCTCTGCACCAGTGTGCTGCGCTTTTGAACGCAAGTCCTGACATTTATGGTACAAGTGAGCCATCTTTACCCACAGAGCGATCTCCCAGTTGCAGGCTCAGCATCTTAGAGGGTTTATTCCCTCCTAAAGGCATCCTCATAAGGAACAGCCGCTGAACACCCAGACCTTTGAAGTATGTTTAAGTATCCAAACTGCAGCAGAATCAGAATGCAGGATCTGAATCCCTTGGACTAGGCTGTAGGGATGAGGTGGCATTTGCTGGCAGCCTCTCTTCCTGTTACTTAAGTGTATCCTGTGTGGTTACATCCTGCAAGAGAAGCAGAGGGAAGTGTATTGCTGATGTCCCTACCATCAAGATGGCAGGGAAGCTTTGCATTCCCTAACACAACAGTGCTGCCTGTGGTCCGGGCAGATCTTAATCTGTGACTGAGGAGCACATGGCAAACATTTATTCTATTTTTACTGTTTGAGAATTTCGTACATGTAAATAATATGATTGTTCCCCTCTAGGTCCTCCTCTGTGCCCACTATTTCTTCCTAATGTTATGTGCTCTCTTTCTAAAAGCTGCTAATTCCACTTGATGCTGCCAGCACGTGCTTGGGATGGAGGCTGTGTACTTGAGCATAGGTAGTCTTTCAGGGCTATATCCTTGAAGAAAACTGCCTCCCCACCCCCATCCCTGCAGTTAATGGTTGCCAATAGCTGTTCAGCTAGGGGTGAGAATTCACACTTCACCCTCCTTCTTTGCTTGGATTTTGTTTGGCTCGTTCTTGCTTAGATCACATGCACTCAGTCACAGCACACATCCCTGAACAGCTCTTCCTCTTTCTCCATGGTCCCTCGGGCATGACAAGTATCTCGACTCTAGGGCTTCATGGAATGCTTGCCTGAGTATCATCAAGTGGGTGGATGGAGGATCTGTGCTCTGTCTACTAAGGGGCCGAGATGCTGAGGACAGGAGGAATGGAGTCGTAGAACAATGGGAGAAACAGTTAAAGACAAACAGTATCAGCTGGAGCTTCCTTGTTTGTTTTCCTTTGAAACCTTAAAGTTATCCAAATGGAGTGTTAATTTAACAAAAAGGAATGTTTTCTTGGGAGAAGATGATATTTTGAAATGTTTTAGTTTATGAGAGTCTGTCTTCTTCAGTCTCATTGCTGCATGAGGTTGAACAAATGTTCACCACAGCTAATTAATTAAGTCTGCAGAAAGGACCAGCAGGGGACTGGAAACTTGAAGTAGAAGTGAGCATTTGACTATAAACATGCTGCCTGCCTGAGAGACTTTATCTGGATCGAGTAGTTGCCGACTTATCCAAAGACACGCTGTATCTCTGGGAAAATCAGGCTTGGCAGGGGGAGAAACAACAATCGCTTTTGCTGGCAGCTCTAGTCATTTATTTCCTGGGTTTTTCTGTGGCTCCATCTACACAGCATTATTCTAATGTCCTCTCTGTGCATGAAGGTGACTCTACAGGCTTGACCCAGAGAAAAAGGACCTCCTAGGGGAGGAGTTGGTTTTGTGTGTGTGTGTGTGTGTGTTTGATCTGAGCCAGGCTCTTTCTAAGTCTCCTTTTCCCTGTGAGAAGTCTTATTTTACAGATGAGGAAACCCAAACTCAGAGAGCTTAGCAGCTCACACAGGATCCATTTTTAGACCATAGAGTGGGGGTGTGAGCTCACATCTCACTGATGATGCCTCTTTAGTGGCATCTGTGACACAGGATGGGGAAAGGTGGCATCCGGGGTAACTTGGTAGCCTTTTGCATGGTTTTGTGGCCAGGTGAGAACACTCCTGGGAAAGACTAAGAGCCACAGATTTTGGAAAATGATCCTCGTACTTGATTTGTAGTCCACATAATGAGGGATTCAAGATCACATTAGATTTCTGCAAAAGACCTCCTCTCCCAGTGCTCTTTGGGCTTCTGATTACACTGGGCTGGCCATACTTCCCTCGGAAGTTTGAATCCAGACCTAATATTGAAAAGAAGATGAGTGTATGTCTTTACTGAAAGATGACAGTGCAGAGAGAGCCCAAGTTGAGGTCCTCCGCAGAACAGCTGTGACCAACAGGAGGCCTTTCCTAGGCAGGGGAGGTGAGACAGAGACCACGGAGAGCCGTGAAGTGAAGACGTCACCAGCCTCCAGTTCCCACAGCTAAGCAGCCTCCCAGAGCCTTTGCATCCTGGTCATGATGATGTGCTAAAAGCTGCCCCTTCAGTCTCACCACAGAAGAATGCGGCTTCTGGCTTGTTCCCAGGTTCACACCTAACCACCTGTCTTGTGCAGGCCAGGCCCACCTTTCCAGGTGTGGCAGCACCCACAGCAGGCTGGACTCCTGCATCAGTTAGTCAGTTAGCCAGCAAGAGGGTGTCCCACAGACAGTGTCCCACAGGGCAACCCGATGGAGGTGATTCCTTAATACACATTCCAAATTCCCCAGGTGTGTGATGCTGACAACCAAGTTTAGCCATCACAGTCAATTCACAGTTCTTTTTTTTTTTAATTTTCTTAAATTTTAAATACGGATTTTTTAATTTTTATTTTAAGTTTATTTCTTTACATCCCAAGTGTGCCCCTCCTTCCTCTCATCCCAGTCTCCTTTCCACTTCTTTTCCCCTTCCCCTCTCTCTTTCCCCCCAGAAGAGAGGACTCCCCTGTATCAACCCTGCCCTGCACATCAAGTCACGCCAGAACCGAGCATATCCTCATGCACTGAGGTCAGGCAGAGCGGCCCTGCTAGGGGACTTGATCTAGTGCAGGCAACCGGGGCTGCTCTGAGCTCACACTCGCAGTGATCCTGTCCTGTCCAGGAGGCACGGCTTCAATCCTACTCAGTTCCTCCCCAGCCTCTGGCTCTTATAATCTTTTCATCCCTCTCTTTCTTGATGTCTGAACACTCCACAGACACTTACTCTATGTGCTTTGACCAGCTGTGAGTTTCTGCATTAGCCACCCTCCGGGACATAAGAAAACTTTTCTGATGAGGCCCAGGAGGTGTGCTGATCTATGAGTATGGAGATACAAGTTAAGAGAACAATTTGAATCTGTGTCTATTTAGAATAACTATAGTAGCAGAGTCACCTCTGGGGCCTATGAACTCCCCAGCCATGGGCTTGGGGCCAGATTTAAGGGGTACTAGATGTGCGCTTCCTCCTGAGGAACAGACGTTAAATCCAAGCAGAAGTGGTTGGTTACCCCATAACGTTTGTGACACTCACACTGTAAGCATATGATGCTACCCTGACCAAACATTTCATTTTTAAAGATATTGAAGGAGAAAAAAAGATGTTGGATAAATTAAAATTCCTGAGGGAAAACCTTTTCATGCATAAACCAAGACCTCTCTGCTCATCATCTTTTCTGGATACAATTGTAAACATTGGTCAGTCAGACCTGGCTTAGACTGAGGGATTGATTCTCCTGGGGAAAGATAATCTTACAAAGGAAGCTGGCCAGGTGAGACCTACAAGCCTTGGCCATTACCTCAAAAGACTTTTGCAGAGAAATGAGGTATGATGAAGGCTGAGACTGAGAAAGTAGGTTGAAAAGTCGAGTGAAAGGTCTCACTGTCTCAGAATGCTTTGGAAATCCTCTAAACAGACGCTACCACAACAAACATGCAGCCATCATTCACAATTAAAAAGAGAAATAAATGTAATCTAACAAAAAATCCAGGTCAGTGCCACTAAGTTTTCTTGATTTTGGACTAGATAGAGATGATCAAAAGTTCTTCTTCCTACTTAATGCTAAGCAGAAGACAACATAAATATGCTTAAAGACTGGACCAAAGAAAATTGCCATACTGAGTCACAGGAAGAAATGGAAAATTGGGTCCATGGGTAAAGATGCCTACTACCAAGCCTGATGACCTGTGTTTGATTCCTAGGACCCACATGATAGAAAGAGAGAATTGGTTCCTACAGGTTGCTTTCAGACCTCTACAAACACCATATCACCACCCCTCTACACAAATAAACAGTAAATAAAAACTTAATGCAAATCGATGCTTTTAAAGGGTGCTGGAGAGATGGCCCAGCAATTAAGAGACTTGCTGCTCCTGCCTCTGCAGGCGCTGCCTGCACTTAGTGTGCACACAGCCAAGCAGGCACATACACACAAGTAAAAATCAATTTAAAAGGGAAAATTGAAAGAATTGAACAGAGGAAAATATACGGGACGTGGTCTAGTGTAAGAGTAGAAGTTTGGAGGAGAAAGGAGAGGTAACAAAAGTAAAATATTTGAGGTGATGGTTGTTGACTACTTTCTAAAAGCTGACAAGAAATGTGAAGCTACAGATTCAAGAGAGTCATCAAGCTCCACCTCAGCTCATCACAGTAAAACCGCTAGAGTACTCTGGAAAATTATCTCAGAAAATTTTATTGATTAAAATGTGGATATTAAAAAGTATAAGGTCAATTCGGAGGAGTAAAACTAAGTAGACAGGAGGTGTGACAGAGGCCTCATTCTCTTCTTAGGAAAGATATCTGGCTTTGCTACATGCACCCAAGGGACATCACTGAAGCCCCTGCTGCAGGAATCCCTTCCTCAGAAGCCACTATGGTCCCTTATGGTCCAGCTTCTTTGGCTAAAGTTTGGGGTCTCAGGTTCATTCTTTTTGTCTATTATGTCAAATCTTGGATTCTATAAATTTGCAAAGCTGTCTTTCATCAGCCATTACTTTTTCATAATAGTTTTTTTCACGGTGGGGATACACACTGTGAGGCTCTGCTGAGACAACCAGCTTGTTTCCCGGCCCCGAAAAACAGTGTTTAGCATGGATAACTTTTCTCGGTAGGGTCTGCTACTGTAATGATGCAGACAGACCAGAGCAAAGAAGTACGTTTCTTAAAAAAACAAAAAACAAACAAAAAACCCAATTTATATTCATTTACATGCAAGCGTGTGTGTGGTGTGTGTGTGAACATGTGTGAGCAGGATGTTGGCAAAGCCCAGACAAGAACATCAGATCCCCCTGCAGTCACAGGCAGTTCTGAGCAGCCCCACGTGGGTGCTGAGAAATAAATTCAGGTGAACTGCAAGAGCAGCAGGCACCTTTCTTCAGTTCCTGTAGTTGCTTTTCTAGATTTACTCACTTAATATAAAAAAACAAGAAAGGAAGATGTGAGTGTTACAGAAGCAGATAGCTTAGGACCAGCGGGCATTTGGAACGTGTTAGATCACGTGGAGGCCATGGATGTCAATTGAGATAATCTCTTTCTTGCAGAGGACAGCTATCTTTTCTGGTTAAGTGTTGGTCAGTACTGTCGCTGTGCTGTCCTGTGGCTCCTGAGGCTGTTCCTCAGATAATACTAGTCGACCTTGGTGCTGTACCAGATTCCCATGACTTCTCAAGTATGTAGCTTGCTTCTGAGGCTGGCTACTGAAACCTGGAATCAAATTGTGTGTCTACAGACCCCTTTCTCCTGGCTGCCTCCATAAGTCCAGTTCTCCCACAGGGGCTGGAAATATCTCAACTATGGCCTTTCTATTCAGGCTCCAAAGTCTCTCAGTCCCTCGGTCATTTCCTCTGCTGGAGATAGAGCCTGGTCTCCTACCTGTGCTTATTATCTGTAATTTAGGCTTATATACACTACATTTTATTCATTCACTCATGACTTCCCTTAATGATTATTTTTATCTTTAAGACTTGTGTTTATTAATTTAGGATTTGCTTACTTGAGTGTGTGTGTGGAGTTCAGAGGACAACTCACAGTGTACTTGAGACCATGCTACATGCTAAAATGAGAGTCGTGAACAAAGTGCTGAGAACCTGTTCCCAGAAAGTTTACGCTCTTGTGGGGAGGGGGGTATCAAGTGATCAGACAAATACATAGTCAACTACAAACTGTGACGATAACTCTGAAAGTGGAGAAGAAATCTCTGAGAAGATACAGCAAGCAGGATCTGATCCTCTGGGCTAAGAGACCAGGGCATGGCTTCTGGAGGCATGCACGTGAAGACTGGGGTTATCTCCATGTGGAGGGAAAGCACAGAGACAGACCGTCACATCCCAGAATAGCCATTTCATATCATTTTCCCCATTGTGCATGTTCTGTCATAGTTAGGGTTTCTATTACTGTGATAGAACACTATGACCAAAAGCAACTTGGAGAGAAAAGGATTTATTTTGGCTTATAGCTCTCAGGTCACACTCCATCAGTGAGGGAAGGGAAAGCAGGAACTCAAGGCAGGAACTGGAGCAGAAGCCATGTTGTGACACTGCTGACAAGCTTGCTCAGCTTGCTTTCTTATAGCACCTAGGACCACCAAGCCAGTCCCTGGGAAGATGAAGACAGTTGTCCAAGTTTGTAGCTGAAGACTCTTCATAACTAGGCTTGATAATGGGTTCTGGTCACAGGGGAAACATCTGGGAAGAATGGCATGGGAGAGTTTAACAAGTCTGTGTCAAGGCATCTTCCTTGCTCTGTGATGTCATCGCTGGCCCAAGTCAGAGTGTTATGGGGAACCCACCAGAGATGACCACACTGACAGGGTATATAGTCAATTGAAAGTCTTTATTTCAGCTGGCTGAAACTATACTCTGGTACCTGGGACCCAAGTATAGCACCATGTGTTTAGTGTAAGAAAATTTTAAAGGCAAAAACTGTGCCCTGGTACCTCATTCAGCAACTTCAGGGGGAAGTTTTATGGAAGCAAGCAGTTTAACAGAAGCTAAGACTGGGACACGGTGACCTCAGGTTCCTAGAGTAGTGTGGGATGGCCACGGAACTTTCCATCAAGGCAATCAAGTTCTCGTTACACCTGAACATGGCCTCAGCAAGGATACAAGATGGAGGAGCCTCTGTACTGTTTTGTTGTGCCACATTTCCCATTGGTTCTGCAGGAATGGGTAAAATCACTGACGAGTCCTGTTCTACAGTGGCATAATTGGTCTGAAGGACTAGTAGCTTAACTGAGTTTATCTCTTTTTGATGTAGTTGGCCATGTAGGTGAGGATGCCAGGGTCCTACTGTTAGCTCTAATAGGATAAGAATCAATAAATAATAACGTAATTGTATTTTGAGTAAAGTGATCAACCATGGAGACTAGATAAGCACAGACTGGTTCCAACTATCTGACCTATGTCTCCTTCCCTTTCGTTGAGGTTTTCTCTGACAGTGGCAGGATTTTTCGTGATTACCACTGATTGGCTACCATAGAAATAGCAAGTTTCTGCTAAGGCCATGCAAAGTCCTCCCTGTTTCATAAAAGGGGGTCCAGCCCCCTTCAGGTCTGTAGGACTATCTCTATGAGGGAATCAATTTAGCTTTCCAGCCTGAAGATGGAATTCCCCAAATGGCCTAGGTCTGAATGTGTCTGGGAACTGAGTTCCCTGAAGCTTTGGTTCCCAGCAATCAAGGCTGAGGTGCCCAGGGCAGTTGCACTGGTTATTCCTGTCCAAGGTCAGTGTGGGCTCACCCCTCTTCTTCATTATGGGCACATACGTGGGGGTAATATAGACCAGTAGACACAGAGTGTGGGGTTGTGCATCAGAGGAGACACATTTAGTCAAACTTTTAGTATAAGCGAGCCAGGAAACCGAAGGACGTGAGGTAGATACTTTCCTTGGCAGAGCATGCATGAAACTGTAAGTCCCTGGCCTTTTCCTAGCTGATCTTCTCATTCTCTTTACTGACCCCAATACCATCCCTAGACCCATGTTGTTCTTCCTTGGAAGGGACATAAGGGAGCAGAGGTCCACCCAAAAGGCAGAATTTTCTATCCCCAGTTTTACCGAGTCCCCACATTCATGTTTGGGGCTGATGGAGATTGTGTATCCCAGGTTGGTAAACTCTGGCCAGTCTTATGGGATCATCATATTCAGTGGTTTTCTCCCCAGCTTCCTTGACAGCATTTGGGATGGTGAGAATGACTGGGTCGGGTCCCTCCCAGACAGGTTCCAGGGTCAGAGCAGGGGCCCTCTTTATCCAAACCAAGTCTCCTGGCTGGAACTCATGGGGAGTTTGGAGGTGGGAGATGGAGGATTCCCTTCACAGTCTGGTCAATGGCCTGGCAAGCTTCCTGCAGAGCCTGCAAGGACTTGAGAAGGGAGTGATTAGACACTTGTGCCTGGGAAATCGCTCATAGTTTGGGGAACTTGGCAAGTGGTCTACCAAACATAATTTCAAAGGGAGTACACCTCTCCCAGTAAGGAGCATGACAAAGAGGAAAGTGTGGCCCAATTTTTTGCCAGTTTCCAGACCAATTTTGTCACTCTCCTTAAGGGTTTTATCCATCTTTTCTACCTGACTTTAGCATTGTGGCTTATACACACAATGTAATTTCCAATTAACGTTTAATACCTTTGTCAGATTTTGAGACACTTTGGCTGTGAAGGTCAGACTGTTGTCTGGTCCCAAAGCCAGAGGCAATCCAAAGCTAAGAATCATTTCCTGAAGAAGTTTCTTAGGAACTCTTGATCAGTCTCTGTTAGGTTAGTGTAGGCCTCCAACTTCAAATAACAGCAAAACAGCAGGCCTGCTTTCACTAAAGCTCAGCTCCCAATGTTCCCCATTTCCTCAAAGCCAGACCCCTGGGACCTCCCTTCCCCCTTTGGGGTTCACCTGAGCACAGGTTGTGTATCTAAAAATGGTGTCTTTAATCAGGCTTTCCAATTTGGAATGTAATCCCTGGGTCTGAGGGTTCAGCAGTTTCTGTGGCCCCTGTGTGGGTAGCTTGGTAGAGTTCTGTAATTGCCTTCCCAGGCTTATGGGAAGGAAGGATCTGCCGCCGGGCAGCACCCACCACCCTTGCCTGTTGCCTGTCCTGTGTAGTTAGTTCTGGGTTAGCCCAGTCAGTTTCACACTGGGGTATTTTCTGGGTGACCTAAGAAGCCGGGCACCAGCAGGGCTGTCACGTCTTGAAGAGGCCCCACTGTTCAAGGGCCACTTCCTAGGCATCTAAGTCACTATTTTGCTGCCTTTGGCTTCTGGGAGAATCCCTTTTTGGTGTCCTTTGCAATGCATAATGGCCACCCTCTTGGATAACCCGATAGCTTCTAATAGAACTAAGATTTCTTCCCTATTTTAAAAATCTCTTTTCCCCATGAGTTCAGCAATCCTCTTTCCCTTTGTAGAGCCCCGTGGACATGAGCCTTGACGGAAGCATCTTTGCTGTCAGCGCAGATGGTGATAGCCTTGTCTTTCCCCAAGCAGTGCTTGGCTCAAAGCTAAAAGCTCAGCTTGTTGAGCTGAGGTTCCCCTGCTCAAAGATAGTGCTCAGACATCCAGTCCTACCTTAGGTCACCGCTGCTGACCCTGCACACCTGGTCCCATCTTGTACTAAACTGCTCCCACCTGTGAATAGTATCTCATCTGATGTCACCAATAGGATGCCTGTCAGGTCAGGCTTGGATCAGCTGAGTCACCTTAGGGCAGTCATGCAGGGGACCCCTGAGGTCATCTGGCAGATGACTGTCAGGGTTGTGGGTTGACATCTTGTGGAATCAAATGCAGGACCGATCTAGAAGCAGGCCTTAGTATTGGGTCACCCACATGTCATATCCATTTCTGGGGTGCTCCCCCCAAGAGGACCTCAACAGAGTGTGAGGCATTCTAAAGTTAATTTGTCAGCTTCTTTAACCAGCAGGGTGGTGGAGGCTATGGCCCTTACGCATACCAATTGAATTAAACCGTAAGTGGCCTCGGCAAGAATACAAGATGGAGGAAACTTTGCACTGCCTCAGCCCATCACAACATTGTTAGAGACGCCTTACTGCTAACATCAGGAAAGGTGTGACAAAATAGCATGCTTGCACCAGGTCATTTGATATCTCTTGATAAAAAACATAAGGCACATTTATGACATTTATGGATCTCCCTTTGTGGTGTACTCTTTTAATTAAAGACTGAGTAGTTCTCTTTTGTTCTGAGTCCTTAATAGTCACTCAGATGACCAAAAGGCTTGAGCAAGTGGGTAGCCTTCTGTTCTGTGCTACCTTCCCCCTTTGAAGCTTTCTGTCATCTGTCTCTTCCTTTCCTAAGTGACAGCTGCATGTCTTGCAACTATCTTGCTCTCCTCTCCCTTCTTCCATCTGAATGCAAACACAACTTAAGCAATAATCACATTTTTTTTTATCTGCTAAGAAGGTGGCTGTTTCCTGTAATACAGTTCCTATCTAGGAAGTGACTCAATTATTTTTGCCTCTGACAGCACGACCAACTTTAGTTGACTTACCAAGAGGACAAGCCAGGAGGATAGGTGTTCTGCCATCACAGTGTGGCCGAGAAGCCTGGAACGTCTTGCTCTCAAGCACAAATTCTTTTCTTTCTCCAAAGGGCAGCAATGGCCAGGGCACTGCCATGCAGATACCTGCAAAGTGATGAAGGAGGCGCTTCCCCAGCTCCTCATCTTTGGGTGCAGGATGGGGTAGGAGGGAGAACAGGGCAGGGGATGGGGTGGCACAGTCTGTCCATGGTGCAGTCACATTGGCTTGGCACGGAGCTACATGCTCCCGGGAGCAGAGACTGGAACCACCAAGCCAGTGTCATGTGGAATGCCAGCCAATTCTGGCTTTGCTCTCCGAAGGTGAGTGGTCCTGGAACTCACCTGTGGCAATCTTGGACCAGGTTGGTGGCCTGGCTTTCTGCATTTGCTGTGTATTTTTAATGTCTCACTTGGACCTTGTGCTCCAGCTGTTATTATATAAAGCCACCAAAACACTGTCCTGGTTTGGGGTTATGAGCAATGAGCAGCCACTTAGTTCCAAGAAATAAATAACTCATACATTCCTTCTTCCCTTGAGCCCTGTCACCCACCGGGAGTGAAGGGAACACGGGAGTGCTGCTCAGGGCGTGGGGCCGGGCTCCTGGCCTTGTGGGCATCTTGAAGACTTACATCCTTCTACATCTTTTTTGCTTTCTTCCTGTCCTCCACCTCTTCTCATTCTTCTCTTTCTAACCATCTTCACACAGAGCTTTCAGTTAGCTGTCTTGGTCTTTCCATGGATCCAGGCTTTTAATTTCAGATGTGGGTGCTGGCTGTTGGCGGACACGTCTTGGTCATTATTTCTAACTTGATGGGTAAAGAGGCAGCAGGTGTGATGGAAAAAGTTATGGTTATAGAAAGAGGCCACAGGGTCCTGTCCTAGCTCTGCTCCCACTAGTGATGACAGTAGCCTGGGCATGCCCTGGCTTGGGGCCTCAGTTTCCTCACAATGACATGAAGAGTTTGCACAGGATCCCCACTGCTCGCCTCATTTCACCTCATAAATTCACTGACTCTGTGAGTCTCTTATTAGGAAATGCCAGCCTTGCTCCTCTGTGTCTTTTGAGAAACTTTATTGCTCCAAACAAATAAAGGAAGAGATGTGAGGAAAATCCTTGATGTAGATGTTATGCGACTTTTCTTAGGGAGACATGGACAAGTATCTATATATCCCAGATAGGGAATCTAGAAGAGATTAAAGAAGCAAATCCACCCAAGTCTAGCTAGTGAACCAGTGAGTTTATTAAGGTAATTTACAGGATCATGGGAGACTCTGAGGCAGCGGTATCACTGAAATCCCACCCCAGCATGGGAGAGAATCCCTTGAGCTCCCTGAACAATTTGCAGGCAGCTCTACAGAAGAGCCTCTGCCCACCAGCAGTTGCTACTGTTGTTAGAACCTTTGGTGGGGGCAGGCAGGGGTTGTGAACTGTGTAAGTTGTAGGAGCTTCCTGAGACTTGTGAATTATTTGCTTCCTAAACCTTGTCATTTTTGTTTACTTCCCTACTCTTAATGAGCCTTCTTCTAGTAGGAACCCTTTCAATTTTGAAGAAATTGCAGCCCTCGACTTTTCAAATGCAGGATAATGAGGGCAAAACCTATTTTATTAAGCTTCAGTTTTTAGAGGCTTTAGCCTACAAATAAGATTTCACCTCCTGCCTTGAAGGGAAAACAGTATTTTCTACCAGCTAAGAGAGTGATTCAAGTGGAATTTGCCGCTGATTTTAAGGGTTGTACTATAACACAGCACATCAAATTTTTCAAGTAAAATTGTACTTTTGGAAGGAAAAGGTTAAAGTTGGCTACTGATGTTCATCAGGAGATGGATATTTAATCTTTAATCTCTCATCCTAGGCCTCCACTTTGGATCAACTCATTATCCCGAATAAATGATGTGTCATTCCCATTATTTATGTCTCACTGCAGCCAAAGTATCTGGATCTGGCTTTAGTGGGGCCCATTCACTTGAGCCCATTCAGCCTTAATCTCCCCGCTAACGTCTTTCCTGTCCTGTGTGCTCTTCCCTGTTTGCTTTTATGTTTTCTGCAGAATGTTTATAAAAGGATAATCTTTTACGAAGCAGACAGAATTTCTGTGTATGAACTGCTCTGTTTAAATGCCTCATTGATACATCATCTGAAAACTCAAGTAGTCAGCAAGCACTGAGCCGTTGAGCCGGGTGAAATTGGGGGAACTGCTCTCTTCCACTTGGGAGCAACGCTGATGGAAGGTGCCTTGGCTTTGTGGTTGTAGGACACACAGAGCCTTCATAGCCTGGACAGAGCTGGGCACCCAAAACTTAAAGGGGTATAAGGCACACCACGCGGAGCTCTCTGGGTCAGGGGTGAAGGGTGTGATGGCTCTATGACCTTTCTGCAGATATTTTCTCAAAATGTGTTGTGATTATGCAAACACTGAATTCATATGTTCCTCTGCCCCAGTTTTAGCAAAACCCACTTGAATGTCCAGAAAATGACCACGTGATGTGGCTCAGTGGCTCCTGTATGTGTGTCCTGCAGAGAGGGTAGGACCTGAGAAGGAAGCTGAGAGGGGACAGCCCCCTTCTCCTCCTGCTTCCACCTTTTCTCTCCAGGCCCTGGGACCGCGTCCAGACAGCTTTCTTGCATGGAAGAGGTAGACACTATTGCATTCTACAATGGCCAAAGAAGGCTCTTTTGTGGAAATTTGCATGGGGTCACAAATATGCCACCAATGAAAAGGCATAACAGATGGACCCTGTGAGCAGGATTGTGTTAAAGGAAAGAAATAAATTCAGTGGAGTAGGATTGCAGGTCCAGGTGCTGTGGGAGCTGAGCACAGAAAGCCACACTAAGAACACACTCTGTAGCTCAGACAGGGCATGCTCAGCTGGTGGAGACGTAGGTCCATATCTGAGACACAGACTGTACTGAGCTTGTGGTTAGCAGTACTGTAGGAGGAAAAAAATTAAAACCTCCCAACACGTGGGGTGCCAGAATTGTATGTGCCTTCAAAGAGGGTTTTTCTCTAGTAAATTGATCACTTTGATAGCTCAATAGGAATGCTTGCTGTTTCCCAAGGCATGTCTTTTGCATACACGAGAATTTTTGCAAACACTTTTACATTTCATAGGGAAAAATTCAAAACAGACATGTGGCTGTGTCGCTCCAGTGGCACAGACCCTGCAATACTGAGGGACTGCCAAAATCTTTTCTAAGCTCTAAGCTATAAAAACACTCAGGACTTATCCATCGAGACTCTATCAAGAAGAGGCGTTATTTGATATTTTGCTTTAGCCAAATGCCTCTATTCTTGGCCATTTGTTGCAGAGTTAACTAGGGTAAGATGCTCTTGTCTGAGTCTGTGGTCCCCACTGAGATGAGGCCAGGGGGAAGGAGCTCTCTGAGGTGTTCTGTGTGGCCTTTGAGAAAGATGACAACCAGATGCTAGCTCACCTTTGCCTTTGCAGGAAGAGCTCTGTGTCTAGAGCAGGTACTGACTGGACGAAACTGGGAAATTCGCACAGAAAGCTGGGTCAACTGAACTGTTCAGACAGAATGACATCATGGCAGAGAGTTCCCTTCTGCCTGCAGTGAACTCAGAGTGATCTCTGCAACTCTGAAGAGCTCCTTTAGAACGCACAAGACAGCTCTGCAGGGTCGCTCTGCTTTCTGCACAGGAGTCAATATTAGTGCATTTACGTTTTCTCTGTGTGTGGGTGTTCATGTGGGTGAGTGAGTGTGCATGTACATGTGTACATGTGAGGTCAGAGGCCAATGCTGAATCTCTTCCTTAGTCACTATTTTATTTATTTATTTATTTATTTATTTGAGACAAGATCTCTCACTGAACTGGGGCTTGCTGATTCAGCTAGACTAACTGGGCAGTGAGCCTGAGGGACATGCCTGTCTCCTCTTCTTCAGAGCTGGGATTCTAGGTGGTTTGCTGCTGTGCCTGGGTTTTTAACGTTAGGTGTACTAGCGATGGCTATGCGTGTTTGCATGGCAAGCACCTTACTGACTGAGCCATCTCCATATCCTGCGGTACTTTACTTTGAACGTTATTTTCTGCTTCCAAGTCCTCTTTTTCCTTCTATGAATGTTTGCTCCAGCTTTCTTCCTCCATTTTGTTTCCTTTGCTTCCCTCTCTTTCTCATTTTCTCTCTCATTTCCCTTCTTCATCAGAGTGGCTGGTTGTATGCAGGTGGTGTGACCTCCTCTTCTGAGGTTGCAGTTTGTTATTTAGGTAAACACCACCAACACCCAAGCATCGGGTGAGGACAGCCAGTCAAGTTCATTTTGCAGTTCAGTGTCCACCCAGAAGAGGCTGCCGGAAGCCCCGTGAGGAGAGGGCTCTGGGTTCAGAACAATGCTTTGAGGGGACAAACGTCCTGATCAACTAGATGTGACAGCAGAGGACAGGAGAGTGACAGGAATGAGCCCATCCTGGTCTACACTGGGGCTTCTTGACTGTGGCCCAACTGACATTGTAGCTGCCTGTGTCTTTGCTGTGGGGCTGTGCTGTACGCGGTAGACATGCAGCCAGATGCCCGACCTCTACCCAGCACACGCCGCAGCACCCCTGCAGTGACAACCAAAACTGCTGCTAGACACTGCCAACTGTCCCCTAGGGAGGAGTAGTTCCTGTTCTAAAACCAGCATTTTAAATAATTCCCACAGAACGGGATAAGGGCAGTAAGTGAGGAGGACAAAGGGAGAGAAGGCCAGACGGCTCTGTGAGTGGAGACGCAGTGTGAGGAGGGTCCACCATGTCACTGCTGTGACCCACAGGCTACCTGCCACACTCATGTCCACGCTTCTGGTTCACACTCACAAACCAGGATCCTGGGGAACAGAGCCACAGGCCACAGTAAGAGGGGGCTGACGTGGTAATGGAGAGCTTTGACTGCAACTCTGGGCCACATGTCAGTGCACGAGAGCAGGGCCCTCAGGGTAAGGACGCTGCTTAGGGTGTCAGGGGTGTAGTAGCGCAGTTGCCCAGAGTCAGGAGGAAGGTTTCCTTTGTGGCCCTTAGAATTGTGTGCGTGAGTGTGTGTGTGTGTTGTATGTGAATGTATGTGTGCATACATGCGCCCATGTATGTGTGTACACATGTGTATGAGGTTGTATATGACCATGGAGGCCCCGTGTTGATGTGTGTTTCCCGGTTGCTTTCTACTTTATTTAGTGAGGAAGGATCTCTTGCTTGAAACCAGAGGTCACTGATTCCTGCTGGTCTAGCTAGCTAGCTTGCCTGGGGGTCATCTGTCTGTGCTTGGATTATAGGTAGTCAGCTAATCTGCCTGGGGTTTTGGTGGGTTTCCGGGATGTAAACTCTGGCCCCCAAGCCTGCATGGCAAGCATTTTATCCACTGAGACTTCTCCTTTGTCTTTTAATGGTGCTGACTCTTACTAGATCCTGGGATTCTAGGAGAGGACACACTGAATCCACTCTACACAGGTTTTGGTTCAATCAGAGTTTGCTAAGCAACAAGCAGCTACTCATCTATTTGATGAAAGAAACCAGGGACTCCAGGACACATTCAGTGTGCCAATCAGTCCTGGCCCTGCTTCCCTATGTGAGGCTGACCTTGTGGCGCGGGTCATTGCAGGGGTCAGTGGTGCAGCCTGCTCTCGTCTGAGCTCTGCTTCTAGCTCAGAGGCTGAGAGGCAATGAGCAAGTCCAGCCATAGCTCCGAAATGTCTGGGCTCTCATGCAGGGAGGGGTGTCCTGTCTCGTGGAGAGGGTCGGGAGAGAGGCTGCAAGCCAGGGACTCGGTGGTGTCCCTTTCTTTACCCCTGCGTTTCTCGTCCTGCTGTCATTTGCCCACCATTTAGGAATGCCCATTCATTTAGGAAGTAGGAGCCTTCTGATCTCTTTCAAAAAATATTTATATGTGCGTACATGGTTTTCAAGTGTGTGTGGGCGTACTGTGTGTGTGTTCAGAGATCCACCTTAAGTGTCATTTGCTCACTTTTTTAAAGACAGGCTTTTGTCAAGTAGGCTGGGCTGTGGGCTGATGAGCGCCGGGGCCTCCCTGCCCCCATCTCTGTTCCTCAAGCCTGTGCTACCACACAAGGGTCAACTTCAGGTCCTCACACCTGAAACACCAGAACTTTACCAGTCTCTCTACCTCCCTACATGGAGGGACCTGTGTTTCGATTAAGTTTTCCTTAAGGCTGCCCTTGGCCACCTTCTTCCACCTCTACCGCAGCATCGCAAGTGTAATACTAAGGCTGGGTAGATGTCCTAAGGCCAAGGTCCTCTGGGCTGCTGCTAGACCGCAAGATGTCTTCCAACTGCTGCTCAACCTCTCTGCAACCGTGCCTCCTGCAGAACGAAGCACTCTACAGTGAGCAGACGTCTATGATCTATTATTTTCACAAGTCTATCTCCTTATCATCTATTTATGTCCTAACCTGTACGCTTATATGTGTGTATGTATATATGTATCTACCTATCCATCTATGTGCAGAAAGGGGGTAGTAACAGTACTTATAAGGTTGGCAGACAGCCTCCAGTCTTGGCCTCATGAGTTACTAAACTTAAACGACCCCTCATAGTGTCTCAATAAGAACTGTTGTATTACAGGTAGAGGTTTAAGTAGAAGGTCAAGATAGAGGTCAAGGATGCTGAGGAGGGCAGAGAGAGGCAAGACAGGCTTTAGGTTGCCACATAGGGCTCTATGCTTTGGCAGGCACCAAGCTTGGCTGAAAATTTTGCTGTTGCTATGTCAAAATAGATCATAAAATTTTGAAGACTTTTTAGTACTTTTTCCAGACCCTAAAATCATGTATCTGATTCTAGAAGAATAGGGAATCAATTAAAAAGGTGTCCAAAAAGGAATTGTGAACTCTCTGGGTCCTGAAGTTTCAAAATTCCCACCCCACCCCCTGCCCTGAATTCTGCAGTCATGAAAACTGCCACAAGACATTCATTTTTAATGACGTGTTATGGGCTTCTTAGCAATATATCTTTGGGTATTAAGGTGTGGAGTCAGAGACTTAAAATGATTAATGTCTCTGCTCCACATAAGGGTTCTCCCACACTTACCTAGCATCAGATTCCACTGGGAAAATTTATGGGCTCTCTTGGCAGCCTAAGCGGCCATCAAATATTAATCAAAAATATGTAATAACTAATATATACTTAAAGAATTGAAGAAAATTAATATTCAAGGGAAGCATTCAGGGACCCATAAAAATAACAAATGCTTCAGGGACTCAGCCGAGGTTGGCAGGTCCACACTCTCTGCTCTCAGGGGTTGAGATTCTGGGCTGCTGGGTGTGCTTGCTGAGAACAAGGATTCCTGCCTTTCCATTGGCTCAGAACTCCTGGTAAAGGGAGCAAGCCTTGACGTCTGCCTTGACTGCCCCCTCTGTCCTTGGCACAGCTTTCTGGCTTTCTCGAAGTGCAGAGCACAACCAATTTGCAACTATTTCTTTATGGGTCTCTCTCCCAGAGGCTCCTCTGGGCTATCTTTATCTCTTCAGTCCCTGGGACGGTGGCAAGCCAAATTATGCATTTTCAAAAATGGATGCCTCTCAGCCTTTTACCACGGTTCTGTTTTATAAAGGGTAAATAATGATTACACACTGATTCTGCACTATAGACTTAGAACTAAACAAGTGCCCAGAGAGGGCTTGGAGAAGTGCCATGGTTCCTCATTTCTTTGACTGGAACTTGAGCTGATCCCTAGCCTCTGGTCAAGAGTCAGTTGTTTGTTGGAGAAGGGCTTATGGTGTCTTTCCTTAGCCAAATACAGGGATGGAGACATGGTCTACCTGGCAAGGAGACTTCAACTGTGTCCATTGATACCTTGAGAATGTTTGCATGTGCCATGTTTTCTGCTCTTCTCTTTCTTGGTCTTAAAATTATCTTTCTCTGTTTGCTCTGCTCACTGTGTGAATGCCAGATGTAAAAAAAGATAAAGTGACTTTTCTACAAAATATTTTGTTTAAAAATAACAAAAAACCATGTATGTAGTAATGATGTACAACGCAGTGCTTTGATACCTGTGCACATTGGAAATGGCTACATCAGTCCAGTTAATATAACACACCAATTCATATGTCAGGGGTGTGTGCTGCAAACAGATAAACACATACTGTTAAGGGGTTGACTGAGTTACTTTTATTTGCAAAAGAAAAAGAAATTGAGCACCAGGACTCAGATTTGGGGGTCTGCCATGAGTGGCTTTCTAGATGATATTGGGGGGGGGGGGTGACCAGGCACCCTGGGGACAAGGGGCTGTTCTTCCTTCCCTGGGAAGGAGCAAATACAGCAGATAGTGAGGGCTTGGAAGGAAAAGTGTGTCTGGTGCTGGACCACACGGCAGTTGCTGGTGTCTTCTGTTATTGTAGGGAATCAGGAACGGGGCCTGTCACTTGTCATCTGTTCTTTGAGCGTAACCAACTTTTCTTCCATGGGCCATTTGGTGTGACTGTGAATGATGGTTCTGGCTAAATGACACCCTCCTGATGGTGGGATAAACAGAAGTGAGGCTGGAACAGGCGCCTTGGATCCAGCTTGTGTTTTCTGAGAGCCTCAGAACGAAGCCTGGGACTTAGAGGAGCTTTGCAGCACCGAGCGGGGGGGCCCAGAGCCCCCTCCCCCAGCGCCACCTGTAGTCCCTCCTGTGCTGGAAGCCTGAATCCCAGAGTGACAGAGCACACACCATGCGCTCCTCTAAGAACGGCTCTGCACACTCACCCTCCCGGCTTTCACATGGAGGCTCAGGGTACTTCTGAGACGCCCAATGGTGCAGCCATTCCTCACCTGTGTCTAAGTCAGAAGAGGGAGGCTCCGAGAGGCCAGGAGGCTTCCGTGGCTCACATGCCTTGAGTGGCCGAGCAGAAATGGGAAGTAGCTCTTCCTGCACCTACCCCCACACCATCCCCTCTGCTCTCAAGGCTATTGTTTCGTTTTTTTAACCAAAACCCCTTTCTTGGGATGCTACATTAAACGATATGCTAGTTAGAATGATTGAAATACATTTTTGGAGTTAAAATATAATTATACCATTTACCTCTTCTTTTCCCTCCCTCCAACCATTCCCATATATTCCTGCTTTAGCCCCTCTTCTATCCTGCTATTTAGAGGCAGAGGCTCTAAATCCATCTCAAGTTCATGGCCTCTTTTTCTATTATTATTGCTCTGATGTGTGTATGTGTGTGTGTGTGTGTGTGTGTGTGTGCGCGCATAACTATAACTATAGAAATACAACCTGCAGTATGTACATATTATACAATACTTAATGTTGTGTAACTTGTGTAATCTATTAGGATGCAGGATGCACCTTTAGAGAAACTAGTTTTCCCTCGACTGAAAGACATTTCAAAATAAAACAAAAACAAAACTGAGTTATTGATCTGTGTGCAGTGGCACACACCTGTAATCCCAGCACTCAGGGAGGCAGAGGCAGGTAGATCTCTATGATTTTGATGCCTGCAAGGCCAGGGCAGCCAGGGCTACACAGAGAAACCCTGTCTCAAAACAAAAAAACAAAGCAAACAAAACAACACCTCCCCCTTTTCAAAAGAAGCCATATTGACTAGTGTGTAGAAAACAGCTCTTAGGTTTCGGGAAGTCACCCAACCCTCCATCCCCTTCTCCTCCTTCTCCTTTCAGAGAAGGTCCTCTCCATGTCTCCCTTTGCCACCTGGGAGTTTAAAGTGATACCTGCTCCAAGGGTTAGAGCAAGGGACAAGTGAGAAGACACAGCTAAGGCTCCCACTGAGCTCCCGCAGAGCCAGGGCCCTGCGCCTGGCCTCTTACATGTGTGTGTTTGTGGCATACGTGTGTGGATGTGAGGGAGGCGGTGCGGCTCTTGGGAAGTCTTCTGGTTTTCCCGCTTTAATCCGCTTGTGACAGAGGACGTTTCCTGTGCCCTCTCAGGCTCCCGAGAGCCTTGGTTTCTGAAAGCACCTGCTGGTCAGATGCTCAGCACTGCTGACACGGGTGTCTCTGGCCTCTCTGATGCTGTGATCTACGCCTGTCTTGACGGCCTTCCCAGCACCCCGTCTCAGACGCTGATTAGCGCTGAAGGAGGTAATTCATACATTGTGCACACACATCTACTTGACCCACACCCGCACAGAGTAGTTGTCTAATAAACGTCGGTAGCGATTATTATATGACGTCGTGTGTGGGGGACGGGAACAGAAGATAGCCCATCTGACAAACTGCATTTGCCCTCCCTTCTGCTGGCAAGTGTGTCCCCCACGTGCACTCACAACCCAGTTGGTGGGAACAGGACTAATTCTTTCTGTTGTACAGATGGGTGACTGAGGCACTGAAAAGTGATATCACCAACAGGCAGTGACCTAAGGAGTCAGGGCCAGAAGCAGGTCTGGAACACAGACTTCCTGGATCCTGACCCAGGCTCCCTTCTGCTGTGCGGCCTTCGGAAGGCTGGAAGGACCGGAGTGTGTTTGTTCCAGGGCACTCTCGGCGCCCTTAGAGGAGAGCACCCTTATCATCCATCCCCGGACTGTTGACCAAAACCACGCGCTCTCCCGAGGATCCCCTACAGGATATCCTGCTGAGAGCCCCCTCCATCCGCGCTTCACTGGCAGCTGAAAATTCAGCCCCATTTGTAGGAAGTCTGTGAAACAGTCTCATCTCTATTGCAAACAATTTCTCCATCTGTCACTTGGCTGAGAGGGTCAGACTCCAACATCCTCATTCGAGGGAGGGTGACACAGGAGAGCAAGTGACAGGAAGTGGGAGTGCTCCTGTCAGCATGGTCGACCTGATCCTCTATTTAATGGTTATTGGCTTTGGTAAGCAGCTGGTATTAAAAGAAAATCACAGCCATGTGTATCAATAGCTATCCTGCCTAGTATTTAACAAAGGTGCAGGTTTATAAATGTAGTGTATAGATTTGTACAAGGAGGACCAGGGATCCGGCCTGGTGGGTAGAACAGTCCTGGGTTTGATCCTTAGCATTCCATAAACCAGGTGGTTCTGCCTATGATCTCAGCACTCGGGGAGAGAGAGAAAAACAAAAAGCAAAAAAACAGAAAAATCAGAGCTTCAGGGTCACCCTAGACTACAATGAGCTCAAGGACAAACCTGAGTGTACACCTTCTATCTCAAGAAATAAACAAGAAAGTAAGTAAATAAGTAAATTTGTAAGAGGAACGATAACAACTTAGGGCTTGGTCTGGGGTACAGATAGGTGATGGAAAGAAAGTTGGAGCCAGGTGACACATGCCTTTGATTCCAGCACTTGGGAGGCAGAGACAGGCTGATCTCTGTGAGGCCAGCTTGGTCTACAGAAAGAGAGTCCCGGACAGCCAGGGCTACACAGAGAAACCCTGTCTTGAAAAACCAAAAAAACAAAACCAACAACAACAACAACAACACACACACACACCACACACACAAAACAAGAAAAAAAATGGTTGGAGCCAGATCAGCAAACCAGCTTAGGGAAGGGGGGTGGGGGGAGCAGGCGCTGCATGAGGCATTGGCAGAAATCACTGCATGTGCTTACGGAAGCATTGCTGTTATATAGGGCTCATTTGGGATGAACAAAAATGAAAGCTGTGTAATGGCAGAGCTGCCCTGGCGAGGGAACGTCTCTCCCTTCTCAGACTCTGCAAATGCCTGTGGTATGCCACGTGGCTCGCTGGACCTTGGGGATGCACTGGACATGAAGAAAGATGTGAAGCCTAACCCCATGGGACTCCCATGATAGTGCCAGAAAGCAATAAAGAAAATGTGATCATTGCTTTGAATCAATCCTGATTAGCTTTGTTCCACACATGAGAAAGCAACCAAGATTCACGCTGAATGTGAGTGTGTGGGGCAACCGGAATTGTGATGTATTTTAATAAGATTGCACAACTTCACAATTGCGTTGGAGAAGTATTTAGTAAGTTCTTAAAGTGTTGAATTTATGTCAGTCCACTTTGTGGTCCAACAAAATGAAATGCTAAGTAAACAACTCAAGAAGGGGAAGACGTGTGTTTACAAAATGACTTCCATGAAAATGGTTATAGATGTCTTACTAGCCAAAGTGCAGAGGCAGCCCTACTTTTCCCTGACAGGAGAATGGCTAAGCAGGCAATTGTCTACCTGAGCCAGGGAGTGCTACTCAGCAAGAGAAGAGACATCTGGTAGATGAGGGAACACCAGAGCCAGGCAGCAGGATGCACTGTGTGGTGTAAATCCCCTTCTGTGAGGTTCTAGGGCAGCTCATAATGAACTCACAGAAGCCAGAGCCTAGAAAGAGGCAGAAGGAAGTTTCCCCGGCTGAGGGAAATGGTTTCCATCTTGTTTGAGTCGTTTTCTCACCGCTGTTATAATTGCCAAGGTGCATCGTGTTGAATGTTGAAAATCTTTATGGGCTTTACTGGTGTGTAAATTGTATGCCAATTAAAAAACAAACAAATCAACAAAAACTATGGGTGATCTAGTTTCAGAGCTTTTGTTCTCAGATACTCTCCAGCTTTGGGGGAGAAGGCTAGGGAGTGACCAGTGGAGATGTCCTTCCCTAAGCACTCTTAGGTGGAGGCTAATGGCTTGCTTGCTAGTTGAGACACACATTTCTCAGGCTGAGCTGTGCTTGCGTGGCCACACGGATAGTGCAGCTGGCATCGTGTCACACTGGCTGTGTGCCAAGCCCTGGGTGTACGGACCCTCTCGGGGGTTCTAGGTCTTTTCATCTTATGTTTGTGTCCTTCCCTCACAGTATGTCTGTGCTCTTTCCTGATTCACAGAGGGCGATGTTCGGTGATCGTTGGCAGGGTGGAACATTTGTTGAAGGAATGAAGCCATTTAATAAGGAGGAGGCCGGTAGGTAAAGGACCTGCTGTGCTTGTGTGAGACCCTGAGTCTGGATTCCCAGAATCTGTGTGAAAAGGCTCACACAGGAGTGCCTTTCTGTAATCCCAGTGCCCTGACAGAGAGACAGGAGGTGGAGACAGATCTCCAGAAGCTCTAGGGCCAGATTGCCCATGGCATCCAGTGGTGATCAACAAGAGACCTGTCTCAGATGAGGTGGAGGTGAGGAAAGGCACCTGAGTTGTCCTCTGACCTCTACTGTGCCCATGTGATGTGACATCCACCTGCAATGGCACACATGAACACACAAACACACACACCATGAGTAAGGAGATTCAAAAGAGTGAGCCAGTGAATATGTGACTGTGGGGTAAACCTGAGGATGCGGTGTCTCTCTCCACAAGTGTTCAGATGATTTATGGGATAGACAAAGGACAAGGAAAGCCTGCCCTAGTTTCTCTTCACTCTGAAAACCAAAGAGGAGCACTAAAGAAGACTACACAGACAATTCACGGAGTGATCTTGTTTTCCGTCCTTTTCTTCTCATGGTAAGGGCCAAGATGATGACAGCTGGCCCTGTGGCTAGGCGCTGGGCCATTAAACTGTTTTGCAAAAAACATGCACGGCTCATGGAAAGCGGCCATGAGATAACCCCTTTCTCTGGTCAAGAATGGCAGCAACAGTTGGGACTTCTGGGGAAAACACCAACCAAACAACACCATCCCAAAACAAAAATCACTTCCAAGCTGGAGAGTCAACAGGATATAAAATGCAAGAAACCTACCCTTGGAAGATACGTTCATTGAAAATTTTTGTCAGAATTTGCTAACTGCCCAACTAACTAACCTTGGTATATACACACAGAAAAGTAATAATTTTGTATCCAGAATTTATTTATAGAAATAAAAAAGGAATCGAACGAACTAGGTCACAACAGTTGTGTTAACATAGTGATAAAAGAAAATAAGATTAAACAACCAAAGTGTTGTTGAAAATGGAATATAATAATTAGAGCCAACAACTTTAATGAAAAAAGACCAATTATATACATTTTATTTGAGATGTTAAATATTTGTAAATTTTTTTGGACTGCAATTTTATGCTTTGGCTCTCAAATTCAAAGCCCAAGCAAAGTGAGTTTATTAAATTGCTTAAGATTTTTCAGGTTCACACAAAAAGTTAAAGGATGTTATTTCTCTGTTGTTCCACGAAGTTTGTGACTTTTTTTGCAAGAGTATACAGTCCACTACGAATAAGATGTACTATAGTTTTGATAAAATAGATAGAGAACAGAGAGTGTGTGTTACAGTGTGGAGATGAGGTTAGAGAGAGAATCACAGAAGGGGAAAAACCTTCAGATATATTCCTGTCCCTCACACTCGTCCCCAGCCTCCTCTCTGCTTTCGACTCTGCGTTCTGCTGTCCTCCCCCAGCAGTCAGTCCTTCTTCCTCCCTGCCCCGTGCCCCGTGGTCTCTTTTCTAGATTCCTACCTCGTATCCACCCTCGTATAAACTGTGCTGTTCAACTGACATTGGATTTCACATTTTGTTATTTTCTAGGGATCAAGTCAAAAAGAGAAACAGGTAGGAGGTACAGCTCAGTGACCAAGAGCACTCGCTGACCATCCAGAGGACCCACGTTTGGCTTTCAGCTTGCATGTCAGTTGGCTCATACCACTAGTAACTCTAGCTCTAGGGAATTCAACACTTCTGGCCTCCACAAATGCCACACACACACACACACACACACACACACACAGAGAAATACAAGTTATGGGCATGATTTAGAACAGAATTTATGCTTGCTAAACTGATCCTAAGCAAAGAGAATCTTTTTTTTTTTTGAGAATTCTTTTTTTGTTGATTTTTTATTTACTACAATTTATTCACTTTGTATCCCAGCTGTGGCACCCCCTCCCTCATTTCCTTCCTGCCCTTCCCTCCCTCCCTCCCACTTCCCTATGCCCTTCCCCTAGTCCACTGACAGGGAGGTCCTCCTCCCCTTTCATCTGACCCTAGCCTATCAGGTCTCATCAGGACTGGCTGCATTGTCTTCCTCTGTTGCCTGGTAAGGCTGCTCCCCGACCCCAAAAGGGAGATGATCAAAGAGCCAGCCACTGAGTCCACGTCAGAGACAGACCCTGCTCCCCTTACTAGGGAACCCGCATAGACTGAGCTGCTTATGATTTACATCTGAGCAGGTGGTCTAGGTCTTCTCCAAAGATCAAAAACTCAAGTGACAACACATGCTGGAGAGGATGTGGAGAAAGGGGAACCCTCTTCCGCTGCTGGTAGGAATGTAGCTCTGTACAACCACTTTGGAAATCAATCTGGCACTTTCTCAGAAAATTAGGACTAGTGCTACCTCGAGATCCAGCAATGAGTATCTTAATAAGAAAAACTAGGTTCCAAGTGCTCTTCCTGGGATCTGACGGTGACTGGCTCGTGCAGTGCTCTTCCTGACGGTGACTCGCTCGTGCAGGCTGACCTTCTTCATCACCCCTGTTCCACCACTGGTCTCAGCAGTCTGTTCAGTAGCACCCTGGTGCAAATGCTCCCCAAGTCTTGTTGCTAAATTTCCGCTAAGCTGCCTCCAGTTCTTAGCTTTTCTTCGGCTGACCTAGGTGACATCTCTAAGTGGGCGCCAAGTTAGCGAACATTCGGAGTAGACAAGAGCTGAGGGCCCCAGTGGATGTATGCACATGGAGCAGAGGCTGGCTAGAGACCCTCTGGCAGGGCTTACTGTGGAATGGACTGAGCCAGCCCGGTCCCTGGACCTTCTTGTTCCCCCTGCAGACCCTTCAGAGCCATAATTCAAGGCACCTCGACAATGAGAATCCAGACTGAAAGACAGAACAAGAACATGTTTGGCAATCACCCCTGCATGCCTCCCGGAGGTGGAGGCCGGTGTGTCTGGAAAAGACCCCTGACCCTCCAAGCTCTCTGCACCCGGAGGGGGGAGATTCACAAGCTGAAGAGACAGAACAGAGACTCAACAAAGGATCATCCTGGTCCTTTCCTGCCCTCAGCTGTTCTTAATTTTAATACGATTTTTGATAATAGAAATCTGGTGGTTAAACCAATTCATTGATGGACGGCCTGCTTTTATTTGATTTATGCCCCATTTACGGGAAGTGAAAAGTAGATCATGGGTGTGTGACTCAGCAATGACAGAAAAACTGAAGGGGCATTACCACAGGATTCTTTGGCGTAAGGGAATGGGATCTCACTTTCTGTCACCAAATGCCACTGAAATCCCTTCCCCAAGGCCATGCGAGTTGACGGATATGTAGCTATTCCTTCCCTTCACAGGACACAGAGCAAACATACTGTACAACCACCTAGATCATTGACAGAGAAAGAAGAGAGGGCCACAGAACCCATGAGTCTTCCAGGCAAGGACAAGAAGGGTTCTGTAGGCAAGGAGGAAGAAGACAACTCTCTTCTGATGATGGTACCCAGGAAGCTCACGATGCCTCCCTACGATACTCAGGACACTTCCCTCAGAGAGCAGGGCTCTATCTGGGAGCAGCAGTGGGTGGGCATCGCTGAACATGACCAGTGAGGTTTAGTGTGATTTGAGTGGGACTTCATGCCCACTTCCTCCTTTCTTTTTAATAATTTATTCCTTATATATCCCGATTGAAGCCTCTCTCTCAACTCCTCCCAGTCCCACCCTTCCTCTCTGTTTCTCACCCTCATCCCCTTCCGCTAGTCCACTGAAAGGGGGAGTTCTCCTCCTCTGCCATCTGCCCACAGCTTATCAAGACTCATCAGGACTGCCTGGATCCTCTTCCTCTGTGGTCTGGCAAGGCTGCATCACCAGGGGCAAGTGAGTTCATGACAGAGGCAGCCCCTGTTCTCTTGCTCAGGAATCCACATAGAGACTGAGCTGCCTATAGGCTACATCTGAGCAGGGACTCTAGGTCCTCTCCATGTATGGTCCTTGGTTGGTGCATCAGTCTCTGCAGGACCACTTGGGCTCAGATTTTTTTTTTAGCTTTGTTGTCTCTTTGTGGAACTCTTGTCCCTTCCAAGTCCTTCTGTCCCCCAACTCCCTTTCTTCCACAGACTTCCTGCACTCTGCCCAAAGTTTAGCTGTGAGTCTCAGCATCTGTTTCGGTCCTCTGTTGGGTGGAGTCTTTCAGAAGACCCTCTGTAATAGGCTCCTATCTTGTTCCCTCTCTTCCACCGCTTCTGGTGTCTATCCTGTTTGCCATTCTGAATGAGATTTAGGCATCCCCCCTAGGGTCCTCCTTAGTGTTTAGCTTCTTTAGGTCTGTGGATTTTAGTATGGCTATCCTATATAATATGCCTAATATCTACTTATAAGTGAGTGTATACCATGCACGCCCCACCATTCAACAAGGACATTTGCTTAACTGTGCTCTTAGTAGTTTTATTTGTAATAGCCAGAATCTGGAAACAACCTAGAAATGAAGAAATGGACATTTACACAATAGAATACTACTCAGCTATTAAAATCAAGGAAATCATGAAATTTGCAGGCAAATGGATGGAACTAGAAAAGATCATCCCGAGTGAGGTGACCCAGAAACTGAAGGACACTCATGGTGTACACTCACTTAGAAGCAGGTCATACGCACGGTGTCACAGCTGCATTTGATTCATATGAGCAATTGCCCTGCTGGGTCTGCAGAACACTGTTCCCTTGTAGACATCCATCACATCCAGTACTTGCAATCTTTCTGCCCTCTGTCTGGGAGGTTCCATGGACTTTGTAGGGAGGGTCTGATGAGTGTGGCCCATTTTGAGCTGAGCACTTGAGGCCTCTCGTTCTGTGTGCGCTGAACAGATGGGGGTCTCTGTGTGCTGTTGATAGCTTCTGGAGAAGGAGACGTTTTCCTTAAACAGTAACCCCTGGTAGGTTGGCAACACTCACGGCAGCCCCGCTCCCATTTGGGCAACACAAGTTGGATTTTGTGGGCTTAAAAAACAGAGAGAGAACAGGAAGTTAGCAATGTAGGGAATTGGGGCTGGATCTGGGAGGATTGAAGAAGGGTGGGGGCGCATGTGATCAAAATACATTGTATGGAATTCTCAGAAAAAATTAACAAAGCTATTTTTAAAGATTTAGGAAGCTATTCACTTAAGGAGGGTTCTGGCCTGCTCTGGGCCCAGCCTCATTTATATCAGTTTAAAACAATTTATGGGGGTTGTGCATTTTGATTCTAAACCTTGCTTGTCATCTGAATAGGACATTATCAATCCTATCACAAGTTCAAAACCTGGTCAGGACATGAAATGGTGCCTCTCCTTGTAGTACTTAAGCAGGTTGTTTGTTTCTTCTTCTTCTCCTTCTTCTCTTCCTCCTCCTCCTCCTCCTCCTCCTTCTTCTTCTTCTTCTTTAAGATTTGGTCTCACTCTATAGCTCTGACTGTCCTGGAACTCACTATATAGACTACCAGGCTAATCTTAAACTCACAAGATCTTTCAGGCTCTGCTTCCTGAATACCCAAGTTGAGTACGTAAGTTTTAGAGAAGAAGTGTCCAAAAATAAAAAAATAAAAAATAAATTAAAAATTCCTCATTGTGTGTTAGGGACTTGGCCCCTAACTGGTGCTATTTTGGCTGTTTCCTCTAAATTGAAACTACTTTTTCCCCAGGAGGGAGGCTTGTTAAGACTCAGGAAGTAAACACACATGACAAGTCTTGGGAAGCTCTCACAACATCCAGGAGTCACAAAGGCCATCCTCAAAGTCATAAAAGCAAGGACAATTAATTGCTGGGGATGAGAGGGTCTCCTGTCAACAGGTCCTGTAGGGAATTCCTGGGGTAGGGTGTAAATGAAAACTCACCTGTGCTGGGGGCTTGCTGGTGAAGCACAAGTCTTGAGTCAGCCCTGCTCCCATAGGTACCCCCCTCCCCGCCACACACTCATTCCTATAAGTAACCCAAGACACAGGCTCTTCCACTCAGCTAAGCTTGGGTGGGATGGTTTCTTTGACCTGTCTTGTGTCATTTGTCCCCATCTCCTGAGAAAAAGCCATACAATGGGAGGCTCTGAGAGCTCTCGGCAGTAGGACTTAGCCACAGTGAGTGGATCACTGGGACTGAGGCCATGAGTTTGTTTATCTTGCCTGTGACCTCTTCCTGTCTGTCATGGGGGGGGGGGGGATACTCACTTTCTCCACGTGCTCCCATCTCGCCAAGGGAGCAGAGAGACCCAGTGCTGCCGTCGGTGTGTGCAAACATCTGAAGCTATAAGATAAACCAAACCCCGTTTGGGTTGCTCACTTGGATAGCAATGGCTAGATATATAAAATGAAAGACTAGCTACTACGGCTTGCATGTTAATAGGGACCTCATCTTTTTAGGCTCACATGGCAATGGACAGCAGGGGCTGAGTCTGCTGAGGTAGGTACACTTAGAACTTGCTGGAAAAGTCCCACCACCTGGAGATATTCTCCCAGCTTCCCGGGGTAGGGCTGAGGGAGGATGCATGCTGGAGGTGAGAAAAAGAGTCTAGATTTCAGGTCAGGCTACTGCTGTTAGGGTAAGTTTTGTCCCAAGGAGGACAAACCCAATGTGTCGCAGCTACTTCTTTGGCATGAGCCCGAAGTGTGGCAGAATGTGCTGGCTTCTCCATGAGAGCAAAGCCAATGCATAGAACCAGTCTATGAGATAGGGAGGTTGTGTTGCTGTGTAGGTAAGGGGGTCATTGGGGATCATCCCCAAAGCGGTGGCTATATAAGCAAAGAAAGCCAGCGGCTTTCATTGTGGACACTCATGCATATTCATTTTGGAAAGTTCCACCACCATATGTAGAGGCAGACACATTATTGAGCATGCTCAGTTTAAGAACAGGCTTTCACATATGTCACATGTTTAAAAATGGCAGACAGGAACATCTCCAGGGTAGAAAATTTAGCATTATAATGAGATTATAATGAGCAAAGGTCACCTAGAAGAATGACTGCAATTTTGGCTGGTTCCTTGAATTTTTCTCAGGAGAGCCTTACGTGAAACAAACAAAACCTTGAAGGATTATTAACATCGGCTTAAAGGGCCAGCAGCCTCCTCGCTGCAAGTATGGCTGCCCATACATTCCTTTCCAAAAGCTAGCGTGATGGTGATGGAGCTGAGTCCCTAGGTTCCCTGGGTTTCTTACCTGAGTGTTTCAACTCAGCTCCATCACACCGTGTGGTGAGGGCTTAGCCCACTGGTTCACCTCCCAGGCCCTGGCCTTTAATTTACCCACAAAGTTGTATCTACTCTCTGTTCCCACTCTTGGGCTCTTGTTCTCATGATCTTGAACTGCTTTAGACCTTCCCGACAGCGTCCTCTCTATTGGCAAGCTCAGCCCTGGAGAGGTCTAGGCCTCAGCTCATCCTCACAAGGGTGAGTCCAGGAGCCAGACGCTTGACCTTGCCAGTTTGGTGTGAACAGCCGTGATCTTCAAAGTGTTATATTTAGCGCCTGGTTCCAAGGGAACTTGCTAATCAGAAGAGCCAGGAGCTGGCCATCTGAAACGCCTGTCCTGTGCAGATGGCTGAATCTTAGCCCTGTTGTACCCGGATGACAGCTGTGAAAATGCTCCCTAGATTGAAGGCCTGGCACACACTTATGTTTTGCTTTCTGTGTCTCTTATAGTTGCTTTAAAACCTAAAGTTGGGGCTGGAGAGAAGTCTCGTCAGTTAAAATCACTTTCTGCTCTTGCAGAGGATGCAGGTTTGGATCCGCTGCCCGCAGGCAGCTCACAACTGTCTGTAACTCTGGCTCCAGTGGTTCCTCTTCTGTATATACTGTGTGCATGTGGTGCATGTACTGCATGCAATGCATGTGGTATGTGTGGTGCATGCGGTACATGTGCTATGTTGGTGCCTGTGGTGCCTGAGGTGCCTGTGGTGCATATGAGGCAGAACACCCATACACATGAGGTGATAATAAACAAGACTTCAAAAGGCCTGTGTCACTCATGTGTGCTGTGTGGACACTTGGTGGGCGTCTGGGCTACTGGAGGACAGAACGCAAGCCTTGTCTCACAGCTCGAAGCCTGTGGACATTGGAAGCCACAATTTCTGATTTCTGTTGAACAGCCTGCCCTGGGTCATGTCTACACATATTTGGCAGTAAAGTGCTCATGAAGTTCTCAGTAATTCTTCCCCTTTACTTCAGCTTTTGTTTTGTGAGAGGGTCTTGAGGTGTGGCCCAAGCTGGGCTGGGACTTCTGATTCTCCAGCTACAGAACCCTAGACACTGGGGTTACGGGTGTCAACACCACACTTGCGCACTGTGCTAGTGGCTTAAATCACATGCGGCCAAGATGTATTTCATATTGCATCTTGAAAGACATGGAGACTGAGGACCTGCGATCCAGCTTCGGGGTGCTGGCAAAGCAGGTGGGCAGCTTTCCTGGGCCACTGGCTCAGGTGAGGTGATGGGCATTACGCTCTGCTCTTCACAGCAGGACGACTAACCTAGCTAACCAAGGGCTGTGTGAGGCCCAGCATCTCCTGGCACTTCCAAAGGGTCAGCATCCATCTCTGCAGAGCCCACCTACCTGCCTGACGCCCACACTGTGCTGCAGCAAGTTCAAGTTCTTTTCTTCCTTCTGTCCCATCTTCCATCACTCTCATGCTGACAGCTGCAGGAACACATGGAGATTGCTTGGCAGCTGCTTGCCACAGATGCTGGGCTCCGTAACGTCCTCTCCCCTACCCCTCACTTGCTGCTCCTGAGTGTTTCTCTGGCTGCCTAGATGTCTTCATCGCTGCCGAGGGGAGGGGCGCCCTCCGAGGTGTGAGTGTGGTGTGAAGCCTTTGGGACTGACACTGCTGAGCAGGCACACTCAGCAGGCGGCACCGCTGCATGCTTGAGATCTTCTTTGCCTCTTTTTTCATTCAGTTTTTTTTTAACTATTTTGTGTTCCTTTCAGGCTGGCCTGGGGAAGGCTGTATCGGGTTTGTCATTTGTTCCACTCCTGTAGCGCTGCCTCTGTTCCTGCCCCATTTGGGGCTGGTTCTTTCCAGCAGCTGTCTCCTAATTTGAGGGGCCTCGTCGCTTTCAACTTGCTTCTTCGACTTGCCGTGACTCTGTCCTGGCGACTTTCTTATTCTCAAACCTGGCACTGTCCCCACTTCCTGTATACTTGTGGCTGACGAGAGTGATCCAGAAGAATGGTTGTGGTGGGCATGCATCTGTGACTAGACAGGACTTAGCTCCCCATCTCTGCTTCAGCCTCTCCTGCTGAGTGACGAGATCCAGCTGTTCTGGGTCTTTTTTCTTTTTTTTTTCTATGTGTGTGTGGTGCATGTTCGTGTACACATGTATGTATAAACACGTATGAGTGTGCACACTTGTGTGAGGGCCAGAGGCTGATGCCAGGTGTCTTCCTTGATCACTCTCCATCTGTAGATCAAACCAGTGCCTCTCATCTGAACCTGGAGCTCCACCATTCAGCGCGCCTAGCCAGCTAACTTCTGTCTTGAATTCCCTGCCTCCACCTCCTGAGCACTGGGTATCAGGTGGGTCTCCATGCCCACCAACGTCTCCGTGCTGCAGATCCAAGCTTAGTTGTCACATCTGTACAGCAAGCACTGGAAGCGTGGAGTACCTCCCAGCCCTGCCAGCTTTTCCTGGAACTCAGTCTTCCACTGAGTCCTTTCAGCCCAGAGGCTGCTTCTTTGTCCTAAGTTCCTCCAGGTTTACACTGTCCAAGGCAGACAGGGCTGTAGCCTGCTCTCTCCCACCCTGGCTGTTTCCTCCACCATCCTGGTGTTGAAGCTGCCTCCAGAGCCTTCTCACTGAGTATTTGGGTGAAAGGGCTGATTCAACAGCCTACTCCATGTCAGGGTCTGGTCCTTAAAGGGTTAGGTGGTGAGCCAGCGACACAGGGAAGCACCCTATTTTTAGAGAGTGAAATGAGCATTGTGATGAGGCAGGTGCAGGGGCCTCCCGCGCCGGCCACCTCCCCATTGTCCTTCTGCACTCTCTGCACTCTGTAGCTCTGTTTTCACATTGTCTCCCCAACAGTCTCGAGTTTCTTGAGGACAAGGACTGTCCCTTGCTCAAGGTTGAGTTCCTGCTGCTCACTAAAGCCCAGCCCAAAGTGGAAACTCAAAGACAACTGTCCTAAGTGGCACGATATAACTGTCCAGGTGCAGTTGGCCCTGCCAGGGACCTTTCATTCTGGGCCAACCACAGGTATGCCCCAAGGAAGTGCCTAAATCACCTTGGGCTGAAGGGCCAAGTGTAAAATGTGTATAAAATGTTGGCTACCATGCCAGGCCGAACTTCTAACATGTTTCACGTATTTCACTGGCTCTTTGTGTTTCCCCTTGTCTGAGTTGGGTTGTCCTGTTCACTTCTGTTCTGACTTTGATAAGATGATCTTGGATCTTGCTTCAGTTTATACAACACTTCTCTGAAAGGTGTGCACTGGGTTACATTTTCGGAGGTGATGGTTTCAAAGGCCCAGCTTTCTTGGCTGCATATTTGCATTTCCTACTAAAAATGTCTAACTTGTTATAAATTTGACTTTTCTGTGCTTCAGCAGTAACATGGTTTTAATACTAATGAACAGTCTGCACGGGCTGTCGGTGACAGCAGCGGCTGTGACCTCACCGGTGGAACCTGAAGCCCAGTGTCTGGGTTGTGGTTGCGTGCATGCCTGTGTTTGCCTCCACGGGATGTCGTGGTGTGGCTGCGTCCATGTGTGTCTGCGTGTACTCATGCCTGCATATGAGCTCGGAGAACAGTGTGGGGATTTTGTGTATCTTTGTAAAATGACAGAAGTACTGATGTATTTCAGTTCCACAAATCTCCATCTCAGTCTCCTGAGGGACACTGTTGAACGTTGGCTCCTGGAAGTGGGCACGGCAGCCCACGCCTGCTGTGCTAGCAGCTGAAAGGCTGGGACAAAGGTCCTTGCAGGCCTGAGCCGTGCAGAGAGCCTGCTTCAGAGAGGCCCCCACTTACCCACCCACCCTCCATCACCCTAACAGTCTCAGCACACGGATTTCTAAATTTTGATGTGTTGCTGAGATTCATTTTATGTGTGGTTCAGTTTTCATACAAGAACCCTTTGCCTCAGCCTGTGACCTTCTCAAAGCTACAATTTGGGTTCTATCACGTGCCCTCAAAACAGGCCCAGCCTACAAGGTGCTAGTGACTGACAGAGAAGTAACTGATTTTGTGGGGGAGACAAATGGAAATGCTACAGAACACAACAGCCAGTAATCGAGAAAGACCAAAATTGTGCCTTCCTATCTCTGAGTTCCTGTTTAGCCAAGGGCCTCTATGTCTGTTTGTCTGCCTGTCTCTCTCTTTCTCTCTCACTCCGCCTCCACTTCTACCTCCATCTTCACCTTTGCCTCTATTTCCATTCTCCACCTCCATCCACCTTCATCTCAGTCTCCATCTTCATCTCCACCTCCACCTCTTCTCTACCTCCAGCTCTGCATCCAGCTCTATCATCTCTGTCCTTGTTTCTGTCTTCGATCTCATACATCCTATAACTCTGCTTACCTTGAGCTCCAGTCCCTTGCGGCAGGATGGACAGAAGAGCTCAAAGAGTCTGCACTCACTTGTGCTGTCTGTGTCCCAGCCCCTTCCTGACAATGCCCCTGCTCCTCATCTTCAGACTCTTGCTCCCTGAACAAGTTTGATCCCATGGTCCTCCCCAGAGACAGCCTCACTTCTACCTCTGGCACTGAGCTTGCCTACCCCCAGCTTGTCCAGCTTCCTGCCTCTCTGGGCAGTCAACCCTCACCCCTCCTGTCCAGGCCAGCCCTGCTGGGGCCCCTGCCTGGCAGGACACGGCACCTGTAATGACTAAAAATAGGTGTTGCATAAAAGAGCAGTGAGACCCAAATGATGTCTGAAGCAGGAAATATAATGACCCTCCAAAAATATGGTCCTGGTGCTTCCCCAGGAGCCCAGCACTTGCTTCAAAGCCTCTGAACTATCTTTATTTTGCATTCAAACTATCTTTTGGGGCCAGGTTTCCTTCACAACACAGCTTATTGCTAACCGGATCTGAAGCCCTGGGGAGTTTATCTGTAGTTAGGGTTTCTTTTTTTCTTCTTTCCAGTAACCATGGGTCGGAGGTATTCCAGCAATTCTTAACTAAAGGACAACTCTGTTTCATGACATCTAATCAGGGGGACATCCCACTGGGAGGACAGATTGTGTCCTTTTTCCCCACTCTGGGCTGAGGAGATAAAGAGATAAAACTCATAGGTTGTTTTATTTTCTGAAAAATCAACAGTGTAGTCTTCTGGTGGAGGGAGGGGGATCCTCACGTGAGCCTGTTATGCATAGAGGCTGATGGGAGGCTGCCAGTGTGCTTGTGGGTGGAAAGGGTTGTGTCTACAGTGACTGCTCTTGTTCTGTTCTAAAAAACACTCCTATTTTGGACCATCTGGAATCCTGGTAGTTCATATGAGAATGGAAAAATTTGAGGGTGTACACCTGTGCTTTCCCTGGGTGTCCTTATTGGTAGGATGTGGGTGTGTAGGCCCCTGATTCCCTGATGTCCTCTCCGGTCTGAGACTAGGCTGACCTCAGTTTGCAGCTGAGCAGGCCTGTAGTGATGCGTCAGGTTACATCCTCAGAGACTCATCCTCCTGCTACCTGAAGCCACGCCACGAATGCTGAAGGCACAGTTCTCAGAGACTCTGCTGAGCCTTTGTGAAGGGCAAAGGGAACTTCCAGCTTCAGTCAAAGGCAAAGCATTGAGCTTTATGGCTTCCTTTTCTAAACCCTTTAGCTGCAGCAGGAAAGATGGCTTGCTCTACACTTGTTAAAGGCCCAGGGCTTATCAGCAAGGTCTGCGATAAGTGAGCAATCTTGGTTTGTCTTGGGATTAGATAGCAATGGAAATTGTAGATCCATGGAAAGACAAATCTGGACAGCAGCATGTAGGCCACTGCCCGGCCCCAGCACCGGTCTCTGGCTTCCAACTTTCTCCATGTTTGCTCCTTTGTCCTCTCTGGGGCTCACAGTTTGTTTGGTCTCTGCCTCATCTTCCTTCCTTTGCCTTTCAGTGTCCCGTTCATTTATTTTCCTTTCAGTGGTAATGGTGCAGAGGTTCTAGCATGAGACTGAGGCCAAGAAAAGTTAAGGTGCTGTGGGGCCTTGGTTACAATGCAACTGAGGTACCAACTTCCCCTCGGGGTGTCACAGTGGCTGAAGCATCCATACCCAGAAAGACTTACTTCCATTGTCAGCTTGAGTGGGCTATACTGAGGCACAGCACTGGCTGTGTCCGTGGGGGCATTTCCTGGGAGGATTAACTGAAAGGGGAATGCCTGACAGCAAGTGGCACCATCCGATGGGCTGAGCCAAATATGAATTGAGAAGGGGACAATGAGTCAGGCACTACTGCGATTGAGCTGCACAGACAGCAATGGAAGAAGCCTCCACAGCTGTACCTTCCCCTTGACAAACTGTGTCTTCAGAACCTTGAGTCCAAATACTCCCTTCTCCTGTAGGCTGTTTGTTCCTTGACTTTTCTTTATCTAGAATTTCTTCTCTTCCAACCAGCAGCTGCCTCCAGCTCAGAGCTTAGGGCTTTCGCTTTTCTTCATTATTTTATTTTACTTTTTATTAAGAAGAGGTTTCATTATGGCGGTTTTCAAGTGAAGTTCTTTCCTTGCTGTTTCTCTCTCCCTCTTCTTCCCTGTGCCTTCCTCCTTGTGTCCTGTCACTCCCAGCAGCCCCTTTCCACTTTCATGTCATCTAAGACCTTTTCCCTTCAACCTCTTGATCCCCTCTTGTGGTCTCCTATCCAGCACCACAGTCTAGTCCACTTCTTAGTACCCATATTTACATGTGCATAGGCATCGTGATTTATTACATACTGAGAAAGACACAAGTCTTTCTGAGATGGGGTCACCTCACAACGTAATATTTTCTAGTGTTATATGTAATAAATTCCACTTTCTTGGATTTTCATAATTTGGCTTTTCTTAACAGCCAAGTGAAATTCCACTGTGTATATGTGTCTCATTTTTCTTACCTCTCCTCCTGTTGATGGACACCTAGGCTGGTTCTGTTTCCTGCCTATTATGAATAGAGCAGCAATAAACATGGCTGAGCAAGTGTCTCTGTGGTGTTGAGGTCAGGATGTGAGTTTCAGGCCCCCTGAGCAGACCTGTTTTCACTGGTCTGTCAGTCACAATCACCCAGGTCCCTCTATTGTCATTCAGGGTCTGGCTTGTAGCAGGAGTGAGTGTCCGTTCTCCAAGCTGTGACACATAAGTTTTTTTTTTTCCATTCCCATGATCATGAGGCTCTATCAGAATTGTCATCCAGCCTTTGGCATTTCTGTAAGTCATCAGCAATGGCGCAGCTCTCTGTATTATGTGTAGCATATCTCATCTCTTACCTGCTGGTTCAGGGGCAGGAAACATCTTCTGATGTGTCTCAGCCCAGGTCTGGCTGGAGCCATGTCTTGATAAGCATGGAGGATGTGGACTTGGGTGATGAATCCGTGGCTGAGGGCTTTTAGAAAATTCAGCCAGCCACAGTGGCTAGCTCATCCAGTCTCAGAGCTCAAGGTTTGTTAGAGGAATAAGGAGTGCTCTGAGCTGCAGAATAGGGCCGTCTGCAGTGTTCATGCAAAGCCTTTTACAGTACATCATTACCATACACAGACCACCTGGCATAGCAGGTGGCCACTTAGGCTCTGGCGCCCACTCTGTAAATTGAACCTTGGTTCTGCCATATCCTCGATATTGATGTGAGTCTTAACTTTCCTGCCTATAAAATGGGGATAATAATGTTTGTAGGGTTATTGTATGGATGAGATGAATGAGTGTTGAAAGATGCCTGGAAAACAGTCATTGTTAAAGAGATATATGTCCCTGGAATGGACATGACATTGAAGAACGTCAGTGCCTCAATAAATGGTTTCCTTTTGCCTCTCGTGGATGACCTGAGCACAGAGCAGGGGCGCCTGGTGGCAGGACCCAGTCAACGGCAGCTGTAGGAAGCACTTGTGGCTCAAAGGCAGAAGACTCTGTGATAACTCGAATTGCTTACAAGAACCGGTGTCAATGATTCTAGGTGCTTCCTACGGATGCGAAGCTAGAGGCTTGGAGAGACCTTTAACCTGACAAAAACCATGCAGTGGGGCCAGGCCCTGAAGCTGGTGTTGTCTCCAGCAGTCACTCCGTGTGCCATTGGTGTAACCATCACCACATCTTCCTGTCTTCCTTTCCCTTCTCCGGTGAGTTCCTTTTGTCCCTTAGGAATTTTATGTGTGTTCTCAACCCTGACTGAAGTGTTCTGATACTCAGAATTCTGGTCTCCTTATGCCACACACTAGCCCAGTGTCAACAAGCCATGGACCATGGCTAGGCTATCAAACTAGGGGATGGCTTCCCTGCCCAGTTCAGTTCAAATGGAAGGGTCATTCACGTTGGCATTCATCAGATATAGGTGCTCTGCAGTTTCCTTTATAGAATGGTTTAGGGAACATGGTTGAACAGCAAGGAACCTTTCCTGTGGGCTTGGTCAGTGTGAACCAGATTTCCTCAGGGTTTGCTTTTCCCAAAGCAGACCAACCACTGAACTTCCAGAACTGGGACACCAAATGCTGCTCTTTAGAGAGAAGACCTCAGCCGCAAGGTCCCGCCTAGCTCCTACCCCCTCTCACAACTTTCCCATGAGGTTCATCCATGGTGGGGTTGATGGAGGATGGAACTACCAGCTAAGGGGGGGCCATGCTGAAGCCCCCAAACATTTCTATGCTAAGGGGGGAGCCGTGCTGAAGCCCCCAAGCATTTCTATGCTAAGGGGGGGGCGGGCTGAAGCCCCCAAGCATTTCTGTGACATTGGCATCTCTGCCTGCATGCACCAGGAAGGCTTTATGGAACCTTTGTGTTTGTGAGACACTGGGCTGGCTTGGCACGCATTCAGAAGACACCATTCGGTAAAGAGAAGGAGAACACAGAAGGGAAGGGGAAGCAGACACTCAGATCCAGGTATCTCACTGGAAACCAGTGGGGCCCAAGATGGGCATCTCGTGAGGCACGTTACCCACCTGGATACAGCTCCCTGAGGTTTGGTTTGCTCTCTTTAATTCCAGGGGCCAGCTCTTCCTGCCTCCTGGGACCGTATAGGGAGCAGAGTAGAAATCATGTGATTTCATGTCAGCTCACCTACGGGCACACACATGGTAGATGGTGGACACCAGAGGCGCTTGCTTCCAGCTTACACATGGCCCCATGGACAGGCTTCCATTCACCTTGTAGGCTGAACTCTGAAGACAGTGCCAGGTCTCAGTTCCTCACCATCTACTGAAGCCTTGTGCTCCAAATTAGCATGTGCTTAGCTTGGGGCTGGGCATGGCTCAGCTGGTGGTGTGCTGGCCACACACCATGGGGGCGGGTGTCTGAGTTTGAATCCTGGGCACCCATATACATTGCTTGGCACAATAGTGCAGGTTTATAATCCTGTTGCTAGTGGGTAAAGGCAGGACGATCCCTAGGGTTTTCTAGCCAACTAGAAAACTCCAGGTTCTGGGAGAAAGCCTGTCTGAAAACACAAGGTAGAGAACAATGAAGACACTCGATGTTGACCTCTAGCATATACATTCATATGAATACACATATTTAACCACACATCTATGTGTTAGTGCACAAGTTGAAGCACTAGCCCAATCCTAGGTTGTTTAGCAACCTGATGTCATCATCTTCCTCCACCAGGTGTGTGTGCACCAGATACAAAGGACAGGCCCATCACTGCACACTCTGCCTCAGTTTCTCTCCCCTTCCCTGGGGACCCTCCCTCTCCATCTCCCTCACATTCTCTCTATCTGCCCCTTTGATTCTCTGTCTGCTTCCCTCCCCCTCTGTATGCTCCCCTATTTTCTAAGCTCCCCCACTGTCTGTGCCTCACCTTTTCCATAATAAACTTTCCTGTACCACAACCTGTTGTGTATCGTGTAATTTATATATCATTACAATATGAGCACACACTTTTACATGCACACACATGCGTATACATACCTAAATGCCCATACATGATCTCTCTGTCTCTCTCTCACACACACACTGAAGAAGATGACCTCTGAACATCTAATAAAGGAGTGAGAGGTAGCCCATTGTCTGTGAGGTCCAGGTGGTCCATGGTGGAAGCACATTTTAAAGACTGCCTTGCTGTTCTCAGGGAATCTCTAGTTCACACTGGAGGATACATCTCTAGATGCCATGTAGGATGGACACACAGGCTGTTGGCATTTCGTCATTTTATTTGTATGTGTGATTAAAAAATAATCACCACCAAGTAGAGTGAGAGAACCGAAGGATGTGGAGAGAGAATAGAGATTTTGCTTGGATGGAAAGGCCCAAAGTGAGCCCAGCCCTTGGCATTTTTCAGCTTGCCCTCTCTCCGAGGCTGCTTGGGTTGGGTTTTTAACAGAGAGCCTCGGGATGAGGAGAACCTATCTCCCCAGCACAGAGTTCCCCCGCTCTCCAAAGGGAAGGCAGATTTGGAAAACTGGCACTGCCCCTGCCCAGATGGCAGCCAGCAGCTGGCTCTGGCAAGGGGAAGTTCTCACTCTCTGCTGCTGGCTGCCCAGCCCCTCCCAGCCCCAGGAAAGCAGGCCTGGCCATAGGAAAGACAGCCTGTGAGAGCCCAGCCCTGCCAGCCGCTCCCCACCTCCCTGACCTGGCTGCTTTGGCTCTGGCAGGCGAGGCGCAGGGGGCCAGGCCCAGCCACCCAGCCAGCAGCCTCAGCCTCCCTCTTCCTGCCTCAGCTGCTGGCTTGGCACCATGGTGTCTCATGTAGATGGGTCTGTGGAGAAGGGACAAAGGGCAGCGCTGATTTCAGAGAGCAGCCTGGCCTTGAAACCATGAGCCTCCAGATGACCAGGACAGCCTGTAGCTCCCAGCCCCACTCCGATCCCTCTGCCTTAGTGGATCTACATGGCCTCCCTCTGTCCCTCTCTCTTCCAGCCTTCCTTTTCCATTTCTTTTCTTTCACTCTTCCTGTCCTTCTCGTTCTCCTTTCCCCACCCCCTCTTCCTGCCGTTGCCTCCTTCCATCTTCTCTCCCGCCTTCCCTTCTTTCTGCCCTCTTTCTTTTTCTCTCGCTTTTCTCCTTCATCTCCTCCCATGATGCATTTCTCCTACTTCCCTGACCCTCTCCTCTTCTGTACTCATTATCTAGCTCATCTACCTGTTACACAGCTACAATTGCACCTCTAGGTTCTGAACTTACAGGCCAGTGAAGGTGCTTTGAATTGGGATTGTTTTGTGACAGCTGCTATCTATGGTGAATGAGCTACACACACACACACAGACACACACACACACACACAGACACACAGACACACACACACACACAGACACACAGACATACACAGACACACACACACAGACACACAGACATACACAGACACACACACACACAGACACACACACACACAGACACACACACAGACACACACACACACACACAGACACACACACACAGACACACA
>CM053759.1:4136972-4334458 GCA_028658305.1 Pachyuromys duprasi | reverse complement strand
CGTCTATCACTCCCCGGCTTGTATGGGGGAGGGTCAAAGAGTCAGCCATCAAGATCATGACTGAAACAGTCCCTGTTTCCCTGAATAGGGTCTCCAGTCCTACACCGAGCTATCATGGGCCCCATCTGTGCGGGGATTCCAGGCCACATCCACACATGGACCTGCTAATTGAAAAGACAATGTCACCAGCATCACAGAATGCCTCAGAATGGGAACTAACGAGAAAGATCTCGTGTCTGGGAGATGAAAAGCCTGTACTGATGGTTCTTACTGGGGTCACCTAAAGCCAGAGGCTGGCGTTCTGAAGAAATGTTTCTAGATCCATTTCCAGGGGACAATTGACATCCACCCTGTGTGGCTATGGGACATGTGGCCATAACAGAGTATAGAGGACACGCTGAAACAGAGAGAGAGAATCGAGGAAGGTTGGACTAGGGGCATGACTGCCTGTCTCGCTCCAAGCCTTAGTGGTCTCAGATGAGCTGACTGACATTCACCAGAGTTTCACCCTCTGCATCCGTGATGCAGAAACAATACCCAGCCATTCTGGGTTGTCAGGTAGTATGAGCAAAGTACTCCACACTAACACGCGGTTCCTTCCCCATGAATGTCTTGATTTGCTATAACTCAAGGTGCCAAATATACATCCCTAGAAAAACAGTGTGCATGGCTTTAAAATACCATTTTTTAGAAACATACATGGCTACATGGCTTTCCCTCAATTGGACTCATGACATGAAAAGAAAAATCATCATGTAATTTAATAACAGAAGAAATGATAAATCTATAGTGCTTATGTGACATTAGGTGTATTTCTATCCAACCCAACACTTATAATTTAAAGCAAGGACAGGACTTCTCTGTATTTGACTAGTGACTTTGCACCATGACTACATTCTGGAGTTTAAAATGATGTGCTGAGTAAGAAGTGTAGAATATTTTATCTTCTCATAGCGATCCATCTATCTCTCTTTATATCTGTTTATCATCTATCATCTATTTATCTATCTATATCTATCTTTCTTTCTCTTTCTCTCTCATTTATTATCTGTTCCCAATATCTATGTAGGCATAATCTATCACATCTATTAATCCATCATTTCTATCTACATATTCTGTCTATAATCAGTCAATCAATCTATCTATCTGTCTATTCATCCATTATATCTGTTACAAATGTATGTATGTATGTATGTATGTATGTACGTGTATGCATCTATTCACCTATCCATCCATCTACCCACCCACCCATCCCCCACCCCATCCATCCATCCATCCATCCATCCAGCCAGCCAGCCAGCCAGCCAGCCACCAATCCATCCATCCATTTAACCATCCATCCACCCACCCAGCCAGCCAGCCACCCACCTACCCACCACCCATCTATCCATCTGAGGCAGAGTACCAGAGTCACACTGTGCAGCCCAGGCTGGCTTGGAACTCTCAGCCATCTGCCTGTCTCAGCCTCCTGTGTGTAGCAATTATAGGCTATCTTATTTGATGATGTTGCTTCTCATCTTGCTTCAACCCCATACCCATCACTGACAGGGGGTGGAGGGATCAGTCAGAACTCCCGCATAATGCTCATAGCCAGATCCTGCTCTTCTTGACAACAGTGTCTAAAAAATGAATGCTCAGTCTTCCCCCAAAGATCTTCTCTTTCCCCAGTTATCAGCTAGATGGGCTTGTGGACCCTCACAATGGTGTTGGCTTTTGTTATCGGACAGGCCTTTCTCTGCAGTGTTGGCTATGGAGTGGTTTCTTTATCTTGGCTTTCAAGATTTGTGCATACCCCTGAGTGTGGTCCTGGTCATTTGCCTCTGTAGAAGCCATATGTTCTGTGTGCATTTTATTCTACCTCCAGATCCCATAGTCTCTCCTGTAGGAACATTTTGGACTACTGGATCCCATGTGGGTATTAGGAAGCCAAGCTCTCTCCTCCACCCTCCTCCACTGGACCTCTGCCTAAAGACCTTACCTTACCTTCAAAGGCACCACATTGCTGGAGTCAGTGTGAACATGGGCTTCTCTAGAGGTTGGGTATTGAGATTCCCAGTATGTCCACTGGGGAGAAAGCAAAGTCAAAGTGTGGAGAACAGGGACAGGGTTATGGACCAGCAACGAACTTCTGTTTTCTCAGCTCAACGTCAAATCTTTTCCCAATAGGGAACTGTTTTAAAGTGTTTTTACCCTGCTTAAGTCTCTGCACTTTGATAGCATCATGTATCACTTCACTTATGTAAATGGGGCTTTTGAAATTGAGGCTTCTTTTTCTACCAGACTTAGCTTTCAAGAATATAATTTGCTTTAGTACTAAAAAAAAAAAATCTTATTTTGATGGTAAGTATTAAATAATGCTTTCTTTTCAGCCTCGTGTTATTCACTACCCACAGACTGAGAAATGTTGATTCCATGTATAAAGCCCTCAAAGGGTCATAAATTAAGGAGAAGAGTAAGTATATCCTATGTTAATGTGAAATATGCAGTAGCACACAACGGTATAAACATACACACACATACCTGTTAGGTATGAGCCAGCCTGGTCACCCGCTGTCACCTGCTTGTGCAAAATTTAGGGACAGAAGATGCTTGTGCTGAGCCTGCAACAGCGGTATGTAGAGAAACGCCCACACCGAAACTCCAGATGTTTCTGTGGAATGGCTGATCTTTCTGGTCATCTTTGAATTCCTTTCCTATAAATTTATACAAATGTTCTGCAAAAGTTATCAGCAAACGTGGATGCTGAGCCCTGACAAAGTCTCACCCACCCACATCATCATGATTTACATATGCCTAGGACACTTAGGTTTTACATCGTATGTAGGTGTATAATCTCCATTCCATAGTTAGGAGGATAGATAAACTGAGTTTCTGGAAAGTTCAAATTACTCAGTGTGCACTAGTGACAGCTAGCTTGGGCCCATTTACTAAACCCAGATCTTCAGTTGCACACACCAGCTATCTGCTTTCTTCTTCCACACCAAGCTTGTTCCACACTCAGAAGATGGGCTCAGTTTAGCTTCTTGAATTAAGAAGTGCCTCTCCAAGAAGAGCCTGCAAAAGGGCCTCCAAGAAAAGTCCCCTAAAGAGAGCTTCTGTGATTGCATTAACCAGTGACACAAAGAAGAAGCCAACTCTTGTGTGAAGTCAGGGAGATCGTTTCCATAACAATTGGCTTTTTTTTTTTACTCTAATACAGAAATTGGTACCAGAAGTGGGGCCTGGACATAATCAAATTGTATCACTTTACTGTCACCTTATCCTAAATACATCAATTTGGTAGCCCAGAAACAAATGAAACTATTGCCAGAGAATGAAAAAAGTGGTAATCTATGTTTTACGGTGTTCAGCATTTGTTACGAATATTCTACTAGTTTGGAGTTAGTTCATGTAGCTGGTATATACCAATAGAGGACAGGGCAGAGAGCAAATTTTAGTACTATTATTCCATATTTGAGAATCACATACACATTATTGAGTTTTCACGTAGAAGTAGAATGGAATGCAGAGACTCCAAGGGCCTCACAGAATTAGGAAAGATGAATTTGTTTTGTACTCATGCAATATGATAGAGAACTAAAAAGAATTTAAGCACATATTCAGCAAAACTCTTGATGGAATGAATGAATGAATGTAAGGGCAAACCCAGCTCATCTGAGAGGTGTGACTGTCTCACTTTTTATCTTGCATACCCTCCTGTGTTATATTGCAAGAAAGAGATGGAGGTGAAGACATAGAGGAGAGCAGGGGTGGGGGAAGAAGGGGAGAGAAGGGGGAGAAAGAGAGGGAGAGGGAGAGAGAGGGAGGAGGGAGAAAGATATATAGAGAGAGTCAGAGGTAGGGAAAGATAGAGAGAGGGAGATAGACACCAGACACCAGTGGAGGCATCTCTGGGACAGGGGAGGCCCCCAGCAGTCTATGAGGTGACTGGCTGAGATCCCAAGCATCAGGGATATAGCCTGAAGTTGCCGCTTCCTATAGCCAGGTGGAACTTCTAGTGGAGGGCGAAGGATGTCAACCCACCCACACATCCTTCGACCCAGAGTTTGTCGTGCCTACAAGAAATGTTGGGATGAAAACAGAGCAGAGATTGAGGGAATGGCAAACCAATGACTGGGCCAAGTTGAGACCCACCTCATGGGAGAGAGCCAACAAGGATACTCTGCTATGCTCACAGACTGCAGCCTAGCAAGACTGTCCTCCGAGAGGCTTCATCAAGCAGCTGATGGAAACAGATTCGGAGACCCACAGCCAAATGATAGGCTGAGCTCAGGGAGTCTTGTGGAAGACTGGGAGGAAGGATTGAGGGAGCAGGAAGGGTCAACGACAGCACAGGATGGCCTAATAGAGTAAACTGACCTGGGCCCATGGGGGCTCATAGAGACTGAACCACCAACCAAAGAGCTTGCCCAGGCTGGACCTAGACCCTTACACATAATAACAGACTCACAGCACAGCCACCATCTGGGTCAACTAACAATCAGAGTGAAGGCTAGCTCTGACTGTTGTCTGCCCTCAAGTCCCTTCCCCTGAGCTGCGGTTTCTTGTCTGGCCTCAGTGGCAGAGGATGTGCTTAGTCCTGTGATTTGAGGGGCCAGACTGGGTTGGCACCCCTTAGGCTCCCCCCACCCTTCTCTGAGAAGAAGGAGAGGGGGAAATGGAAGGATGGGAGTTTGCGGGTGGGACTGGGAGGAGAGGAGGGAGGCAGCTGGGACCAGGCTGTAAAGTGATTAAATGAAAGAAACAAACAAACAAAAGGGAAAGATGAAACACAGCTGAGTATACTGGGTGTTCCAAACAGTAGCAGGACACAACTCTCCTTTTGACTGGGTAGGTTTTAAACTATTTCTACGTATTTTCTGTTAATGTATAGGAAAGCAACTGATCTTTGAAAAATACTCACTTTCTTCTGAACTCACACAGAGCGGTAAAATTCTTAGACTGTTCAATGTAAATAAACATTCCGTTTCTGTTAAAAGGTTGTTTTGTCTCTCCTACTGTATTTGTTCCTTCTTCGTCTTACTACTTTTGCCCTCCACTACAGGTATAAATAGAGGTAGGATCAGAGGTAAGTTTTTCTTTCCCAGATTTGAAGAAAACTAATTTTTTCAACATTAAGTGTGATGCTAAGTATAAGGGGGAAAAGAGCCTACCTGCTAAGGACCTCAGCGAGTACCTCAGGACTGGGTGAGTGGCATGCGGGCCTGACACACAGCGAGAGGAGGGCGGACACGCATCTATGTTTTGACTACTGGGTTTCTGAAGCTCTTGAGAGCCTGGACTCCAAAGGGCTTGCTCGTCCCCAGGTTAAAACAGTTTCCAATTCCCACCCCCAGGTCTGAGTCAGGCTCCTAGAACCTTGAAACCTACTTACGGGCCAAGATGAGGAGGAGAGAAGGAAGCATGCACATGTCTCCATCACTGCAGGGAGCACTGGCTTCCTGGGTTGGTCCTCAGGGGTCTAGTGTCACAGGGTCCACCAGGCTGGGTGCTGGTGCTTCCAATTTTGATTGATCGGGTGCTCTACTCCTTTCCCTATCACACTATTTTGGTTACCATAGTGATTATCATAGTGAGAAAGTTGAAGTAGGGATTGAGATCTTTCTAACTTCTGGTCCTACGGCACCCCAAGTTCTGAGTGTTTACCCAAAGGTGATGATGTGACGGAAGTTCTTGCCGCCACGCCCACCCACCAGGATGGGATAGTAGTTGCTGTGGGAGGGGAACCACACGGGCTTTCGAGGTCCACGGGACACACTGTGGGGTTGAACTTTCAACAGCAAAGTTGTTTAAATCTCTGTCGGGCACACAGGAAAGCACTGCCCCCAGGTTGCACACGCCAACCTCTGACCAGTGGGGTGAGCAGAGGCAGCGGCCATCGCCTCCTCCATGCCAAAAGTAAGCAATGTCAGCTCCTCATTCTTCCCTCACCCCAACAGAGGACTCTAGGATGTTAGAGCCGCGGGACAGAGGGAGTCTCTGCTTCAGAGCTGTCAGGAACAGGAGGGCAAGGTGTCTGACCAAGGCCGCATGTCCTTCTGTAAGTCACATCCCCAGATGAGCTCTCCACATGTGGATTTGGAAGCTGTGTTTTATAACAGGCTGCACTGCTAACTTTGATTAACATCATTTGGATTAAGACTAATGCTGAAAGCTGAGGAGCTCTTACTACTCGCAGAAAAGTGAATTATCCTGTCAATGGTGTTCTCACTGTGGTTGGCCTTGTCCATCATTCAGGCTGGGAAACATATCCACATACATCACACACACACACACATATATCTGCAAATTATGAAATGGATTCACATCCTGAGTGCAACACCAGGAGCACCTAGCCCTGTCCACATTTTGGGTGTGGGAGGGGCAGAGAGAGAGGTGAAGCTCTGCAGAAGAGGTGGCAAGCATGGCGGCGTTTTCAGGACGAAGAGGCATTTTCTAGACTGTTAAAGCACAGGAAACAGTGGGGGAGGCCTATGAGAACGGAGGTCAGGAAAATGAGAAGTTTTTTGATATAGTTGGAAATGAAAAGTATTGTTATTACCTTCACCAGTGACTTTATCAGCTTGTCAGAATTACTGGTTTCTATAGAATGGCCAGGCCGTGTGGGCTTGACCCTGGTCTGTAGAGGAGGTTAGCCCGGGTGGGCGGGGGTAGGGTGTAGACTGTGGACTGTGTAAGTGAGTTTGGTCCTGCCACTTATTCCTGCCATATGGACCAGACCACTTGTCCTTATTTCATTAGTACCATTGTGCTGCAGTGGGAACTCATATTTATTATATCAGATTCATGGAATTGCTGGGCAAACCTGGCAAGGAAAACACACGAAACCTGATACAGAATGACACACAGCTCTGTGCTTTCAGACAGCCAACAGCACCATGGCTGGCATGACAGCAGTGCCCACGTCATCGGCCTGAAGGACACATTTCGCTGCTGGTGGTAGGGGACTTGTGTACCTGGGTTGGTACACCCAGTGAGAGCCAGTTAGAGGTGAGGGCGTGCTGACATGCAGAAGGCAGGCAGGTCGTGAGCCTGGTGAGTTTCCCGGATGCGTACACAGAGCAGGAGTCAGGATCAGAGCTTGAGGACTCTTAGCCACAGTGGCTGGTTTTGCAGGTGAGTGGGTAAGGCTGTCAGGAAAAATAATCCTCATATCTGAAGAGAGAAGATGGGCAAGCGAGGATGGGGGGACGCGGGGACAAGAGACTCGGAACTGAGGTTTACCCAGGAAAGGTATCAAGTGTACACCAGCCAGTCAGCAACATCCTTCAGGCCCTGGCACACAGTGAGAGCTCCACACTGAGAGGTTCAGGCTGTGACAGAGATGGGGCCTCATCTGTCAAACAGATATGTTTGTCCAAGTCTCTAGACTGGAGGGTGGTGTGAAATGAACCTTAGGTTGGGTGTTTCCATGTAGCCCTTACAGAAGCTCTGATTCAGGCACAAGGGTGTCATTGGGCCCCATAACTGAAAGTCTCATTGAGATCACAGTCAGATCCCTCTGACACCCCAGGAATCCTACAGAGGTACCCTTTTACTAGTTTGTGCTTAAGTTCTTGTGTACGTTAAGAAAACGGTCAGCTGCTGAACCACAATGCCAGCCAGCTGAGTCATAGTGTGTACATTTGCAAGATCACATGACCCTCAGCACCAGCTACTGTGCAGGAGAGGACTTCCAGGACTCCGAGCCTCATCAGAGCATGTGTGAACCTGACGTGTCGAGATGCTGTGAACTACTTCACTTTCCTCTGTGGAGCTCTTTTAGGATGTGATAGACATGGAGAGCTTTAATCTTCCCAAGCCTCTGCAAGACACTGACAACTGAGGGTTCCTTAGGGAGTCTGGAAGGTCTAGACCAAATGCAACCTGGGCTGGAGGCTCTGTGGACAGTGCGGCCACCCCACCCACCAGTAAATCCTGGAGGTTTTCACTCTACCTCCCCCCCTTCACTGCACCCTCACTTTGGGAAGAAGGGCATTACTGGTATAAAAAGCTACCTTCTCATCTGAGTAATGCTAATTTACCTCCATCCCCAGTCATTTGCTACCTATTAGAGATACCCTAACAGCCTGTGCCTGGGTTCCCCACGCCCCACTTTCCAGAGAAACCTTCTGAGGAGGCTGGGGTGTTTGCCGGGCTGTCTGATACCAGAGCGCTCACACTCATATTTTTAGAAGCATCTATCGGCTAGCCCAACCTTTAGTGTGCTGTAGGTACTTTTAATAATCTCCATAAAAGCCTGATTTCCAATCCCTAGGCTCAAGCTGACAGTGTAAATAAAATCACCCAAATCCACAGGGAAAGAGAAATGAAAATGACATGGATTAAAATTTGGTCAAACCTCTTTCTTTTTAAAAATTCTGCTTCCCTTCCAATTGGATCATGACCCTCCGTGTGTTCAGCTTAAGACCAGACGGCGTGCTTTCACTTTTATTCCTCTCTGTAGCAGGCTTACAGTATTTAGTGAGAGGCTGTAAAGAATGTGTGCTGGGTAGAGAGTTAATACCATAATCCCCCTTCGGTGGGGTCAAATGCTGAATAGAGTAAAAGAATTAGTAAATATGTGACGTACAATGGAAAGAAAAATACATCAGCATGATGTTTGGTGAACAGGGTGTTCATCACCCAGGAGCAATGGCTATGAGGTAACTGAGTGGGCATGCCTGAAGCTGAGGTGAACGTGGAAACTAGGGTGGAGGATTCCAGCAACTGTCTCAATACCCAGGGACTCTGGGAGGCATTTGCCGCCATCTTTTTTTTTTTTTTTTAATTGTGTCTGCCTAAGCACCTGCCCAGATTCAGTTTCTAAGTCACACATTAGCTAAGGATTGCCCTACAGAGTGGAGCATATGTTAGCTCTTTACTCCTCTGCAGTGTGTGTCTGTGTGAATGTGCTTCTGTCTCAGGGGGTCCTCTTGACAAAAAAGTAGAAATTTGAGGTGCCTAGGAAAAAAAGGTTAACAGCCACCATCCACTGTATCCTGACAGTAAAAGAAGTCTCTCTCTCTCTCTCTCTCTCTCTCTCTCTCTCTCTCTCTCTCTCTCTCTCTCTCTCTCTCTCTCTCTCTTTCTGTGTGTGTGTGTGTGTGTGTGTGTATTTGGGCATAAAGTGACAAATTGTATTTTTTTGCAGTATCCTTCAAAGTCATACCTAGTAGAGACCAACATTCAATATTAATTTAGTTTTAAATTTGCATGTAGTAAAAAGCTCTCTTTTGGGTGCAGAGTCCTACACTTCTGAGAAGCTTGTGCCGTTGTGTGAGGATAGCCCAGTCAGGATGTGTCGTTTCACTAGCTCCCACAATGCCCTGGGACGATACTCCTTTAGAACCTTGCACCTGACCCCTGAGAAGGACCGACCCATCCTTTATCCCCATGTTTCTCCTTTTTCAGAATATCCTGTGAATGGAATCTCAGAGCAGTTACCTGCTTTTTCTGGCTTTTGTCCTTTAGAGAGCACATTTAACATGAGTCTGGCGCCCAGCGCCCCAAGCTTTCTCCTCTCTGCTCTTGAGCAGCTTTCTGACTTCATGGCTCCTGGGGCTGCTTCAAGGACCATCTGTTTACCAGCCTCAGTCTACACTCTATGCAAAATAAATGTTTTCTTCTTCAAAACACAAATTGGTGTTTTGAACACCATCTCTAGCCCCATGGGCTTGCTTTGAGACAGAATCTCACTATGGGATGAGCTCACAGAGTGCAGGGACCACATGCCAAGCCACTGAGGTGCTGGTATGAGTGAAGGAGTTTACTCAAGGGCTGGGCAGTGGTTTTTACTCAAGTCTGTAAAAGATCGTGACAGTTGTATTTGAGATTTACCCTACAGGAAGAGAAAGGGGTGAAAAAATGAAGGAGGGAAGTGAATGTTTGTGTGCTCATAAGTGTGTGTGCATGAGTGTGTAAGGATGTCAATGTATGTGACTGAGTTCACATAAATACTCATATACACAAGTGTGCACATGAGTGTAAATGTCATGGGCATGTGAGTGTGCTCATGTGTACATGAGTCCTAGAGAACACACGTATGTGCATTTGATGTGTGAACATGCTTGTGACTGTGCATGGATGTGCGCCAGTGTATGCATGAGCACAAGTGTGTGAATGCATGTGTGTTCATGCATGCATACACACAGGGTGTGTGTGAGTCTCTACCAGGCCTGTTGCCATCAGTTAAATGAAGGAAGCTGGCTTCCTCTTTCACGTGCTTCACCGATGGTCCCAGGAGAAAATCCTTAGGCACATGAGTCAGGGTGTGGGCTGCCTGTGAAGAATAACCTCTTTGCTACGAGACACTTCAGTACCTGAAAACCCCAGGGGAGGCCGGATTCTAGCCAGGAAGCATAAGCCCGGCCGTGAGTGAGCTGGCATACTGTCTCTTTCCCACGGGGCGTATTGACTGAATCACAGGAGAGATCTTGTTTCGGGTGAATAGAGCATCATTGTTTAGGGCAGAAGCACCCGAGTGTCTTCAGTGTCGTTCACTGTCTTCTGCATTTCTACTGGTCCAGCCTCTGCCTTGGTCTTCCTTACTGTCACCGCCTCCTCCACCCAGCCCACGTTCCCGGCCTCCCACTTGATCGATCTTCATGGAGAAATCATTCACAGCCACAGACAGCGGCCCTGCCCAAAGCTTCCAGCCGGGTTCCCCCACGCCTCTAACCACTGGACTTCTCGCCCTGGATGTCCCAAAGTCACAGCATGCACAAGAGAGTTCCCATCTGTCCACACATAGTATTCCTTCTCAAAGAATTTCCCACAACCCTCCATTAGCTCTGCTCTCTCTTCCTGTTTCCTCCCCGGCTGAAGGTGACAAGCATGTGTCTGTCTCTTAGTGCCTGGCACGGTGCCTGGCATATGGTGGGCATTTAGACATACTTGTAGAAGGAAAGAGAGTCCAGGGTTCGCTCTCCCCCAAACCCTGGTGTTTATAAATGACTTTTAAGTGGGTGAGTGGTTGTGACACCTCTGTAAACACAGGTGCTCAGTCCTTCCCGTCACCAGCCACCATGTCTATAAAATATGGAGCCATCAGACAGTGCACAGTGCACAGTAAGTACCTGGCACTCTTCCACCATGCTGCTGTCTCACCGAGGTCAGGCTTATTGCTGAGCGTTTTAGGTGCTTCTCCACGTCCTAAACACGTGGCTGTTCTGTCCTCTGGCTGGATAAGGCTGCTTGATGGGAGCCCTTCCTGGTTGGCAGCAGAAGTCCAGTGTGAAGGAGCCAAGGGCCTCATAAAGACCTGAACTCCCACTTGGCCATCCAGACTCCACACTGCCCTTCTCAAGGTGTGGAGCCCGGACCAGTAGCAAAAATATCACCAGAGAGATAATTAGAAATGCAAATTCTTGGGCCACAGAGATTGCTCAGCAGGTAAAGATGTCTGCTGTCAACAGAGCTAGATGACCTGAGTTACATCCCCAAGTCCTACACGGTAGATGGAGACAACCCACTGCCACAAGCTGCCCTATGACCCCATAGAGAACGCACAGGCACACACGCACACACACTCATGCACACACACTCACGCACACGTAAAAGGAAAAAAAAGAATAAATGTGAATTGGGGGTTCCACCTATACCTTCTGAACGGGAGACTCCGATGTGGAATCTCTCCAGCTTTGATTTAACAAGGTCCTCAGGTGAAGAACAATGTCATTTGCATTTCAGTATCCTTCACCTTCTCTGGAATGTCTCTTATACCCGTGCTGGTTCCTCATACAGGCCTCTTATCATTTCTAAACAATTTTTAAATTGAAAAACAAAACAAAAAAATGAAACCCTCTGTTCTTAACAACATGTCTGCAAAAAATGCAAGACCAGCAGAAATGAATGGTACTTTCGAAAAAAGAACTTAGTTTCTATGATTAAACACTTTCTTCAAATGAAATATTAGTTGGAAGTGTGTGTGGGTATGTGTGTTTGTGTGTGTGTGCGTGTGCTGGTTGAATGTGGTTGAAGGGAAGTCTCCATTCTACTGGGTCTTCTTCCACTGTTTCCCAGAACACCCCAGGAAGGCTGGGAGCCCTCTGAGCAGTGTGAGGCATTTAGATGGGACTTGACCCTGGTCCTCTGGGAACTTCAAGCATCTCTGGGCTGTGGGGTGGAAGTTAATTTTCCCTCTATAGGATAGATTTTTAGTTCTAATAAAAGTGAATCCAGGCTGTCTCAGAATCAACCTCTTCTGTGGGGACACGGGACTCCATGTTGTCTTTGCCACTTCCTGGTCCTCTGTTCCACCTAACTTCCCCACCCCACCCCACCCCCTGCTTCCGCGCTGACCTAATACCAGGGCCATTCTGCCACCGTTCAGAGCCCCAGTAAAGACCATAAATATTCTGGGAGAGCCACATAAACATCCAACAGACTGACAGCCCCAGCATTTGCCTGAGTGCACACGCTGTTGTGCTGTTGTGGGGCTTGTGAAGGATACTGAATGTGGCTTTCCGTCCTCCCTCCCCACTCTAACTTGTTCCCCACTCCTTCCTAGAGGCTGACGAAATGCTGGTCAGGGATGGCTCTTCCCATTGAGCAGTGTCTTTTTTTGAAATTAATTAGTTCAGTTTACATCTCAGTCATAGGACCCTCCCTCCTCTCCTCCCAGTCCCATCCTTCTTCTTCCTCTCTCCTCCTTCCCTCTATTCCTCAGAATAGGGGTGCCCCCCTTCCTACACACCACATCTCATCTATTCACATGAGGACTGAATTCCTCTTCCTCTCCTGTGGCCTGGTAAGGAAGTCCCATCAAGGGAAAGTGATAAAAAAGCAGGCAATATAGTCCACATCAGAGATATCTCCCACCCTCCCTGATCATTGGACCCACATGAAGCCCAAGATACCCATCAGGTATAAGTAGAGGACCTAGGTCCAGACCATGATTGTCCTTGGTTGCTGCATCAGACTCTAGAGGCTCTTCTGGGCCCTGGCCTCTGTCTATTCTATTTTCTCTTCCGAGTGAGATTTATGAGTCCTCCCTAGGGTCCTCCTTGTTACTTATCTTCATGGGGTCTGTGCATTGTAGTATTCTATCCTGTGTTCGATGGATAAAATCCATTTATATGTGAGTATATGCTGTGAGGTCTTTCTGGGTCTGGGTTACCTCACTCAGGATGATCTTTTGTAGCTCCATCCATTTGCCTGCAAATTCCATGATTTCCTTGTTTTTAATAGCCGAGTAGTATTCCATTGCGTAAATGTTCCACAGTTTCTCTATCCTGGGCAGAACACCAACAGCTCAGGCTCTAAGATCTACAGTTAACAAATGGGACCTGGTGAAACTGAAAAGCTTCTGTAAAGCACAGGATATGGTCAGCAGAGCAAGAAGGCAAAGCTCCGTCTTAACTGTGTGAGACCCTGGACACACACCTGTGGCAGGAAGATGAGTGAGAAAGGCCCAGGCTCTGTGACATCGTGTTTATGCTTCCCATGGCATCTCTGAGAAGTCTGTCTCTTTCTCCCACATTCTTCTCTTGCTCCTTCCACTGCCTCCTCTGGGGAGCTCCCTGTCCCTGTCTGAGGACTCCTCTGAGGGACTCTAAGCTGGCTGCCGGGCTGGGAACTGAGAGCTCAGCGTGAGGTGAGGGAGATGGCACCCATGTTCTGAGGTCCTGATGTGCTAGTGAAGATGCTGTCTGTGTGTGAGAGAGAGTGTGTGCATGCATGTGATAGAGTGTGCATGTGTACGTGTATGTGTCTGTGTGTCTGTCCTGGGAGCAGGGGTGTAGAATGGGGTGGGAGGCTGCTGTGACAAAGAGGGTATTTCCTTAACCTCTGGTACCTTCCTCCATGTTGTGACCCCTACGAAGCTGTGTGGCTAGGACTCAGTTCTGACCAGTGAATCAGTTCAGCAAATAGACTGGTTCTCAGACACTCAGATGTGGCCTCAGTTGGCAGCTCCCTCCATCAGTCCCTGGTGGACCAGAGGTTCTGATGGAAACCCCAGACCCTCCTGTTAGATCTACAAATGACCTGAATAGAGAACAATCTTTGCTGTAGCTCATATCTTGCATTAAATCCACTGCTGTGCACACACAATAATCTTTAAGTGCAATTTAAAAGAATTGAACCTCTATATAAGTTGTTTGCTTTTATCTTATGGAAAACCAAAGTACCTTCTCCACATCTTTCCACTCTGTCCAGTGAGTTCAGCTCCCCATGGTCCAGGCTCCTGTCCCTGCGCAGACGAGTGAATTTGCCCCCACCCCACACAATATTTGTGTTCCCTGTCTCTTTTGCCCTCCACTATCAGGCATATTGACACAAGAGTTAATGTCCAGGGCCCAGCGTTTCTATATTTTCCCCACAGCCCCTCCTCTGCTCCATCCCCCTCCCTAAGCCCATGCCACAAAGCGTGTTTGCCAAGACAGCAGCTCAGGTTCAAGGCAGCTCAGCAGTCACTGATCACTAACAAAGTTGACATCCCTAACAGAGAGCGGACGCTTTCCTGGGGGTGACTTCTCCCTGGGAGTGTACAGCCCTCACCTCTTCTTTTCTTGGTGTCTGGTCCTTGGTTCTTTCCGGTCTTCCATGCTGCCGTTTTCTGTGATCCGCTCTGTTTCTTGGTGCAGCTTGTCTTGAGCAAAACCACACCAGCTATGAACCAGCACCATGTGGGTTCTGGGAGTCTTCTAACGCATGTCACCAGCATTTCCTATCCTTCTCCTGGGTTCCACACGTCCTTTGCAATGGGTTCATTTTACAGGAACCTCAATATAAAATCTGTTAAGTCAAAATGATGCCGCAAACTCTGAACCTTCTGCTTGATGGACAGCAGCATTCCACCATCCAAGGAAGAGACTAACTCCTGCCCTAGTCTCTGTCGAGGCTATCAGTCAGGCTTTCCCCCCTGACACCAACTTTAGCTTTTCTTGCTAACTTGTCCATTATTACTTCTGCCCGTCTTTTGTTCAGATTGTGACAACTGTTCATCCAGGCCAATGCCCTTAGGGTCCTTGCTTTATCTCCAACTCTTCCATGTCACCTTCAGCCCGCTGTCCAGATGGTCCTTCTAGAGTGAGGCTGCTGAAGCCGCACAGATAGATATGAATGTAAATCCATTAAAGGGCAGTTTCTCTGGAGCTGAGATGTCTCAGTGGATAAAGAGCCTGCTGTGCAAACATACTCAAATCCCCAGAGCCCACAAAAAGCCTGGCTTGGTGGTGTGTATCTCTAATTCCAGTGTTCCTACAGGGAAATGGGAGGCAGAGACAGGGGAATTCCCAGGAACACAGGGGCTTGCTAGTCTGGTTATACAGTGGTGAACAAGAGGGAGCCTAGGCTTAAACAAGATGGAAAGTGAGGCTGATACCGAGGTAGCCCTGTGAACTCCACATGAGCATCATGGAAGGTGTGTACCCACACTCACACACAGTACATACATGCACACACACAAATACAGACATTAGACACATATATACATACACTTATACCCCCCTGTCCAGTTCTGTTTCTCATTCAGTCAGTCACATTGTAACTAATTGCCCATAAGGCCCATGGTCTCCTGGGGAAAGGGAAGACGCTTCCACCCTCACAGGCTGTGTGGACAGTGTCGTTCCGAGCATAACTGTGTCACATCCATGCTGCTCCAGCCTTCCACACAGAAGCCAGAGAGAACTTATCAGCTTGGCACTCCACTTCCTGCGTCAGTCATGCCCGTTTCCATGCTACCGCATCCCTCCGAACTCTGTGATGCTTGGCCCTCTGCTCAGAAAGATGGTCTCCTCCAGTCCCTTCCATCCCTTTAGAACACCAGAACTGTCATCTCAGCCCAGCATAACTCCACTGTGAAGCTCCTTCTTGCTTTTCTAGTCAGTGTGAGCCCACCTGTCTCACATTTCATCTGGTGTTTTTACTGTTAGGACACTTGCCATTTCCTCATGCAAAAAGCAGGAGGTTGAAAAATGGCTGCCCAAAGATGCCACAGCTCACTCTCCATCTCTGTGCACAGGTACCTTCCACGGCAATGTGGACGTTACAGATGTGACTAAAGATTGTGGGATGGAAAGGACAGCTTGGATGATAGAGAGGGGCCCAAAGATGTCACCACAAGACAAGCGTCCTTAGGACAGATATTCAACAAGGTCAACGTGAGAAACAGGCTGCACGTTGATGGAGGCTGAGGCTAGCATGATGCACCTGGAGATGGAGAGATACAGAAATGCAGGCATCCCCGAGAAACAGAGAAGCAGCCCACCTCCACTGAGTCCCCAGGAGCAGCCCAGCCCAGCTGATGGGTTCAAACTCTCAGGGTTTCGTCACACAGACGATGCTGGAAAGTTTGTGGCAATTCACTACAGCTACCGTTAGAAAGTTAACTTTCCCCCTGAGCTGGACCTTGCACGTATTCTGAGACTTTCAATGGATGTGGAGGTTCTTGTAAAGCCAAACCCTACAAATATGCTTCTTCCCTTCATTGGTATAAATATATAAAGCTTGACTTACAATTAGGCATAGCAAAAGATGAACAGTGATAACTCAGTAAGACTTGTTTTTGCTTATTTTTTCTTTTGGCTTCCCTTTGTGTTGTCTGAATGTCCACTGCTGGTTTTGTACTTCAGGACCCTGATTAGTTAAAATAAGAATTACTGGGCTGAACGAACTGTGATGCACAGCAGCTGATCTGATGCCTGAGCTGTCTACCAGGTGACTAAAGGGGAGGTAGCTCAGGGTGGAGTCATTGGACGAAGAATGATTGATGGCCTAAGAGTCCCTCATCCTACTCAGAAAATGGTACCATTTAAAATTACTTCCGGAATGTTCTCATTTTCTGTTCTGAGGTTGTGGTTGACCTCGTGACTGACCCCATGAAAGGCAAAAGTGCCCAGTGTATGTGTGTGTGTTGGGGGGGGGCTTTCTAATGCATCTGCTCTTCTGTGTACCCATCCATGTGCCTGTACACGCCTGATGTCCATAGTGGGGTCTTGTTCTGGGGGAGGTCTAAGTTTCCATAGTAAGCTAGAGCCAGCCTTGGTATTGAGAAGGGAGAAGGCAGGGGTCCTAGAAACTCAGAATTAGAAAGGAAGCCAGGGGCTGGACTGCATGGGGCCCTTCCGTCTGCTGTGTGCTGCTGGGAGCTCTGACCTACAGATGATTCCAAATGATGGAGGACTTTGCATTACTGGTTTGTGATCAGACCTGCGTGTGACCTGCTTTGGATGTGAATCAACGCTGGAGGCTGGCAGACCTAAGGCTGCCACAGCTCTCTGGAAGGGAAACAAGAAGGGCAATCAGGGAAGAGACACGGTGATATTTAGGTGCTATTTCAGAGGCTGAGTGGAGAGCGCTTTGTGATCAGTTAGAGGCTGCGCACAGGAGGGCAGAATCCAAGATGACTCGGCTCCAAGATGACTCCGAGAACAGATGACTCTAAGCTCGGTGCCTGGCACGCAGTGGATAAGACGCGATTGTCTTGAATTGAATGGTGTGGCGAGAAGACAAAGGGGCGGATGATCAGTGGGAGGAAAGGATGATGCCAATGAATATGAATAGTGGAGGGAAATAAATAGAAGAATAAGCATGTGTGCGAGCGCGTGTGCGAGTGTGCAGAGGGCTGGAAAGGATGCGTGGCCGGTGCCCTGCCGGCCGATATGATTTCTACAGCTCTGCTTGCGCTCTGCTCTGCGAGCCAGGGCCACGCTCAGAGAGTGAGTTTAGGAAACGCTCACCACCTTGCAGATGCCAGCTCTTTCAATAGCTTACCAACTGTTCCGGTCTGTAACGGTCTGAGGAGGAGGGGAAATGGTGCCGGTTGACTTGCAGGGCTCTCCTTAACAAAGGCTGGCCCCCTATCTTCTCCCTGCTTGCTGCCCACACCTGAGGCAGTGCAGACCTCTCTGGCCTGGACCCTCCCCAGGGACACGTGGTGGTGTGTGTTTATATCAGAAGGACACAAATGAGCTCTCTCCCAGCACTGGCATCCTGGTCCTACCACACTGGCGGAGGGATAAACAAACTGATCCGGAAGGGACCCTGATGCCTTGCTTCCCACCAACCCTGTTCTCTCTTACTCAACCATGGTCCCAGTGCAGTATGGCAGGGGCAACAGTGGGTGGACCTATCTTTTCCCGAACCCTTGTTTCCAGACATCAGCATTCTACCTGTAACCGTGACTTCACAGGCCTGGAAAAAGGGGAAGGCCTTACTGTCTAAGTTTGGTAACTCTGGGTTACCAAATATTGTACAAATATTGTACTAAATATTCCTCAGTCTGGATGAATTCTGACGCCTTTTCCCCATAACTGTGGCCAGTGACTGAGAAAGAAGGGAAGATTTTCATAAACACATTGGTCTCCAGAGCCCTGTAAAGCCTGTGTAGAAAGGCAATCCACGAGGCACAGCTGGGAAGGAACCCACATCCAAGATTCTTTCCTGTGCCCAAAACACTCAGCAGGAGGCCACAAGTACAACTCAGCCAGCATCCATCTTCCCAGTCACCAGTGGGCATCTGCCACCAAAGAGAGACCTCGGAGGTAGCTGGACCCGTCTCCTTGTTTTCATTGCATTTGGATTCTAAAGTCTAACTCTTCTGTTGAACCAGGGCATAGTTCTAAACCAGGTCCATCCTGTCATCTGTCATCTTCCATAACCCCGGAAGCTATATCCATCTTGTTCCCATTGGGCCACTTTACAAATCTACATCATTGTTCAGTTTTCAGAGTACTTTACCTCCCTTCTTGTGTGTGCGTGTTAGGTGGTGTGCATGTGCACACTTGTGTTTATATATGTGTGTGCACCGTGCACGTGACTGCCAGTTGATGTTGAAAACCATCCTTCTGCTCTCTCGCCTTACTCGTTAAGGGACGGTCTCTCAATCGTATTCAGAGCTTGCTGATATGACGAGTCTACCACTCAGCTCTCTGTGGGGACCCCCCTCTCTACCTCCTGAGGCTGAGATTACAGGTGGCCGCCATTCACACCTGACAGTTTGCATGCATTTTGGGGATCTGAACTAGGGCCCTCACACTGGAGAGGCTGCTGAGCCATCTCCCCACCTTGTTTTCAGAGGTCTATCAGCGATGGTCAACTTTGAGCCTTCAAACAGCCCTGTGATGAGGAGTCGCTTCAGCTCCATTCTGTAGGAAAGTAACAGAGCAGTATGTGACTGCCTGCTCTGAGCCAGGCGGTCTGTGAAGTGAAGCAGCTGCACCAGTGGAGAGCTTGCCTCCACTCTCTGTTGGAGGATATGTGGGTCTCTTATTAGAATTGGAAAATTAAGGGCAAGAGTCAAATAGTTTGCTGAGAACCTTTACTGTACAGAAGCTGGAGCTGGTGTTTAAACACCACTACTCCACCATCAGACCCCTCTCCTTTCCCAACGCCTCCCTGAAGAAGGCATCTGAGACCAGAGGCAGCTAGGCATTCCCTTCAGAGTCTGTAAAGTATGGGAGTCAGGGCCTGACTCCTCTGGCTCCCTTCCAAGGCTCCCTCTTCTGCCTGTCATGCTGACCACTCCGAGGTATCATCAAGGGTCCCTGACAACAATGGCCGACGTGAGTAATGAGGAGAAAGAACAGCTTAGTAGCTCCACCCCCAGAGACACACATCCTGTGTGTGTGTTCATGGGTGTGTATATGCAAGTATGCAGATAGAGCTCAGAGGTCAGCATTGGTGTCTTACCACTCACCATCTTGTTTTTTTCAAGGCAAGGTCTCTCCTTGAACCTGAGCTCACTAATCAGCAAGTCCCAGGGACTCACTCATGTATGCATCCCTGGCACTGGATCACAGGTGGATACTGCCACTCAGCTGCTGTTTTCTGTTTGTTTTGGGGTCTTGGCACCCATAACATCACTCTTATGATGCTACTTATATGCTGCTCTAGACCACAAGAGATGATTTAGTTGTGTTTGCTTGTTAAGCATGTCCTGTGGGTACCAGGGCTGAGCCAGGCACCTCATCTAGGGACCTGAATGGAGTGCAGGGAGCGAGACGCACCACTGAATGGGGACCAGCTGTATGGAGAGCAGGAAATGAAGTGACTGACACCCGGCCTTGGGAAGAAGGGAGAGCCTTTGGCTTCTTGTATGTGATGTTCATCCCAGTCACTTAGGACATGGCCAGAGCACACCTACTCAGCTGTCTACCACAAAGGTGTTTACTGCCGTCCCTGACGTACAGCAGGGTGCACGTTTTTGCTGTCATTCCTCAAATCCACAGCTCTTTAAAGGTGTCCTCTGAAACTATGGTGGACAAGTCGACCGGCAGCTTCCTTTCTCTGGCCCCACCCTGAGGTCTTTGGTGGGAGACTCTTCCCCTCCCACTCCTGTGACACCAGAACTTGACGCAAACACAGGGTGGCTCTGATCCTTCTGTTCCTCACTGCTTCACCATTCCCACAGCACTGGACCTTGCCCTTGACCCCAGGACACTCATCAGTGGCAGCATAGTATCCCTAAGAAAAAGCTACCCCAATGGGCCCCCGGGGGGCAGAGGCAGGCTCACCAGCTTCCAGATGTTCACCACTTGACTCTCCCTTTTCTCTGACGATGAATATTCTTGGCCCCTGAGCTGGGATGCATCTCATACAGAATCCAGATGCAGCACTCTTCTTGTGCTCCAGATAATTCTTATTATTATTTCTAGTATTTTACTCTTCAATCTTTACTCCTAGCTGACTACATGACCTCACTGCATTCCTAGCTTCTGCTGTAGCTCTTCTCTGTTCTGGAGACTGTCTGTCCTTCAAACATGAGAGATGTAGGGCATTTGAGAAGTGGGATATGGAGGGCTCCTTGGGGTTCGGGTGGGGAAACTGCCTTCAGAGGAGTTCAAGATGCTCTTCACAGGATCTGGAGTGGTCTTCAGGGATGGTCACCATGAGATCTTGACACTGTCTTCATGTCCTCTCTGGCCTGCTCTCCGTCATTGCCATGTGTAAGTTCCATGCTTGCAACTCTGTTCTCTATGAGGTGATGTCAACAAACTGATTTTTGAAGGGACACAGACAATGCTTCTTAAGTTTCAGTAACTCGTTCTCATGCCTTACATACTCCTTCAAACTCTGAGGGTTGGACAGATGTGGTACAGGTCCTGGGGGACCCGGACATGTGGAACAAGCACTAGGTAGAACAGAATTCACTTCCATCCCCTTTTAGACTCAGTCACTCACCAGGGCTTCTTTGGCTATTGAGAGGAAGTCAGACACCAGGCCTGCTTCCCTTCTGTGATTAATGGAGAGTTAGAGGAGTAAGAGGGAAATACGGAAAAGGGTCCAGGCTTCCCAGAGAACAAGTGGTGCTGTATAGATCTGAGGCAGTTGCAGCTCCCTGGGGGAGGGGCTTCCGGGGGCTTCTCTGCATTGGCCACGGTTAGGTGTGCTAGTTGCCCAGTCATTTTCCCTCTTGCACATTTAGTCTTCAGATCATTAGGCTGAGAGAAACACGCATTTCCCTTGAGGAAATTTAGTCACTAGGTCCCCTCCCCAACTCCCACAACCACAGACTCCAAGAATCTCTGAGCATCTCTTGGAAGGGACTTAAAAGTCATTTAGCCCAACTGCCAGGATATTCCCTTGGTGAGCAGAGAAGGGGGAATACAAGATAACAGTGTGGTTAATTCTCCATTATTTGGACACAGAATCTTCAGAGACAGAGAGTGAGAGATGAACTCATTCGGACGTGGGGGGTTGGACTCTTTTCTTATCTTTTCCCTTTCCAAGCAAAGCAAACCCATATCGCTCTGGTGTTCCTCAGAGAGCGGATTTCAAACTTCTGAAATCACATAAATCGAAGCCACCTTCATCTAGCTAACGTGGATGCGGGCTTCGTTTTCCTTCCAAAAACTTTTGGCTATTCCCCATTCAGGAGGGATCGACGGCATTTGAAATCAGATGACAGAGAATTACCCTTCAGCTACATCCCAGGGCCGAGAGGCTCCGCTAACTGCTGCCGCCTTAATGACTGCAGTCTTGGTGCCGTCGCTGAAGTGAATTAAATTATTAATTTCAATAGCACCCCACGGTGCGTTTATAAATCCCACCATCTGGGGAACATAAATATGGAGGTCCTCGTTCTAAACTTGGAGGCCTGGTGCTGAGTGCCAAGGGCTGTATCTTTGAAGGCAGTAAAGATTTTTCAAGATACTATATGTGGAAGAGCAAGCTGTGCGGTTCTGAGAGGGCTGTCCCTGAGCCTCTGTTAGCTTTGTCATTTACTTGAGGCTCTGATGGGAGCCTTTTTCTTTTTTAACTGGTTCTAATCAATAGACTCAATGAATTTTTTTTAAATCTTCGTTTAAGAAGGATATAAAATGGGGTATAAAATAAAACAGTGACTTGACTGTTTTGTCGTCTCCCTTTCCTCCCTGTTGGCTTTCCTTTCATCTTCTCCCGAAGTCTCTCTCTTACTCAGTAGCTTCAAGTATGTAGCTATCCATGCTAGAATGTGACCCTGAGCCAGCTATTCTTAGATATTGAATATCTTCCAGATCTGTCTAAAACGTCAAGACAATTGTTCCTAAAGCAAAGGGGATGAAGAGCTAGGATGGGCATTTAACCGACTCCTGTAAGGGATTGAATTCTCCTTCCTTACGTGGAACCATTTGACCAGATGTTGGGGTTCAGGGACCTTCCCTGTTTGCCATCTGTGACATCCCCAAGGGCTGGTGAGAGAGGGGCACTTCTAAAGAGCACATGTAAATGACTTTCACAGAGCCAAGCAGGGGCACTGCAGGCTGCCTTCCCCTCATATGGATTGCCAACTCAAAGCTAAGTCACAGCCCAGCCTTCAGAGGGTCGCTTTGCCACGGATCCTCATGTCTGCAGCAGCCTGATTTCCAATGCACGGGGTTTCTTGTGAGACCAGGAGAAAATGGAAACACAGTTTTCTGCAAGGCGAATCACTCTGAGCTTTGAGGTGGTCACACAGCTTTTGTCCTGTTTTCTGTGTGGCCGGGGCTTTGGTACAACTTTCTACCTTGACTCCCCCCACTCCCAGTGTGGTGACCAGTGTTCTGCAGTCCAGTGCTTCTTCAGGGCACATAAAATTGGACAGTGTAGCTGGCAGCCTCAATCAATGTGCTCTGCAAACCAGGGCACCCCCCTCCCATATGTGTCACCAACAATTGCTCTTCAGGGACCAATGAAAGGCAGCTCTAGAATGCGGAAAAAAAAAAATGGAACGTGTTTGAGGATGGGATGTTTCCAGAGTGTGCCTTGTAGGTGGAGTCCCTGTGTAAGGGGCGTTCGGTGCCAGAGCGTTCCAGGAATGGGTGGGTTTGTGCTCCATTGGAATTTCATTTCTTCAGCATTGTGAATGCCTGTCTTATATTACTTCGCCCAATTAGCCTGTCGTGAGCCCTGCTAGGACAAGCAAATAAATTGAAGCTGCAATCACCATGGGCTTAAACAAAACTTCTGATCTTCGTGGCAAAGTCCTTGCCCGCAGCCTAGCTTCCTTCGTTCTCGCTCCGTTGTAAAATCAATGTACATGGAATTTGAGGGAGCTGATCTTTTGGGGACTTCCATGTCCTGGGCTTATTAATGGCAACAAAGGACCCAAAGTCAGTGATTTATGCACTGTAGACACGGCTCTCCCCAACCTCTGCTGGAGTTAGTAGACTGGAATAATTACAGACTAAATAACGACGATAAGAAGGAAATGTACTGTAGTTGGAGTTAGTGGGCTGAGAAAGCAAATGTTTCCAGTCTCGGGAGAATCTGCTCGCTGTGACGGAGGAGGAAAGGACAGAAGTGAAGAGATCTTGCCTTGATCGCGCGAGCTCAGCAGCTAGGAGAAAGTGTGCACTATTGTCATGAGCGACACAATATGATAATCAGGATGAGCCCTTTAGCACCCTGCTTGGTGCCAGTTCCCATCGTGTCATAGAAGGTTACCTGCTGGGCATGGCTGTTGAGGTGAAAGTCTAGAATGTTCACTACTGTGCCCCTAGGGAAGCTGCTTCTTCTGGGCCTGGAAGAGCCGAGGTAGGTATGTGTTTGAACTTGAGTTTGCTTCCTACAGAGGAACGCGCTTACTCAAGAGAGCTGTTGGAGTCCCTGCCAAAAGCAAGCTGTGGCCGTTTGGTGTACGCATCCGCACGGCTGCCCTTGGTGATTTCGGGATGTGATGGCTGGTGTTAATTGTCAAGTTGGTGCATCCTTGGATCATCTGAGAAGGGAGTATCAATGAAAAGTTATCTGGATTAGGCTGGCCTATGGGCATGTCTATGTGAGATTGTCTTGATCAGCAAGCAGACTGCCCACTGTAGGTATCACCATTCCCTACACGGGGGAATATAGATTGCAGAAGAAGGAAGAAAGAGAGCTAAGCACTAGCAAACATGCATACATCCAGTGCTTTCTCCTCTTGACTGTGGATGTAATGAGGCTAGCTGTTGCAAGTTCCTGCCTTGATTTCCCCCGCAATGATGGGAAAATACACCTAGAATGGTGTATCACATTTGACTGGGTGTATTATCACAGCAGCGATAAATGAAACTAAGATGGAGGGCTTCTTTTATCTTGGGGTGTTCCGGAAGCTCACCCTAAATAACCAGTACTAACATATTTCTGAGCTGTATCCTTCAGCCTCCAGCTCAAGTGTCTTGACCTGATGACAGAAAGCCGGTGCTCATGGAGAGCCTGGTAAACATGGTTTTCTGCTGCAGGCAACAGCTCTCTCCCATGTTTCCTTGAGTCTGTCCCTGGATAGATGCACTGGCTGACACTGTTCTGTGGTGAATAATGGAAACAGAGAAGACAACCCTCCTTTCAGATGGTACCATCAAGCAGGCTGGGGAGAAAGATGCCAGCAAAGATGCAAAAGCACACCAGCGATGCCTTCAAGGACACAGAGAATAGAAGAGATGTTTTCTTACTTCTTGGGCAGTATGTAAACAGCCTTCACCCGGGGAAGGAAGAATGCCTGCCTGAGCTTAGAACACCAGCTCTGCATCCACTCAGCGCTTCCTGTTCAAGGGTAACTGCTTGTCCTAGCAAACCTCTGTTAGGGAAGGGTTCTTTAGAATAAGATTTGATGGCCAATTTAATTGACCCCTGAGGGCACAGGATAGGGAAGTTACAAAGCTCTGCAGAGAATTATTTAAGGAAAAGGACACAGAAATTTAGAGCATTTGATTCAATCCCATATAATACGGCCATGGGAAGGTGTGTATAATTTAGCAGTCATGTAAATAAGATCATTTGAAGGCATAGTTTTTATGTTTTAATGGTGTGTGTATGTGTGTGTGTGTGTTATGTGCATGCAAGTGTAGGTGCTTGAAGAGGCCAGAAGAAGGTGTGGATTCTCTGGAGCTGGAGTTGCAGGCAGTTATGAACTGTTTGGTTTGGATGTTAAGAGCAGGTCTTGGGTCCTCTGTATGAACAGCAGACATTATTGATCATTGAACTATCTCTCTATCCCCAAATGAAATCCTTGTAGGACTCACCTGGTTTCCTGTAGCCTTCGTTCTCCTACTTGGTTGTTTACCCCTCGAAGAGAGTGGGGCCAAAGGGAAGGCACCTCTGTCTGGCCAAGGACAGTTTCCACAGAGAACAGTTGGCTGAGCTTTGTCAGCTGGCAGTATGCCAGATAGCGGGGGGGGGGGGTAAATGCATTCCTGAAGTGGGCTCTGGTGGTGTGTCCCAGGACTCACCATACCTGGCACAATCGCACTAGCACACACAGCTCAGAGCTGTTTAATTAAATCATCTGTCAATGCCACAGTGTTTGAGTATCATCAAGTCACTTAGTGTGGGTCATCTCAAGGCCCGAGAGCCTTCCCTTGGGGGTTATCTCCTTCTCCCAGGCTCACTCAGCCTTCATCACTGAACAGTGTGTAACGCCATCCCAGCTCTCCTAAGCCATTGGAATCGAATTCTCTACCAATTCCAGTTGTTCCCGCTAGTACCACGGGCTAGGCCCTGAAGCCCCTTCACCCTATACTGTCACGGTCACCAGTTCCTCAGCAGACACAGCTGGGCTGGACTGGAAGCGGCCTGGATGTTGGCCAGGCCGACATATAGAGAAAGGGGTGATCCCAAGCCACCCAGGTCAGAAGGGTGTGTGCGGTTAGCAGGCAAGCACAGTGTGTATGCATCTCAACGCTCAGCACTCAAGCCCTTCTGAGTCAGGTCTGCTGCCTGCACAGAGGACTTGCTAGGACTGACCAATCTGCTCTGAAACCCTCAGCCTTTAGAACCAACCGCAGGATCTAATTCTTAGATTTTTCTGGTCTTTGGGTGTAAGGGATGAAAAATTTAAAAACTTCCAGGCCAGTCATTGGGCATCCTACCCAACATTGGTGACCGATGACCCTGGCCTCTCAGCAGCTTCCTTTAGAGCAGCTGAGGATTGGGCATCTAGTTCTATCATTCCTACAGTCCCTATGCTCCCTAGGGCTTCCAGACACCCGAGATTTTCTACCCCAGTTCATCTCACATGACTGGCCTTACTCCCCTGTTCATCACAGTGAACATCTTAGCAACTGGACCACCAAAGCCCCCTGGAGCTTGTCCGAATGGTGCTTAACACCTTAGTGGGTTCTTTGTTGCCAGCTGACCAGCAGATGACCCAACCTCCAATCTCTTGTACAATTTTGCTCCTTAGACTGCTCCTGACAGTGACGCCCTGGAGTCTGTTCCCGAGGAAATCTCTTCTGAGATGGAGCAGGTTGGAGAGGCTCCTTGGGATAGCACTGTCAGACAACACCTGTAAAGGGATGAAGATGAGGCAGGGGTGGGGATGCAGTCTCCACAGTGGCTGCAGGCAGTGCCCCTGGTTGCGCTGGAGCCGCAAGTACCTATCAGTTACTCCAAGCTGAGACAGGGCACAGAGGGACCAGACCTCCCCAGCAAAGAGTCATCGGATACAAAGAGCATGGGGAGAAGGAAAAGCCCCAGGGGACTCGCCAAACGTCTGCACTCCAGGGTGGCATGTTCTCAGTCGCAAGGGGAACCGGCCATTGCGCCCAACACTCGGCACACTGCTCTAGCCCTACAGACTCGCTCCCCTGGCTCTGCCTTAACACACCTTAGTGACCAGACAACCCCTTGCCAGGCCCTGCCCTGTGAAGTCTCTAACACCCCAGTAGTACCATGAAGGGAGCCAAGATTTTACTTAGCGTGCCTTTAGGAGGTGTTCAGATCCATAGTACAATAGTCCTGGAAGCTTGATGTTAAAGACAAGAGTCTCCCTGATGAGCCCCGAGACACTCGGCTACCTTTCAGCCAGCTGACCTTCTCAGGGTCGATCTGCCCTGATCTAGATGAAGGTGCCTGGTCACAGCTGCCTCCTTTCTGCTGGTATCATCCTGGCAGCCAGGACTCCAGCACAGCCATGTCAAGGGTCTGTGCCAGCTCGTGCACCACCTTGGTGCCTTAGTGGTGGTTGACCCCTGGCTCTCCTGGTACTGAACTTTCTCTCTGTGTGTGTGTATGTGCGTGTTTGTGTGTATGCACTTGCATGAAGGTGTGTGGGGTACATGTTTGTGTGTGTACATGTGTGTGCAGGTACACACGTAACATATGTTATGTAGAAATCAGAGGACAACTTTGGATGTAGGTCCTTGGGTGCGTTCTACCATTTTTTGAGACAGGGCCTTTAATTAGCCTGAGACTTTACCAAGAAGACTAGTCTAGATGGCCAGTGGGCTCTAGAGATCCAAGTATCTCTACCTCTGCCCTTACCACTGAGGCTGAGGTTACAAACCAGGTTCTAGGGTTCCAGACTCAGCTTTTCATGCTTGTGAGCCAAGTGCTTTTCCTGACTGAGCTGTCTATGTCCACCCTAGTAAGCTGCAACCCCAGTCCTTGGCTAATTTCTTCCTGAGTCCATGATCCAGCTGAAGGACAGGACCTTTTCAGGATGAGTGCAAATTTGGTCCCTCCCAGCTCTCCTGTAGGAGTGGATCTATTATAGAATGTCTTCATTCTTGGGTTGCCATGGGATTTCACACACAACTTAATTTTATCCTTGGATATAAGGACAAAGGGCATTGAAACTCATGTGGGTTCCTTATAGTATGCATTGTTAACCTGACAACCAAGAGCTGAAGTAAATGGAGAAGGAGCAAGCAGGGGAGAAGCCCAAGGCTGAATCCTATGAAGGCACCACAGTCTGTGGGGTGGGGGTGGGGGTCTAAGTTTAAGCCAAGTGAGGGGATGTTATGCAAATGTAGGTGGAAAGCAGAAGAATCCTAAAACTATGGTGATAGAAACTGTGATAGGCTGATGTTGAGGGAAACTGAGGCATGGGTCCAGTTAAGTAGTCAGTACAGGAGGCTTGCTCCATCTATGGGAGGCTATTCCAAGACTAGAATTTAATCTGTGTTATGTCTTTTCCTAAGCATGCGCACACAGAGTTAGTGCTTCGTCCATCTTGACTAAGACCCTGTGCTGGCTGCATCATGTCTGTATTTTTGTTGTTACACAAAACTAGCACAGTTATTTTCTTATTGGTTTCACGGATGGACAATCCTCTCTTACACAGATGCCAGCAACTATGGATTATGGTTTTCTTCTACTCTTGCTGTCAAGTACATCCATCTTTTTATACAAAGAACACGCTGTATGGCTTCTCTTCTGTGTTTCCAAGTTGCCAGCATCCCCACTCTTACATATTGGAGACAATATTCAGTAAAATAAAGGTGACACGGACCCATGCTTTATGATATCTTCTCTCTCTCTCTCTCTCTCTCTCTCTCTCTCTCTCTCTCTCTCTCTCTCTCTCTCTCTCTCTCTCTCTCTCTCTCATAACCAAAATGTCTGCCAGGTGAATAAGGAGAAAAGAATCGAAACAGAATAGATACTGCGGGCAAAGGGAGCATGCCCATTCCCGGTGAGCACAAATCCTAAACAATTAGATATGCATTTTGTGATGGCTAGAGCTGTCAACTTGATAGAATCTAGCATCACCTGGAAGACTGACTTCTGGGCAAGCCTGTGGGAGGTTATACTCACTGCATTAATTGATGTGAGGAGCCGCACCCACTGATCATGGCACTATTCCCTAAATGGGATCCTGGACTATACGCAGGTAAAGACAGGGATCCAAGCAGCAGCATGCATTGCTGTCTGCTTCTGGTTTGGGGATGCAACCTGATGAGCGGTGTTTTCTGCTGCCTTGACTTCCTCGCCGTGGTGGGCTGGTCCCGTGAACTGTGAGCCAGAGGAAGGCCGTTCTCCCTGAAGCTGTTTCTGTCAGACTGTTTCGGTACAGTGCCAGAAGCCAAGGACCTAAGTCACACTCACAGGAGCCACAAAGAAACACAGAGCTCCCTGGTGGGACCTTGGAAGACCTCTTTAAGGAGAGTCTTTTCCTTGAAAAACCCAGTCTGGAAGTTCCCCAGCCAGAGAGTCTTCAGTCCGACGTGTTCTGTTCCTAATCAGAAACTCCTGGTCAAGGCCTGCTATGAACTGGATCCAAAGAAGGGGCCAGGGATGGGTCACAGCCCTGACCTCACAGTCGAGGGAAAAGGACCCCTTTACCTCCATTGCCTTTCAGGCAGGGAGCTATATGGACTGCAGTTTTGTTCAGCTGAGTGACGAAAGGAAGGGAAGTGTCTTGGAAAACTCATGAATGTCTGAGTCCTGATTATCTCACGGCAGCCACATGCTCTTAAACCCAGCCGTCCGGGCTTTGCCTGGCCCCAGGTGAAGAGGTGACTTCCCCCTTTGAGTCAGTGTTCGGAACTGGGCTGTCTGTTAGCCGAGGTGGGGAGAAAACAATGCTAATGAGGTCAGGGGTTCAAGGCTCATGTGGGTCAGTTAGTATTCTTCTGTTCTTTGGCCAAAAGGCCATCTCCAGAGCACTTGTCCAGAGCCGCAGCAGGGCATGGGGAGGACTGTGAGGGTTTCCCCCTCCAGCCCTGCTCTTCCTGTTAGAGAAAACAAGACCGTCTGCCAGTGATGCCATCTCCAGGGTGGAGAACTGCCCAGAAGCACCAGTGAAGGAAACAGCAGGTCTCATCCCTCAGTGGTAGCCATGAGGCTGGACGGGCAGGAACGGCAGGTGCTAGTGGGTTGGTCACTTGCTCTAAGGAGAACACAGTAGAGCTGAAATCCTTGTTACCCTGAAATGTTTTCCCTTAATTTCTTAGTTGCTAAAGTTTAAACATTTTCTCCATGTCTGTGTCAAGAGTAAAACAGGTTGCTTCAGATTCCTTTCTTTTTTTTGTCTATAAATGCTGTGCTCTGACATGGCTACAGTAAAAAGTTTTCAGAGGCGGCTGGGAAGAGGCCTGAGCGTTCCCAGGCACCCAGCTGTGGCCTGGGATCCACTTAGACTTTACTTGTAGTCATAGTTCATGATTCCCTCTCTTCTGTGACGCTGTATGCCCACATGACTCGGAGGAGGCATTAGCCCTACATAGTGGGGACATCATGAGCTGCCACATGGGCCTGACTTAGTCCTATAACTCGCTAGCTTTGTATGTGTGCGCCTATGGTGCATGACTGGAAAAGCTGCTCAACTTTCTGAGCCTCAGTTTCCTTACTGTGAAATGGGAATATTAACATCCTCATGGGCCTGTTGGACGGTGGTATATAAAGTCTGGCTGTCTGGAGTGATACTCCATTTTTGTTTTTAACTGCTGGAGTTCTTAGTATTGCATGCAATTCTTTTCACTGTTACATTCCCCCCACCTTGCCTCAAGGCCATGCGCACAGAGCATACCTTCCTACACAGTCGTGGACAGACATTGTGGAAGCCTCTCTCCCCTATAATCATGGACAGAGGCTGTGGAAGCCCCCCGTCTGGCTCAGCTCACCTGGATTCACTAGCAGCCACAGTCTGTTGTCAACATCTTCCGATCTTCTTCCATCTCTAGGACCTGGGTGTTGCTGCTGTTTTGGGTGACGGTGCTCCGAGGGACTTGGAAAGCTCAGAGTCTGTGCACACAGGATGCCACCCACCTACAGGAAGAGGCCTTCCCTCCTTGGTGAGACACTCAGTCAGGCCGTCTAACAGATTCTCCAGCCTGCACACTTGACTTGATCTACCCTGAAACCCGCCCACCGAGGCACTGGCTCTTCTCCCCTGTCATCTCTCACTGTGTTTCTGAGCTTGTGACCTCTGCCTTTGCCGCAAGACCCACAGGCTGACTGTGACACTAAGGAGGCCCCTGGATGTCTGCTTCAGAATCAGAAGCCTCCACCCGCTTAGCTGCTACCAGATCAAGTGCCCATCTCTTGGAGTTTTCACTTCTTTTATTTCCAATGTTTATATGTAGAAAATTTACTTTTTTATTTTATGAATTAATGTATTGTTTTGCAACAGGGTCTCACTCTGTAGCTCTGCCTGGCGTGGAACTCACTATATAAACCAGGGTGGTCTCAAACTCACAGAGATCCAGCTGCTTTGAATTCTGGGATTAAAGGTTGCACCACTGCTCTCAGAGTAGCGAAAGCTAGAAACAGTTCATGGGTAGAACATTTACTTAGTATGTACAAAGCTGTCAAACCTTAGTACTACATCCATGGTCTGAACATATGTGGCCCACGGGAAGCTTGGTCTTCATGTGGGGTGCCTGGTGAGTGGAAGGTAGGTGCTGTTTCTAATATGGACTCTATTGCCTGCTTTTGGATCACTTCCCCCTGGCAGGGCTGCCTTGCCTAGACACAGGGGATGAGGATATGCTCAGTCCTGATGGGACTTGATGTGCTGGGGAAGGTTGATACAGGGTGAGGGGAGGCTCCCCTTTTCTAGAGGGAAAGAGAAGAGAGGAAGAGGCGACTGGGAGGAGAGGAGGGAGGTACGATTTGCATGTAAAGTAAATAAACTGAAATAATTAAAAAATAAAAATAAAAAACAAAAACCTCAGTACCAAAAGTCAAAAAGAGGGTGAAAAATGTAAGTGGTTCTCCGCGTCTTAACAAGAGAGTGTTAGCATGGCAGCCAACAGCTGGACCACAGCAATGGTCTCACCAAAATATTCCCTCGGGGTGTAGAGTCAAAACACCCCTCCCCCATCCCTCCCCCATGGCATTCTTCCGTGCTCTCCTGCGTATCAGTGGTTCAGCCTTCTATTCCATAGACATGAGACAGCTCATCAAGTGTAAGGGACAGCAGGACTTTGCCACACAGGCCGACTGAGGATTCAAGGTGCTAATGGATGCCATTTTACCCCAGCACCAAAACGTCCCGAATGCTCGATACGTGTTAAGCCTACATTCCCTCAGTGTTCTCTTTCCTTTGCGGACCTCCACAAAAGCAGTCCTTCTGCACGGATTGCTCTCTCACCCTCACACCAAAATACTCAAAAATCCCATCACCTCCTGTCAAGAGACAGCCCCAGTGTGGACCCGACATTCTTTCCTGCCACTCCCATCACAGCCTTCAGTGAGTCAGTGAGCTGCAGGAGGGCAAGAGGGGACCTTCACCACGCAAATGACACGTCTGTCTGATGGATACATGGGTGCCCACCTGAAGGAAAGAAAGAAAGAAAGAAAGAAAGAAAGAAAGAAAGAAAGAAAGAAAGAAAGAAAGAAAGAAAGAATGCTTTCACTTCGTCTCTGTCTGTGAATTCCAACTGGACACTAGACACTTCTGAGCATGGCCACAGTGCAACCTCCTGAGCACCCTACAGGGATGCCTGTTACTCACTCCAGGACCCTGCTTGTAGTCAGCCAAGCGCGTGCGACATCTTTGACAAGTTGGATGCCGAGTGGAGAAACTTGAATGCCTCCATCTATTTACTTTTACCACATGCCATAGAAATTAAAAATACATTGTACCACAAGTGCTGTGTTCAGCGTCTCCCTTTAATTACATTCAAGTGTGTTGCTAAATAGTCTTGAGGAAACCGTAATGACCAGCTGTTCTACCCTCTCCCCATATGTCAGAGATGCTTTCTGAAATCACATTCTGGGACAGGAAGGTTGTGTAATTAGACAGTGTATAGTTAACACTTCTAGACATCCCCCCTAAACTGTGGGGCCTTTACACTAACATATTGCATGATTCTGCCAGTTTGGCACAATACAATGAAATGGTGTGCCAAAGAACACGGAGAGTATACCAGCGCCATCACTCGGGTGGTGACAGGGTAAGTGTGTGTGCACTATGCAAGATTCAGTGTGCTCAGCTGACAATACACTTAGCAAAGTGGGCTTTAAATTTTTAATATCCCCTCACAGCGCCATTTATCTCCTTAGATGTGAAAGTAGCTCATTTTTCTGAGCCCTTTAAAACAAAGAGGTATAGCTCAAATATACAGCAACCATTAAAAAAACAAACAAACGGAAAACGAACAAAACTGAAGATCACCAGCGTTGGATGAGAAGACAATATTTCATATGGGTTCTTGTGGGGGAGATGTTTCTTTTTCTGTTGCCAAACTAGATTTGGAAGATAAAGGAAGATGAATTGAGACAAACAATTGACTGTTTTGACATAAGCTGTGGCTCCTGGTGGCTGCTTCCTGCAGCTCGGGGAGTTATCGTGAACAATAGTTATGTATCACTTGATTAGCCAGCTCTTTGATTCTTACGATAAAAAATCATTGAAATAGAAATACAAAATAAAGAAAAGAGACACATTCCTACACGCTCCTCTCCCAAGGCAAATGCCCTTGATGGTTGTCCTAGGAGTCAAAAATGTAGGTCTGATTTCTGATCAGATTTGTCCTCAAGAATATGGTCAACTTGTGGCCAAGGCTTTCTTTCATCCTAAAATAACAAAACCACTTTTTAAAAGGCCTGAGAGAGGGAGCCACACTCAGCCGAGAAGACCAATTTACAGCATTTTGTCTGTACATTTGAATCTCCAGTGAGTTATTCAGATGTAAGGGCTGACAGCTGTAGTTGCCTTAAATCTTGTTTTGTGTCCTGACTTGGAATGGGTTCAATTGATATTCAGAATAATGGCAGGGGTGTGCTGCTTTGAAAGGGACCTGAGCACAATCCAGTGCTTTGGGAAACTGGCTCGCCGGAGGGTTAACCCACATTTAGAACCTGCATTAATAAAAACCCTGCCTTGCACCACACGGTGTGCAAAAGACTTCATTTTTTGAATGTTTTAGTTCAGCAGTATGGCCTCCTTTGTCCTGACTTGTAAAGGGATTTAAACGTTGCGCTTCTGCAGCCATTCTACGCTGGCTCCCTTGCGTGGAGCCAGACGCTCATAGCTTACAGGTGGGAGGCTGTCTTTACTGTGGTGTGCTGACCTGTATCTCCATGACACAACCCAGGGATTGTGGGTGGTGACTTGATCTCGGTAACTTCAGCTTTTGCTTCCAACCCACATCCAAAGTGCTGTCTTCTTTCCTCGAGTTTGGTTATCACAACCAACAGGTGAGAGAGAGCCGGAAGCTGTTTAAGGAGAAAAGCTGAAAAGAGTCCTTTTTGCCACAGATGGTTTATATCAACATCGATGATTAGAGGGTCTTTTGAGTCTTTTTCTCAACTTAATAAAGTGCCAAGTCTTCTAAGAGTGGCCAAACACTCTGGTTTCTGGGCTTGGTGGGAGCAAGACTGAAATGAAGAGAATGGTAATGAAAACAGCAGGAAAAGTATTCTATACGAGTAGAGTGGTGTTTTACTTTATGACGAGGAGTAAAGGCAACAAGCAACTGATTCTGTCATCATTCTCCTTAGACAGGCCTGTGTATGCTTGACCCACGGCTAGCCACTGCTCTACTGAGAGACACTCGGGCCCGGATCTCCCCACAGGCTGGGGAGAGGGCTCAGCCACGGAAGCATGAGGGTCCCCAGCGCCTCTGCAAATGTTGTGTGGGCATAGCAGCTCACCTCTCATCCCAGCACCCTGGAGGCAGAGACAGGGGACCCCTGGAACAAAAGGGGTGACTGAGCTAGATGAATAAGAGGGTGCTGGGCTCAGACGACAGGATCTGCCTCCACATGTAATGTGGCCCGTGATCACGGAAGATGCACCCCAAACACACATATACACATGTATGCACACTACAAACACATGCGTGCAAAATGCTATCCCTTACAGTGTGCACTTTGTGCTTCCTAAAGGACCTCCGTGTGTTCTTTATCTTCACGGAGAAATCCTAGTCACTCTTCAGCGCCCAGCTCAAATGCCCCGTCCCTGTGGCTCTCGCTGGACTCACATGGAACGCCCTCTTTGGTCTATTTCTCCCCTCTAACCACTGTGCTTCCTCTCCACCTGGCTCCTATCGTAAGGACTCTGCTTTCTTCCTTTCCCCTCCACACAGTTCTGTTATTTGGGGCTCAAAGCTTGTACGCCTCTGTGAAGGGGCCTTTGCCCTTCAATGGATATTGAGCACATTTTAGACTCTTAGCATGAAAAGAATATCAAAGAGTGCATATCCACGTGTGGACTTGTTTTCCTTAAGCTAAGAAAATAAAATAGTGTATAAAGCAATGTGTGTGTATGTGCACACATTTCTCATTTTCAATATCAGACCATAAAATGCAATGATACAATATAAACTAATGATTTACTTTTCTGATCCCAGGGGAAAAATAAAATGTAATCAGATCGATTTATGATTTTGACTATATCTGGTCCATCTCACCTCTAGAAACACTTCTGCCTAGATTATAAATTTCCCACAGGATTTTGATCTGATTCAATGTTAAGTATGTATATTACATTGAAAAACTGATAAAAATAATTTCTGTACTACGTGATGGAAGGAAACCTTTCTCTATGGTATTGATCAAAAGCAAAGGCGGTGAAGTGGAGAACACCCCTTTCCTCACTGCAGAGGGTGGTGGTCTACGTCACACACAATGCTTTCTCCCCAAGCAGATCTCAGTGAGACAACACTCATGAAGACCAGCAATTAGCAAGCTGCAGCCAGAGGCCACATCCTGGGGCTCACTTATTCTTGCAATAATGAAAGGGCGCGGAAGTGCAGTCAAACTCTGTGGCTCTTAACTTCATCCCTGACTTCCTGGTCACCTTGGCAGAGGTGAAGTATGAAGACATATACTGGCCAGAAGAACGAAATTAAAAAAAATATTCACTATCCAGCTCCTTGCTGAAAATATTTTCCAATGTTCGACCCGGAAACTTCCTTTTGTTTTGAAAACTGCAGCTGGGGAGCCTCACTCTGTCAGTACGGTCTCTTGTACCCTGTGACATACCGAAAATGATCCCGATTATAGACCTGAGTGTTGTTTCTTTGTCTAAGAAGTTATCCATAATTCATGCCAAGCATGCCAAGTGTCCCTCTAAGGTGAGCCTTGTGCTTGACTTGCCCCTGCATGCTGACACAGGACCTAACATGGCCCCGACACCATCAGAAACTAACGATGCCTGGCTGAGACGCACATCAATAGCTGAGCAGGAAGAGGGGGCAGAGCTGCAGCTTCAAGCAGCTGCCACCCAAAGCCCCCCTCACACCTTCTCGGGCCCTACACACACATCCTACAATGTCCTGTGGATTTCTGCTTCTCGGTTCCAACTCAGCCTAACCTAGGAAAACACAACTGCCACCCATTGTCTGAGTCTGAAAAAAATCCAAGAGCATCAAATGATGCATGCCTTACTCAGAAAAAAAGAAGAACATGGCCGCGTTCTCATTGCCCGGGACATGCAGGGAAGCGCAATTGTACTCATCCTGAGAAATGGTGCAGATGGTGTATTTGGCATCACCAGCCCACATAGATCAGAGACGCATTCATTTCCACGACTCTGTTTGCATTGTGACCATTTATCTGGGCTCCTGCTCACATCTAACCTCTGAGAGGGTCAAGAGAGAGTGAGGCATTTTGCCCCTGGGATTGGAAGGTGAGGGGGTGTTTGCATTTCCTTCTACCTGCAAAATACTCATTTCTTGCAGCATCAGAAAACATTTGGTTATGTTATCTCGTGGGTCCAGGAGGAGCATGGAGTGTGCCAAATTTAAGAGGCACTGCCAAATGCCGTAGCCTGCATTATGTAGCCGAGGCCGCCGGTAGAACTGGTGCTAACTAGCTGTACACTCCAGCTCCTGCCGCAGAAGCAAAGCAACCCTGTTAGTCATTTCCAACTGGGCTCCCAATGCTTGCCTCTGCCTATAAGACGTCTTTGTGTCTGTGTGCAGATGCTGGCCCATGGGCACAGCTGATTGGCTGCTGTGACTGACCTCTTTAGGCTTGGGACAGTGATCGCTGATGGCTAAGCAAGTGGCTAAGACTCTCTGCGGACTTGGACATCATGTTCGTAGTAAAAAACCTCTGAGAGCCAGGCTGTCCCGGTGACCTGAGCCATCCTGTCCCAGGTCTGCTTGCTGTTCTCACTTAATCCCCTGGAATGTTGGTTTCCTCCTCTTCCAGCAAGGACAATCATAGGGCCCTTATAGAAAATTTGCTGTGGGTGAGTACACGTGATACATAACACCTGCACATCATGGGGTGTTGGTGTGTGGAGGCGGCAAGTGTTTGGTTACTAGGAGTGTATGAGGTGCTGGAGATGGTGTCCCCATGGTGTCCTCTACTCTGTACTTGACAAGAAGACTGTCTCCGGTTGCAGTCCCATGACCTTAAAGTTCAGAAACTATGATCAGAACAAACCCTTAAGTTTTTTAAATTAGTCTGTGGTTTCAGTTATAGCAGCAGAAACAGACTAAGACAGACTGATACAATCTGTATAATCTATACAACGCATTTGGCCTACCAACTGGAACAGAGTGGGCTCTCAGCAAAAAGACTGATTACCTCTGAGTATTATTATCATATTTGATACTATTGGCACCCAGCAGTAGAGGAAACCAAATCAAATAAAAGATATCAAATACACAGAACTTGGCGGAAGTGGGACTTGTCACTGTAGACGAGAGAACAAGTACTTGAATCTTGCCTCAACATGGCACAGCCTTTGACAGAGTCTTCACCTGTTCTAAGAAGCCACTGTGCCTTGTGTAGGTCCCAAGTGCCCAGTGCCCAGCCCCGGGTGGTCAGTTGCGCCATCTGTAATGTGCTTGTGACCATGTCCCTGGCAGAACCAGGCTTCCAATAGTGAAGGCATTGGGTCATCTGAACGTGGGCATTCTGAACGTGGGACTGGACAATGACAACAGCATTGCTGGGAAGTGTGGACCAGCAGCAGTGTCTGGACAGACCTCTCTGGCTCGGCTGCCAGCTTGCTGTCTCAGCTGACCTGCTGTTCCGCTATGGCTCTAACTGCAGCCTGGCCCTTTTTGGCTATTGCAAAAGCGGTGATGATGGAAGGGGCTGGGGCAGGGTTGGCTCTTCTCCTGGTTGCAACATGGAAAGAAGGGGATGAGACTGCCTGGATAATAATGGAGGGTGTGGTTATCACAGGCAATCCTTTCTATAAGCTCATTTCCTCGGGAGTTGGGGGGGGGGGGAAGCTTCCTGGAGAGTCCTTTATTCTCTTGTCACAAGGACTCCTAAATCCAATGTGAAGGGGTCCTAGATGCACAAAGGGACAACCACTAGTTATCACAGCAGAGACTGATGTCACACAAGCTTCCTGAAAGCTTCCAGTGAGCCTAGCAGGCCCCAGCTCACAACGCCCAAAATCCTCACCTGTAAATGTGGATTTCCTCATCCGAAATCTACCTGTAACTGTGAGGAAAAAGCCATGTGAAGTGGCACCAAGCGACTCCTGTTCCCAGGTCTAGGTGCAGGTTAGGCATCCAACATGAGCAGAGGACCAATGTAAGAATAGACAGCACTAGAAGCTAGTTCCCCTGCAGGTGCTTTATATGTGTCGGTTCATTTTACCCTGGAGACAAGCTCCTGAGGAAGTCACTGCTGGTAGGCCCATGTTAGAGTAAGGAAACAAAGCCTTGAAGAACTTAAGTAGTCTGTTCAAGGCCACACAGCAAGAAGCAGTTGAGCTACAAATGCTTGTGATGTTTTGTTTGAGATTTAAATTTTATTCTTGGCTCTCTCTCTCTCTCTCTCTCTCACACACACACACACACACCACCCCACCTCACACACAGGTCTTATGTAGCTCAGGCTACCCTCAAACTTGCTTTGTAGGATGACCTTGAAAACTCCTGACCTTCTTCCTCCAAAGTCTTGAGCCTATGTGCTTGTTCTCAGCATTTAGGTTTTTATATGTGCACAAATAATAAAGATTGTGGACATTTAATTAATCTATAGCACTTAGAGCAAAATGGCTGATTTACATGAGACCATGAAGGAAAGAAAGAATGATGAAAATAGGAGGGAGGAAGGGGTGAGAAGAAAAGAAAGTATGAAACCAATTTGGTAGCATAGCCGTGCGTGCCTGCGTGTGTGTGTGTGTGTGTGTGTGTGTGTGTGTGTGTGTGAGTGTGTGTGTGCGTGTGTGTGACAGAGCAGGAAGGAAAATGAAGAAGAAAATATTTTTTCCATTACAAGGCTCCATGTTTTCTGTGCTACTCTGATGGAATGAGAGCTAGAATTTAGCACTTCCCAAGGCGCCGTGTTTTCTTTATTTTTCTTTCACAATTGTTCTCAGAGAAGTTTCAGTTAGTGCCCCAGCGCATCCTAATGACCCCATCCTAAGCGTACTCTCCAGAACTGATGGGCTGATGAAGTGTGTGCTGTGAAAAACCAAGGGCCTGACTTTGATCCCAGCACCCCACCACCGGGGAAGCAGGGACAGCCTGGAGATCCCTTCCCAGCCAGTCCAGGCAAACAGGGAAGCTCCAGGCAGACGAGAGCTACTACCTCAAAAGAGAAGATGGAGAGAAACTGAGGAAGACGCCCGTCAGCCCCTAACCTACACATTCATACATTTGAACAGTCAAGTGAGAGCACACTTACACAGAATTCAGTGGACCCTCCCCAGCTCCAGCGGAGGACACAACCCAGTAAAAAATCTTTCCTTTCTGACACTGAGTAAGTGACTTCAAATCAAATCTGCTGCGTATTTGTTTTTAGTGCTTCAGACTGAAGTGAGTCCTCTGACGGTCATGCTGGAGCTCTGACCCACACAGTGACAGGTGCGAGCAGCCTGGCGAGCGGCCGTCCTGAGGTTGGAATCACGGCAGGATCCACCTCCTTCAGCACTTGCCATCTCTGTCCTTCACTGTGCAAGGACACGAGGTGAAAGCAGTTGGCTGTAAGCCAGGCAGAGGCCAAACGGGCTGGGAACTAGACCTTGGCTCTTCAGTCCCTATAACCATGAACCAGGAAGAAAAGGATTTCTGCAGTTTAACCGTATTGTGTGTCAGTAGTATGAGAAGTGACCCAACACAGGCCTCAGTGAAGAACGCACAGGACTTCAAGCCGAGTCCCGAGAGGGTTGCCTACGACCGTGGGGTGCTGAGAAACAGGAAGTAGAGGAAAAATGGGCAGGCTGTACCCCAGCATGGCGTGAGCACAGAGGCTCATGTTCAGGAGGGACTGCCATTTATTTTTGAAAATTCTGCTAGCATTTTAAAGCTTTAGTGTTGTTGTTTATGTGTGCATGGAGTAGCTTCAGGTGACACTGCACATGTGTCCGGGGGACAACTTTTGGAAATGATTCTCTCCTTCCAAGCCTATTTATGGGGTTGGGGGGGGGGTCGCACTCAGATTACCAGGCATGCAGGGCAAATGCCTGAACCTGTTGAGCCATCTCAATAGAGGGTGGGGGAAAAAAAGCTATGTAAAAATTAACCCTGCTAATTCAATGCATTTGCAAAAACAAAGAACTCACAAAATAAAAAAAATAAAGCTAGGCAAATCAGTCTTCCCAAGTGTAGGTTCTTAGACCACCTTCAATGTTGAGCATTTCATCAAAACAAAAGAAAAAGAAAATCCATGCCTCCCAGTGTTGGGAGTCTCCCAGTGGACTCAAATAAACTCAACTAAAATAATCAGGGGACATTTACAAGGAGGAAAGGACATTTCGGGGATGCCAGGAGTTAGTTTTCTCATAAGATTGAAGGGAAGCTGGTTCAATGGTTGCTCTGAAGAGCAGAATGGGACAATAATATCCTGAGTTGAGTGCAGCCCCTGCCTGGGGAGCCATCGCCTCACCTGCTTCTGATGAGTACCAGTGCTTGCTTTGTGTTCAGGCTGGGACTGTCTCAGGCTTCCGGCCCTGAGTTCAGAACGACTCTGGACTCTACCTCCTGCTTTCTGGCCTTCCTGGTTTTCTAGTTCTTCTTTCTTCCATTTTCCCTCTACTTCCTTGTCTCTTAGAAGATAAGACATAAGTCATTTTAAATCAAGGGTCGAAGGAGAAAACCATTTGTCTCTCCGTTCTCTCAGTGCTGATGGTGTCTCAGAGTGACCGAGATTGCCTCTGTTAAGGGAAGAGGATGCTGAGAAGGGCTGAGAAGAGTGATGGGCATGAGTGACTGGGTAAGGTGGTGTGGGGCCTAGAGGGGTGTCGGGAGTGAATCCAGGCAACTGCAGGCCAGCTGGGACCATGGGCTCAACCTGTATCTCTTCTCAGATGGTCAGTGGGGGTGGGTTACCCCACCAGTGCTGAATTAGTGTTTATTAAGCATGTCTTGAAGAGAAGATAAGCACAGAGTCAGGGATGCAGAAGGAGCCGCAGGCATCATTGAAAAGAAGCCCTACAGGGCAACTCCTCTCCCAATAAACCCATGCAAGGGACCCATTTCTTCTTGTAGCATAGTGCATGCACTGAGTAGCCCTCTAGAACAGGAAGCTGGGATCCTTAGGTGGCATGGACTGAGTGAGGCATTTTAGATCACATGATTCTGTAAGAAACTTATTCTCATTGTGTGTGTGTGTGTGTCAATTTGCACACGCACAAATGTATATGCATGCATGTGGAGGCTGGAAGTCAGCCTCAACTTTGGCTCCTCAGGAAACAGTCACCCTGGTTTCTGAGTCCTGGTCTTTTCACTGGCCTAGAGCTTGCAGATTAGGGTAAACTAGCAGGCCAGTGAGCCCTAGGGTCCCATTTGACTGTACCTCCCCAGAGGTGAAATTACATGTGGGCACTACCACACCTGGCTTTTAAAATGTGTGTTCTGGAGTGTGAAAATCAGACTGTCATGCTTGCACAATAAGCATTTCACTGATGAGCCATTTCTATGTCCCAACTCTCATTTTAAAGATGGGGTATTTGAACCTCAGAATTCTTGAGAAGAACCACACAGGTGTGCCACCTTGTACGTGGAGGCTGCGACCACAGAGATCTTTCCGTGTGTGAACTGCTTGCATGCTTGAGGTTCTGAAAAGGACAGGAGCCTTCTTGGATCCACTGGGATTTGATGAATGGTGGACTCTGAGTCAGAGAAGAGGATACATCTCCCGGACTCTGCCATGTGGCCAAGGCCATGCCTTCAGGAGTCCTATCTCCCCACACATTTGCTGGCTGCGTTCTCAAGCAAGGGGCTGAGTTCAGGGGTGGACGGGGCCTGCCTGACAGGAACTCTATAAGCTTGCTGGCAGAGTGTGCATGAACTATTCTACCCTTTGCAACTATCTTGGGCTGTCAGAGGAATGAACTAGAAATGAACTTAAATGAAAGTGGTGATACAGACAAGAGAGAACATGGATCCTCAGAGGCTTCCTTTGGAGGGCCGGCTGGCTGCTCATTATCACCACTAAACTTTAAGGTCTTCAGTATACTATTAGCATCAGCCACGGGAATCTATCTGCTTTCTATGGCTCTAAGACAAATATGACTAAGGCTATCATGTACTTGATGGTTGTACTGTGTGTCTGTCTGTCTGCATGTCTCTGTGTTCGTTTCTTGTCCTCACAAGAAAGACAGTTTTACTAATCTTTGTGCTAAAAACGTGTCATTTGGGTACAGCAATAAGAGAAGGACTGTCCCAAGCTTATGAATAGCTACATGGAAACAGACAGACCTGAATAAACAGGTATTCTAAAGATGCTGGGATGGAAGTCTACACAGGAATATGGAAAAAGAAGAAGCAAACAGGATCAGGTAGTGGTGGGGCCAGGAAAGGAGTTCAGTGATGAGGCAACTTCTGAGGCAATTTCAAAGATAAATTTAAGGTTTCTCGATGTGGGGGAGGGAGAAAGGGGACAGATTCACCAATAGAAAGATGTGGACCATACTGCAAAGGGCAATGAGAAGAGAAGATGGAGCTGGTGGAGTTTCAAGACAGAAGGACTGGAGGAGACAGTCCCTATCTCAAGGGTGAACAAGGATTCTTAGTTTTCAGCACAAAAGTGATTTAATAGAACTTTTCCAGAAAGAAGATCTAAGTTGATGATTATACTCAGAAATATTTGACAAGGTCAAGATCAGCACAGACAAGTTTTATTTTTAAGGAGGGAGAAATGTGGGCAGTGGGTGGAAAAGCCAAGAGGTCAGGAAAAGCGCAACTCATGAGCAAACCCTCAGAGCAGAGGCTATGGCAGGGATCCACACAGGAAGAACTGGGTCAGGGCTGCAGGAGGGATGCAGAGAAGGGGAAAAGTTCGGAGAGAAGCCTTAGAAGAATGCCAGTGTGCGAGGGGCCAAGGAAACCCCAGTCTGGCTTGACAGGATAACAATGGCCAGAGAAAAGATCTGTGTAGAGGAGGAGTCTTATGAAGAAGCTGGTAATGCTGGTGCTTACAGAGGCCCAGAGGGATATAGGTGCTGTGAGGTTTACAGGTAGATTGCGCTGAGGAGATGGCTCATTTGATAGCGTGCCTGCCTAGTATGAATGAGGCCCTAGGTTCAATCTCCAGCACTACATGAGTGTGGTATGGTGGTGCATGTATGCAATCCTAGCACTCAGGATGTAGAGGCAGGAGGATTATAGGACCAAGGACACCCTGTCCAGATAGCTCAGTAGGTAAAAGCACATGCTGTAGAGTTTGTAAACATGAGTCTGATCCCTGGGACACAAATGATAGGAGAGAACCAAATACTACTTCTAACCTGCACACGTGCATATCCACACACAGATAGATAGATAAGAAATAGATGATAAATAGTAGATAGAAGATAGATGATAGATAGATGATAGAAGATAGATTATAGATAAATAATAGGTAGATAGGTACATAGATCGAAGCTAGGCAGATGATAGTAGATAGATGATAGAAGATAGATTATAGGTAGACAGGTGGACGAATAGATGGATGGATAGATAGATAGATAGATAGATAGATAGATAGATAGATAGATAGATAGATAAACAGGTATAAAATAAATTCAACTCCATCCCCGATTTTATAGCAAGTTCTGGTTCCATCCAGTCTTGTCTCAAAAACAAAACAAAACAACAAAACAGAACAACCAATGATGGATTCCAGTGATGAAAGATAGACAAGCAACTTCCATGGCTGTGGGTACAGTCAGTGTGACACTGTTCTCCTGACCAACTGAGGTCAAATACACAGGAGTCCCCAAGTCCAGGAGTTAGCAGAATTCTCCTTACCTTCTCATTCATGATTTCACCTACAGTTTCACAAGAAAACCCAGTGGTCCTTCAGCATATCAGCCTTTTGTCTGTTCTACCTCCCATTTGGATACGTGTTATTAGGTGCTGTGTTTTCCTCAGCCAAGCTGGAGTGTATGTACGTCCCACTGCTGCGATGACAGCAAGATAGGTAGGAATAGCACATGGCTCTGAGGGAATGCAGAACATCATCAGATGGTGGATGGCGCAAGTGAGCCAAAGTAGAGCGTTTTGTGCCCTAGGGAGAGGGCCAAGCAGAGGTTCCATGTCTGCAGAAGCAGTTGTCTCTCCAGAGAGAGCTTATGGTCTAGTTAGGACAAGCATCAGGGGCTGGGGAGATTTATCAGTTGGCAAAGTTCTTGCTTCAAAGCTGTGAAGACTTCATTTGGATCACAGGCACTCACAGGAAAGATGACTCTGAGGCTAAGAGCACTGGCTGTTCTTGCCAAGGTCCTGGGGCTGATTCCTGCCGTCCACATGGCTGACTCGCACCTGTGTGGAGCTCCAGTCTCTGGAGCCCACTGCCCCTTCTGGCCTCTGCGGCCACCAGGTTTGGACATGCGGGCAAATAGCCCTGCCCCCCCGCAAACATTAGTAAGAAGAAAAGAAATCCGGCTAGTGGATTTGGTGGGCTCCGCGTCCTAGTGATAGATCCCGTCTCATAAAACCAAGGTGGATGGCTCCTGAGGAACACCCAGAGATGACCCTCTGCATTCCACACTCACATGACTCTTCACACATGTTTGCACACACGCATGTATACATGTATGGTATATAGATGTCAAAATAAAACACCACTGACAAAAAAAAAAAAAAAGGTTCAGGCTGAAAGCTGGTATGTCTTCCTCACAGTCAAACAAGCGATGTCCGGGGAGAGCTAATCAAGACAAAAACATGTAAACTGAACATCAGTCACCACTTTTAGAAGCTCTTTGTCATCTAGCAATACAAACACAGTACCTTGAGGCAACTTAAGATTTCTCTCTGAAGCCCACAGCCAATATCACACTCCAGCACGAAATCAGACGCCTTCTCACCAAAGTTAGGAGGAAGGTTGATGGATGTTGCCATAACTACTCATTTACCATTATTCCAAAGCTACTCCAGTAAAAGGGGCAGGGGGAAAAAAACAGTAAATATTATTATTGGAGAAGAAAGAAAAATTCTCATTACTTATAAATAATATGATTGCCCCCTTAAAAAGCCATGAGAACAAAGTAAAATGTTTCTAAGTAATTAGAAAGTTTAGAAATATGGTTAGTTACAAGATAAATATATGGAAAGTTTACTACATGCCAGAAATGATCTGTTAAAAGCATAATGAAAAAGAATATTCTGCCTACTAGACAGAGATATAAATTTAATGAAAGTTCTACAAAAGCCACATAAAAACCAATTGAAAAATTTTACTGAGAGATAATTTTTTAAAAACCAAATGAAACTCGGCGTTCTGTTATGTCCATAACAATCAAAGTACAGTGTTATAGAGAGATGATAGTCCCTCATGAGACATATTAATTTAATCTGATTTATCTATAAATTCCCAAATGTTTTATGTGAGTAGTTTAAATTATAATGACTTTACCTTTTTTTCTCTTTATTTTTTTTTTTTTGAGACAGGGTTTCTCTGTGTAGCCCTGGCTGTCCTTGACTCACTCACTTTGCAAATCAGGCTGTCCCTGAACTCACAGCGTCCCGAATGCTGGGTCCAGCTGTGACTTTGCCTTTTATAGATGGGCTTTATGAAGTCATCCAAGAGAGAAAACTGTTTTAATTGATTAGGAAAGAAAACTTCCTGTCACAGCTGAGCATCATAGTAGTCCCTGCGTGCACGAATCAACAGAGATTCAAGATGGTGAGCAAAGAACGCTAATCTCTTTGCAAGCCAGTATGAGTGACTAACTGCTGGGGGAACAGCCCCATGCAATGCAGGTAGGCATCAGTGTTTGTCAGGGCGTCAGCAGTCAGCCAGGGAAGGCTTCTCAGCCTGCTTGCATAGCTTCTGCAGCCTCCGCCTGCCAAAACGCAGCTACCACTATCCTCCACTCCAGGGCTCCACTTGGCTTTCCTGCAGCCCTCTCAAGTTTTCTCCCAGTCATCACTTTTCCTGTTGCCATGGTGAAATACTCTGACAAAGGCAAGAAGGGCTCACTTTGGGTCACAGTTCAGGGGACATTCCATTATTGAGGAGTATGGAGGAGTCAAGGGGCAAGAGCTCGAAGCAGCTGGTCACATCCTATCCACACTCAGGAAGCAGAGCGATGCATGCTGGTGCTCTGCTCACTTCCTCCTCTTCACACAGTCCAGGATGTCAGCCGGGAAAGGGCACCACCCACAGCCATGGCATCCTCCAGCCTCAGCTAACCTGTCAAGACAGTTCCACACAGGCATGCCCATGTGACTCTAGATTTTATCAAGCTAACAAGTGAGATGAATCATGTGGCTGATGATGCCCCTCAGAGGTGCAAACTCCAGTCCACAAGAGCTGATAGGTCATGATTCCTTGCCTCCCCCTTCACATCTGTGTCACAGAACTCACCCATTGGTTCCCTCGGGGTCTGTGGCCTGATAGCTGATTGGTGATGATCCCATCCTTATGTAAACAGTATGGCAGCCAACAGTAAAGCATGGCTGTTCCTCCAGCACCAGGAAGTGCAGGCAGGGGGATCAGGAGTTCAACCTCATCTTTTGCTGTATAGCCAAGAGTTTCAGAGTGGCCAGGGACCCAGGAGATGCTGTGTCCAAACAAAACCAAAACGTGCCACCAGCAGTAACCCCAAGATCTACTTCAGTAAGCCTGTCAGCGGGAGCAATCTAAGAATGCTCCAGGCTCGCTAGATAGAGCCACAAGCCATAGTCCATCCCCAACCGATCTCAGAGAACTCAAACCTCACCCATGTTCCCTCAGGACAGTATTGCTAACAACTGGAAATGGATGGTTCAGAGCTAAGTAGATGTGATTCCCTGCCTCATTTTAAAGGATTGTCTTAAAAACATGATGGGACAGTTTTCAAAACACTCCACAGCATTCATATCTCCATATAAAGCTATGGAAAATGAAATCTTAAGTGCAAAGGGCTCCCAAGTACTCACATGGTATGTGTAACCCAGACTCTCATCTCCTTTCTTGTCCTCTCAGCCCAAAGAAAACCAGGCGAGAGCCAGAAGCCCAGACTTTGAGAAACCAAGGGTCAGTGTCACAGTGGTATTTGACTAGAATGATTCTTGCTAACTTGGTAATATTATTACTATACTGTTAAAATAATGTTAGACCTAAATGTAAAAGCTAAAACTATAAAAATTTCTAAAAGAAAGCATACAAGAAAAATTGGGAGACCACGAGACAGGCAAGTTTTCTTAGTAAGATGTAGAATCTTAAGCCATCATGGAAAAATATGAGCATCAGACTTTATCAAAATGTGCTGCTCTCTTCCCTCAAACAAAGGTATCCACCCACAAGAATGCTAGCCACAGAACAGACGTCCCATGGTACCTGCGGTTACGGAAAGAACTGTATGCTCAATGCATGGAAAGCCCTAGGTGTCAACAAAATGATACCTCAATTTGGAATAAAGGGCAAAAGGTTTGAACAGACCACAGAGGGACAACAAACACGTGGGAAGAGGTAACAGGCTTCCTGAGATGACATGCCTCTGAGATGCGCAGAGTTAAAGACACATGGACCTGAGCGCTGGCACCCTCACACCACTGGAGAAAGGGAGCATGGTGATAAAAAGATGTCAATACTCTGACAGAGGAAAACACTGACTTCCTACCACACTCCCCATTCCACTTACATCAGAGAAATGAAGTCTTAGCAAAACTATCATGGTGGTTTAACTGAACCCCCTAAATAAACACACCCCAAACACCTGCCAACAAGTGTTGAAAGGAATTATCGCCCATCAGCACAACAGAGACTTACTCAGCAGTGAAAAAGAGTAAGAACAAAAACCTCAACTTATTGATACACCCATCAATATGGAATAATCTCAGAGTTAACTTGCTAAGTGAAGAGAACCAGAAGAGATGAAAGAGGCACATGCCGAGCAATTATACTTATACAGGAATCCAGAAAACACACACTGGTTCATAGCTTCAAGTCAGTGGTCACTGATGACCAAGGGAGGGAGAAATGGGAGGTGCCCTACTTTACCTTCTGCTGTTCTGAAAAAGAATTTGTTTCAGCTCAGGCCTCCGTCTATCATGCAATGACCCCAGGGCAGGGACACCAGAGGGAATGCGAGGCAGGAACTGAAGCAGACTGTGGAGAAACTGCTGGCTAGCATGCTCATATAGCCCAGGACCACAATGGTCCAGGCCCTCCTGTGTCAATCATCAATCAAGGAAATGCCCCGCAGACATGACCACAGGCCCATCCAATGGAGGCAAATCTTCAGCTGAGGTTCTGTCTTCACAGGAATGTCAAACTGACAACCAAGAACATATCAGAGAGAACCAGGGGATACTGTGAAATCTGGGGAGTTTTGAATACATTCTGTCTTGCCCCTGCTGACCGTTTCACTGACATTCACTCTTGACAAAAACAAATGGTTCACTTTGAATGGTTGCAGTGAATAATATATACACTAGACAATGGGAAAGATAGTAAATCTTATTTTCCTTCTATTGTGTTACTGTATTCTCTGATGGATGAGAGCTACACAAATACCATGCCTTTGCTCATGTTCATTTTATGTCGTCTTTAATTGCTTCTGTGGGTTTTGGCATGTTCACCCCCAAGTGTGCACGAATGCACTTGCGCGCATGTGTGTGTGTGTGTTGCCTGTGTGTGTGTATGTGTACGTGTGTTAGTATGTGTGTGTGCACACGTGTATGTATTGCCTGTGTGTGCGCGTGTTGAAGATTCTCAAGTGCAGGAGCTTTGTTGAAGGGAAATGCCTGTGTCATGGGATCAAGAATACAGATGGGATATGGGACTTGTGTGCAATATGGCTTGGCCTGCAGTAGAGCTGGGGTGAGCAGCTTTGGGCTAGTATTCTATAGAATCCAACAGAGACATGAAGAATTCTGCAGAAACAGAGAAGCTGAAATAAGGGCAGAAGGTTCCAGGCCTTAGGAAGCGTCTGTGCTCACCTGCTCCTGTAGCAAGCTGCTGCCGACTGCCAATGCCATCTTTATTCAGTCCCATGCCTGAGTAGACTTTTGGGGCAGAGAAGAGGAAAGAGAGGTTCTTAGATCTGACGACAGACGGATCTTTGTCTAGTTTGAGCAAGTGTCTGGCGTCTCTCTAGGTGATGGGGGGACAAGTACCACAGTGTTGTAGACCCATCCCCATGGAGCAACCCAGAGCCTTCCCTCGCTACCTGTCATATTATCTTGCATATAATATCTGCACTAAAGGCTGTTGGCTGTGTACCGGCAGGAGGTGTAGCCTGGCTGAGGGGAGTTTCATGAGCCGGCTAAGTGGAATGCCGGGATGAGTCCATAGCTGAGGTCTGTGCCAGATGCATTTGCTGGTGATGCCTTTGTTCGGTCCTCAGTCTCCGACGACTGCACTGCAGCAGATACGGCTTTCTTAGAGAAGTGGATAGAATACATGACATAATAGCACCCGATTAATCAGATGTCGTCCTCACTAGAGGGCCAAGAGGCATCAATTCACAGGCTTTTATCTTTGCTGTAAAATCCATCTACAGGGCACACGGGAGTGAGACATTCACCCTAAAATAGATTATTAAAAATAATATGAAGTGGACCAGAAGGGCCACTCAGTGGGAAATGTGGTGACCAAAGTTCAATCCCTAGGAAGGAACTGATTCCCAGGAGACGCCCCCTGACCCTTATGTGCATACTATGTCACACAGAGACACATCTTTCTTCATTTAAAAATATTATGCTGAGTAACAATTACTTCGGTCCTTGGACCTCTATAAACAACAACACCAACAAAAAACACAAAACAATTGACAAATAACAAATGGAATTTATTTCTGCTATTTTGATTAAGAATCTCAGAATTTTGCCACGAGTCACTGGTATGAGTTTATCTTTCTATTATCCAGATTTCTAGAAGATTCCCCCTTTGCCTCAACATCAATTGGCGTTCTGAAGCAGAAGGGAGAAAATCTGAGTCCCACCCTCAGGCAATGGACAAGTGCTGAGGAGGAAGTCACCCCCCCACCCCAGGGATGGCCGCCTTGTCGGGTACCAGTGCAGGTCAGCTCTGAAATCGCACACACAGAGACAACAAGAAGGGATTCAGCAGGTTGTATTTATACATTTATGCATAGACAGACATTTTACCTCTCTCCACATGTATGTAACATATAATATATATGAGCAATAATAATGAGTGGAAAACATGCTATCAGTTTAAAAGCAGAGGAGGACATAGAAGGAGTTGGAGGGGAGGGATTTGGGAGGGGCTGAAGAAAAGAAAGGGAAAGAAGAAAGCCATCTAATTCTGTTTATATTAAAATGAAAAAGAATAGTCTGGGATAGTAGGTCATTAAAAGTAATAATAAGCAGACAGAAAATGTACACATTTTGCTAAGGAACACTGTGCAAATGCTGGTGCTCTGTGCGTCACTGTGCCCTTGATTGACTGCCAAGATGACAGAAAAGAACTCCTTTACTCATTTTTGATGTTTTGTTTTTGATCAGGGTTGTAGCAGAACTAAGAAAAAAATAGCTTTGAGAGAGTAATTAGTCAGCTAATTAGTTGGTCTGTTTATGTCTTTATTTTCACCATGTTTATTGGCCCTGAGTATTCTTGTTTCTTTGAGAGTTTCAGGTCCCAGAAAGAGTAAGAAGATGATGGTGTCTGACTGGTGAATATGCTGAGCAGAGAGCCCAGAGGGGCTGACCCGAATCCAGGTGGGACACTGTTCTCTTTTTATTTTTAAGCTCAGGAAGAAATAGAGACTGCCCAAGTGCTGGGGAAACCATTGTTGGGTGGGGAGAAGTCTCCTAGGAACCTCCAAAGCACAGAATCAGGAAGTGTATGAGTATGCTCTAAGATGGGACTTGTAGTCCCCATGCCCCGTGGCTGAGGTAGGGAATGGTACTGCCCCCATCCTGCAGAGAAAACTGAGGCAGACAGTGAGTAGGTGCAGCTTCAGTGAGATGGGGAGCAAAGGGACCTGAATTCTGACCCAGGCAGTGTGGGGTGAAGGTTTTGTATCCACAGTAAGATGAGCTCACGAGTCTACAGGGAGGCACCTCTCATGTAGCATGTCAGAAAGATCCGGTGCTGTTTAGCTTTCATAACAGGGACAAACTGAGCTGATGACTATAGGTCTGAAGGTCGTAAGCCAATTAGAATACAGAGGCAAGATAGGTGTTAACAAACAGGCTTTGCACTCTGCTCCCTGCTGTGTGTAGTTAGTACTGTGTCCTGCAGGCTATAGTCAGGTGTGGGCGCTTCTCAGAGCCACATTGTGAGGTGGCAAGGAAGAGGAGATCCTCCTCCCTGATCACATAAGGACAGCACCTGAGTCCTTTGTTCTTTTGTCTGGCCTAATGATTTCAAAATAACTAGTTAAGTTAGTAACCACAGTCTGGAAGTGGGCAGAGGCAAACTTGCCAGGAGCTTGTATTGAAGACACAATCATTTCTTGGCTGGTCATTTCCAGTCAATGGTTGAAAAGTTGGGAAGGACATTTGAACTGGCTGCTTACTTTTTCATTCTCTCTCTCTCTTTCCTCAAATCCCAGTTCTTTTGTTAAACGGCTTCAGTGTGAAGCTAAGTTTTGGCCCTGTAGTGTTCTCATCTTGGAAGGAAGGGCTCTCTAAAGCACAGACGTTTGGGGGATTGTCTCTGAAGTTCCTGCACACGCAGAGACAGTCAGTGCACACCTCCCTTTCCTGGTTTTGTTTTCTCACGCTGCTATGCTGGACTAGCTGTTATGCTTTGCATACTTGTGAAATGGTCTCATGTAGCCCAGGAGGGCCTTGAACTTGCTTTGTAGCCGAGGCTGACTTTGAACTGATCCTTGATCCCTCACCCAAGGGCTGGGATTATAGAAGTGTGGCACCACACAAGGCCTGAATGGGATTTTAGAGAAACCTAATTCATGATAATTGGCTGAAGAACTCAAGCACATTTATGTCCTTTCTCCATTCACGCAGAACAGAAGTTTTTTTTTTTTTTAAGCATTATTTTATTTGAACTTGACACCTAGATATGCTATCATTATGTGATTTTTCAAGAAAAATTCTTGGCTTATTCTATTTTTTTGTTTTTTAACCTGTCTCTTGCTGATAACTTCAGGAAGAACCCATCAGGGCTTACACAGTTAATAACAGCAAACTGTAGCAAATGCTTCCCCTTCCGGAACATCTTTCAGCTTATTCTAATTTTTTAATGGAGAAAATGCATTCTTAAATTAAATATGCATAATAAGGAATACTAATGATAAGAATAAAGTGGAATATGTGAGAACGAATCTAGTGTTGTAAGCAAAATGCATTTGATTTGCTAAGGCTAAAAGCTAGCTCGAATCAGTAAGACTTGGTGCAAAAAAGAAAAGCCTCGTAATGCTCACAAATTGTCCATAATTGTATGGATTTTAAATATAAAAGTTGGCAGTGGCAAAAGCTAAAAGCCATTAGGAGAGACAGCATTGTTCGGTGTACCAGGAGCAGCAAGTCACTAGCTTATGAAAAACTCTCTAGCTTGAGTTTTCTAAAATTTTGATAACTGTACTTGAGGCAGGTCTTGATGTTTACCACAATGCACCCATTGTTCTTCGAGGCATGGCCTAATGCCTATAGGAAGAGAGCTACTAATTAGCATGAATAGTCTTCTTCCCTGAAGGTCATTTATTTCGAAGTTCATTCTTCCTTCTTTTTTTTTTTTCCTCTTTGTAGCTGAACATCACTAAAGGAGTTTTCAACGACAGCCATTAGCTTAAAAGATCCATCTGTTTTCTCTCTGACATTGGGTCACAGTTTTTAAAGTGTCTTTTTCCTACACCAAGAAATCATAAAAATAATATTTAAAGGCAAAGAGGTGGTGAGGAGAAACTCACCTTTCTCTGGCGTGGCTGTCTTCCCAATGAAGACATTAAGCGTTTCCTCCCACAAGCTGCCTGCTACAGTATTGAATTATATTGGGACTGGAGAGATGGCTCAATGGTTAAGAGCAGTTGCTGCTTTTGCAGAGGACCTGGATTAGGCTCCCAGCACCCATATGCTGGCTCACAACTGTTTCTGTTAGATCCCAGTTCCAGGGGATCCAACGCCCTCTTCTGGCCTTTTTGGTCACTGCACGTGCAAAGTGCATAGATAAACACACAGGCAAAAGCATTCAGAGATATAAAATTTTAAAGTGAATGAATCCTTAAAAAGGATATGTTTTACTCTGTTAATAACAGCAAATGGAAGCAAATTCCTTCTTTTTGGCACTGATTTCAGCTTATTCTATTCTATTCGTGTTTTTTTTTTAATTTCAAATGAAGCTGATTAGTTTCCCCAGTATTCTTCTGAACTTAGTGACATGGCCCTGAAATGTTTCCCAGACTCGGAAAGCACTTGGGGGACTTTGTTCTGCCATTCTGTGCTGAGAGGGCTTTAAGGACTTGGGGACCAGTGGGTTTTCTGGTTTAGATGTTTCAGAAAATTTGTCTAAAATGAAGGGCTTCTCCACATTTGATGAAAAGCACTGTCGCTTTTGCCCCAATGTCTCGCAGCTGTGCCCCTGCAGCTGGAGTGCTTTGTCCATTACACACAATGGACTTTGTCAACTCACGTATGTGATGAGAAAAGCCATCGGACAAACAGCAGTCCAGCTGTTACTGTCACGGTTTTCCTAAGATGTGGCGAACATTTCCAAGTGGACTTTGGCTCTACCTCATTCAATCCATTGAATATCCTTAGAGCAAATGCCGGGAGTCCTGAAGCAGCAAGATTCTGCCTTGGGCCTACCATGCGGAAACACTGTCTGCTTTCCACATTACACATTTTAAACTCAAGACTGGGAGACATAAAGCCTCCCTGAATGAATTATCAGCCTTCTGGTAGGTTCTATAGATTGGCCAGTCCCTGTAATCATAGATAAAAATGTTATTCCATGAATTAGCCAATTGATTTATATATGTCTAATTTGTTGGTAACAGAATCTATGAGTGAATGCAAGGGATAGCAGTGAAGGCTGCCCAACATGAAAATGTGAATTTACTTAAAACAGTGAGACAATTTGTGACTTTCAAAATTCAGTTGTGTAGCTTTCAAGAGTGAGTGTTGTAGCTGACAGTGCTGTGCTGTGACAAGGAAAGGCTGGACACACCTGGGAGCTGTAGAAACTGGACTACTCTAATATGTCACCTAAGTAAAAGCAAGTAAAAAGATTCTGTTACAGAACATATTATTTTTGCTGCTTGGCCTCATAGAGTTAAGCTTGGGGCCACATTCCCTCTTCAAATGTGATGGTGAGGAAAACGCATTTGACAAGCACACCCTGTGTTGTCCAGCTTTCTGTCCCTGGACCCAGACAAACCATCCTGAAAAAGAAAAGTTTCATTTGAATCGTGGTTTTGGTTTTGGAAGGTTTTGCCCGTAAATTTTTGATTGCTCCTATTGTTTTGTGTTGGAGTCAAGGGATAAATACATGGTAGATCAAATATTCATCTTGTGGCTTGGAAGTCGGGGGGTGGGGTAGAAAAGAGAGATAGATAGAGAAACAGAGAGAGAGAGAGACAGAATTTGGCTCTGTGGCTTGACACCAGACAAAAATCTCACAATGAATCCGCATAAGCCCCTTTAGGTTTTCAAACATGGAGGTATTTTACAATTTGAAATAAAATTAAAGGCTCCTTTAGCCTAACCCTGCTTAGCAAAATATTTCTCCCTGCCAAATAGTCAGAAAGAGATGCCAGTGTCAGAGACAGAAGGAAGCTGTCTTCCTGGAGACCCCAGGGAGGGAGTCAGTCTAGGAAAAACAAAAACCCATGTCTTTGTTTGCCTCCTCCTCCCCCCCCCCCGTGTGGAGCACTCCATTGCACTTGTTTGATACAGGATGTGCCCCTACAGAAGGCGTTATTGGGGAGCTCCTATACAATAAGAGGCAGGACTTCATTCATGCTAAAGACCAAGAGGCCATATGGCCGCAAAGAGCCCAGCTGCAGGCATCAGCCAGAGCCCCAGAGTACAGCACGGGGAAGATGTAGCCAGCGATGGGTGAACACAGGACTGAAGACCATCACAGGCTGTGAATGGGAGGAGTGTGTGGACGGAAGTGTCCAAGAACAGGCAGGTCTGGCTTGTCTCAAGATCTCTGTGAGCGGAACAGCAATTTGATGGTAAAAAGGATGAAGAAGCCAGCGGACCTGGAGGCTGAGACTCAAAGGACCAGGGCTGGAAGGCAGTGAGGTTCCTGGGGCTGTTGCAGGGGTCTGCTGATTCCCCCACCAACCTCTCTCCAGCTGCCTCTGGACACACTCTCTGGGAAAGTCTGATTTTATCATCACCCCCCACCCCCTGAAGTCCTTAAAACATGTATCCTTCCTTCCACAAATGGTGTCTTTCCCTTGTGCAGAAACAGGTCTCCTAGGATGAACCCAACCAGACCTAGGGATGAGGGTGGGGTGGAGTCTGGGAATGAAGGAGTTTCCTCCAGGGCAAAATGATGTTCATGTTTTCCTGTTTAGGGAGTGTAATTCTGCATGCTTTGCTTGGCTGTCAGAACATTTCATGTTTTTATTTGTGAACATACATGGTGATCATGCTTAAGAAAAACATTCTGATGGTAGGTCCCTGGGTACCCTTGTTCTGCACAGATGCTGCTATAGGAGCGTCCAGTGCTCAGCCCTGAGATGCAGTAAAGTGTGTAAAGAAGGTTCTCCCCTCCACAATTCTCCCTGCACAATTGCTTAGATGATGTTGGAGCCAAGGAGTTGAGACGGACAAACAGGGTGGTCTGAAGATGACCAAGGCAGGGCGCTATGGTGTTGTTGGTACTCACCCACAGCCCATCAGAGGGGCGGGGCAAGTGGACGGTCAGTGTGGAACAGAGCTACAGGCTTACAGGCTTGGGATGCTCGAATCACTCCTCTTCTTTTGGGGAGACGGTGCAGGACGGATGGAGCAATGGGGCAGCCCAGAGGCTGTGTGTTCACTTCGAGAAGAGGGGCTCATGGGAGTGCAGGGTCCAGGGTGGGGAGAAATAGGGGCTATTGTGGGAAGGTGAGCCCTCTTCCCCACATCCTGTTAGGGGCAGTGTCCCCCAGATTCTCACTACAGGGCCCTCCTTTTCTTCTCCACAACTCCTCCCTGGACCAGAGTCATACACTCCGATTTGTTGGCGCCTCACAGAGGGCAGAGCCTAAGTCTGGATGGCAGGGTGAAAATTGGATAAACAGCCACACTGACTCAGGGGAGAATTTTTTTAAATGTGAACATCTGTTTCATGAATTTGGCCATGGTAAGACCTAGGGGAAGGAGGAATGCCAATTGATGAAATAAAGCCAGGAAGACACAGCCTCATCTTTTTGTGTATTTCAGAATACACCCTGGCTCCTTCAAGCATGATGGAGGGAGGAGATTTCATGTTCAAAGCATGGTTTGATTCCTTTAGGTAGAGCCCATGACTCTTGCAGCTGCTTTACAAGTCTAAAGTAACTGGCTTGAGCAAAGCCCCACACAAACACCCTCAAGTACAAACCTTGAATGAAGAGGGGCACAGATGATCACACGAACTTGTGACAGACTTGCCATTTTCCAGGTCCTGGCAATGAGCGAGGGTCTGTTCAGAAGCACAGACGATGGACTCCGTGCTCAGCTGGGGGCTGGTGTTCAGAGAAGACTCCATGACGCTAAGGGAAGCTGTGGTACCCAGAGTGGAGGAGGAGACACAGAGTTGCTGCAGTTGGAAGAGATAACAAGGAGGAGGTTAGACTTTTTCAGGAACAGGGATCAGAGAGGGGCTCAGTCAGCAGAGTGTCGGCTGAACAAACACTAGGGCCTGAGTTTGGTCCCCAGAACCCACATTTTAAAAGCCAGAGGTAAAACAGGGTCTGGAGAGATGTCTCAATGATTAAGAAAACTTGTTTCTATTGCAGAGGACCTGGGTTTGGTTCCCAGCACTCACATGATGGCTCACAGCCATCTGTAACTCCAGCTGCAGGAGGTTTGGTGTCTTCTTCTGATTGCTACAAGCACCAGACATGTTCATGGTATGTATACACACATACAGGAAACACATTCACACACATAAAATGAAATAAAACTAAAACAAAAACAAAAACAAAAAAAACCCAACAACAATAAAAACATTTTAAAGCCAGGTAGTCAACATTCCCTTGTTATGCAGGAGGCACAGACAAGTGGGTTCCCAGGGCTGACAGGCCATCTATCCCTGGCAGAAGAGGCCACACCAGGGGATACAGCAAGGTCAGCCAGGGTTCAGACTAGATGGTCCTGTCAACAGGACTTCCTCTGTCTGATGTTACGATGCTAAGACTGGCCTGAGGAAGCCTGGCTCTCTGTAGTACAGTTGGCTGAACTATCCTATGGAATCTTATCCAGAGGTTTGAAACACAGAATGTTAGTGGGGTTTAGTTGTCGTCATATGTACTTCTACTGAGAGTCTCAATTCTTAAGATAGAAGACAAACAAAACTAAGAGAATCAGGCCAGTCAACAGAAGGGGTCCTGCTGCCAGCCTCTGGTCTTTGCGGGCTTTTTCACACATCCCTGATATGTCATAGGATCTCTGGGCTGTAGATCTTAACAAACATCTCATGTATCTCATCGAGGATGGAAGTAGCAGAACATTTGACTAATAAAAACTTCAGTCATAAAAATAAACACCTGTAAGCAGTGGCTCAATAGTTTGGAGGTCTCAGAGCCAATTAACTTTTGCTTTTCTTGATTTTGGTTTTCCATCTGAAAGAGATTGCTTCAGCTAGAGACATCACACTTTCACTCAGGAAAAGAAGAAAGAAGGAAGCTGGAGCCATGGCTGCTTGTTAGGTCGAGGAAGGCCCTGGGTTTGATGCCCAGCACCTTGTCAGGAATTGATCTAAGCTAGGAAGCCAATGGTTCCTCTCTTGATTGGAGCAGCACTGCGTAAGTTCTGCAGGTTCCTACGGAATGGGTCCTGAGATGAGGAGAGTATGAGGAAGGATGGAAACAGAAGGAGAAATAGCTGGCAGCCCTGAGGCTCTCCACAGTTCTGGCTGAGCAAACATATGTCACCTAGTGAAGGCATCACATTTTCTGGGATGATGAGTCTTAAGAAAATAGTATTTTGTCTCATGTGTGAGCAGTTGTCCAACCAGATGCATTTGCTTGATCAGCCAGAGGACCAGCTTGCTGAAGCAAAATGAACTCAATGCAGTGTGATAAAAGAGAGCTGTTAAGTGAGATGAATCCTAAAGCCCATATGTGCACACTCGCACACGCATGGACACTCACAGGGACACACACACTGTGAACATACACATGCACACACAGACAGAGATTCCTGACTTGCACATCCAGGGATGCTTGACCAGCCTGTCGCTGGGTACAATTCCTGGGCCTTCTCTTTGGAGGACCACAGTAAGCAGGAATTGGTCCTGAAATCAGAACAAAAAGCAATTCTTCATCAAGAAAGAATCCCCTTGTCTAGCACTGATTTGCTTCAGAAGAGTTAGTCCAGGAAAAGATACAAAATTAGGAAATAGCCAGATGGGCAATTAATGGGATTTTAAATTTTTATAGAGAGAGCAGAGTCCTAGCTTGGATTTTTTCAGAGGGTCCTGTAAACCCACACAGTTGCAGACCAGCGTCTTGCAGGGGGAGGTTATCATCTTGCAGCAGTACCATGCCTCCTCTTACTTTTTAAAGGTTGACCCCACGGGAGGGAAAGTCCAGCAGCAAGCCTCAGGGAGACAGACTATGTGAGGAGCAGCCCGGTGCTTCATTTCATCATGGCCAGCAAACCATCCCCTTTGCTCTTTGTCAGCTGAGGCTTAATCTACTCTCCATCTGCAACTTAGAAAGAAAGCACAGGCAGCCCCCTGCCAGAGTCTCCAAGATGTGGTTCCTGCACATTTGAAAGCTATGAAATAGTACTGCTTACCCAGGGATGCGTGGGACAGAACAGAATAATGTAAGACTAGGACAGAGCCTCACAGGCAGTAAAGGCCAGTTCCATTGTAGAAGGATTGTTTGCTAAGATAAATGTGTCTGCAGGGATCCCACTCCTCCGTCAGATGATGTGAAACAGCTGCAGGTGAAGTGCAGGATGGTGGGGCCTCATCAGCCAAGGACACAACCAGAAAGTGAGGGGGGTGAAGGCAAAGCAAGGGAAAGAGGAGGAGGGAATGAGAAGAAAAGAGGAAGAAGAAGAGGAAGAAGAGGAGAAGGGAGAGGAGGCGGGCCCCTGACCGAGTGCACCGAGGCTTCTGATGCTTTCAGTGCTGGTGAGTCTCCTCATTATCTTCTCCAACATCCTCTTCCATGTGGAGTTTGCGGAACCTTTGCCAAGTTCCTGCTTTAGCACCAGTTGAAACTTTGTTTCATTTACAAAACCCAAATACAAAGTGCGTTTGTGTCTAATCACTTCTGTTGTTGATTATTAATATTTATTTTTTACTTATCTTTTAGTTAAACAGTGGTTATTCTTAAACCAGCTGTGTACCCAAATCACCACACAAAGTCTAGGATTTATTTAATTAACCTAGAGCACAATGCTGAGCAATAGTTACTCCATCTTAAACCCCCAAGCCTGCATAGTTTCCTCCCATTCAGATTTTCCACATTATACTTGCGTTTAGTCATATCTTAGGTCCGGTTCATCTCTCCTCATGGTTCCAAGTCCTCTCCTGGGGATCTCTGCTCTCTGACTCTCCTGCTCGTTTCTTTTCTTTCCTTCAGACCAGAATGTCCCACGCTATTCTCTCCATTGCTCAGCTTTGACTGATTGTTTTATTGACAATACAGAGAACAAATGGTGCCGTGTTTGCACAAACTTGAGACAGGTGATGCTTAGAATAAATATCACAAAGCAATGTCTGGATTGAAAGCAGACAGTGAGGTAGAGAAATGAGCATTTGAATGAACAAGGGTAAATTGTATACATTCCACAGAACATTATACCAACAACTTCCATCATCTTTTTTATTAATTTTTATTTTTTATATTAATCACAGGTTATTTACTTTGTATCCCAGCCATAGCTCCCTCCCTCATTCCCTCCCATTCCCACCCTCCCTCCCTTATCTCCCCCTGCCCCTTCCCAAGCCCACTGCTAGGGGAGGTCCTCCTCCCCTTCCATCTGACCCTAGCTTATCAGGTATCTTCAGGACTGGCTGCCATGTCCTCCTCTGTGGCCTAGCAAGGCTGCTCCTCCCTTGAGGTGGTGGGGGGGGGGAGGTAAAGGAGGCAGTCATTGAGTTCATGTCAGAAATAGTTTCTGTTCCCCTTACTAGGAGACCCACTTGGATACTGAGCTACCATGGGATACATCCAAGAAGGGGTTCTAGGTTATATTATATCCATATATGGTCCTTGGCTGGAGAAACAGTCTCATAGAGGACCCCCGTCCCTGATATATTTTGTCCTTGTGGAGCTCCTGTCCTCTCCTGGTCATATTAACTCCCCTTTTATCGTATGATTCCCTTCATCTTTTCTTAAGCATTTTCTTTTTGGGGTTTTTATTCTGTTTCCCACTGCCCAGCCCATTGTAAAAAGCGTATGAGAACAGAGGCAATGTCTCCATGGATGCTGTGTTCTTGGCCCTGGGAGAGCACTGAGGGAATATTGTTGTGATAAGCTCTACATAGTGGAGATGGAGCTGTGACATCGGATGAAGAGAATGGATGACACCACTCGTCTTTAGACAGGCTGTACTCAGGAGGCAGCGACACTGAAAGTTACCCTCTTGGTTTTAGGAAATCATTTTGGGATGTGTGTGTGTACGCGTGCGCGTGTGTGACAGAGACTGAGGGAGATGGACACAGATGGTAGGAGAGGAGGAGGAAACAAAGGGGGGAAGGAAACTGAGGAAGAAAAGGAGGAGGAAAAGAGGAAGTAAGAGAGGGAAGGAAAGGAGAGGGAAAGGGTATTGGGCAGGAGCACCGTAAAGCTGTTAGGAATGCATTGTAACTGCCAGGATCCCCCAGCTGAAGACTCGATCACTGTTAAGGATGTAGCCTGCATCTGATCTTGCAAGATTGTTAATCTAGGTGGGCGAGATACTCTGTGGTCTCGTCACTGGGGCAGAGATTTCCAGCCCAGGCCTGCAGCACCAGCTCCGGAGGTCAAACAGGAGTCTCTGGATTGCTGATTCAGCAGTCAGTCAAGGTCTAGGGCTGAGAGGATCTATGTCTCCTTACACAAGGACGTGGTCATGGCTTGGTTTTGCTGGGATGCTGCTTAGCATTCTGGGGTTCTGGACTCCGCAGCACTATCCCGCCTGTGTTGGGTATAGCCTCTTTCTGCTCCTTAGAGAAGGGAGGAGGCCTGAGGTCTTCCTGTTCCCAGAGATGATTAGCTAAGGAGGGGGCTACCTTGAGTGTGAGTGTCACCACCCCATGCTTTTGGGGGCCAGGTGACTGAAGAGGAGAGAAGATACTTGGGTGAAGCAGGCATTCTCCCCCAGCCCCAACCTTGGTTCTCTCCCTCTAGAATGGATGGAAACCGCTGGCACTGTGAAGCTCTTCTTCCTGAACTCGTTCCTCTCCGGTGCTGTTTGTTGCAGTGGAAGTGGAAGGGCTGCAAATCGTTTCTTATTTCAGTCTCAGATACAAAGGAAAACTTTGTGCAGGATGAATTGCAATAAGTTAGTAATAGTAATAATAATAGCACAAATCTTTGTTTCTAGAAAAAAAGTAATAGTTTGCTATTACTACTGAAACAAACTACCATAAACTCAGTGAGTTAAAACAACATGCATGTATATTATCTTACATTTCTGGACCTTAGAAGCCTAAACTCAAGGTTGGCAAGGCTGGTCCTTCTGGATCTTGCAGGAGGGAATGCCTGAACCTTTCTAACTCCTAGTGGCCACCTTCCCTCCATGGCTGTGGACTCTTTCTTAATCCACCCTGAGCCCTTGCTTCTACATCCTGGGCTCTTTTCCACTATTAGCTAATCCTTCCAACGCCCTCCTATATGTGCTGTGATCGGAATGGACCTAACTGAACATGCCCTGTTGTCACTGAGCTTCTTCTGAGCACACTTGCAGAGGCTTCTTTGCCACAGACAGTGAATCTTCACCTGTATTTTGGATGAAGACACGCTTTTGTGTTTTGAGGAGAGGGTGTCAATCTGTCTACTCTAGGTAAGACTGGAGCTGTGGGGATGGAGACAGAAGGGTGAAGAAGCCCAGTAACAGAGTGAAGACGAGTCTCTCCTGCACGCTCAAGCTTCAGTGGCAACTGGCTGTCAGCAAAGATAACCCCTCTCTCCTGCCAGCACAGGGATCTCTGAGTTGCCTGGAGCAGTATGACCAACACAGATGGCAAGACCAGCTCTGGGAGGCAGTAGCCATGGCGGCAGCGGCAGCATCTTTTTGCTAAAGCAATGACCATAGGGCAATGAGCATCAGGCAGGAATGCCCACCCGCACCATACAGGCAGGGTTCTTAAGGAAGCGCATACAGTATAGAACAGGGAGGTGTCCCCTAAATGACAAATAGTGAAGATCTGGATGGCATGACAGGGAAGATGAGACAAGGTTGGGTGATATCCCACTATTATTTTTAAACAAGCGAGACAGAAAACCTTAGTGTTGTGCTTTAAAGCTCACACTTGTTGGTGTCAATAGACGTTGTGGCGTGCTTGTAGAGGGCAGGCTAGCAGGTGAGGCCAGTGTCTTCTGACACTCAAGACAGTCTTGCAGCAGGATCAGCCACAGCGAGATGCCTTTTTGCACAGGCCCTTTCCTCGGGGTCTACACCCACACAACCTGCTGGGTAGGCAGGCTCCTTCCACAGAATACAGTGTCTGAATAACAATAACCATATTAATCAGCAGGTCCAACAGGAGGATGAAAAAAGGTGGTAGGGTATTCCCAAGATGAAAGTAATTTCTTTTTATAATCTGCAATAGTTTATTTCACAAATTCATGGCCTACCCCAGTATGTTTGTTCTATATGACGAGCCATAAAAATGACAAAATACATTAGCCAAGTTCTTCATTTTGCTGAAATGACCATATTCAAAAATAATAACAGAGACTTGTATCCACAGTGCAAAAGATGCTTGAAGTAATTGGGGCTTAATTTGTACACAAACTGTCAAGGCAGTTTTCCTCACGGCCTGCATCTTCTGAATTCATTAGTCTCTAATTACGGCCAGTGGGGACCAGCAGTTAGAAGGTTAAAGAGGTTCTGACAGGCCTAATCATTGCTCAGGAAGCTGAAAATGTATGCGCAGTCTCGGCAGATGGGTGAGAGCGGCTGCTGCCAAGTGATAACTGTTTACTCCTTTGCACCTCCAAAGCTGTCATCCTAATAGGCGCATTTTAAATTTATTAATGCTCTAGTTACAATGCATACCCAGTCTCTAACGGTATGTCAGCCTTGGTATATAAACGGAGCAATTAACACATATTACCTGATAATGGTAAAATTATTTGTTGCCTGTTTGATTTTTGTTGTTGTGTGTCTGTGTGTGGGGGGGGAGGGGGTTGTCTCCTTCCGGGAAGGATTGTCCCAGGAAAAGCCTCTTTTAGTTAAAATGTCCTGAGAGCAGTGCTGAGGTTGGCTCACCTCCTCAGATGCAGCAAATGAACCAGGATGCCTTCTCCTGGCTTCTCCCCAGCCAGTTTCATCCAGCTCTGACTTCTGACCTCAGCCACTAGAATCTGGTAGTTGGGGACAGCTCTCTTGAAAAGCTGGTTTGGATTTGAAGGAAGAAGCAGAGTACCAGGCTTTGTAGGAGTTGGGTCTCTCTCTCCTACATGGAAGAAGCTATTGGGGCTACTAACCATGACTGGGTGACACGGACTCCTGCATTAGCAATGTCACTTACCTGGTCATGGGTGATGAGTCACAAAAGCTGCCCCATTGACACACGCCAAATCCACAGACAGCTACCTCAGAGTCTTGTTTACTGACTGTGCACTTTGAGTCCTGTGAATTTCCTAAGTTTCCTTATCTTTGTGAGTTGCCTGTGTTACCAGAGTTGAAAAAGCTCCCTGCTCCCTCCTTGCTGTATGCAGGCAACAGCTGTACAACACACCTTTTGGAGTGAAAAGAAGCTAGGGTTCCAGACATCAGTGTAACTTCATGATAACTCATAAAGGCAGAGGTCCACCCGTGCTTTGTAATTCCCTCTTCCGGAGTCACCAGCATCCAGTCCTGTTCCTCATAGGCTTTGTCCTTTAGCTGTGGCTTTAAGTTCATTACTCACCACAAAGAAGTGCCTTAAAGGGGCAGGGTGGGGGGTCTACAGTCTTCCCTGTGACAGCACCGCACGGGGCTTTTAATTAAGTGTGGCGTTTAGGGCAACACTTATGTTTGTGTAGGAAGATGTAGATGCAGGGACAACCAGAATGTACAGTCCCTCCTCTTTGAGCTTTGAAAAGACAGCAAGATTCATAAGCATCCTGAGAGCATGAGAAGGTGTTACTGTCAGCCACAGAGCAATTATCTGTGCCTGGCTGGTCACTAGCCCATGATGGCTAATTGATTCACACCACGTAGAGGCAACGTAACAGCAATAACAACAGCAACAAATGTCTTGAGGGCTTTGTACTCATTAAAGACTAGGATTACATTTCCCCAGAAGGTGATCTGTTATTTAAAGTCCGTTTTTTTTGTTTTGTTTTATTTTGCTTTGCTTTGCTTTGCTTTATTTTTATCATAACGGAAAGATACTATGCTGGATAACTTTTTATCAACTTGACACAAGCTAGAGTCATCTAGGAAGAGGGAGTGTCAACTGAGAAATTGCCTCCTTCAGACTGGCTTGTAGGCGAGGCCATGGGCACATTGACTTGATGAATGCTCGATGGGGGAGGGCCCAGCCCCAGCCCACTGTCAGTGGAGCCATCCCTGGGCTGGTTGTCCTGGGTTGTATAAGAAAGCAGCTGAGCTAACCATGGGGAGCAAGCCAGTGAGCGGTGTCCCTCCATGGCCTCTGCTCAGCCACTGCCCCCAGTCTGCTGCCTAGAGCCACCACTCTGGCTTTCTTCATTATGGAATGTGGCCCGAGAGTTGTATGTTGAAATAGCTACTTTCTGCCTCAAGTTGAGTTTGCCCATGCTGTTCATCCCAGCAACAAAGAGCAGACAGATACCAAACTGCTAGGCCAGGGACCAAATAAGTCATGTAGTGTGGTTCCTTTGGTGGCTGGAAGATGAGCACCCAACTGATAAGTGGGGCCGTGGGGCCTCAGGCTAGCGTCCTCCTGTCTCTGGGTTTCAATTTTCTCAGGATGCAAAGTTGGCTTAGCTCAGTTATAACATCTGAAGGGGTTTTGTTGTTGCTGATTTTCTTTCTTTTTCTTTCTCTCAAAGTCCACAGTCCTATGAATTCAAATGTCATGTGGCCAGGTGGGAGCCATGCAATTGAGCCAGATTCTTAGTCAGGATGGGGTCATGTCTTTTATCTTCATTTCTCATTTTCAAGTTGGACATTTAATCTGTTCTCTGACCATTCTATTTATTTATACCTTTTTCCCCCCTATCTGTGCACAGTGGATTTTTCCAGGCATTTGCTGTCTTTTTGCTGTATGAGACAGCCATTACATTTCTGAAGTTTTGGGTTTTTTAACTGTGTTTTCCGCACTGCTTTAATGGGAAAGCCAGGGAAGAGGGTCCAAACACGCTCTGCAGTGGGTGTCTGTTGCTGAGCTGTGGGATCACGGGGAGGAGGGCCGCCATTTGGGTCTATAAATTGGGGTACGTAGGGTCTGCCTCATGGGCTCCCCATGAAGGACTCCGTCTCTGTCCCCCATAGACTATTTGGCCTCCATCCTCCTCCTTCTGGCTATGGAGTAAATAACTCTAAGATCTGTTTCATTGTCAGTGTTGATGAAAAAGGGGATTTCTTCAAAATTAGAGCAATAGAAACCAGTGATTCATGCAGGAGCCAGCAGCTAGGAATAGAAAAAATAAAGGAGGGGGTGCTTTGAAAGCCATTGGTGGGAAAAGTTACCGAGAAAGCTTGTCGTTAAGTAGATACTAGGTCATTTACTTACAATCAGCAAAGAGAAAAGTGTTAGAGTTATTAAAGTAAACATTAAAATTGACCCTGTGCTCTACTGTCCACATGGGGGTCTTAGGATGCATTCTTTAGCTCATCCTTTGAGCGTCCTGTGTTCTCCTAAAGGTGAACACAGTGATGATGGAGCAGGTGCTGTGGCTCCCTGGGCAATGATGGTGCAGGTGCATCGGCTCCCTAGGTAACAATGGCGCAGGCCCCGTCGCTTCCTGGGTGGTGATGGCACAGGCTCTGCAGCTCTCTGGGTGACGTCAGCACAGGAGCTGCAGGTCCCTGGATGATGGAGCTGGTCAGGAGTGGCCACCAAGCCTCCTAGGATGCCTCATGTGTTAAAGCTTCAGTTCTGTAGAGGATGCTTCAAAGGATGGCCCGTCCACATCAGCATCCTGGAAACTTGGTCTGAGGAGAACACAGAACCTACATTTCAATGCATTCCTAAAGGACGCTTAGGCAAGATTGAAGTTGCAGAACCAGAGTTGTAGAAGGAAGAGGCACAGACCACATGCAGGTCCCCCTCTGAAAACTGTGTGGTTCATCTCCGCAAACAGCATGGCAGCTTTCTAGTTTTTCCACCAAAAGTGAAGTGCCTGGTATGGTGGTTCCTCCCTCTTGGAACTTCTCAGGAACATGGTCACAGCCTTGATCCACAAGTCAAGGCAGATCTCGACACTTAGTTCTGCCCACAGGCTCCACTCTTGTAACTGCAGTGTGGTAGGATGTGTGAGTCACTATCACCAGACGGCCTTAGAAGTCTAACTTCCACACACATTTACTGTGGAGTATCAGTGACACGGGGACACCCAAGAGGAACCACTTCCTGCTCCACACACACATGTCAATGTGCAACACATGCTCGTAAAATGTCCCTTTTTGTTTGTTTATTTGTTTCCTCCATCTCTAACAGCCTCAGACTTGCTCAAGATGAGCATTTGCCTTAGAGACGGGAAACTGCACAGGATGGAAATTGCACAGTTTCCATGTTCAGTTTTGGGAAATGATCACAGATGTACCAACCTGGTACCCTCGGTCCAGTCTGCCTGAGTGCAGATGCAGGCTCCTCAGCTTTACCCCCCCAGCTCCACGTTCCCTGAACCCAAGCCAGGTATTTCCCCTCTTGTGCCTCAATCCTATAAGAATAGTAGGACTTATTTTCTAGGGTTTGCTAAGGATTCGGTGAGCTGATATATGTAAAGTTCCCAGAACTGTGGTCAGGAGAAAGCAAGCACTTGCTAAATGTTAGTGGTGGTTAATTCCAGACCATCTGTGGGCAGATTCCTTGGGGACAGGATGTGTCCAATGACAACAGACCTCAAGTTCAGGTGAACCTTGCACTTGCTTTAATGTTCTATTTTTACTGTCTTGAAACCTTAGTTATTTTTGGCAAGGAGCTTCCCCCATTTCATTTTTTTTTTACCGAGCCTAAAATGATGCAGCAAATCTCATCCCCAAGGTTGTTGAGGCTAAAAGCTAGAGTCTATGATTTGATGAAATTAAAATGGCCCACCTTAGCATTATCAGAAAGGCCAGATGCTCCCTAAAGAAAATGTGTCTGATAATTTGGCTAAGGTAAATATTCTTTGTATATTTGCACGGATTACCTGGCTCCAGGCGTGCAACTTAATGATAATAGTATGGCACATTTATGCTCCTGTTGCATCAGCTGAACTTCTGCAGCTAGTCGACACTGAATACACGGAAGTCAGGCCTTAGACTATAAAATGTTATAGTATGATTCTAAATTTCTTGCGTTAGCTTGAGATTTTTTTATGTATTCAATATTGTTCCCCAAACATAAAGACAGTGCATCATTCTCTGCAATCTGCAATCCGTCGAGCTCTTTGGCATCCAGCCATTACTGAGTAACTTTAAGGACAACCGATAGGATGATCATATGTCACTCATCTTGTGAGTGACAGTGAATGTATCTTGGGTAAGGATGAAATTGATGTGCTCCCAGCCCTCCCTCTGGCACATATTTTGATTGCTTTCACTTCGTTTGCATTGTTTCAATTTAAAAGCCCAAGGAGACATGTAATTTATACATATAGTTTAAAAGGTTTTAGGGGAGGGGGACCTTAGTGCTTATTTCTGTGAAAATCGCTAGAACCATTCCAGGATGAGCAGAGGATTTGGGTTCCTAATACCCTAGTTGCAGGATCTTTTTAAATTTCTGATCATTAGAGCTGTGTAGGAACTCAGAGCCATTTTGTCTGGGTCTGACTTTGAAGAGGAAGTGAAACCAACAGTGGTTGGGATTTCTGAAGGACAGATAGCTCATCAGTCCTTGAAGAGGGCTGCACCAGAGTCCCAGGTCATTGGCAAGGGATGACCAATGTGGAGGAAACCAGCCTAAGGTACACATGGGTCCAACATGGGCAACAGGTTGACAATGGACTGTGTCACTCACTGGCTCTGATGGCCTCCTAGAACAGTACCAAGGGTATCTTAGTCTCAACTTGCGACCCTCAATAGGTTCTCTCTGGGACAGACATGAGAGTTCACCGATCAAGTATTTTCCTGTCCCTGCTTGTTGATGTCTCCTGCTTTTGATCTACTTTTGTGGGAAACAAGGGAAGCATGGTTTCACGTTTTCTACATGTACATCAATACTGCACCAAGTTTTGTGAGTAATAGTTGACTACTGGCAGTCTCTGCTTCCATCCTGCACAGGGTGAACTGTGTCTAGCTGTGAGGGGGAGATTTTGGGTCCCTTGAAAGCACATGGTGACCTCAAGGGAAAGGAGGGTAAGTCAGGGACACAGTCATTGACACATCAGGGTTTCAGTTGTAGCTGTGCATCTGGCTTCCTTGAAACATCTGGATTGTTGGCCTGCAGCATCTCTTGGAATTTCTCCCATGGAGCCTTGCAATGTTTTTTCTACTTCAGAAGTCAGTCCCCTGCTCCTTTGCCTCTGGCCAACACAGCTGGGGAGTGTCTGTCACTATTCAAGCAGCAGCTCCTACATGCCGCAGCTAGGGGCAAAGGAGGTAGACTGCACAGGATCCCAGCTTCCTTTTCTCACCGATACAAACCCTGGGACATTTTTTAGGAGGCATATTCTTAAGTTTTTCTATCAGCTAACAGGGAGTGGGGAGGGAGAGTAAGTCCAGGGCATGAGGACTCCTATTTACCAGGTGGAGGTGGGCTAACAAGAGAGGTTGAAAATAAATAAATGGATATTAGCCCTCTGACAGATATAGGGTTGGTGATGATCCTTTCCCAGGCTGTAGCCTGGCACCTTGTTCTGATGACAGTGTCCTTTGCTTTTCTGTTTCATGAGGTCCCATTTATTGATTATTGATCTTAAAGCTTATGCTGTTGGTGTTCTGTTCAGGAAGTTGTCTCCTGTGCCAATGAGTTCTAGGCTCTTCCCCACTTTTTCTTCTAACAAATTTAGTGTGTTGAGGTCTTTGATCCACTTGGGCTTTAGATTTGTGCAGGGTGATCAATATAGAATCTAATGCCTTTTTCTACGTGTAGACATACAGTTAGACCAGCACCATTTGTTGAAGATGCTGTCTTTTTTTCCATTGTATGGTTTTGGCTTCTTTGTCAAAAATCAGGTGCCCATAAGTGTATGAGTTTATTTCTGGGTCTTCTATTCAATTCCATTGATCCACCAGTCTGTTTCTATGACAGTGCCATGCAGTTTTTATTACTGTTTTATTCTATAGTACAGCTTGAGATCAGGGCTAATATCCAGAATATATAAAGAACTCAGGAAGTTAAACAGCAAGAAACCAAGTAGTCCAATTTAAAAATGGGGTACAGAGCTAAACAGGGAATTCTCAATAAAGGAATAACAATTGGCAGAGAAACACTTAAAGAAAAGTTCAACGTCCTTAGTCGTGAGAGAAATGCAAATTAAAGCCATCCTGAGATTTTACTTTACACCCATCAGAATGGCTAAGATCAACAACTCAAGTGACAACACATGCTGAAGAGGATGTGGAGAAAGGGGAACCCTCTTCCGTTGCTGCTGGGAATGTAAACTTGTACAACCACTTTGGAAATCAATCTGGTGCTTTTTCAGACAATTAGGAATAGTGCTAAGATCCAGCTATACCACTCCTAGGCATATATCCAAAAGATAAGGACATTTGCTCAACAATGTTTGTAGCAGCTTTATTGGTAATAGGCAGAATCTGGAAACAACCAGATGTCCCTCAATTGAGGAATGGATACAGAAATTGTGGCACATCTACACAATAAAATACTACACAACAATTAAAAACAAGGAAATCATGAAATTTGCAGGCAAATGGTAAGAACTAGAAAAGATCATCCTGAGTGAGGTATCCCAGAAGCAGAAAGACACACATGGTATATACTCACTTATAAATGGATATTAGACATAAAATATAAGATAATAACACAAAAATCTGTACACCTAAAGAAGCTAATCAAGAAGGAGGACCCTGGGTATGATGATCAATCCTCATTCAGAAAGGCAAATCAGATAGACATTGGAAGAAGGAAAAAACAGGGAACAGGAGAGGAGCCTACCACAAAGGGCCTCTGAAATACTCTACACAGCAGGGTATTGAAGCAGATGCTGAGATTCATAGCCAAACTTTGGGCAGAGTGCAGGGAATTTTATGAAAGAAGGGGGAGAGAGAAAGACCTGGAGAGGACAGGAGCTCCACAAGGAGAGCAACAGAACCAAAAAATTTGGGCCCAGTGGTCTTTTCTGAGAGTGGTGCTCCAACCAAGAACCATTAATGGAGATAACCTAGAACCCCTGCACAGATGTAGCCCATGGCAGGTTAGTGTCCAAACTGGGTTCCCTAGTAAGGAGAACAGGGCCTGTCCCTGACATGAACTCAGTGGCTGGCTCATTGATCACCCCCCCACACACAGCATCCTTATCAGGCCACAGAGGAAGACTACGCAGACAGTTCTGATGAGGCCCTGATAGGCTAGGATCAGAGGGAAGGGGAGGAGAACCTTCTCTATCAGTGGACTAGGGGAGGGGCATGGGAGGAAAAGAGGGAGGGAAGGATTGGGAGGGGCTGAGGGAGGGGGCTACAGCTGGGATACAAAGTGAATAACTTGTAATAAATTTAAAACAAATAAAAGAAAAATGGAAATAAGCAAGTAGCAACACAGATCCAAGTTGTTCACCTAAAAATGTGACAGACATGTGGCCCTCAGCTGGCTGGGGACAGGGCCTGAACCAGAGATGGAAAGAGCCCTTAGATATCAGTGAAGGAGTATATGTTCCACTGTTATGGTGACTTGGTCATATTTTCAGTAGGATCATGTTGCCTGAGGAAATCCTTGTCTAAAGTCTTTCTTACTGTGGTACGGTACAATCTTAATGCTCAATGCCCTGGACATTATGAAATTCGTCAGAGTTTGAGCTGTCAGGATGGGGGGAAAGAGAGGTGAGACTTTACATGCTTGCATCCTTAGAGATTCTGTTCCAAATCACAAACCTCATGGGCACTGACTCTTCCCTCTGACCTTATGAACTGTGAAAAGTCCCTTAGTCTCATTCGTGCTTTTTTTCTCCTCTGCCAAATCTATACCTGCTTGCTGGTGGATAACCCATCCAAACAGGAGAAAACACTTAAAATTTAAAGCAGTCCTTGGCTTACTGTAAGCTCTTAATAAAATTAGTTTATTATTTTGTCATTATTAGTGTACAGTTGTATGTGTGTATGTGCACCTCTGTGTGTGCATGTGTGTGTGTGTGTGTATGTGCACCTCTGTGTGTGCGTGTGTGTGTGTATGTGCACCTCTGTGTGTGTGTGCGTGTGTGTTAATAATATCAAACTCTGGAGTGTCATGGTCACTACATTAAGAGTGAAGGCTTAATGTTTTGGATGAACAAAATGGAAAGTGAGCTGAGGTGTAGGCTCCATCCTCTACCCTGGAGGGAGAAGGAAGCAGGAATAATTACATTTAAGGAAAGAGTTCTAAACATTACAAACTCATATTTTGATATAATCCCAGGTCCCCCCTGCACACAGTCATCAGACTATTGAGCCAAGGTTTTCAAGTACCAACTCTTCACTGATCTCTCAAAAATATGCAGAAAGGAGAGCGTGGCTCATACACCCACCACTTCATTCATTTGCTTAACAAATGAATATTGAGCATTTGCCATGTGTCAGGTGCTAGGAAGGATCTTGCCTCAACCACAGTTTATTATCTTTACTCTCAGGAAACTTGGAATCTAGTAGGACTAGAAAATAGCATGGATATAACCTAGAACCCCTGCTCGGACATAGCCCATGGCAGCTCAGTATCCAAGTGGGTACCCTAGTAAGGGGAACAGAGACTGTCTCTGGCATGAACTCTGTGTTTAGCTCTTTGACCTCCCTACCTGCTGTGGGAGGAGCAGCCTAGCTAGGCCACAAAGGAGGACATTGCAGCCAGTCCTGTGAGACCTGATAAGCTATGGAAGGGGAGAAGGACCTTCCCTATCAGTGAACTTAGAGAGCAGCAGGGAGGAGATGAGGGAGGGAGGGTGGGAGGGAATATGGGAGAGAGCTACAGCTGGGATACAAAGTAAACAAACTGTAATTAATATAAAAATAAAAATTTAATAAAAATTAATTAATTAAACAAAAGAAAATAGACACAAAGCAGACACTCCTATCATACTGTTGTGTTTCAAGTCTATGAATAAACCAGGGTGGAGGATGAGCCATGAGATTGGGAGAGACAGAGGGAAGCCATGCAGTTGCTGCATGGCCAGGCTTGGATGAGTGGAGCGCAAGAGAGTCAGGGAAACTGGACCTGGGTGTCCTGGGCATTCTCAAGATGGGCAAGAGGCAGTAGGGAGCACTCCTTCCACTCTGAGTCTTGTGCAAGCAAAGCAGTGTGAGGTAGGGAGTTCAAGGGGGAGGGGTTGTCATTGTGTGAGTCATTCTCAGAGCCCTCACTCTGACTGCTGTGCACAGAAAGGACTGTCAGGGTCCAAGAGCAGAAGCAGGAACCAGTTCAGTGCTGCTATGCTGACCTGGGCAACACATGGGTGCTAGCCTGGGCAACACACTCAGAACTTTGGTCCAGAAGGATAGGAGTCGAACCATAAAAAGTGAGGTTAAACTTACAGGACTTATGCCATGGGATACATGGTTATGGAGATGGGGTATTGGGGGTTTGGGATTTGAGGCCTAAGCAAATGAAAACATGAGTCTATCCTTAACCAAGATGGGGACATCGAAGAAGAAAGCAAACCTGTAAGGGGCACTGACATTTAGGGTCTTGCTCAGAACTGGCCCTGATGGGAACAAGCAAAAGAAAAGTATTCTAAGTACTAGCATTTTGCTTTAAGACTCCATTTAATTATAGGGAGAAACTAAGTTCAAGGTCCCAGGCCCTAGGGGAGCTGGGGACTTCCCAATAGCTGAACAGCTTCTGTTGTAAGGAAACAGTTGTCTGAGTCCAGACATCTCAGGGACAACTTGTAAGGAGACAGTTGTCTGAGTCCGGCCATCTCAAGAACAACTTCTCCATCTTGCTGGCAGGGTCAAATGAGTTCATGTTCCCAGGCCCAGGAACCAGCCCCTCTCCTGATTGATGGAAACTCCCTTGCTCAACCCTTCATGTCAGATTATGACTGGACAATGCTACAGCCCACCCTGCTCCTCCTCGTTTTATGGTTTCATCCTTTAAATATGCTGTACAACATCCTTCAGGGGCAAAGTTCAGTTCCTGAGTGTGTTCAGTCCTGACCCACCAGTAGCAGCTTGAGTATAATAAATTTCTGTCACCTGCATTGCCCTGGTGTTTGAGTCATGGGATTTAAGCGGATCCCATAACATTCCACTTAGTTTGGAGATATTTATCAGACTCTGAATTGGAAGTTTAATGTTCATGCCAAGACCTGGGGATTGGAACAGAGATTTAGGGGTTATCATATTCACAGCGTCGAGGGTGGCCCATGAAATAGACATTTTTATTAGGTAGAAAAGAACAGTCATGAGACACTTCTTACCCTTAGTCCTGTGAGTGAGAGATGAAGGAGGTGGGTGAAGAAGAGGTCCAAGGGGTGAGCCCTGCGATGTTCAGACAACTAGGATCTGGGAAGAGGAGGAAGGCACAGGAGATGAGGGAGCTGGGGTAGCCAGGAACACGTGACCTCTACAAACCGAGAGGTTGAGCGCAGTGAGTGCTGTCAGGGAAGGACATAGAGACATGGACAGCGACGGAGTGTCAGAGTGTCTAGCCAGGTCCCAGGGACAAATGCTGGGAGAAAGCAGAAAGTCAACACCACACCAAGGAGAGGCTCCGCTTCCAGTGAAATCTGTAGAGGAGAGTGCCTGCTTTCTGCAAGTGAAGAAGCAGCCTTTCTCAGCTCCTTGCTTTGACTGAGAGGAGGATCCTCAACTCCTGCACTTCCAGTGGTCACCTCCCCCCACAGAAGCATCCCATAGATGGCTCTTATTCTAAGGGCTTTCGCCCTAGTTTGTGAATTGCAAAGCAAATAAGGTGTGTGGCCAGTGACATGCAAGCAGGAGGCTGATGCCTGGGGAGAGGCAGCTGGGAAGACAGTAGCTGAGGAAGGATGATGGGATGGAGATCTTTGCAGTGGTTTTCTGTCTGTGTGACAGAGGAGGGTCCTGAGCAGGAGAGAAGACTCAACCCCAGGAGATTCTTCTGTGAAACTTACTGCCATGAGGCAGCACTGTGAGCTGAGTGTGTCCAACAGGAGTCCAAGGGCTCGACTGTGGAGCTGGGCTGTGGGTAAAACATTAACAGTCACCTTTCCTCTCTGTGTCCCTTTGCCTGAGGTTCTCACGGGAAGAAAGATGCCTGGGAAGTGCCAGTCACCTCCAGTGGCTCACCATTCAAGGACTGTTCTTTCCACAGGAGCAGAAAGGTAGGCTGTGCAGGCCTAACCCTGGCTTGATGGAGTGTGGGCAACACAGACAAGAAAGGGGGTTCAGAAGGCAGGTGACAAAGACAGATGAAGGTCATGAAGTAGGACAGCGTGGGAAAGGAAGATGGGGGTTGGGGGTGATACTGTGGGAGCTGACCTGTGTCCTCCCCTCCATTCTGGAACATTTTCCCACTGCGGGGAAACTCATGCTCTTGACTCTTGCCAGGGGCTGGGGTTCTCACACCAGGGGCTGGGGTTCTCACACCAGGGGCTTGGATTCCAGGGGAAGGTTGCTGGAATATTGTTCCCAAAGGGGACTATCTAAAGATAGAGATGCTTGGGGTAGAGGGCATTAGTTAGGATTTTCAGGATCTGTCTATGGATGCTATGGCAGTAGCAAGCTGGTTTTTATAAGATAGCTCCCTGGAGTGGAACTGTCACTCAGATGCATGCTGGGATGAAGATGGTCCAAGGAAGGTGGAAGCCCAGCTCTCTTCATTTCAAGCCCTGAGTAAGATGCACCTGCCAGGTTGCTAATGGATTCTGGAAATGCTAATCTGTTAGCGTTACTGAGGACAAGGTTGCCAAGTTGTCAAAATGCAGCCAGGAGTGTTTCTAGTCCATAGCTTGGGTTTATGGGTCTATATGGCCCTACAGAAGGGTGAAGGTGGCCTGGGTGAAATGACAGGTCTCTTTGACAAGGTTCAGGCCACCAGTCCCAGCCAGACCGTGTTGTGGCTGACAATTCTCTCATACCTCACTAGACATTTCTGTCAAATCCTAAAGTCAGGCTGGAAAAAAAAAATGGATGGAACTGGAGATTGTCATGTTAAGTGAAAAAAGCCAGAGACAGAAGGACAAGCAGCACATTTGTTCTCATATGCGTGCGGATTGATGGAAATGTAAGGGAGACCATGTGGGAAGTGGAAGGGGAAGTATGGGAAGTAGGGGGGGGGCAGACAGCATGGTCAAAGCGCATTGCATACATGTATAAAAGTGTCTTATTTTTCACACTTAATAAGCATGAACTTTTTAAAAGAATAAAAGAGTTAAGTGGAGTCAGGGGGTGTGGGACACGAGACGTTTGGGAAATGCCACCTTTGCCTCCGGCGTATAGATCATGGAGTGGGTAGAAGGATGTGCTTATATTTTGTCTTCCAGGCACTGGGACAGCTTCGTGACGAGCAGGCTCCAGCCAGACCATTCTCCAGCAGAGTTCACTCCACACAGATCTAAGATCTGCTGGAGGGAGCTGGATGACCCAGGATACACTTGAACTCAGAGTTCCAGCAGGGCAGAGGGAGATTAGGAAGCAGCTGGCTATAATGGAATGGGCTGTGAACCCTCTTGACCTGGCAGAGCCGTCTGCTGTGAGGTTCTGTGCAGATCACCCTGACTCAAAGCCAAGTCCCAAGAAGCCCCTCCTGGCATACCCACCAACGCCCCTACCCTGCCATTCATCAGTGTCTGCTGATTAGGGAGAAGCTGCCAGTACCCTCACCCAAGACAGCCAAATCAGGATAAATGAATCAGCCTTAATAAAGGGTGATTTCAATTTATCAAATCCTATTTATGTTTCCTTTATGTCTCAGTTTTCTATAGATATAATGACTCTGCATGAGTAGACTTCAAGCTATTGTCACGGGCAAAATAGTGTTGGTGACTGCGGCAGCAGACATGGGTCATGATTACAAATATCACGGAGCAATTTGCATTTTCCAGGCATTGTGTTCTGTACTTTGCACATATTATCTCACTTAATCCTCAGAAATTTTATATTATATTCTCGTCTTGAATATAAGAAAACCAATCCCCCACCTGGTTAGTCACTCAACTCGGGTCATACAGGAGATATTTGCATAGCGACTTTCCATCTTGGTTTCCCAAGTCCAGTGCTTCTCAAAGAATGGTCTCTGAGCCACTGAAACCATAGAAATCTGGAGAGCTTATTAAACTTCATGTTTGTGGGCTCCTCTTGGACCTAGACAAGCAGAAGCCCCGGAGACACAGCGCTGCAACCTGCATTTTGAACATGTTCCTAGAAAGACTTGTGATGTGGATGAAAAATGTTCTCCAGAGTCGCGGGTATTTGAATACCTGGGGCCTGGCTGGGGGTGCTGTCTGGGTAGGTCATAGAAGCCTTAGGAGCCAAGCCTTGCCAGAGGGCGTGTGGCACTGGAGACAGGCTTTGCCGTTCATAACCTCACCTTGCTCTTCGTGGTTAGAGATGGATCTCTCCGTACCCTGGCCGGAGCACCTGCTGCCATGCCTCTCTGCCGCTGTGGACTCACTCTGTAACCGTAAGCCAAAACAAGCTCTCTTCCGCAAGTTCCCTTGTGGTGTTTTACCGTAGCCGTAACTGAGACATATAAGAACACCAGAGACCCACTTTCCCTGGCTCCCGAGATGCATAACCACATGGTACAATTTCAAAACCAGAGGTGTGAGCTGTGGGCTGGGCTTGTGCTCTTACTCTGGGAACTGAGATGGCGTTCTTGCAGAGGGGCAGTGGGGCAAACTAGAAGCAGAGACGTATGTTTTTGTCTAGGTTGGGTTTATCCTACCTCGCTTGGCCTCCATTGCATGCTTTGTAAACCAGGAGGATTCCTGTTCTTTTTCGGATGGTTGTAAGGACCCAAGAATGCGGCAGTGGAATAAGATCTAGGAAAGTCAAAGTGCTGTGAGCATGGATACAACATCAATCACGAAGTTTCCTGAGCCAGGGAGGCAGTTGAAGTTCTGTGCAGAATCTGGGGAGCTTTATGGAGGTGGAGAAGTGGACACAAATTCTCTGAGGCTGAGCATCTTGCAGATGTGTCAGCTTCTTAGGAGGCACTCAAAGGAATTCATTTCTTTGAGGCCAAGCAGCCAGCGATTTCTCTGCTGTGGGTCTCAGTTCCTAAGTTCTTTCTGTGGGATTTGGATGTACTTTTTGCCTGTTTCTCCCATACATATAGGCAAAGACAAACATGGCTTCCTTCCTGGTTTCGCCTGTCGGCATCATTTGCTTTGGTTAGACATTGTTAAATGCTATCTGTGTGCTGGGTGTAAGATTACCGCGATTTGGGTAGATGTCTACCAAAGGCGCCGTGGTAAAGGTTGGTCCTGAGCCTGCAGTGCCAGGGGGGAGTTAAGTCATTGGAGACATGTCTTTGGAGTGGATATTGGGGCCCCGACTTCTTCTTGTCTGTCCTCTGTTCTCAGCCTCCTGAAGCGAACAGATGCATCCAGGGTCTTCCACAGAGATATTCCTCGGGCCCTATCACGTGCTGGAAGCTGCCGAAGCACTGAGCCAACCCAGAACTTCCAGCTTCCTGAGCTGGTTGTCTCAGGTATTTTTTTAAAGCTATGGAAAGACAGTAAGGCAAGCAGTCTTTCGTTTACTCCTCCCTTTATAGATGAGGGGTGATGAAGGGAGCTCACGTCACCTGGGCCAACCAGCAGCAGAACTCCAGGTCTGCCATTTTCCTTCTCTGTCCCAGCCACCCAGGAAGGCTGTTGGAGCAAGGCTGGATGAGAGTGTGTTAAGTTTGCTGTTCCTCTGAGATTCTGAAGGAGTGTCCACATTTGAAAGGAAGCTCTTCTCCCTGGTCTCAGATAGTGTGGCCTGAGTCATTCAATTAGAGTAAAATAATTGGCAGTGGAGAGTGCCTCTAGCAGTGGTAATTACCTCCAGTGCCTTGTTGAAATAGCCAAGCTGCATTTCAGTTTATGCTGTAAAACCTTAATTATAATATAAACAGCTACCCTTCAGGCCACGGGGCAGCCCTCCCCCGCCTGCCTTTTCTGGCCTGGGAATGGCGCTCCCTCACAAGTGGTCAGGGAGGCCCAGGAGTGCGAAGGCGAGATGTGGGAGGTGAGTCTGCTGCCTGAGTGACGAACAGGAGGACAACACCGCTGTCACGGCCCATCTTCCAGTCAGCAAGCCAAAGCCACATCCCACTGGCAGCACCTGTCCTGGAGACTGAGCAAGGCCTCAGCCTGGCTCCATGCTCCTTGCAAGGTGCTTCAGGGAAGCATCACTCTCCATTTGCCCCCTGCGAGGGGGAACTGAGTCTTCCCTTGACTTCCTGAATCCAACTCCCTGCTTGGATAGGACCCTGTTCAGCTCCCAGGACATGCTGGTGTTCTACCAGACATGGTTCCAAGTGTTTCCCACTTAAACTTCCAAGTACTTCAATATCAGGGGTATTAGTGACTCCATTTGGATGTTGAACAAAAGGTGCCCTGAAAATTTTGTAGAAGACTAGGCTCAAAATGCAGCAACACACACACACACACACATACTCATATACATGACACACACACACACACACACACACACCTGACACACACACTGCACAGACAGACTTAGGCTCAGATGGTTTAGTTCAGGGCATGGGGGAGGGAGGAAGGGTTGGGCACCCCTAGGCACCTGAGAGGCTCGGAGCCGCTGCTGATGGGGAAGCAGGGGTGGAAAGCACAGGGCTAAGGATGCCGATGGCTGCCTTCACAGACCAGCCTACTCCCCAACCTCCGCCCCCCAGGGGCAGCTCTGTGTCACCTGCTGGCTCCATTTACACACTGAGCAGAAGGAACCTAAGTCTTTGAGACAGAGTAAGACAGGGGCCCTTGACTGCCAAAGATGTTTGCTCAACAGTCATGAGCAAGGTGGCTTCTCAGTGGTCCTCAGTTCCGAGTGACCGAGAGTCCCTGAAGAGTGGGCACAGTGATCAGAGGTTCCTTTTGGTTTTCCTTCATTTAAAATTCTTATGCCAGTATAATAGACATGTGTATACAAGAAGACAAATACTTCCTTCATAGAGATCAACGTATATCAACTATGTAACTACATGCAAATGTAGGATATGTGTTTACATGCTTAAGGGTGTTTAGAACTTAAGGTGCATGACCAAAATTTGGGGGTCCACTGAGTTACACAGTGAGCCTCTATCTCTATCTCCCTCCATATATATATGTATACATATATATATATACATATATATATATATTGTGTATGTTCTCGTTTTAGAAGCCATAAGCGTGGGCAGAGGCCTGTCCTGATGACTCAGTTTGATAATCATGGAATATTTCTGAGTCCGATTTCATTTAGCCTTGCAGAGGCCAGGAAACCTGCAGCTACCAGACTATCTGGTTCCAGATCCCTGCTCTAACATCTTCGTTTTGAGGGCATGGATTAGCTGCTCACTTATTCTCCTCAGGATCTTTGTAGACCAGGATCCACTTTCTACTTTCATTTCTTAATTTGTTTGTTTGTTTGTTTGTGTGTGTATGTGTGTGTGTGTGTGTGTGTGTGTGTGTGTGTGCACCTGAATTCATTTATGTGCACTGTGGGTATGCTGGGACCCTTGAGTCCAGAGGGAGTCTCTGGACCTCTAGAACTGCAGTTTCATGCCACAATGAGCCTCCATGTAGATATTAGGATTTGAACCCATGCTCTTTGCAAGAGCGGCAAATGCTCTTAACCACTGAGCCATCTTCCCAGCCCCCAGAACTCACTTTCTCTAGACTCCAGCCTGCTGAGAATTTCAGAGAGGTGGCTGTGGGTGCTTGCGCATGAGTCCCCCTGTCACAACTGCCAGTAAGAGGAGCTTCTACTGATTGTGAAATGGAGCTTCAGAGAATCAAGGGGAAGAGGTGGCATTTCGGGCCCTACCTGGAAGATTCTAAAGCCCTGTGCTGTGATGGAAGCTATTGAAGTTTCTATGGGACCAGATAGGTGTGAGCAGGTATGTTTGTTCTGTTTCTAAGAAACTCCGATTCTCCCCTCCCATCATCACCCTCCTTTCTTCATCTCCCCAAACCAGAACAGAGAACACAGCTCCTCCCTTTCAGCAGGAACACACCCTGCAGGCTTCCCCATGGCATTCTCTGTGGTCTTGCAGCACTGCCAGGACCCCTCAGGATATCCTTGCTCCAAGGAGGGATTCTGGAGCCTTTGGAGCTGCAGACAGGACCAGCAGGAGTGCTGCAAGAAAGGAGGTGCCACTAAGGACTCAGGAACCTTCCACTGGATACAGAATGTCTGGGCAGATGAGACTGGGTTAGACATTACACTGCAGTTCTGCCTGCTGCCTGCTGGCTGCTGGCTACTGGCTGCTGTCTTGCCTCACCATCCCTGGGTGTCATACCCAGATGTTCTAACACCTCATAAAATCCTGGCAACATGTCTTTGTTATGAAGAGCTTGAACCCTCTCGTGAGGCTAGCTTTATCCCCAACCTCCTATCCTCACCACAGCTGCTGGGCGTGTCAGGTGCAGTCCTTGGGGATTTAGGCTCAAGTGGACAGGTGGTGATCATTACCTAAAGAGGAAGCTGCCAGACTAGGGGCATTTCTGCAGGCGTGGAGCAAGCAGCCAGCTCTACTCATCTCCCCGGGGACTGGCGCTCCTGCCTTCCTTGCCAGCTTGTCCTGCCTCCTCTGGACACCACACCAGTTTTCCACGACACTTCTCCCTGATAACAGTGCCACCGAGAGCTTCCTGAAGGGTTTTAGTGTGACAAGTGGCCAGAAACAAAAAATAAGTAAAAGTAAAATTTCCAGGAAAAAAAAAAAGGCAAACTTGCAGAAGCTCCGGGATGCTTTAAACGGTGCACTTAAAACACATTAGGATCGGAATTAAAGTCCTTGAGTGGCCTTTTGTATCTCTATATTTCCTGGGAACCTGACTACAACTTTCACTTCTCCACTCGTTTCCTAGAAATCCTTCTGTAATGACCGCTGAAGGACTGCGCCTGAGTTGGCTGGGGCGGCGCAGGCTGCGCTGGCTTCATCTCTTCTCTCCTGATGGAGCGCAAGGCAGAACGAAGGCTCTCCAGAGACTCATGAAAGGAAGCTTTAAGAAATAGCCAGCCAGTAAAACTGTGGAGTTATGAGGCCTGGCTGGATGGCAGTTTTCTTAACCTTCGAATCCCAACTGTCCAATTACAGTTTACAGGCCCTTGGGGACTGCAGCATTCAGTGAATGAAGGATATCCAATGCTTGTCGGAGGAGAGGTGCACCTTTCGGAACATTGGTGAAAACAGTCCCTGGGGTAGAACCATTTCCTCCAGGCTGCCTTCCGCATCACCTTCATGGATCAGTTTGTCTGGGAATAAATCTCCTTAACTCACTCAGCTAGCTTCTGCTGAGGTATCCTGTGAGACCCCAACCCCTGAATGAACTGTCACAGGAAGGGGCCCATCAATCAATCCTAGGGATTGATCTCCCTAAATTATGATGTCATTAGTCTTCTCTGCAGCAGGAATCATGAACTTAAATAAACTGAAAACTCAAGTTCAGACTCCTGAAGAAGACTGCTTTGGGTTTCTGTGAGGAAGCGGGCTGAGGAAAGGAGCTGTCCGCACAGCCCCAGAATGTCTGTGAATTCAGTGAATTCAGGCGGCTGTTGGCTTTATTCCTGCCTCAGTTTCTCCCCACGCACGCAGAAAGGAGGTGTGAACCCCTCAACACAAGCGGCCCTCTCCCCTTCCCTTTCTTACTGCACCCTCCTTCCTTTCAAAGACTTTCTCCACAGTAAAGAAAGCCTCCCACAGAGGCTAAAAGGTTGGGTTTTGTGTGTTTGCTGCATTTGATTCTGTGTCAGATTGTCTTCTCAGGGGGAACTCATGCCATCTCATCCAACAGAAGTCAGCAGGGTCTCATTAGATGTTTGTGCTGAGGTACGATCCTCATGAAATAAAACTATCAGTCTTCAAAGTTGTTGGGAGTCATGACTTAATCAAAAGTTACACACACAGAAGGGCCTCCACCAGTGCTCAGTCTTGAGAGGCGTGAAGGTGACACAGACACACAGTTGGCGGAAACCCTCGGGGCTTTCCATTTCCTGTAGAACCGTCTAGAACTGAAAGTGCAAGACAGGAAGGCTGTCACTAATTCAGTCAGCACCTGAGCATCTTGTCTGTGGATGTGGCAGCTGTACCCACTGGGCAGATGAGGACAAGGCGAAAGGCTGCTGACAGCCTTGTGCTTCCTTACTCTGCTCTACTTCTGTTCACCAAAGCCCTTTCCTCTCTGCGAGGTCAGGAGCCAAATCCTCCCTGGAGTTTGTGCTCCTGATCTTGCTGGATGGTTATAATTTTTCTCAATGGAATATTTGTAAGATTTACATCCCCATGATGATGCAATAGTCAAGGTAAGCAACTTAAAATAGGAAAGGCTGCTTGGGTTCAGGGTCTCAGAGGAGCTAGTCTATTAACTGAGTGTGTGGTGAGGCAACATGTCAGGTGAAAATACACAGCAGAAAAACTGCTGAGATGAAATGAGGGAGACAGACAAGAAGAGTGAGAGGGACCTCCTCCCAATATGTCCTTCAAGGGCACACACCCCAATAACCCAGCTTCCTTCCTCTAGGCTTCTAGCCATCAGGGTACTACCATCTCTCAAAGTTCTTCAGGACATGGCTCTGGCCTTCCTTACGTAGACCATGGGGGAACGTTTCAGGTCCAAACTACACCGGACAGTCAAACATTGATTCTGAGAAATCTGCCTGCTTCTGCTTTGCAGCACTTGTCATGACTATCTCCTTTAGGTATGGCCTGATAAATGAGCATGTGCAGTGAGTGGATGGTGAGCTAGACCTAGGGAGAGTCTGAACAGAGGGGTGAAGATTAGTGTTTGCTCTGGGAAAGCCATGGATGGATGGAGTGCCTTGAGGCTGCATGCTACGCTTTGTTTAATTTGGTGTCTTTACTCATGTCTGAAGTGTCCCAAGCAGAGCAGAGATGAACACTGAATGCAATCAGAGCACGAGGCTCCTGAGACAGCTCTGGGTAAAGTGTTTATGTACAAGCATGATGGCCTGGGTTTGGACTGCCTGCACCCATGCATAGGCTGGGTGTACAGCAAGATCTAGATACCGGGGGTTAGGTGTTAGAGACGGAATGATCTCCAGAGCTGGCTGGCTGACCAGCTTAGTTGAACGGAAAAATTCATGGTCATGGTGGGACCCTGTCTCCAAGAGAACGGAAGGAAGGAAGAGAGGGAGGGGGAAGAGGGAAGGAAGGAAGAAGAAAAGGGGGGAAGGAAGGAGGGAAGAAGAGAGGAAGGGAGGAGGGAGAAAAGAGGGAAGGAAGGAGGGGAAAAGGGAGGAAGGAAGAAAGGGAGGGAGGGAAGGAGGAAGGAAGGGAAGACGGGAGGAAGGAAGGGAGGGAGAGAGGAAAGGAAGGAGGGAGGAAGGAATGGAAGAAGAGAGAGAAAGAAAGGAAGGAAGAAAGACAGACAGACAGAAAGAAAGAAAGAAAAAGACAGAGAAGGGGAGAGAAGGAGAAAGAAAGGAAAAGAAATGTGGAAAGCAATAGAGGAAAAAGACCCAAAGATGACCCATAGCCTTCATAGAGGAGTGTGCATGGGGAAACACACATGCATACACATGCATAAGACACACACTCACGCACCAAAAAGAGCATATGAGTGTGTTACATACAATTGCTTCATTTTGCGAAATTAGAGATTAAGGCCTGGGCAGATTAAATACCAAGTCTAAGACCGTCAGTGCCACTAGAGCTGTAGAGTAGTGTGAATAGCACAGGGTCAGGCGTGGATGGGATGGCAAGATGGCGGGAGGTGTTGGTTTCTCGCGTCTGTGTACGGCCTGCCTGCCTGCTGCCTACTGAGATGGTAAGAGGGCAGCAGGAGGTACAAATGGTTGTGAGCCAAGTCTATGGCGCTGGGGACTGAACCCAGGTTCTCCAGAAGAGTCATCCCTCCAGCCCTGGTTTGTTTGTTTTTATGTTAAAATCCAGACGCGTCTTTGGTGGTAGGAAAGTCAGTTTTGAGCATGGACGAAAGCGCCGTTTTTCACAAGTGCTGTGAAAAAAGTTCTATCATCCTTCCGCACCTGGGTTTGGCTTCCTCCCCCTCCACTGGCCAGCCAGCACCTGCTAGAAGAGACTTGCTGTCTCTGAGCCCCGTTTTCCTGGGCTGTCATTCGAGGATGTCACAGATCTGGCACAGCCCCCTTAGGGGGTTACAAATAATAATAAGTTGAATTACTGTATGGAAACGGCCAGGTCCGGGCCCTGGGCGTGTGGGGGGAGTGATGCTGCTTCCGGGACAGACACAGCGTGTGGCACAGAACTGCAGGCTGCACTGGCAGTGCCAGCGGGGTGTGTTTCCGGCAGTCACCTGCACGCTCGGCCCCCAGTGATGCAGGAGAGTCTTCAGCCTCCAGGGCTCTCTCACCCACGTTTCTCCTGCAGCCCTCGGAGCACTTCGCTGTGTTGGAAAACAAACAGAAAAATGGTTTCCTTAGAAGTTGCTGCATCTCCTTGTCAAGCTTCTGTTTTCTAAGAGCTCCTTTTTAAGATGTGTGGTGTATGTGTGTGTGAGTGCATGTGTAGAAGTGTATTTAAGTATGTGTGTGAGTGTGTGGTAAGAGTGTATGAGTGAGTGTGTCAGTGTGTGTGTATGTGTGTATGTGTGTGAGTACATGTGTAAGTAAGTGTGAGTGTATGCAAGTGTGTGTGTGTGTGTATGGGGGTGTCGTTTCTTAGGAATTATCGACTTTATATTTTAGGGTCTCTCACTGGGACCTGGGGCTTACTGAGTAGGCTAGCCTGCCACAGAGCCCAGCGATATCTCAGTGCTGGGATTACATGTGCAGCTACTAGACCCAGGTTGTTACATTGGGTCTAAGGATGGAGGTCACAGGCACACACCTGTGCAGTAGGCATTTGACGAGTGAGCTGCCACCCCAACTAGAGCTGTATTTTTATAATGTGAGTTATATTCATTCGTCCTGCTCGTCCTGCATAGTGGTGTTGGTGTCCCAGGAACTGGCTCTTGTCCCTGGAGAGTGACACCCTTCCTGCTGAGTCTTGTGCTGGCTACCTTTGCTGCTTTATTAGATGAGACCTTCCTTCCTGGCTGTGCCTCAGTTTACCCCTTGCTCGAGTCCTTGTTCCTTCCATCCCCCAGTACGATCTCTAAAGTTCCTCAATGTGCATGACAGGAAATAAAATAGTGAGGGGGCATGAGGAGCCAGTGTTCCTGGCAAAGATGAGAGAGGCTGGCTGTGGCATGGGCCTGGCAGAACAGGCTGTGTGCACCCCAGAGACCTGTCTGCTCCCTCCGGCCAGCACTGGGTCAAAGCGTGCCTATCTGTGACCATGCCTGACTCATTCTGCTTTCACATGGGCTCTCATTCTTGTGCTTGATATAAAATGTCCCTCAACATTGTCTCACTCTACTTTTATTAACAGAAGTTACTCCTGGGAACTTTGTTGGAGGGTGCAGGCACACATTGCCTGTCTGGCACTCCGAGTGAGCATACCGGATCATTGTCTTGGAGCTGAAAAGCTTCCGGGTGCCATCGAAAGCATCCACAAACAGCCCCCAAAGTGCCATTGCTGGGATAGCCAACCAATGTGGACGCTGACATAACTCAAAGTATAAGAACTTGTTAGTCACCTGGTCTAGTGGTATGTTAGACTTCCTGTACCAGTATGTGTGCGTGCATGCTTGTGTGTGTGGTGTGCATATATGTATAAGTGTTTGCGTGTGTGTGGTTACATGAGTGTGGATAGGTGTGCCCGCGTGTGTGGAGGCTAAAGACTGACAAAAGATGCTTCCTCAATTGCCCTGCATTTTGGTGTGCTGGATCTGTTTTCCCAGTCCCTGGAGTGATACTTCCTCTGGGCCTGTGATCTCTGGCAGGTCTGGGACTGGACTTTGTGGCTATGAGCCTCCTGCCCAAGTGGTTAGAATACCGTGCGTGCACATTCGTGTTTCTTGAACTCTTGGAGAGGGCCCATCAGAGTCAGCTGATGTTCTGAGGGTGGGTGGCCACGCCCCAGCTACCTCAGTTGATCAGTGCCTTCTCGGGGGTGAGAGGCTGCTGTGGGGTAGGGCATTACAGACTTTTAAAAAGCCTTTCCAATTAATAACTAAAATGTTGTCTCAAAAATAGGTAATTTGAGAATAAACTTCTAGTTCCGACAAAATCGCTGCAGAAGCAAGTTGGTTCCATTGCCGAGATATAAGCGATGTTTGAGGAGAAACACGTTTGGATCCCATCACTCATCCCTCATCACAAATCCCTTCCCTTGTTTCTCCACAGCATGGCACTTTTCACCTCCCACTCCTTTACCTGTATGCCCCAAATCCTTCCCCTGCCCATTCCCTCTCCTGCCATCTCACATTCCCTCCTGTTCCCTTCCTCTGCCCTTGGCCACAGACCCACGCTGTCATTCACAACAGCGCAGCTGTCCTTGGCCAGGAGAATCAGGCTCCTTGCTTTCAGACAGCCCCGGAACAAGGCAGCGACTTTGGTCTCTGGGATCCTCAATAGACAGGACAACAAAGACGTGGTGAAAGAAGGTGTCTTCTAAGAAGTTCACATTACGGCCTGTAGTGAAAGAAAACGCTGATATTGTTACCGCCGCCAGTTTCTTCCCATTGTGCTCCTTGTCAAAAACATGCCCCCTCCAAAGGGACGGGATGCGTTTCAGGACAATTTGAGAATGTTCAGTAACCCAATATTATCTGCATTTCTCTCCTTGTTTCATGTTACTTTCTGATCCTTGAGTTCTCCCAAGTTCACAGTGGTCTGTGACATTATGGTGACTCGCTAACTCCCTATTATCCTTCCAGTCAACGGGAGGACAATGAGTTGTGTTATTCTGTATTCCACCTCCCTGTCATTCAGCGTTTTATCTCCGCTGATACCCCGGTACCAGACACAGAAACCAAAGTAGGTTGTCTTGTCTTCAGGGAATCTTGAATGCCTTTTGTTCGCAGAGGCGTTTTGTATTCATCAGTCAACTGAGGACTCACTCCGGAGAAGCCTGAGTCAGCACACAGCCTGACGGAAAGATGAGGCTTGGGCTGGGGGCTACTCACAGGCGACGCGCCTCTACCGTGTTCACCTTTCGGCTCCACGAGCCTGAAAGGGTCCCCAGTGGTAACCGCCAAAGCCTGCAGCCATAACTGTCACCTGGATGAGCTAATGTGAGTGCCTCCTCTCCACTTTTGATATTAAACCTACTCGCACAGGCACATTTATCTTCCTACTCTATCTGCCAACCTGCAGTGTCAGACATCGGTGATGGAAGTCCAAAGGTGAGGTGACAGGGATCACAGAAACGCTGCTTCTCCCCCTACTTCTTCGAAAGCGGTAATAGCTTTCACTGCTCTCATGCCCTGCATCTTTAGCCATCCCTGGGAAGCTCTCTCACACGGTACAGATGCCAAATGAAGTGGCATGCTATTTGAGCCGCTGAGGAACAAAGTCTTAGCAGATCAATAAACTTGTGTCCAGATAGAAAACATCGGAAGGATGTAATGGCTGTTAATTTGAGGTCATCCATTGCTGACCAGCAAATGTCTAGTCCAATCAGAAAACAATTGATAGACACCACAGAGATGCGAGAAAGGGGAAAGAGAAGAAATGAAAGAAAAAACATCCAACATTACTTTAACAGTTCTTAATAAAACATGCTCACTGTGCAGTAATCGGTTAGGGGGGCTGAGGACTGAGTCATTGCAGTTCCTGCTATGCTCACATGAGGACCAAGTTTGATTCCTGTACCCACCTGAGAGCCTGGCAACACATCTGCAACCCACACTGGGAGGTTCAGGCTATGGCGCCCAGGGAGTCCCAGCCAGCCCATCTAGGCAAAACCGCAAGCTCCAAGTTCAGCGGAACACTAGCTCAAAAACTGAAGTGGAGAGGGAGGCAGAGAGGAGAACCTGCTATCCACCTCACACCTACACATGTAAACACACGCATACACCCTTCCAGACATGTGCACATGCCCTGGAACACAGACAGACACCACGCACACAAACATACACAGAAGAATGGGTATCATTAGGTTGTCTTCACACACAAATATTATATTCTTGGATAGTCTTTGTCCATGCTTTTCTCTTGTTCCCCTACCATTTCCACTTGTCTCCTCCTACCCCCATTCTGGGCCATGCGTGTGGTGTGCGCCTTTAATCCCAGGACTCTGGAGGCAGAGTCAGGAAGGTCTTTGTGAATTTGAGACCAGCCAGGGCTACATAGTGAGACCCTGTTTCAAAATAATTAAGTAAATCCATAAATAAAATAAGTATTCTCACTGAACAGTCTCCTTTCTACTTCCAGACCTTTGTTTAAAATCTACACTCTGCTTATGGGAGAAGGCGCATGGCATCTGTCTTTCTGACTGACTCATTTTGTTTAACGCAGGGCTCTCCTGTTTTGTCTTGCAAGTGATGGAATTTCATTCACCGTCATGGCACAGTGCTCCATCATGTCCATGTGACACATTTGCTTTAGTCATTCTGTGAATGGCACCTAGGCAGAGCTCCTATTCCAGACAATGTGTGTCTACAGGGGTCTCTGAAGCGTGTTAGCTGAGCTCTTTGGGGCACATACCCAGGAGTGCTACAGATGGCTCATTTTAGTGTTTTGAAGGTTCTCAATACTGGTTCTGTAGTTTATATTCAAATCAGCAGTGAACCAGGATTCCTCTTCCCCCTGGTTCTCACCAGCATTTGTTATGATGCTAATTCAACCCTGGACCTGGGCACGATAGGCAAACACACATTATATTCTAACCCTTAAATATCCCTTGCAGTAGCTAAATATTCAGAATTCCAAAGTTTACAGCCAACTGCTCTCTTACCATTTGAGGGAAGCTTTTATTTCTTCCAGTATTATTTTTTTAATCTAGACCTGGACTGCCTTGGCAAGAAGAATCTACTCCCATGGTAAAAATGTACATAGACTGTAAAAACAGTAAATGGTGACTGGAAAGATGCGTTAGAGGGTAGGCGTGCTTGCTTCCATGCCTGATAACCCAAGTTGAATCCCGTGACACTCATAGTAGAAGGAGGCAACCAACTCAAGTTGTCACCTGACTTCCACCCTCATGTCCTGGTGTGTGTGTGTGTGTGTGTGTGTGTGTGTGTGAAACATGCAGTGACTGCTTTGTGTTCATCCCAGCTAATTCATACCAGGAAGAGGTAGTAAATAACTACTGTTTACTTCCTATCTATTACCTCAGGAATGTCCCCGGGCATTGAACATGCAAATATGGAAAAGAGGGCCAAGAAATGTATTTATAAATTTAACTATAGTTGGTATGTTTTATCAACTCCATTATTGTCTAGTTCATGGCTATCCAATGCCATTTCCGGCCAAGTTAATGCTCAGCTAGACAGTTCTTTAAAGAAGGGTTAGTGAGAACTTGCCTATATTACGGAAATGAGAAGCATCTATCTAGTTGGCCCAGAGCAAAGAGGGCTTCACTCAGAGTCTCTCATAGGCCCCTGTTATGATGGTGGCCTGTTAAGCAGGTCACCTGTGTTAAGCACATTGCCCATGTTAGGAGGGCTGCTGCCCCTGTCTTCAGAAGAAAAAAAAGTATGATGTGGCCATTTTGGCGACTTCTGCCAGCAGGGAGCAGAACCCAGTGTAGGAGCTGCTTGGCTTTTACCATCTGAGCATTGACTTAAGAGTTCTTGGTTTCTGAGCATGTCTAACTTCAGAGCACAGGAGAGATACAAATGTTTAGGAAGTAGTTGGCTTTGTTGGGAAGTACCCTCCCCAAGCTTCTCTGAACAGAGGCCTTTGCCAGCTCTCCCAGTCTGCGTCTACAGCTGAGATAAACAACATAGCCACAGACAACCTGGGAAGAGAAGGATTTGTTTCATCCTGTAGCTCACAGTCCGTCACTGAAGGAAGTCAGGGCAGGAACCTGGGTGCAGGAACCGAAGCAGAGGCCATGGAGGGGTGCTGCTTGCTGGCTTGCTCCTCTTGACTTGCTCAGCCTGCTTTGCTATGCACTCAGGACCACCAGGCCAGGCATGGTACCACCAACAGTGGGCCCTCCAACATCAATCACCAGTTAAAAAATTGCCCACAGGCAGTGTTGTGAGGCCATTCCTCAGTTAAGGTCTCTTCTTCCCAGGTGCTGTGGTTTGTACCTAGCTGACAAAAAGCAGCACACCAACTTAACGAACAAGTAAAATATAAGTGCCTCATGTCCAGCCTGTGTGCCTCACAAGCAGCTCCTGTGGTCCAGCGTCAAGATGCTTAGGCTCTACACTGGCCCCCTCAGGGAGGCCCAGCCTCATCAGTCGGTGCCCAGGCTCTTAGGTCTATCAGAGGCAAACTCAGCTCTAAGCAAAGTAAATAAAAAAGCAGGGCATTAGGAGCCTAGGAGAGCACAGCTATGCAGCTCTGCCCAACCCTGAGGCTCATTTGATGAAGAGGCAGAGGTTCTTCACAGCAAAGAAAACAGAAACAGAAAAACTGAAGCTTTTACACCAAGGGCCTCGGGGGTGGGGTCTCGTGCTACAAGACTGCAATCCAAACAGTAGCTCCTCAGTCTGCTTGAGCTGTCTTCCTAGAAGTCACCCCGAGAGAGACTAAAATCTTCAAGATCTGCTGTGCCACAGAACTGGAGGAGAGCAAGGCACTCCCCAGGCAGCCTATAGACCCAGAAGACCCAGAGCTTGACTGTGGCCTTAGCTGGAGCAAAACTGTGCACTGAGTCTTCCATTTCCTTCCTTTGAGGCTCCCCACCCCCATGCTCCGTGACCTCAAATTCACAGGCTCTTGTTTAGGTGGGGGTACGGAGGTAACCAATGAAACCCACTCACACTCACATGTAAATGACCCAAATGTGCGAGCAGGTTAAATTTTGCAGAAAGGGGGTAATGCTGAATGGAGTTCAGGGTTCATTGGCTCTAGTGTGGGGGAACAATGTATCAGCCTCTTAGAAGATTTTTTTCTTTTCCCTAAATTAAGTTTCCTATCCAAGAAGGTACAGAGCTTTCCTTGCGTTCTATCGTTAGCCAGATCCACAGGTCCAAGACAGTTCCAGGGTCTCCAGGTGTCTATACTTAAAATGGTCTCTGGAGGCTGCCCTAGGGCACATCAGGCCCCTGCTGTACTCTAGCCCCTCTCAAATAGAACCCAGCTCCAAATGGGTTGGTGACGAAAAGGGGAAAAGAAGAGTTGGAAATGTCTATAATGGAGAATTAATTTGCCCAGGGTGAGGCCGGCTCTAAGCATTCATTTGGGAAAGTCGCCTGGATGTTTTCATTAATTCTGTGCACCTTCCTGCCATCAACTGGAAATAACATTTCACTGGGTAAGTTTTTCATTTTCACAAGACCATGTTCTTTCACTAAACTTATTTATCTAGCAGAGTCCTGATGTGATGTAATTTGAATAAGGACAACACTGAGTTGGTGTAATTATTTCTTAATATTTAAAAGCTCCCTTGGCTAATGTGTTTTCGGAGACAAGCTGTTAAATCATTAGGGATGGTGTTTTGCAGCCTTTTTCTAAGCAGCAGCTAATGCGGACTTGAGCTGTTGGGCCAGAAGACCACCCTTGCTCGCTCCCCATTAGCACGCTGGTAATGAGCAGGCTGCTCTAGCGGGCCTTACTGCCAGGCTTGCAGTTCACAGATGTGAGGATAACAGAAAACTCTTATGTAAAGAGGAAGAGTGAGGGACGTTTCCTTGTCACGCTCTGCAAGCAAAGGAGAGGACACTTCCGGAAGCTCACACCCACACAGGGCTTCCTCAGGTGGTGGTGTGAGACTTGGGCATAGAAGAACAGGAAAGAAATGATTTACCTAAAGGACCCCAAGCCGACATATCACAGAGACGCTCGCATGTCAGCGTTTACTCTATAACTGTTCACAAGAGCTAAGTGATAGAGCCTACCTGGGTGTCTAGCAACAGAAGGACTCCCAAGGAAAATATGGTGCACACACAATGGAAAACAATTTCAGCCATAAGTAAGAATGAAATTATGTCATTCTTAGAAAAATGGTGCCACAGGAGACCGCATATTACGTGAATTAAGTTAATTTCCAGAAAATATCTTTCTCATTTGTGGTTACTAGATTTTATGAGGTATGTAAAACTGTGCATTATATGTGACATGACAGTGGAAGTGAAATTGGCAGGAAGTAGGGAAGGAAAGTGACGGACAAGAGGGGAGGGGCCCAAATGGGGAGAATAGGTGGATATCTTTAGTGCTAGTGTCTACTTATACAAAAGCATCCTGTGTGTAACGAGTACACAATGAGAACATTTCATATACTGTTATTGTGTGGTAAGACCCAGGGAAAGGCATGGTTGATACAGCTTTGGGAAGCCGACTCGAGAACATCCGTGCCCCTATCGTGTGTATTGCTCTAACATGCTCCACACACTGTGACTTAGGCCACCCTTCTTGTCAAAGTTCTGGGCATGAGGTCCAGCACAGTGGGTCCAGTAAGGACGCCTCTCTTGCAGGGAGTCGCCTTCTTGCTTGCCTTTACATGGCAGAGAGTTCTGGTGCCTCTCCTACTCCTTAGAAGGGCACTAATTCTATCATGGGGCCTCATCCTCCTGACCCTGTCTAAGCAAAATGACCTCCCAAAGGTCACGGTCCTATTGTGTTGCAGGCTGGGCCTCCTAAATGTGAATTTGCCGGAGAGGGCAGGTGCAGTCCCACTACCGCACGTGGTTCTGGGCTGTCAGTGAGAGGCAGGAGAGAATCTCCCGGCAAACAGGCAGTTTGGGTGTTTGCTTCCAATTCTTCTTCATAACACAGTGCCTCCTTAATTATTCTGCACGTCGGTGGAAAAACAAGAAACACAGGGGCTGAGGTTTGGGTTGAAGGATCATCACCAGGATGATGTTCTTGGTCAAGTTGGACTAGTCTATGGATGGAAATGAGCATCACCTATGAAGGCTGGAGCATAATCCCACATATCCAAGTCACAGTTGCACTGTGTTGTCCCATGTTGGGGTCATCTGGTGACCTTTGAGCCCAAAGTCATTGTTCTAATGGACTATGGCAGAGGAAGAACGGAAGAGACACCAGACTGGAAAAGGCACCAACCTTGTCTCAGACACCACCAGTCATTTTAGCAGAAGTTGCACAGTTGCACAGAGGAGCCCGCAGATCACCCTCCAAGCAGAGAGCCCATGGTGGGAAGAGACTACAATCTCAGTCCAGCATATTGCTCTGAGCAGAATCAAGCAACTTCTTCAGCATTAGTGGGCTTCACATGTGGGGCTTTTGTGGACTGCACACCTGGGGCTTCCTGGGGAAGCTCAGCCTGGCTCTTACCTCCTAGGATGCTCTTCTAGGCCTGTATCCCCAGCAGCCTCCACCTCCATCCCGCATCCGTAGCAAATGTCAAGAAGCCCAGTGACTCTGCTAAGCAGGTGAAGCTTAGCAGGAAGAGAATTCCTCACCTCTTTTCTGTTGACACTGCTGTTATTTTGTCATCTTGGTTCCACTTTAATGCAGCCCCCTCTGCATGAGTTGATGATGGTGACACACTTAGGATGCTTTCCTAGGAGATCAAACAAAATGTGAGGGGAAGGAACCCTCTTAAAGTCACACACACACACACACACACACACACACACACACACACACACACCGCACAAAGCAAGTTTTGAAATGTGTGGTTTATCTTCTCTCTGAGATGTAATTGTAACTCCAAGGATGCACTCACCAGAAATCGCTGGAAAGGAAAAGGAACTGGATAGGTGGGTGTGTTAATTTTGAGGACTTGAGTTTTGGAGGCCTATCATTGGCAGGGATATTTTCCTCTGAGGCAGACCTTCAGAAAGAGAAGAAAACAATTTGGATGAGAAGAAGTAGCTGCTTAAGGGACAAATGGCTACAGTACTCCTTTACCAAACAGAAAGCCTCCTAGGTTCTTTATCCCAGGTTCACTTTCCAAAGAAGGCCAGGGGCTGTGGTGTGAATGAAGACTCTGCACAGGATGTGCTTTTCCTGGTAGGGTACCCTCCATCCTTGCATCAGTCAGCTCTCTGCTGCAAACTAGGAATTCAAATGCAGACAGGACAAAGGCCCAGCCTCTACCCATGACGGTGTGTAAGCTACAAAGACAAGCCAAGGCCCTCCAGCATTTCTAAGGAGCAGAATGAAGCAAAAGGGTAAGGGAGCCGCACTAGGGACTGTGCGGGCTGTGACCTCGTGGGGTAGAGCATCTTAGCCAAGGGCCACAATACAGGAACCTAACGCCACAGCCACCAGGATTTACACAGTTTTAATCACTTTCTAATAGAGCAAACATACAATAAACCTCAACAAGTTCAGTCTATGGGGCTCAGTGGGTAAAGTGCTTGGTGTGTAAGAGTGAAGGCCCAGGTTTAGTTCCCAGAACACGTGTCAGCTGGGCATGGTAACACAAATCTCTGTCAGCACTCCTACCCAGAAGGTGGGTATTGGAGATGGAAAAATCCTCAAAAGCTCATGGGCCATCTAGCACCCCCCCACACACACAGAGACATCGGTACACACACTGATACACTCAGACACACTGACACACAGCCAGAGATCATCTCAAACAAGGTAGACCATGAGAAGCAACACCCCCAAGCTGCCCTCCAACAACCACATATGTTCCACATCATACATGAGGCTGGATTGTACTCATATTCATAGATCTGTATACATACACACAAAGAGAGAGAGAGATCACATATGAAAGCATAAAAACATAATTGCAGCTCTGCAATGCTAAATACCCACGATGATTTTTAGGCTATTTGGTACTTGAAAGTCTCCTAACCAGTAAGGAACCCTCTCCCCCTAAAAAACCCATTGGTACTTGAAAATGAACTTGGCCTTCACTATAAAGACAGACCTTCTAGTGTCAGGGAATATGCAAATATTCATCTCCTGATTGGCAGATCCTCACCTCATTCTTAGAGTGTAGTTTTACCTTAGGGAGGATTAGTGAACGTTTGTTTGCTGGGCACACCTCTTCATAATGGTGACCTGGAAAAGGGCATTTCCAGTGTCTTCGTAACTTGCAGTGTTTTTCACCAGATTTTAAAAGACTTAAAGTTATTTTGGAGTCCTCAGCTTGTGAGCAATGTAGGCCCTCCAGTCGCGAGGACAGTGAGAATGCTTTCTGCCTCCCATGATGCGCAGGACCTGAAGAATCCCCACCCGGGGTCATCTGCAGTTCACAGTCCTTATCTGTGTTTGGAAGGACTGAGGAGGTGTAGCCTGGTGAAGAGAACATTCCAGAGAAACATAGTTACCCTATCCAAATTTGTGAAAGGAATCCTGGAAAAGGGCAGATAAGGGAGATAAATCTTATTAGATTTTTTTGGTTCCTTTTCCTGTTGCTATGATAAAATACCCTCACTAAAGTGATTTTTAAAAAGAAAAGTGTTTTGCTTTTTCTGGTCCCAAGTTCAGACCTATAGTTGGTGATGGGAAGTCAAGGCAGAAGGAACCTGGAGCAGCTGGACGCATCGTTCTCCAGCCACAGAAAAGAGGAGTACATGCCTTCACAGTTCAGTATCCCAGCAAAGGACCGGTGATGCCCCCAGCACTGGGCTCCTCCCACCTCAATTAACAAGCTATTTATCAAGATAATGCTCCACGGGCATGCCTATAGGCCCTGTTTCCCAGATGATTCCAGATCCTGTTAGTTAACAATTAACACTAACTGTCAAACTGAGCAACTGCTACATCACAGGCATCTCCTCGGGCCCTGTTTGGTCCTCCAAGCAGCCTTATGAGGCAGTTAATTTAGATTAAGAAACTAGAACGGAAGACTCAGTAATTGTACATCAGGTGGTAAAGTAGCAAGGTCACACTTGATCCTAAACCAAACACACATTTTAAAGCCCTGCTATAACCCGAGATCATTCTACTCAGAACCCCTGGGTCAACAGACAGATATTACAGGGCAGTAGATTTTATTCCTCTAAATATAGCAGGAGAATTACAAGAGTCCAGAGAAGGGAGGTTTCCTGTAAGGGAACGGACAGTGAGAGAGTTGATTTTTGTCACTGGATGTTCTCCACATGGATCATCATTTTCCGACAGAGCTCCCTGAGTCACAGGAGGACAGGATAAGATGTGAGGGAGAGGGTGAAGTGGGTTCTGGGATTGAATAAGCTCTCCAAATGAGAAGCTGCAACCTGCCACTCACCACACATCTGTGAAGATCTTCTTGGAGACCCTCAAGTACTAATCATGAGCTGCGGGCCTACCATGTGCAGAACTTATCTGAACCTTGAAAGTGCTTTGCTGAAGTACCGACAGGGACCAAGCTTCCAAACAATGAGCTCAGGAAGCCTGGTAGTGGAGTGGTCAGGTCAGCCTGGGAGGCTTGGGTCAGAAGACCTTCCTAGCCCCATCCTTCCTCCCTCCATACGTTTACCCACTGAGTCAGAATCTCTGATGATGCTCCAGGTACCAAACCAAGGAGGACACCAAGGGCGTGGGGATGAGTGAGACCTGACCTCCTGGTTCTCCTTCCCACTCAGGAAGGACATCACGCTGCCTCCCTGCCTTGCTCTCATCTCTCCCCATACACCCTGAGCGCTCTGGCCCTGCATGGCTGAACTTGCTTCCCTCCCTCAGGCTCCCTTCCTCCTGTCTGTGTGCAGCCATCCCTCCTTCCCTACACACCTCTGATCCCTATTGCCCTGTTTTAGGCTTTCTCTCCTTATGTGTCACCACCTAGCATCCAACATGATAGAGACTGTTGTTTTGATCGGCATGTATCGTCATCAGAATCAGAGGCTCGGTAAGGGCAAACACTATCATTTGTTTCACTCGGCGATTTATCTTGTAACAGTTACTCAGGGCTCTGACAAAATGTCTGGCAAAAGCAACTTATCTTGGTTTATAGTCTGTGATACAGCTGGTCACCAACTGCGGGGAAGCATGGGCCAGAGTGACTCTAGGCTGTGGGGAGGAGCGTGAGGCCACTGCTTACATGCTGTCTGCAGTCAGGAGAGAAGGACCAGGAAGCAGTTGGTTACACTCTTCATGGACTTCTACTTGGGATTCTGGTTGAGGTGAGTCATGACAGAGTGAAGGAACGAAGCCCAGCGTTCCTGTCCTCATGGAGGAGGGCTTACCAATGTCTTCGTAGGAGGCAAGCTTGTGGGATTCACAACTAGAGTTTTATTCAGTATAAACAGAATCTCAAAATCACCTTAGCGTATAGATATTGTAACCAGCAGCAGGTTTTCAAAAATCAAATACTTCACGAAGGACATCTTATGTTTGGAAGACATCTTACCCTTTAAGCACATTGTCCTTCACTCAAACCCAACTGAAGTCGCCAGGTCTGCAAGAGCTAAGCTTGACCCAGAACACAATTACAGTCTATTTATATTTTAATATCTGAAGACCTGAGTCAGGTGGCCTTGCTCGAAATCTAAATATGTCTAGGTGCTACCCACTCAACGCTTCCAATTAAATAGAGTAAAGGTCACCCTGGCTTCACCATCACTTTTGCTTTTGCACAGGAGCAAGGACACTTTCAAGGTGGGTGTCTCCTTCCCAGGCTGCTCCCACTCTTCCTGGCAGGTGCGGGCAGGGGACTGGGTAAGTGTGGCGGGGCAGGTTGCCTAGCTGCTGCCACGCTATCTGCTCCCTGTATCTGCAAATACAGTAGATCACACTGGAGTTGGGATACAGGAAAATTAAACTTTTTCTTTGATAAATGAAGGCTAAGCTCTGACTGGGGATCCCAGTCAGCTCTTCGTCCCTCAGCCTCTCTGCTTGGAGTCTGATGTTTGCTCTCATTGCCATCCTCTACCTGAGAAGAGAAAGGGCAGAGAGGCAAAGGTTCACCCCAAATCCAGGTGTAAACAAGCCTGTACATTTATAGAGTGGCCATGTATTGTTTCGTGTGTGTGTGTGTGTATGTGTGTGTGAGAGAGAGTGTGTGAGTGACAATTAAATATGTGTATTGTGTGTTTGCGTATGTCAATGTGTGCATATGTGTGAGTGCGTGCATATGTGTGTGTATATGTGAGTGTGTGTGTGTGTATGTACATGTAACAGGCTGTAAGTGAATTAGAATAGTTAATATGGGCTTTGAACTTCTGCCAGTTGCTTCTATTTGCATTGTTGCATTTATCCATTTCCAAACATTAGAAGATCCATCTATCAGATTCTGTGTCAATCCGGCACATGGATAATTTGTAAAAAAGCTTTCCTTCAAACTGTTCTGCGGTTTTTCTAATCTCCTCGCTTTTCTCCTTTTCTAATCATATAACCTTGAAGTCGAAAGACGCAGCCTGTGATAATCTGTGTACACTGCCTTCATTATTATCACAGACAATTCTGGAAAAAAAGGAAAAGAAAACACACACACAAAACACATACCCTGAACCTCCCTTCCGCCCCCACACATTCAAAGCTGCCTTTAAAGTCTCGATTTCTCGCAGTTCAATCACACCCGCATTCGGCCGACTCATCACACAGAAAAGTGTTCGGGAACATAAGGGGATATTGACTTTAAAAATTTACTGGCGAGGCGTTCAGAGCCTGCAGGAATGTCAAAACTCCAACCTGCATTTTGATGTTTTTGCCTCCGGTTAGTCTTGACTGACATGCTTGGAGCACTTTAGTCTGTGCTTGGGTATCCATTAACTGCCCTTGACTCAATGTTATCCGGGCCTTTGCAGGGTTTCAGTGGCTTCGATGCCCCCAGGTGTAAGGAAAACTCACACCCTGCTTTAAGGGACCACATTGGCTAGTCCTGGCTTCGTTAGGGGGGCATTGTTTGATCCTAAATAATGAGAGCCTGTTAATTATTATTCCGATAATTGGGCCTCATGTGGGAGCATGGCAGGCCGGCAAGAGGTGTTTGAAAAGGAAGCAAGTTGGGGAAAGGAGAAAGAAATGTCAAGGTTGAGGCGTCTTTGACAGGAGTTTGTTTATATGCACAGCGTTTTCACCTAAGTGGGGACCAGAGGGGCTGGGGCCGGGGCAGGCTTCTACTTACTTCAGCTAGGTGGATGGCAAAATTACTGCCCTGCACAAGCCACTCACCAAGGCTCACCCACCCCTTGACTGAACCTGTAATTCCATGCGGCATGACAGGGGTATTGGTTTCTTTAGGTGGGGAGAGAGATGACGCAGGGAGCAGGAAGCTGTATGTGTCACCCTGCTCTCCAAGGAGGAGACAGAAGTCACTTTCTCTGCATGCTTCCGGTTTTTCTGCTTTCTTTTCACCTATAGCATGACAACCAAGTCCACACAAGGGAAGGTGATAGCTCTGCTGCCTGGCCAGACACAAATGCCTCAAATGCCAGGGGGACCTGAGGTGGCCGAGGGTAGATGGCTTTGGGGTAAACAGTGGCTACCGAGAGGTATCCTTAAATCTTAGAGGCACTGTGAAAATTTTTGGCTTTCAGATTCTTGACATTTTGGAATGACAGATTGGAATTTTTTCTGTATTGCATGCATTCTGGGCTTGTTCTCTCTCTGTGAAGTAAATGCTGTGTTACCACATCTGTGTTCTTTTTCATCTATTTATTGTGACACCAAGTAATTGTGTGAGAGAAAAAGTCCACTCCCCAGAATATCATGTCTTTCTCTGGGATCTACATAAGCCCACCCAAAAGAAGGATTGGGCTTGACAGAGGCCTCCATGAAAAGCGGGAGGAGCGTTTGGGGAAGGCAATCTGGCATTTGAAGCATTGACTGGGTTGTTAGACTTACTTAGACTCTGGGTACCGCTGGCCAGCTGAGATGAGAGCTGGCCTGCCTGTAGACCAGGTGACAGTGACCGACGGGAAGAGAAGAGACAGAGAGAAGGTCCTCACTCGTTTTGAGTGCCAGCACTATGTTCACCTGACTTTGCTTGTCTCTACATCTCAGTCTTCCAATTAAACTGGAGAGACTATCAAAAGCGCATGTTCAAAACGGTCGAATACCCCGGAGCTCTGGACTTGCCTGAGTCTTCTTCATAGGCTCTGTGATTCTCTTTTGTAGGTGTGAATGTTCTTTGAGATGCTCCATGGGCTGCAGAGCAGGAGGAAAGGGTGGGAGGGCCAGGGGCACAGTATTGGGGAATTGAAGAGTTAGTGGCCAAAACAGGCTACCTTGCCTGTGATCTCTCAACTGTTCCCAACAGCTTCAATACATCTCCTACATTCAGCCAAATGACAGTGAGCTGTGCTAGAACTTTCCATGCTAAGTGCAGAGCCATTAAAGTGCAGAACAATCTTGGATTCCGTGCACAGGGAGGTCTGAAGGCCACTGTTGGCCAACAGAGTCTTGGAGGTGATACCAGCAATGGGAGAGGGCTTGTCTTACCCCTCCATTCACTACGTGACCTTGAGCTGGGGTTGATTCTCCTTCTGGGTGGTAGAGTTGATTGTCTGGGATGATGGAAAGCTAGCACAAGATTAAGACGCCAAAGCAGTGGTTCTCAACCTGTGGGCTATGACCCATCAGGGGTCACATATCAAGTATGCTGCATACCAGCTATTTAAATTATGATTCATAACAGCAGCAAAATTACAGTTATGAAGTAGCAATGAAATAATTTTATGGTTGGGGGGTCATCACAACATGAGGAACTGTATTAAAGGGTCGCAGCAATAGAAAGATGGAGAACCACTGTCTAATGCAAGTTGTACACACAGAATGCCCCGTTGACTTATGATGGTGGTGTCTTTACCAGATAAACGAGGACAGTGGGGACTCACAACGCTGTCTTTGCCGGGCATCTCACCGTGTGTGCTCTCATCCTTACATTGCCGAGGGACTCACTGAAATGTATATAAAGACATAGATGTTTCTTTCCCAGGACATACTCCCTGGAGTTTAGAACCAGTACCCAGCCCTGTGCCCCACATACGTCTCAATGTAAACAGTATAAGCTAAAGTTTGGAGCCTAGAATAAGGGTTTGCCAGCTCCCCGGGGTCTGGCTTGACCTGGTAAGTATCCAGAAGTCAATCTTAGCTTTCCTTATAAAAATACTCCAGAAGAGTTTTCCAAACACTGTTTCCAGTCCATGCCACCTTTCCCCTCACTCACGCTGGGGCAGCCTCAAAGGGTAGTGAGCTATGTGCTCCCAGGATTGCCAGAGAGGTGTGATCACATCCAAGATCAAATTATGTGGATTTGTTTGCATGGTTCTCTGAGCCCTTGAGTCTCTCAAAGAAAGAGCCTTCGTCTTTTTCTTCTCTTTTCTGACCACATCAATAGCTAACTGACAGTTCAACATGATGTTTCATCTAGCTAAATGGTCACTGTCTGTCTTGAGGTTGCAATTCTTAAATTTAAACACATAACACATGATCATGGACTCCGGGCCAGAGACACTCCTGCACGGAATCGCTGTTTAAAAGAAGAACTAAAACTCAATCCACTTCCTCCTAGATGCAGGCAATCTCCTTTCTATTGACCAGTTTATAGTGATGATAACATTCTCTAGGGCACATGCTTGCCAAGGCCTTTGGTGCCTTTGAACGTGGACCAATATTTCCACTTGAGTGACAATGACTCAGAGCAGCTGCTCTGTTCTCCTCATGGATGAGAGTTTCTGCTTCAGGGATGAATCCCGGGAAGCGGATCTTATAGCAAATACTTTTCTGTCTCCCCTACTCCCTCTCACATAGTTAGGAAATGCTTCCTTTTTTTTTAAACCTAGGGTGATGTTGGCAAACTGTCCAGACTCAGTGTTTCCTGTTGGACACAGAGTATCACAGCTCAGTGCCACACTCTCTTTCCACTGCAATGTTCTCTTGGAAGGAGGTCTTTCTTGTATCCTACTCACCAAAAATGATGGCCAGAATTACCCGTGATCAAAGTATGACAGGATAAACTGAAAACGAAAGTTAATATCTAGACCCTGCTTTTTAACCAAACCAGAGCCAGGGATGAGCAATCTGCAATGCAGACGGTAGTGCCCTCCAAACCTTGATCTGCTGGCCCTCATTCTACATGGGCAACATTGGCATTCTGGATAAGGTGTCTCCTCCCAAAGGCCCCCTCCTGTCACCCACTTTGCATCCCAAGGAAAAGTGATTGGGCTGGTCATCTCTAGCAAATACCCAGAGCTCTTAGATCACTATGGTTAGGATTCTCTGCATCAAAAAGGTTGTTTTATTGTTTTGTTTTGTTTTCCTTCAGAGAACTGAAAACCATGCTTCCCAGGGAATTGCTTTCTGGCCTGGGATATAACACTTTCTTTAATAGTCATAGTTAGCAAGGGCCTCTGGGAGTCTATTCATTCCGGAGTAGGCAGTAAGGGCTGGAGTGAGGAGGGTGTGAGTGGGCTAAGAGCTTTATCAAGAATCCCTTTCTCATTTTTCTTGTCACTGCTCTGGTGGATAAGATTTAACTCGACTCCAGAGAGTGCCATATCATCTTAAAGGACATTTTTATCCCAATTCCTGGTTCTAAGTGATTTTCTGAAACTTCTGTGACTTTGCAAACACACCCACCTGCAGTGGCCCATGGGCTAAGAGCACCTGTGGTGACATCAGGTGGGACAGACTGCAGGAGGAACAGTTGCTAAGCCAGCACGTGTGGCCTTGGGTTCCATTTGTGCTAACTTGACAGTCCATGGGATAGCTCAGAATTCTTCTGGAGAATCTTCTAACATCTAACTTCCTCAGAAACTGGGCCTGAATATACAAACAATGCCATTAAATCAACAAATACTTCACATCAAACCAAAAAACACCAGACCCTGTCCCAGACTCTGGAAAAGAGATTGGTGGGCCTTTTGGACTCTAGTTATCTAGAAGGGAAGGGAGGCACAATTAATAACTGTCATGCAGCTGAAGGAAAAACCTAGAACAACCAATAACTAAATGTAAATTTTTCTTTTCTCAAGTAGATTAATATGTCAAATTGCACTGTTGGATTTTTTTTTTTTTAAATCCTGTTTCCATTTGGTTCTGTTTTGTTTGTTGGTTTTTGTTTTTTGAGTCAGGATTTTTCTGTGTAGCCTGGGCTGTCCTTGACTTGCTTTGTAGATCAAGCTGGCCTTGAACTCACAAACATCCGCCTGCCTCTGCTTCCCGAGTGCTGGGATTACAGGCGTGTGCCACCGTGCTCAGCTATTGGTTCTTTCTTATTGGGTCTTTGTCAAGGACCAATAGGTACTGAGGAAGTTGTAAGGATCCCAGTGTCCTATAGAAACAAGCCGTTCCCTCCACACCTGCAGAACAGTGCTTGAGAAGCAGCAGGAGGTATGAGCGTCTACCTCCAAGAGTTTTGTGCTTGCATGTGCACATTCAATGTGCGCTGAGCTGTGTGTGTGGTCTGCCTGTGCACATGTGTGTTGTGATTGAGGAGTTGGTCTTCACAACTTATAGAGAAAGCAGACATCTCAGAGAGTATCCATCCTACTCTACATCCTGAGCCCCCACACCAGAAGTACCTTAACCCTGGGAGGTCAGGCGCCCACGCTCTCAGTTTCTAAGGCTCCTTAGCAGATATACCTTAGAATGTTTTGAGGGAGTTTTTGGCGTGAACCATAGTGTGGGGTCCGATAAGTGGCCAGTGGCTCCCTCTCCTGAATTCTTGTCACCATTGGGCATTACTGTCTGTGAAGCTTCCTGCAGGCGTCATTTTCACCGAGCTGGTAAAGTGTACGGGCTATGGGAAGAGGCGCCACGTTTGCTCGGCTGCTCTCACACTTAGAAGAAATGCACAACAGAAAATAAGTTATCTTCCACGGCTGCGGCCTCTGCTCTCATCTGAGCCAGTGAGAGGCACACTGTTGGTGGGCATGTCCAGTTCACAAATGAAATGCTGGACACGGAACAGAAGCCATTTGAACTTTAGTGACAGGAGTGCTGTCGCGGCTTGGAGCCATCACATTCTTAAGGCTGGAGAGTGGCCACTGCTGACCACCTGGACACCCTGGGCCAACGTGGTCACTGCTACGCTGTGCTTTTGATAGAAGAGAGCATAGAAGTAGGGAAATGTGTCTCGATAAAGGGGAACAAGAGTGAAGTGTAGTGGGAGGGCAATAAATGCCCCAAATGTCTCCAAAATGGAACAATTTTACAGTAGGTCAGAGTGCCAGTGCCGTGGAAGGGTGAGAGAGATGGTGGGGTAGGGAGAGGGAAGGAGGTGGAGGAGGAGGAAGAGGAGCAGAAGAGGGAGGAGCGAGGAGGAGGGGAAAGAGAGAAAACCTTAAAAAAATAACCCCTGACTTGCCCACTTTCCCATACTTCCCTTCTGCTTCCTCTTTCTCCCCTCCCTCCTTCCCTTATCTTCCAGAGGTGATGCTCATTCCTTCCTAAGATCACCCTGGGAAGGCAGAGCTACCTTTCAGAGCCGATTGCCAGGACAAAGAATAGACACACTTTCTGGGCTCAGGCTTCCTGAGTTCTGTCGCCTAATGAGTGATCCCAATTGCTTGGTAGTGGTGACGCTGGATTTCTGTTGACTGCATCCCCAGTTCTCAAAACACAGCAAAAAATAGGCAGCACTCCTAGTCTATGGTGAGAGAGCTGAGCGGTGTGTCTGAGGTGTTATGATTACAAACTAACACAGCCCCTTTTCTGTGGAGGCCCCTGCGGGTAGCTCACAGGAGCCCAGCTCTTCAGTCTGCTGCCTGCTCTTGGTTAGGGCTAGCGCAAAGAGGCAAGCAGGGGCCATTGTTGTGCTGCTTGATCCACAGTGTATACATATGGTTAATTTTCCTATTTGGAGGCCCCAACATTTCAAGAACAAACCAGCTAATGGCCCCAAAAAGCGTTCTCTCACACTCTATCTAAAACAGCCTGTGAGGGGCCTGGGAGCGCCTCATTGCTCTACCAGTGACCCTCTAGCGCCCTAGACCACCTTTGAATAAAGAGCCCTGGATTTTCAATATTAACTCTGACAATACTGGGACATAAAGCTGTTAAGGCTGGCCCCTAGATCAGAAAAGAGAACTGGATCACATGTCTGGCTGAAGCCGAGGAGGGGGAGCATTAGGTCAAGCCACAGAAGGAAGGTTTCCAACTTGATCACAGCCAATCAGCAGCTTTGCCTGTTTTTTTGTCTCTCATTCCTATGGTTTGTCACCCTCTACGTCCTCCATGTCACATATCCTAGAGCCCTGAGGGCTCCTGAATAGGGAGGCTGAGGGAAAAGAACTCCTCACCAGTGACATCAGATGGTGAAGTTCCGCAGACGTGGGCAAGAGCGGCAGAGGAAACCAGCAAGGCAAGACAGACCTGATAGTCTGGGTGATTCTGCCTTGTATCTTGGGCAAACTGCTCAGCCTATTCCCTATTGAAAAGCAGTCCCTGCTTAGCACTCCAGCTTCCGTCCGTGGGTCAGCCATGCAACCACGGCTCTGGGCTCTCACCCCTTGCCATCTGCCCAGCTATCACCTGTTTGCTGTCCAGTGAGTCTCAGGAGTCTCATCTGTCAGGACGGACCTGCAGGAGCAACTGTTTATAGGAGTCCACAGCGAGCCCTGGCTGGTGAACTCAGGTGTGGGTAGGACTCGGGCATCCATATTTTCCCCCGAGGTCCCTGGGAAAATCAGAAGGCTGGATGATCCTTAGGATGCCCTGTGGCTTTGACCAACTTCATGTTCCTAAAAGATCTGTGGTCCGGGACTACTCAGTAAGCTCTATTTGCTAGACCTGGCTTTAACATATTCGTTTGGTAGGTCCTCTGAGGTCCCTGGCTTTCATCGGGTGTTTGGGAGACACACAGAGCAGCCTCCCTCAGTGGCTGGGGGCAGCGTTGTTCTCAATGTCTGGCTAGCTGTCATTGGGAACCTGTCAAAGGAGGGGGAAAGCTCCAGAGAGAAGAAAGTTGGTGAGCCAGTAATTAGCCCAGTGGCCAGGACGCCAGAGGTCACAGCACTTGTCCCCAAGTGCAGATGCTTCCTTCTCCATGTGGAGGAGCAAAGCCTTGTGATTTCAGGTTTTGTTTTTCCACCCTGCTACTTCCAACAACAAAAAGGAACTTCTCAAGGAAACTCTACACCGGAATTCAAAAGGAACAATAGAATTGGATTTGATTTGTTTAATTCTGAAATCAAGGTCACTAGAAAGTACTATGGCTCTTATTTGTGTGGTTTGAGGGCTTTTTTTTTTTTTGGCAACATCTTTCTTTTCATTTGATGGTCCTGTCATCCCCAGAACTGTGCATGTTACTGATCCCGCCTGTATTCAAAGCCGTTATTAAGTGGACTCCTTTAGATTTTAGAGAAATGATAATGGTTCCATAGATGACAGAACGTGGCAGCTGGTGACAAAAAAAAACCCTTGATAAGACGACAACAGTAAATCAAACTACCGCCACTTTTCCGTTTCATGTTTGTTAATACCACCTCGCCTTTTGAAGTTTAAAGCAAGGTTCAAAAAAGCCAGGTGCTGAATCATAATATTAAAGCAAGCAAGGAGCTCCATGAAAGCGAGCAGATCTGAGAGGGAAGCAACAAACACAGCTTTCAACTGCCTTTTGTCGGCCCTTCTGCAGATGTCACCAGCGGTTCTCCCAGCAGAGAGTTCGGCTTGTAGCAGCGCCTCTGGCTGATTCCCGCGCTGCGTTTCAAGTGTCAATCAAAAAGGAAGGACGCAGCTTAGGTCCTGGTCATTGTCCTGTGAAAAGAGCCAAGCATTTAACATTGATTTAGCTCCCTCAATATACAAAGCTGCAGCCAGCTTTGTGCATCGAAAGGGCCTTTGGCAAGGTTGCTTGTAGAGCAATTCCGTCGTGTCCCACGCGCCTTGGTGTAGCTGTCAGGCTATGGTGTCTGGAGCCCCATGAAAAGTTATTCAGGACTGACTGAGCAAATTGGGAAGAAAGAACATGTTGCCTCAGAGAGTGGGGTCTGTTGTGGCAAAGGACTCTTTGCATCTCCTGGTCTAGAGGAACATTTGAAATAATCGCCGTAAATACCTAGCGCCTTGGGCAGGGTGTTAGAGAAGCTAGGATAGGAGCTGGAAAAGACCCCAGAGCCCAGGGGACACTTGGCTTCCAGGTGCTCCTGTTTGCAGTCTGTGTGACCTTCGGGACTGAGCGCCCAGGCCAGTTGGCTGTGCACCTCACTTGTTTCCATTTCCTGGTGCACAGGCAGTGGGTTGGCCAGCTCAAGGGAGAGAATGATGGTGAGCTCAGGCTTGGCTGAAGGCTCTCGCTGCTACTGTGTGCGTCAGCCTTTGTCTGCTTCCTTGTCTTCACTTCTCTCCCCTCGCTTTTCCCTCTTCCTCTTCATCGTTTGTGTGTGTGTGTTAGGTGGATGGATGCACAGGCATATGCATGAGGCCAGAGGACACTCTTGGGACACACTCTGGGAACTGCCCACCTTAATTTTTTGAGACAGAATCTATTGCTGGGACCTGGAACTCACCAAATAGGCTAAGCTAGAACATAAAGGGTCCCCTGCCTGTCTCCCCAGTACTGGAATTAGACTTACAGTCTGGGTCTTGCCCGCTGCTTTTGATGCATTCACCTACCAGATTTTGTGTGGGTTCTGCGGATGGAACACCCCAGTGCTCAGGCTTGGGCAGCAGGGACTTTCTGACTGCTCTGTCTCTCCAGGCCCTTACTGTGCTCTCTGCTTCTGTTTTATTACCCAACTGCACAATTACTTTCCAACTGTTTATTCACAGTCAAACAGGCCCAAGGAATGTTCTTAGGATGTACCCCGACCTGATGATGGTTCAACATAACAATTTTCTTCCACTTATGCTGTTGGGAGACGTGATTCAAATTGTGGATGCAGTTTCTGTGCACTGGCATGAACGGCCAGTGATCTCAGTGCTGTGCTGCCGAGCTCTGATGCTCTGAGAGCCAAATGGATCGGGTACCTCGTTAACTTAGAGATTTTGTGCACATGCATGCGTGTGTGTGTGTGTGTGTGTGTGTGTACAGGTATGCATGTGAAAATGTGCACTTGGAGGCCCAAAGTACAACCTACACATCATTTTTCAGGTGCCATCTATCTTGTTTTATGAGACAGACTCTCACTAGTCTGAAGCTCAGCAGGTGCCCAGTGAGCTCCAGGGATCCACCTGTCTCCAGTGCCCTAGCTGGAATTATTGGGTCACTACATCTGGTTTTTAAAAACTGGGTTGTGGTGATCAAACTCAGACACTCACACTTGTACTGAGCGTCACTCTGGCCCATCTTACAGCACTTTTATGATCACTTTAGTAGGTCAAAGAACATTCTCAAACCATCTCCTCTTTACCAGCATCTAGTCTAGTTTTCTCAAGTGCCATCTGCTACAATTGGCCTGCTCTTTACCCCTCTTTCTAGGCAGCTGGATTGGAGTTTTCAGATGATTTGGGGCTCACATAGCATGCATCATCTCTGTTTTGAGTCCTAAAAATCAAGAACCTAGTCCATATTTTCTGACCCTTCAAGGGCCATGTGCTAAGATGCCTGATCCTAAACACAGGAACAACTTCTGTTCCTAAGTGATGGAGCTGACCCCAGTGGACTTGACACGAACAAGGCCTCAACCTTTGTGGTATGAAGTGACTGTTCTAAAGCCTTGCTCATTGTGCTTGATACACTCAGTTTGCCTAAAATAGCCTGATCAAGCACTCATCAGCAAAGGGTGGAAAAGCCACAGAGCTTTTCCCAACAGCTGCACCAACCTGTGTAAATACAGTAAGATGATAAGTGGAAACACAACAATGCAAAGGGGTTCATTTTCCATGTAGCCAAAGGTCTGAGTGCTCAGTAGTAAACTGCCTGTCCTTTGAGGGACCACCTCTTCTTTGATGCCCACCCATATCCCTAACTGCTTGCCAAATTACCACATCGCTACACCTGCCTGTCCACACCGTGACTAAGCATGAACTAACCCATCTGCCTCCTCTGCTCCTGAACTTACTCAGGAAGTTTGACATGGGGACAACATATCACCCTGGCCAGGGACTGCCACTGCTGAGCCTGAATTCTCAGCCTCCGCTGCCCTGCAACACCAACTGGCCACTAGCCTTCCACCAGCTTCCTCTACTGTCCCTTTGGCATGTCACATTGCTTCCCAAACATCTCTCTTTCATCTCTAAGAATTCTTCCTCTTGTCCAAGGAGAACCTGCAAATCTGCCTTCTGGCCCCCCTCTTCATGGACTTTGTTCTATCTGTTATTTGTTTGTTTCTGGAATTTCCACCACTGGTGGTTCTGTCTACAGAGCCTACAAACCAGGTTTTCTTTGTATACCTTTGGATAAATTGGACTACTCTCGTGCCTTCCCTTTTCTCAGCCCTTAGCGAGTTCTTTGTCCACGAAAATCTGCCTCTGTCTTTTCTATTTGAATTGTTCTAGTGAAGGTCACCAGACCTCCATGTTGTATGGGGCCTGTAGATTTTGTTTTTGTTTTTTAATTTTTGTTTTTTATGTGTACCATGTGGAGCCTTCAACACTGCCTTCTCTCCCATTTTACCTTATTTCTTTTATAGGATTCTGATGCCCCTTTCTTGTCGCTGTTTTTGGCTTTCTCAAACTGTTGTCTCATGTTTACTTCAGACACAATCCCTTTCCTTAATGTCTTCTTTTCTAACTGTGGTTTTTGAAGCAGTCTTCCTGTTCTGTTTAGAAAGAGATGAAGGGCTTAGAACACCCAAAATCACCAACAAGAAGAGGTATGTACTTGGCCAGCCTGTAGCTCCATAGTGAGATCTTAGTTCCTCCAATGCAACTGGGTTGTAGAGTTCTGAAGGGGACTGACACATTTTGCCACACAGCTGGATTTCTATCAACTTTGATGGCACTGGGTGGCTGCTCAGAGTTCCTATAAATGGAGAATCTCAGATCTGTGGCATCTCTTGTTCTGTGTGTGGGTTAGAGGGAGAGGATGAGGGGTGTGCAGACAGTTTGTGCCTTGACTAAATGTACCATGAATATCTAGGCCCAAACATACACTCAGAAATCAAATCTCAGGCAAGTCTATGATAGATAAAACTAAATATCTTTTAAAACTCCTTTCCAGAGTATGTTTAAGCTTATTTTACTCCATCCTTCTTTCTGTATTGCATCTCTCTGCTGTAGAATTAATTTTTGCTTCTCAATGAAACGTAAGATCACTTAGTAAACTTACAAGTATTTGGTTCTAATTTGACCAGAAAAAGCCACAGACAGGAGCCATATTCTCTTTTCCTGGTTCTTCTATGTGCCTGTGCCCAGACATCCACTCAGACACATACCTACAGCAGCAAAGATGTCACATTAAGGACACTGGGGGTGCCACCCCCTCATTCTTTCCATTCTTCCTTTACTTGAAGCAAATGTTGGTGAGAAGGTATTTTAAAAGTACAGTAACCTCAGCAATCAGGTGACCTTAAATGAAGGTCACTCTCAGTCATGGGGGTGGTTCTCATCTAACTAATCAAGGTAAAGTCTTTCCGGGCAAAACTGGGCTGGAGGTATAGGTCAAGGTAGAGTGCTTGCTTTGAATGCATGTGGCCCCAACAGCACAAAATGGAAGGAAGGAAAAAAAAATAAGAAAGACATCCACGCATTTCTGGAAAAGCAGTCTATCTGAACACTGCAGGGCTCGCTCCTGCCTGAGTTGCAAGCCTGTCCCACACATATTTAGAACTTGGCAGCACCCACCATCAGGGGAGCCAATCCCCTCAAGCAAATGGCTCGGTTATGTGCACCTATTACTTATATGTTTATATGTCCTACATGCATACAGCCATGTTCTTCCATATCTCTAGAGACTCTCACCCGAAACAGCTATGCAGCGGATCTGCTCCAAAGAGTGGGAAGATGGCAGTAGGTTTGGGGTGCAAAAGAAAATGAGGAAGGAATTAAAAGCATTCCTATCTTCCACAGCCAAAAAGTTAAGGACCTTAAAAATCCAGGTGAGACAGTGGGGCAGAAAATGGGTCTGAGGTACAGTTTTACATGAAAGAACTTGTTTCCCTAGCAACAGTTGATATGTGACTGCAGGCCAAGGACAGTGTCAGAATAGAAGCAAGGTGGCCCATAACTCTAGTGCACATTTTACCAGGCCACCTGGGTTTGGATCTCAGAAAAGGCCAGTAGGAGCCAATGGCAAAGACTGGTGTGCCCATTTCACTGTTCAGAAGATAAGCAGCCCTAGGTGATCACAAAGAACTGTCACCTGAAAGGCAGAGGGTGAGCCTCAGGAGGCTAAATTCCCATCAAACTCCACCAGTGACCACATCAGCTCTAGGCTCTGTGAAAGACACCTGGCTGGTCAGAAACTATACGCTCTGACAGGGATACCCTGCATGGAGCCTTGGCCTTGAGGAGTAGTTTCCAGGCCACCAAAAGGGAAAGGCTTTGGAGGACACGGAGCCCGTAGAGGGGCAGCTGAGCTGTGGCAACTGAAGTTCCCCATCGGCACAAACAGCTGGGGAGCCATCTGTCTGAGAGAAGCCTCCTGCCCACACCGCGCCCCCCTCCCGCATCTGTGAGAGGCCTGGCGGCTGACAGAGGCGCTCTGCAGCAGAGGGAACAGAAGGAAACCCGCTGGCCCTTGGATAACCTTGGCCTCATTAGCATTGAACCGAAGCCCACGGGTGCTATTGACTTCTAGTAAATATCCACCCACCAAGATGTCCCCAAGCACTGCCCAGGGGTGTGCAGGCGCCACGCAGGGCCTCCCCATTCCTGTCCCAGGCTCCATGGGTGCTCTTCCTCACCCTCCTCACGCAGCCATGAGAAGCAGCTCCATCCTCCTGGGAGAAGGGAGGGAAGCGGGCAACCTGAGCTGGCATCTCCCTGCAAGCCTTCCATTCTCTCCCTCCAAAAGGCCAAACAAATAAACCCTAGAAAAGCAGTTCTGCACATGAAGTGTACACCATTGTATTTCTGACTGCTTTGAAAAACTTTTATTTTTGTACGGCGACTGACACATTATCTTCCTGGAGGTCAGGGAATAATGCAGTTGGATTCTTGCAACGCTGCGAGAGTTAATGTTTCTATTTGCCATTGTGTCCTGTGCAAAGAAAGGCAGCTGGGCACCTGGGGTTACCACAACACACAGCACAGGGATGGTCGAACCCACCAGAAGGGCTTTGATAATATTGAACGCCATTGTGCGGGCAGTCACCCCCTCCTTGCCCACCATGCATAATGGGCTTCCGAGTGCTAAGGAGATAAACGATGCTATCCTTGGAGTGTCAAAGGTAGAACTCTCCAGAAGCTACATTCAGAATCGGCATGAACTTAAGGACTTCGGTTTTTTTTTAATAGTAATTGAAATATATAATTCAATAGAAGTGTCACTCTAATATAATAATTGGCAAAGAAATTGAGCCACGGGGAAGTACTGTAAATTGCAATTTAGCTTTATTAGAGTGTGTGGAGATGGTAATGTTTTCTCATCAGGAAAGACCCCTGGATGTTTCCCTCTCCCATCTTTCGAGCATTTGTCCTTACGCTGGCCTCTTGAGAGATGCCCTTGCTGACAGGCAGATTTCCCATAGATGCAGTTGGCCCCTCTCAAAATGCTTATCCCTGAGAAGAATGTATACTGATTGCCTTGGAAGAAGCTTCTGGAGGCAAGCTCCACCTAATCTCTCTATTGTCAGGTGTCAGCCACCCAAATTCTACCTCAGACATTGTCTTTGCTTTTGTGTGGGGAAGCACTAGAGGGGTGCTTTGTGTAGCTAAAGGGCCCTCTGAACTGCAGTTGCCTTTCCTTTCATCACACAGCTTTCTTAAAATGCAATCGTTTCTATGAGCGATGCGTTCTAATACCTCTGAACTAAGTTAAGGACTTAGGTGGTGGAGGGGAGGAGGAGGAACAAGGAAACATTTCTGCCTGCAGGAAGCCAAAGCTCACTGTAGCCAGCACCACTCGATGACTGATAGGCGTCTAGGCATGCCGCCCCCAAAGTGGTGGAAATGTATAACATTTATTTTTCTAACACATCCACAAGTAGGAGACAGTCTGTCAGCCTCTATCTTTTTCTTGTGGGGTGTGGTGCACTTTGTGGCCATCCACTCCCCTCCTTCTAGCCGCCATGTCAATTTACTTCTAGGGTCCTGACCGGAGACGGGAGGCCCCTGCAGCAAACTATACCCACAAACTGCTAGAAAGGATACCGGCTACAGCCAGCTGGAGTTTAGCAGGGTCTTTAGTCCTAAAGCCCCCTAGAAGCTTTGTATGCTGGGGAGGAGGGCACTGGAGTGGGGGTGGGCTGAGGTAAGAACAAAGAAAGATCGGGCTGAGGAATGTAAAAGAGAGAAAGAGAGAGAAAGACCATACTTTACCGTCTCTGACAGAGTAGGCAGGGCCGAGGGGGACACGGGGCACATGCTTTCTGGGTATCTGAAGATCAAGAATGACGGCGGAAGTTTCCAAAGTTAAGACAGTTACTTTAAAGGGTAGGAGTGCAGCATTGTCTCCATTTCTGGGCTTTCTAAAATGTGCTGTTTATGTAATAGAAAAATAGAAGGAATAAAACATTAAAGGAAAGGATATAGAACCCTATAGCTCAGCACTCCAGTTCTGTGTTCAAGTTCAGGGCTGGGAGAAACAAAAGGAGAACTTGAAGCTTTGGCCACAGCCAGGCATCACTGCCGTGTCACCCAGCGTACAACAGACAGACTACAGATGCCTGGGAGCCAGAGGCCTCCTTTTCACTCACTCCAGGTCCTGTGTGCCGAGCCTTGAAGACCAGCCCGACATTGCAGAAGCAACCCATAACAGGCCCTAAGTGAAACATTTTAGATGTTGATTTTTTTAAATGAAAATTCTTTCCCCTTTAAAAAAAATACAAACATGTGGTATATCATTTATCTCTTGCTGAGACCTAGGTGACTGTCACCCAGAACACGGGTTTGTGGGGATTATCTTGATTAGGTTCACTGAGATTGAAGAACTGCTCACTGTAGGTGGCTCCATTCCCTGGGCTGAGGCCTGAGACTGTGTCAAAAGGAAAAGGCTGCCCCCTGCCTCCATGCCTTTCCTTCCATGATAGACTGTACCCTGGAACTTGAGCCAAAATAAATTCTTCCTTCACTTGCAATCTCAGCAGCTTGGGAGGCAGAGGCAGAAAAGGAAGAAATGGGCAGAGTAGGGCTGTACAATGAGTTCCAAGCCAGCCTCAATGCAGTTAATCCAACAAACATACAAGGCAGCCATCTCTGCGTGGAGGCTTGAATCGCAGCCACAGAGGCAAAGTAATCTTGCCCCAGTAAAGGCTGACAGAAAAAATAGTGTTTTAAAACTTCTTCTATGTTTATCGAGACTCGGCATGCACAGCTCATACCCACTTGGCGTTATTTGGGTTCCCCAGATGGTTTAGTAAACAAATGTCTTCCCTAACCCCAAGCAATCCGTATGAGGTAGGTGACAGAGTTAAGAGCAACATCCTGGCCTCTGATATCATCCAACCCTGAGGTGTCATCCCCTCCTGGGTCTGACTTAACCCTGCAGAGCTTCCGTGGTGCCTATGAATAGGGAAGGAGGATTCCCCTGCCCGGCTGGGTCACGCTGGGAACCAAAGGGGCTGACACCTGGAGAAACCCGCTCTCGGAGCTCTGGGTTCTCAGTGTAGCGCCTTCCTTCTAGCCACTGCCGTGCCTCTCATTTGTCAGAGACTACGACAGACCAGGGTGAGGCTCGCTGAGGTGCCAGCCCCGGATCAGCTCTATCTGCTTCTGGCTAGCTCACACCCACCACATGCATTCAAAGTCATGTGACACACACACGCTCAACAAACCCTGTGCATCTGCGTGGCATAGCTGATGGCAGGGGGCTCAGATCATGGATCCAAACCACCACACGCATAGTGAGTGACTGTAATTTGAGTGGGATGGTCAAAATTGAGCATTTTTAAACCGCTGGTGGCTGGGAGAGGAGCTGCCACTCCGGCATTGGCCATTGGCCCGGAGGGCACACCCCAGGGCTCCTGTAGGACAGCACAGACCGGGAAATCACAGAAGTGCTTTCTCCACCTCACAGTGCACAATCCAGACCCTCTGCTTCATTAAGACCTGACCACCAGGCATGTTTTTACTTATTTTAAAGGTATTTTGTACATTTATCAGCGCATATTATCAAGTCCTTTTGTTCACTTCGACTTGGGAATAACTTTGTACCTGCTGACCCAATGCCTGCCACTTTTTTTTCCTTTCTATCTTGCTGCTTTTTTTTTTTGCATAATTTGTCTTATTTTTATCCTTTCCAGAAGGGATTCACTGTAGTGATGCACCATAGTACTGCTTCAATCACCATCTTCCCTTCCCTGTTTCACTTGTATATTTAAAGGTAAGAAAGAGACAGAAGAGGTAGGCCTTGGGCCCTCGTGGTCAGGACAGAAGAGGTAGGCCTTGGGCCCTCGTGGTCAGAACCTCAGGAGGGCCTCTCTCTCAGATTTCAGACTTCTTTCCTTCCGTCACGCACCCTCCGGCCCCAGGGCCATCACAGCAGCTGTGCCTTGGGAGATCCAAACCTGCACGTCGCCACCTTTCATCTTACCAACCGTAATTTTGTTGAAGACAGTATGTGATAAAAACTTGTTCCTGTAGTGATCTTTATCTGTCCTAAAATTCAAATCTACCTTTCAAATCCCTCTCTGCAAAGCCTTCGCCATCTCCCTCTTCTCTGCTTCTTCCCCTCGGCTTCATCCTAATTACCAGCCAGCGGGTGGATGCGACAGCGGCTTCGATGCTCCTGCGCTCTGGATCCCTAATCATGCCCATTGTGCAACTCAAAGCGAAGTCAAGACTCGCTGCCTTTTTATGCCCCCTCTCTCCCGACATTGTGGAAGGAAGCAGGTCCTGTGCTTTTGTTGCCTCTTCTGGGCTAAGCTCCATTTGCTGGTGAACGGGCCCTGTCTTCACTCCCCCCTCTAAATACTGTAGCATTCAGCATCCTTTCATGTCCGTGCTTTTAAAGTAAATCTTTGGACAATTAAAGACATGAAATGGCTAAATAGAGTTCTGTGGGCGTTGTTCTCTCCTTTTTAGAGGTTTAATCACACTTAATGGCTCTCTTCAAAACTTGAATTTTCCATTTTGGTGTTTTGACTCCATTGAAAGAGTTTACTAATATTCTTTCAAAAGTATTCTCTGCTCAAATGAGCTATTCAATAAAGTTTTGTGCCATGCTATAGGATTTACTCTAAATGGAAAATAATTTAAAGGGAGATCAGAGTTGGAGGTGCCATCCCGTGCCACAGGTTTTGTGAGCCAAATCGTAATCACCAATATAGAATGCGTGAAGAGGTGGTGAAAGACAGGCGTTATTTAGGTATACGGGAGATTATTTCAAATGCGATTTCAATACCTTCATTTCCTTGAAGTTAGCCTATTGTTCAGTCTTGTGGGGTATAAATAGGAAGTTGGAAAACCCCCATCTTCCTTCCTCCATCCCTCATCTCTCTCTCTCTGATTCTGTATTTTTCTCTCTCTCTCAAGACAGAGAAGCTGATTTTGCGGTTAGTCTCCTGCAGCAACATCCTCAGCTGCAGCTCTTCCCAGACTTGCTCTTGCTGGGTTAGCCAGTTCTTGTCACCATCAAGAGGAGGAGAAAGCTGGCTGGACACTGAGTTCCCTCTGGGTCTTAGTCACTTTCCAAGTGATAGGACTTGCCACTTGAAAGGCAAATTTAGTGGAAAATAAAAGCTGTTGCTTCACGGCAATATCTTTCCTCACCCCCAAACCCTCCGGTGGCTTCTTGGAATGAGCAGGATCATGGGTACTGACAACCAGCTTTAGAAAACTAAGAGATACTACCCACCGTGCATCTAAGCGGATGGCCCCTGCCTGCTTCCACCTTGCATGCACGCAACCTAGGACAGAGTTATAAGACCTGTGGTTTGACCTTGAGGCGGCTAACATTTGGAACTAGACTCAGGCAGTGCAGGTAGAGGAAAGAACGGATGATATGGCCTTGGATCCAGGCCTGGCTACTCACTAACTGAGCCCAGGAAAGGCACTGAGAGTCTCTGGGACTTTCTGCCTCACCCATTCACTTGTTTATTCTTTCATCTCTCTTGCCTCTCCCCAGTGTCAGCGCCACCAGAGCGAGGACCTTGGCAGAGTTCATTTCTGTGTCCTGAATGCCTGGGAGCGAGGCGGGCATCGAACAGCTGTCCAATAATGGATGCACATCTCATAGCTATCGAATCTTCATGGACACTAAGCTTTGACCTTGACCTGGGTTGATAGATGTGGTAACATTTGCCAAAGCTGCCAAAGGAGGGAAATTATTTCAAGAAATCAGCAGCGAAGAGGGGGTTGAGGGGTTAAGAGACATCAGAAACCTACACTGGGAGTCAGCATGGAAGAAAGGGGACTGTTCCACAGCTATGGGCCTCCTCAGAGAAGAGGGGTTCTGTGTATGTCTTGGAACACCCCAAGTGGCAGGGTTAGCAGGAGATGTTGAAGAGGTTCAAGGCAGAAATAGCTTGAAAAAGATATGAATGTTTGGAGGAAGATTTTTTCAGATTGAGATATACAAAACCTAAAGTGACAGTGGGATGCTACACGGCCTAAATTAGAGTCGAAAGAGTGGAACTCTCATGGGGAAGGCTCGGGGCCAAGTGCAGGGAACAATGCCGTTGGGAGTGTGGGGACTGAGGACACAGAAGGCACTGGAATGAGGGTTATGGAAGAATCTGTAAAAACAGGAAGACGCTTTGGAGAGAAACATCACCCAGAAGCATCCATGGGGCTGCAGGGAATGGGAGCAAAAGGTGTCGTGTGTGGAACTACCTGTTTAGAGGTGACAAGTGAAAATATGAGAAGGGAGAGGAGAGGTCCGCAGGCAGAGCTGGAGCAAGCGAGAGAGGACCAGCGTGAACAGCCAAGAGTCCCACCGTGTGTGTGGAGGAGCAGGCAAGGAAAAGGAAACATCAGTGATCAGCTGTTAGGTCTGCCCACTAGCACAGGAGAAAAAGGCGGAAAGGTTTGTGTTTAGCTTGTGTGTCAGAGCATATGCTGGGAAATCCTGTGTTTCCTTGTCATCTCCACACTAGGCATGTCATATGGGTGACACCCTCATGTGCCATCCCAGAGAGTGTTCTTAGTCTCCAAGTCAACAGTCACTGATTCATTGCACCCCATGGAACAAGAGACGTCAATTCCTTGTCCCCGACAGCTTCTACCACTGCTCTCGGCTTTGCCTCTTTAGGGTTTAAGATCACGCGGACACAGTCTCAAAATTCAAGGGGCAAAGAAAAGAAACCCAAAATCAGCAGGAGTCTGTCATCTTCATCTCGGGGAAGGAACAGCAAAGAAGTTGGGTGCCATTAGCCACAGAACAACCTGATGTGTCAGCTGTCAGCTGGCCGGGGTTGCATGCTTGGAAGCTGCCTCTCCCAGGCTCCCCAAATCTATCCTTTGCGTTAGGCATTCCTCACAGAACAGAACAATTATTCACCCACCAGAGGAGTCAAGGGTAAAAGCAGGAAACCTCACTACACCACACTGCCCCTTGGCTCATACTGATTACAGGGAACAAGAGACAACCAAAATTAAAATTGCAAAAGTTTATATGTATATTTTTAATTTTGTCCCTGAAAAATTAGTGCCAGGGGATGGAAATAGATTTCTTAGCATGAGTGTCTATTCTATCAAGGGTGAGGCTGGCATTGCAGGGAAGGTTCAGAGGGGCCCTGAGGAGCATGAGTGTGGGCTCTGAGGCCTGGGTCTCATTTGTGTGTCTTGTCAGGTGTGCCTGGAGATGCGTGGTTAGTGTCACTGCCTTTCCTTAGCAGACCAGCAGGCCTGGGAAGGGAGGCGGACCCGCCACATGCTGGCCTAGAAGGAGCTTCTGTTTCTGAACTGAAGTGAGCAGAGAAGGCTGAGTACGCGCGCATTTTGTGTGTGTGTGTGTATCGCTCTCTGTGTCTATTTGTGTGCTTGCGCATTTTGATCTTCCAGAATCTCCGTGTCTGTGTTTATGCTCAAGGTGTATGTGTGCATATCTGTGTGTGTTTATCTGTGTGTATGCTCTGTGTGTGTATACATGTGTGTTTGTTCTTTCATTGACCTGGAACTCAACAAGAGGGTGATGGTCCGGGAGAAATCATCCTGGAGCCCAGGATTACACATATCTGCCTCCACGCTCAGCTTTTTCATGTGGGTTCTTAGAATTGAACTCAGGTCCTTGTGCCTGCAACTGAGCTGTATCCCCAGTTAGGGGCTAAACTGTTCAAAGCCCATACTGTCTGCCCACTGCCTATCACCAAGTGTCTCCCATAAAACTCCCAGATGCATCTTCCTAGAGGTCCCTGCAGAGGCCAGGAGCTTGCAGACAGCACTACAGCACCAGTCCTGGCCACTCTTCTGGGACCTGAGCTGCAGGAAGAGAGGTCATTTGGATCCCATCTTGAACTTCATTTGTTCTTCAAACTCTGAGAGCCCAGGCATGGCAAACAGAGGCTTTGAGGGCAAGCTAAGCAGGTTACTGTTGGGCCCTCAGATGGTGGAAGATGACACGCCCCAAAAGGACAAAGAAAGGAAAAGACAGCAGGTGTTGTGTAAATACCTTTTGCTGACTGCCCACAGTTGCCCTAGGCTAGTGATTCCCTGGTCTCAGGCATCCTTAAGTCTAAGAATGATCCAACTCCCAGAACAACCTGATGGAGGCCCAGGAAGTGACAGGCCTGCTACTTCACCAGGGCTGTTTGCTTCCAGTTGACAAATATTGTGCTGATGTTCACTTCAATTAGGAGACACACTTGACAACCTGACTACTCCATCTGATGCCTCAAGGGCAAATTCTGGCTCTTGCAGGAAGGGGTGGCCCAATAGCCGATCCGTATGAATAAAACATACCAGAGAGGAACACGTGCAGCAGTTTGGGGAGCCGCCTCCTGCCACAAGGCGTGAGTGCAAGGTGTCTGTGTGGAAAATCAAGTCACATAAATAACAGAGGGCACTCACGGGAGGGAGGCTGGGGACCTGGCGTGGAGGCCACAGCACCTGCTATTCGTCACCTGCTGGAGTGAGAGTATACTCCACAGAGCACAGGTCGTTTGTAATTGTCTGGAGGAAGATCCTTGCAGGAGGCTGAAACTCACAGAGAATCACACTTGATGATTCTGGTTTTTAAAATCAGCCCCAGCAGGGAGAAATTATTCTAGGGTCCCATGTTAATCCTTCTGGGGTGTGTGTGTTCATGTTAATCCTTCTGGGGTGTGTGTGTTCCTGTGTGTGTAAGTTCCTATGTGTGTGTACATGCATGTGCAGTTAGAAATCAGTGTTCTGGGATGCTGTCTATTTATCTCTTTCTCTATGACAGAACCTCCCACCGAGCGTGGAACACAGATTAGTCCCCACCGGCTGGCCTTGTTCCGTCTTCCCAGCACTGGGATTACAAGTGGGACCACAGCATGCCGGTATGTCTATGCAATGACGAAGGCTGAGGTTGTCTTCACACTCGCACAGCGGGTTTTTGCTCATGGTGTCACCGCCCGGCTCTCTGTTGATCATGTGAGAACTGCAATGATCTGCCGAGAACCCTCATATACGTCTGTGTGTGACCTGGCTGGAGGGCGGAGGGCAAGCGCCAACTACTGAGGCTCTTCTTGCCCAGATCTGACGTTGGCCCCTTTGAGCCGCTTTCTGCAGTCAAGGCCTGGGCGGATGAAGGATGTCGTTAGGCGTTGCTGAGCTGCCTAAGCAAGTAGCATCCAGTCTCTGGCTCCTGTGACCTTGGGAATTTTCCTGGGGTAAAGCCAGGAACTGAGAGTGGGAAGAGGTAATGGTTAGACATAAATGAAGAAGCTCTTGTTTGGCGCCTGCTTCCCCTGCCCTGACAGAATAACCATCTCAGACACTCCAGAAGAACACAGGACCCACACTGCACCCAACTTGTCTTACATTTCCGTAGTAGCATCTGATGTTACAACAGAAAGAAGTCTCTGGAGAATGGCCACGGGCACCACCTTTGCATATATATAATTAGCCGATGGTTGTTTCAACACTTGATTGCGACTGCATGAACTTGGGAGGTCTCAAATCCAGACCACGCTGGGGGAAAAAGTATCAACAATCTAAACTTTGGGGAACTCTCTTTACACTAGCACTTGCATGTCGTCAGTCTTGTGTGTCGTCAGTCTTGCGTGTCGTCAGTCTTGCTCTGCTCTCTCTTTTCGTCCAGACTTTGAACAAACGTGGCTGAGAACCTAAGACGGTGGCCTGGGATGCTGGGGAGACTCTGAGAGGGGTGCATTTTCCTGTCCATCAGATGCAGCGATTAAAGACGCGCAGCCTAGAGCAAAAGGAGGTGAGGCAGAGAACATCGCACAACTCTGGCTTAGTTGTCTGAGAGGCTTCGTCTGGGCCTGAGTAGAGTATGAACCATAGGACGCACAGGGCCAAGACGATCATTCCCGTGGAGGCGGAGTCCCCTTCCCCAGTTAGCACACATCTGGGCATCAAACTCCATTTTCCTCACCCTCTCTTCCCATTTCAGTCTTTCATACAGTCCTGCTTTTCCTCTTTTCCTCTTTCCTCTTTTCTCCCACTTTTCACTCCTCTTCATCCCCTTATTCTCCGTCATCCCTGTGATCCTAACAGTAGTTTTTTGCTTTAGCTCAAATCCAGATCAAGCTAGAAAAAAGTATCAACAATCTAAAGTTTGGGAAACTCTATCGGGTTACACATAGACCTCCTCCTTTAATGACTCCACCTCCTCCATCTTGGCGAAGCTCTAAGAGCTCTAAGCTCTTCCTCCTGCTCAGTCACCAAGGCCTGTCTGTGAGCGTCATCATCGCCACCCTCTTCCTTCCCTCCCACCACTTCCTTATACTTCCCACACACTTGAAAATGTTATTTGTAGAACCGGGAACCTGACTGGGCACCAAGCAAAGAGGGCACTGAGCCATTTGGAAGTTCAAGGAGGCGCAAAGGTAGAGGGGTTGAGAGAAGGCGTGTGTGTGTGTCTATTACCCGACCACTGACTGGAAAGCAGGAGAGAGTCCAGCCATCGCCTAAGCCTGTTAACAAACCTGAGGCCAGCTGGAAGGCTCTGCGAGTCTCGTTAGAAGGAAGCCTGTCTTTAATGACAGCAGTCTCTCTTGTTTGATGCATCGCACCCATACAGCCCCAGGTACGAGAGACTATTAAAACCATACCCTCCTGTTCCGGTTTTCAAAAGTTTGCAGAAGAGCCATCGCCCCAGATACTGGTTTGCCGCGGTCACGCCGTGCAGTGCTTCCTCTCCCCAAGCTCATCCGGCTGAGCTTTTGAGCCACACAACACGCGCCCTCAGACTTCATAAACCCTCTCGCCTCTGCCCATCCAGAGAGCAGGCATTCATGACTTGATCTCAGTCGAATGGTGTAAAAACCCAAACAAAAATACATCTGGACAGACAAACCGGATGCCAGGCATTCGCTGGATGAGAAGGGAAATAGCTCAACCCTGGCCCCTCGCAATGAAGGCTTTATCTAAAAAGAAAAGGGGAAAAAAGCTTCTGGGAGCTGAGTGGAGCCGAGCAATGTCCTGAGAGCAGCCTCCATGGTGACAGTCAGCGGAAAGTAGCTCTAAGCTCATTTTGCTCCGTGCTTTGTGACCTGGAAAACATTTTGTTGTATCTTTAAAAAAAATTAGCCCATGTTCCCCACCACTGCACTGAACACAAGGATGGCCATTTTCTGTTCCTTTAGCTCAGATGTACCATAGTCAGGGATCTGGGAAGAAGAAAGGCACCAGCAATTTCCTAACACACTTAACGAACCACTCAAATTCTGCAGAGCCTCAGCATAGCTGTTGAGGGGATCCGAGGGCAGGTGGGAGGCTGGGGCCGAGAGCAAACGCAAGGCAGGTCAAACAAGCAGCGGCACAATATGGCTCACATCCATGGTCACAGAACCGGTCCCTAATACCGGGGTGTCTGGATGTGTTTTCCTTCAACAAAGCAAATGCACCTCGTGTGGGGTAGGCAGGTGGGGGTATGGTGTGCTTTTGGAGAGGGGCATCTGCCACTGAAAGCAGACGCAGAGCTGCGAGCTGACAGTCTACCTGAGAGCCTGCTTCCTCCTGCACACTTTGGGAAGGGTGCTCTAGGGCTTGGACCAGCGGCAGGGTACATGCGAATGTTCTCGGTGACTTGAACGTCACCACAAGGCGGGAAGCTTTCAAGATACTTTATTAATATTCTCTCTGACCACTGTAAATGTAGCAGTGTGGATTCTGTGGGGGGGGGGTGTGCAGATGGGCACACGCGTGTGCGATTTCTTCCGGAGCTATTTGTTTGATAATGATATTAAATATTAGAAACTCTAACAGCTGGTGTGTTTATCCTGACTTGAGTGTATTAACCTCTCTAGCCTTGTTTTTTTCCCCAGAAGAAGGGATTCAGCACCACAGATTCAACTGTCAGCTGCGGTGCCTGGCCGCCCAGGCGACTGGCACGCTGACAGGATCTAAAGTCCAGAGCAGCAAGCAAACATGGCCGGCGTTTCTGCGAGGGGGGGAGAGTGCTTGCTGACTTGAGGCACCTGCAGCTGCTTGCACCCAGACCACAGTCAAGCCTGAGCTCACTGGGATGGAAAAACACTGAATTTACTGGGAGTGTGTTGGCTCTGGGTGAGGGAGGAGGGGGCCGCAAAGGGGGAGGGGGGAACAGAGGCGGATGGAGCCCCCAGTGCTGGCGTCTTGCCCACTGACTAACCCAGACAGCTGAAGTACCTCGGGAGAACTCTGGGTCCTAAGGGCCATGGCCACCCACAAACCATATGGGTCCACCGAGACTCTGACTGCCAGGTCAGGGGCATGCAGGACAAGCCTCTGGAAACTAGGACAAAGTGACGTTTATTCACAAAGCGCAACTCCAGCCTGAGAATGGCCCTTTGCTGGCTCTGTGACCTACAGAGGGTTACTTACCCTCTTCGCCTCAGTCTCCACATTTATCATCACGGAGGGAATTCGTCCACACTCAGGCAGTCAGACATGAACAGACACAACACAAGTGCAATGAATAACTAATTTTCCACAAAGATTGTCTTTGCATTCTTCCTCATGACAGCCTTACATTTTACTGGGCACACTTCTGAGGCTTGCTTTTCTTCTGGAGTGGGGGGTGGTTTTCTGGAACCTGGGTGCTAGGTGTTCTGTGTCGAGAGATCACCAGGCCCTTGAATGTCTGCTCTGGACATGATGACATGAGGAGAATCCTGTTCTATAGGAGAAGAAGCCACCCATGTATTACTAGACAGATTGGTACTTGAAGACTACAGATGTGGCTGCTCACACACTGAGCAGATGACACATGGTTTATTATAGTTGGTCGAGTAACAGGATGGCAGAGGACCATCTTGTGGACAGAGGGCACTAGAATCTAGGAGGAAGTTCGTAGTTTGTACCCAAAGAAAGAGTCTGGATATGTTCTTGCGGAGCAAAACAGAGTATGTATTTTTGGGTAATGAGATTCAGAGGGGGACCCCTCTGGCCTACCCCTCCTCCCATCATCTCCATGGCCCATTATCTTCCACACTGAAGATGAACCTCATTGAATCCACAGGGAGATTTGTATTTTGTCCTTAACAAACTTTGACCTTATAGTAGAGTGGTATGTGTCCCCAGCCAACCTTAGGCTTAGACCTTCCTTTTTAATGTTTCTGTCCCCTTTGCATGCTTACCACTGGCAGAGGGTGTGGGTGGGAAAGTACTGATCCTGGCATCAGTACTTTGTCCCAGCACTGGGAGGAGAGTGGAGGCTTCCGCTTGCACTTCTACTCTGTTGCAAGCATCAGAGAAAACCCATTAAGGTTTTCCTGGGCTTTGCTGTTTGAGTTGACGAGATCTTACCTTGCAAGTGCCCAGTGCAGAAGGAAAAAAGTTAGATCTAGAAAACAAGAGAAAAAGTCTAGCCAGACATGTTCCCCTTTCCCTACCTTATACCCATTTCCATGCTGTTGCTCTGGAACCTGGTTGCTATATCAAGTCTATATCAAGCCTACACTTCCCCCGAGCAGGAAGGCGCACAAAGTGCCAGCTCAAAGCTTAAGCGTCAGCTACCACTTCTCTTACTTACGCTTTGGTGGACAGCTTTCCTTTTTCCAGTAGGTCAATATCGTGTTCAAGGGAACGGCTTCCTAGGAGTGGACGCTCCTACACATGGCTCTCTATGAAGGATGTGCGTGATGCTCTTTCATCCTTTCTGACCTTTCCCCTATCATCCCTGGTAGCAATCATCAATATGTGATGTTAGTGTATTAACAACCCACCATGTTTGGCTGTGAGTTAAATTTGGCATGCTACCTGTTTTTATAAATATGGTTTGCATGGAACACGGCCACACCCTTATCTTTTACAGAATGCCCGTGGCTAATTTTGACTCTGTGATGGAAAGTTGATTGGGTGGGACAATTGTATGGTCCACAATGCCTAACTGTTTCATTCTGTGGACAAGATTTGTTGACCTCTGGGTAAGTTGAAGTGTAGCTCAGATTCACAACAATCTAAAGATCTGAATATAGCCCAATCGGAAGCTGATTTCAGTCCACCAGAGAGTGTTTTCTCTGGAAATATGAAGTGTGAAATGAATTCTTTGTTCATAAAAAATAATTCCAGTGCCACAAATTAAAAGCATTTACCAATATTATTTGATCTTAAAAACTGCAATAAGCTAATAGCATAGATACTGTTAAAACAGGGTTTAAAGACTGTGTACCTGCTGGTCTAAGAAGTGAAGTAATTGGTTGTATGTCTTGGAGCTGGCAAAGGAGAACACTGGGATTTGAAGCCAGGTCTAAAGTGTGATCTTTATCATGCCTCAGACCTCCCCACCCAGCTACCACGTCTTGAGCATTTATTGAACACTAGGCACTAGGAGATGTGACTTGCCTACATTTCTCTCTCTTTATCTTTGAGCCCTCTTCACATTTCCACAGTCTTGATAACGGATGCTGAGCACCAGCCACAGGGATGATGGCTGGTGCTTCCATCACCTGTGGGCTCCTGACTCCTAGGAGGAAGTTTCTTTTCCTCTATGGGTCAACCCTGTTTCTTCTGCCAGCTTCCATGCTCTGCCTTCTGTTTCTAGGCTAGGTCTCACTCCCCCTGCACATTAGGGCATCTTGATGCTGCCTTTGACACAGAGTGGCAGGTGGTAAGGGGACTCTGGGCACACACAGAGATAGACGTGCAGAGTGGACCCAAGCATGGTTTGGCTGGAGACAGGAGGAAAGTGTGGGTTCTCAGCTGCCACTGTGCTCTGGCTTGGGAAAGGAGTCAACAGAGGTTTCCAGCTTTCCAGCATGTCACAGCCACTGGATCACAGCAAAGCACCACTCTGGGCAGCTACACCACCAACATGACACACTCTGTAGGCTCTCATTCCCAGCCCAGCTCATCTGCCAAGACCATCTCCCCATCTCCCCAAGGATGCTGGGAGTAGCTCGTGAGACTACCACAGCCACTCTGGTCCAGCACCCCCATGATTATTTGTCACCTGTGCAGAAAAGTCACTGTGATGAGTTGCCAAAATCACTATCTGTGACATCCTCAGAACTCGAGGACATCCAGTTCTGCCACAGGGCCGTGCAGATCAGGAGCTGATGGACAGGCACAGCACTCAGCAATTCAGGTTTGGAATCTTTTTTTCTCCTTTACAGAACTCCATTCTCTATTCTAGTATGGTCCATGCACAGGTGCACCATTAACACATGTGGCTAGCCGAAAGGGTTTCTTTGGTGATTGGTGTGGCACTGTCAACCTTGAGCTGGCATCGGTTAATATTCTATCAGTGTGAGGATAAGTGCAGATGGGATGTTTTTGTTTCTCCATCATTTCCACTCCTGAAGCCTAGATTTCTACAGGCAGCTGTCTGTTGACTCTCTGCTTGGGTGTCCTACAGGTGACTCCCACCAGCAGCTTTAACAAAGAGATGCTTCTCCTCCCACGGCAGCGACGGCCCTCACTGACCACCTGGTGTCCAAGCTGGCTGCTGGGGGTTGTCACACGCATTGCCGTCTCCATCCATCCATCCATCTATCCATCGCCACACTCAGTGCTTGGCTCCAGTCCTGCCCTCTCTCCTGGACTATTACCGCAGCCTCCCAGCGTCCCTCCGAGGCTGTATTACACAGGAGCCTGGCCAAACAAGAACAAACAGAGATAAAGATGTCAATCAAGAACCTGAGTCAACAACCAGAGGGACAGAGTCAACAAGAAACCAAAAGCAGAGCTTTGCCCTCGGACTCCCGATAAAGAGGCTATCTGAAAACTGGCCAGTGTAGGAAGCAGAAGATTCTGGAGATGGGAAAATATAAAAGTCTCTTCCCTTCAAGGCTAGAAACCCAGTGAGGCATCTGCCAGCTGTGCTGGGCGCGGGGGCTGGGGGTGTCCTGTGGCTGTGACTGATGTTTGCAACAGAGTAATCATGAGGACGCTGTTCCAAACCCCCAAACAAAGTAAGCCAAACCAAAGTAGGCAGTTGAATGTGACAGAGTCTGAATGTCAAATTCTTTACAAATATCAGCTATGACTAAAAAGGCTATTTTCATTTGACATGTGTCTTACCCGGTGTTTCATGTTTGGGAAGATAAAGCAGGTTTTGTCATTGCAGCTCCAGGGAGAATGTTGAAGTCAAGTAAACAAACAGCGACTGTAGGGACTGTCCCTTGTCTATTCCCCTATGATCCTTTAGCATCTAACGCCATCACTCACTTCCTCCACTTACTGCGTTTGCTAGTGAAATAATGCTGTTGGAGTTCCAAAAGTAAGTTTGGAGACACCAGAAGTACGCTCCCCTAAAGTTGTCCTAATTAAGAAAGTGGCATCTAAAAGTGTCATTGACAGCGGCCGCCACAACAAACATCTGACCAGATGTTCAGAATGAGAAGAGGCCAACTGGAGGTAGGTGGGGTTCTCAGCCTCCTGTGAGTCTGTCTTAGCTCTAGTGATAGAAGGAGGGCTCAAGGCAACTTGAAGTTGTTTCTATCATAGCTCCTTCTCTACAGATGTGGGTAAGACCTTCTAAGGAGTTAACTGGATGGATGCCAAAGGGCATTTTCATGGTGCTTGCACGCTGTTAACATTGGTGACTACTCCCTCTGCCTGGAACTCCTGTTCTCCCAAGCATCCACGCTTCCACAGGGTTCCAATCCACAAACGCACTAGTCACCATTCATGTTCCAATTTGAGAGTCTCCTTCCTGTCCAACAAGTTCTCCCAATGCGTATGTCTGTCCTGAGGTCACAAACACACTAAGAGTATGTCTATGAGTCAGCCCCCCACCTCTGTGCTTATATATCAAACTCTTTGCTCAAGGCTCATCAGCAACAAGGACCACTTCTAGTTTCCCAAAAGACTGGTTCTCTGGGATGCTTCCTGTGAGGGTTCATCTTCACTGTCACCTTGATTGGTGTTGGAATCACCTAGGAGACACATCTCTGGATCTAGGACATTTCCATTGAGGGTTAACTGAGGAGGCAAGACCCTCCCTGAAAGTAGACAGAACCATATTGTGGGTTAGGGTCCCGGCATGAGTATACAGAAGAAGAAGCAGAGGTGTGATAAAGGGCGCTGAGCACTAGTCATTCTTTGTTTCCTGGCTGGGGCCCGGGCACCATGGTTTCCCTCCATAGCGATCTGTGAGTCTAACAAGCCTTTCTTCCTGAACTTGTTTTGTGGGGCATTCTTTCACAGCAACAGGAAAAGCAGCGAAGGCACTCTAGACTTGTGCTGTTGATTTTCTAGGGGAGAAAGTACTGGGAAAATTCTGCAGGGCATTGAGCCTGGGGGTCACTTTCAGAGCTGACACTATAGAGATTCTAGTCTCATCTTGGGTCAGGAACTAAGATCGATGCCAAATGCTGGGGACAGAGTGACGGACGGCATAGTTGTCCAGTGTGGCTCTGCATACCAGCTGATGCTAGCTCAGATTCCACCTCTCACAAGGCCTACCCTCCTTCGTGCCTATTTCCCCACTATGTTGGTTGCTGTCTGAAAGAAACTCAAGAGAAGAAGCACCTAGACACGCTGTGGTAAGTGAGGTAATCTTTTTCTCATATTAACTGAAGGGAAAGGTGAGATTGAAGGCCCAGCTTAGAATAGAGGGAAAGAAGGCAGAACATGAAAGGTGAGCGTCCCTTTGCTACATGGCCAGCTCTGTGACAGCAGCTCCACATCAATGACACCTTTGCTTGGAGGAGGGATGGGAGACATCTTTGTGACCCAAATGCTTCTTGTACACTGTCAGTGCTCAAGAAACATGTTCAGGATTAATTAAAATTTCATCATTTGGGCAATGAAGATGCAGATGAACTGAAGGAAACTGTCCAAAAAAGCTCTAACACTGCTCTGGTGTAACTTAATTATCTCTCTACCTTCTGAGCATTTATTAGTTGATTAGTCCACACTATCCACTGAACTAACTCTGTCACCTCCACCCTCCCTTTGTCTGATCTCCCATGACCCCACCCATTTTCTCTCCTATTTACAGATGTATCTATTGCAGATGCCCATAGCTTCCTGGTTCTCTCTTCTGCATGATTTCTGCCTCCATAGTAAAACCCTTGAGAGCTTTAGTTTCTATTTCCCCTTTAGCACTCAGCTCTGTGCTGAATGCTTGGCAGCCATCTCCAGATTGTCTGCTTATTGCTATAGTTCTCTTATGGAAAACCTAAACCAATGAACTCAAATCAAGCCTGAGCCCAGACACCCCCACAGCCCTATTTCTTCCGCTAGTGGAGGCTTCAGCTCTTTGACCTCCTTTGCAGTAAAACCCTTCAAAGGACGTTTTTATATTAGTAGCCATGTCTCTCCTTTCATTTTTTCCTAGACCCAGTCCAGCTGAGCATCTCTCTCTACCACTCCTCCAAAGCTACCCATGGCCATCACCAACGACCTCCATGTTACTATAAAGAACCCTGCAACTCTCCGATACCACAACCAGCTGATGGGGACATTCATCTCCACCCCACAAACTGCTAGTGAGCAGTGTCGCTCTTTGTCAGCCCTTGTAGCTTGTTCTCTCTCCCTACTGAACTGTTTCAGAGTCTTAGAGAGCCCACGCTTTTTTCTATCATTGCTCATTCAGTTTGATGGTATTTTGGTGCCATATGTGCAAAATATAAACCCTACCTCTGTGTCTGAAGCTCATACACACCTCCAGAACCTAAGTCCCCAACTGCACACTCTCCATCTCCACTTGGAAGCTGGGCATGATGTCACAGGTCTGTAACCACTGGGAAGGCAGTGGCAGGGGGAATACTCACAAGTTTGAGGCCAGCCTGTCGTAGATGGCAAGCTGAGGGCTAGCTGGAGTTACACAGTGAGACTGCGTCTCAGAAAACAAGCAAATAAGAATACCTACTTGGATATGTGTCATATGCAGCTGACTCAACGTACCCTAAAATCAAACTGAAGGTCTCTGAAAACTCAACATTCTGTCCAGGTTGTGAGGAACTCACCTCTCTGTGCCATGGAAACCCAAAGCCTCAGTAATCTCCAGCATATCACCATCACCTGGAATCTTGGCTCTCTCTAAACCGGGTCAACCACGTGCTCTCTGTGTTTACTCCCCAGGTACCACTCCCTTCCACCCCTTAGGATGAGAAGTAGAACCTGACCCTAACTCGGCTGCCCCGCCCCAAGCCTCCAGTCCCTTTCTCTTCCTCTTCCTTTTCTTCATCACCTCCCTTCTTCATGAACACCTCACTGTGATCCTGACGAAACTTTTATCAGAAGGAAAGCTGGTGCTCTGACAATGGCCCCGTTGTCTCCGGGCTTTCTCAGTCATGCATGATTCAGCCTCAGCCACCTGTGCCTACTCTGCTGTGGTCACCCGGGCCTCATGGATAGCCCTTGAATAGCCCAGATGTCCTCACCCCAATTCAAAACCGTTGCGCATGGCAACTCCCTCCGCCTGGAGCTACCAACTCCATTCTCGGCTCTGCTGAGCCCTTCGCCTCTAAGCCATCTCTGCCTGTGTGCCCTCCTCAGTGACAAGGACAGATACCCCACTCTGCCCCTACTCCACCACTCCCACAGCACCATTCCCTCACAGCAAAGAATTTGCTTATTTGTTGTGTTAGTATCTGCTATAAATCTTCTTGCACTAGAAGATGAGTTTCCCCAGAGTGGAGCTGGTCAGCCAAGCTCCTAGAGCACAGCAGGAGCACCATGACTGTTTGTGGGATAAATTAAGAGTGGAGTAGGCCACCACTCAGCAAGTAAACAGAAATCGTCTCCAGGCGGCCTCCTAGACCAAGAACCATAGTGTGCACAGAAGCCTGTGTACCAGAGGGAAGGAGGATCCATCGTTTATCCACAGGCCACTCCTGGTGGAGGCTGTAAATAGAGATTTAACCTGAACCCCCTTCAAAGCCCTGAGCATCCCCAGGAGAAAACTGTTGACAAAGTAGGGGAGGGCGGGAGCCTCTGAGGATGCAACTTTGATTTCCAGGATCACAGGTAGTCCCGAGAGAGCACTGAGGTCACCCCTGCATCTAGGGACTAGCCTCTTTGTCCTTCTCTTCCATCTGCACCTCCCAGCAACGCCCTGTGGTCAGTCTTCTTCCGCTGGGGGACAGAGGTGGGGCTCAGGGCTCAGACAAGATCAGTGGGACAACCCGAGGATACTGGAGGGCACTGAGATCTGTGAACCCCAAACCCTGGGCGTCCACACCCTCTGGCGCCATTTCCCTCAGTGGGGTTGGGACTCCAGGAACTGTGGGCATTTTCCCCTCTAAATTGAAAGTGGTTTTCTTTCTTTCTTTTTTCTCTCTTTTTTTTCCTGTCTTTTTTTTTTCCGGTCACAGTGGTGGGCTTCAGAACTGCAAACCAGAGAGGCGTTTTGATTCCACAAACAGCCCCCAGAGGAAAGCATTTCAAGCCGGACATTTTTCTTCTTTAGCCAAGGGATCCACAGGGACATCTCAGTCTCTCCTTCCCCCAGGCCTCCCCCATCCTCTCCACGCACACATAAAGAAAATGTTTTAAAAAGTCTGCCTCCCATTGAATTAACTTAAATGGGAAACAAAATGAGCTCCTTCAACCTAGTTTTCCTTCTGTCAGAACGAGGGGAAATGTATTTAAAGAAGAGTTCTAATGACCTTAGCTGCTTTAGTGCTACAAACACCAAGGATCTTATTAGCTGAAAATCTCCTTTGTGTTCACATCTGTGCAGGTAGGAGCAGCATCGCCAGTGTGTTTGTGTTTGGACGGGGCCGTCCAGACTCCTGGTGGCCTGTGGTGACAGGCACCTTGAAGTACCTCATACCAACATCACAGGGCCCTGGCCTGCTTATCTGGGTCAGTAGAGAGCCTGTTCCCCGCAGGCAGCTGAGCACTTCTGGGGAAATGGAATATTTGTTAAGAAGTGCATATTTGTTCCTGGGCTTCTCTGAAGCTTCTGCATTGGCTCACAGCACGCCCTTTCCCTTCCTCAGAGAGACAGAAAAATCTGTCTGGAAGGCAGGTGAGCTCTCTGTTGCTCGTGGGGCCTCAGGAGCCAGAAAACATTGTATTTATCCATTCCCCTGGCTGGCTTTTTGATGTCTTCTGATGAAACTAGGGGTGTTCCAGAACATTCTTCACCTTCAGAGAACACTGACTCCTCTGCTGTCAGCTGGTCTAAGGCTGGGCACCGGACTTGGTCATCTGTCAAGGGTAGAGGTTTGTTTCTCACTGTTCTGGAAGCAGAATGTCCAAAAGCACAGAGCTGGCACCTAGTGGGGGCCTCTCTGCTGCATCAACTCCCAGAGAGGAAGCAGAGCCTCCGGCTCCAGCTCTGGCTCTCCTAATCCTACCCAGGGAGCCCCGCTGTGATGCTTTGAGTAAGAAGTGTCCTCCATAGTCTCGGGCATTTAAACACTTGGTCCCCAACCCGATGTGGCTGTTCTGGTGGTTTAGGCAGTGTGGCCTGGCTGGAGGAAGTATGTCATCAGGGCTGGGATTGGAGGTTTCAAGAACCCATCCCATTCTTAGTTTAGTCCCTTTGTTGTATGTTCTACTTTCAAGATGTGAGCCCCTACCTTCTGCTCCAGCCACCATTCCTGATGCCTGATTCCAGCCATGATGGATTCTGACCCTCCAGAGCCGTAAGCCCAAATAAACCGTTCTATCACTTGCTGTGGCCTTAGTGTTTTACCACAGCAACAGAGAAGTAACTAATACATCCGCCTCTACCCCAATACAATCAACTCCAGAGACCCCACTTCCTAAAGCCACTGACACACAAACTAGGGAACTAAGCTTTCGACCTGTGACATTTAGGGAGATACATTCAAACCACACCAGGTGTCCACTAATCCACACCCTGTCTCATCCAAATTTATTCCAAGGGACAAAGGCTGTAAGGTAGGAAACCTAGGTGAGTCCACCCAGAGAGGAGCAAGGATCTAGACTCTCCAGCAGGAGAGCTGTGGGGGACAGCATTTTGAAAGGGCATCTGGGAAAGTGCTGGGAAGCTGCCTCTGCCTGAAAGTCAAACTGATTTTCACACATGGTGCACATGTATGTGGAAGGCCTTGCTGTATAGAGGCTGGGAGTGTCTGCAGGAGACACCAAAGACCTGGTGTCTTCAAACACTGCTCAGTCCAACCCTGGAATTCAGAAATTCGTCTACTGAGATGGAACACACCACACGTTTGTGCATAAGCAGGGGGCAGAGGTCATGAGAGGTCAGTCTTGGGTCTTCTTCCTTGGAGCTGCTCACCTTGGGTTTGACACAGGATTTCTCATTGGCCGAGGGCTTGCCCAGCAAGCTAGGCTAGCTGGCTAGCTTCCTCTGTACTAGCGTGGCCAGTGCAGGTGAAACACAGCTAGAGTGTCTATCTGCACGGGAGCTGGTGTTCGGAGCGGCTGCTGATGCAAAGCGCAGTCCTCGTACCACAGCTAAGAATGCATTGTACATTCAAGAGGGCATAAATACTCGATTTAAAATATATCATCGTACCCATGAAAATTAGCATGTCAGGTGATGAGACATATTGATTAGCTTGACCTAATCGTCCCATCAGTTAACATGTCAAACCACCATGCTGTACTCTTTACAATCATTATTTGTCAAACAAACAAACAAACAAAAAATAGATATTGTCAGGAAGCAACTTAAGGGAAGAGGAGTTTGTTTGGGTTCATGGTTTTGGGGTTCATTCCAGCCCCATGGGGAAGATACAGTGGTGGGAGGCAGCTATGGCCATGGCAGCAGGAAGATGCAGCTGTCTGTTCAGGTCTAGGCCAGACAAGAAGCAAGAAAGGAGACGGCAGCATGCATCTCACTCCTTACATTCAGCCCAGCTCACAGGGCGGCGTCACCTAGATTCAGGGCAGGTTAAGACTGTCTGTAAATATCCTCACACACAGACCCCAAGCCTTGCCACACTAATGCCTTAGGTGTTTTCTGTCCAGTCAGCTGCTGATCACAATTGGGCAAAAAAGGACCATCCCACAGCATGAGGACAGACATGGATTCTAACCACCAATGCCAGAGTGGCCGCTGCTTCCCTAAGGTGTTAGCTGTGCCGATGTGTCTCCAGAGGCACGCTTGTTCCCAAGAGCCCTCTCCTTTGTGTTTCACCCTGTGTAACTCTGACAGTATCTCAGGGCGTTCACATAGGATGTCATAGCAGAACTGCCTGGTGGACTGGGGTCTGTGTGTCCTTCCAGCAGTCCTATACCATCAGCCTGCGCTCAAGGAAAACCATCCCCACAGGTAGTCTGAGCCAGCCATTCTTCCCCTTTCAGTCTCCTAGTCTCTTCCCTGGGTTCTGAGCTCTCCGTCAGCATGCTCTCTTCTCTACAAATTTCTCTTATTTCTAAAAATTACCTCATTACCTCATCATGCTCCAGCATAGACGGGTTGCTCTCTGGGACTGTTCACAGCCTGTCTTCAGGCAGAGTTTACTTTCCTCTTGCCTTTCATGTTTTCCTCCTGATGGGTGAGACTACTTCCGTTTGCCGGCTTACAGTCTTGATTTCTGTTCTTCCCATGAGCACACGGGGCTTGCATATGTCAGAATCTCTGTTCTGGCACCATCGTGAAGTTTTGCCTGGGTGCTGCAATCTAGGCTCAACATATTTAGCTTCTACGTTCTTATGGCATTGGTCCACAGTCTTCTAACTGCCAGCATCTCTAAGAAGCTTTGTGCCAATAGAATTCTTATTTCTGGCTTTTTCCTGTAAGGTCTTAACAGCCTTTTCTTTATTTTTAATGCTCTCAAGTTCCGCAGACTCTGTCTGGCTAAGGCTTCTGAATCATTAGACATAACACTTGGTGTCTTTTTCTATTTGAAGAATCGGGAAAATTCTCTTTTATTAATTCTTTGATAAATGTTCCCTTCTATTTTCACTAGTCTCTACTTCAATAACTCTCTTATATTTTCTTCTACTTGAAAAAAAAAAAAAACCTCTTTTCTGAGACATTTGCGCAGATTTGTCTATTGAACTTTCTATAGCGGTTTTATTTTAGCCGTCATAATCTCAAATCCCAAGATCTTATTCTCTGTTCGTTTCTCTTATGTATTATCTTCTCATTTTAGAGGCAACATAGTCTCCAATTTTTTTTTTCTATTTTAATCAGCCTCAGATTTCTCTTCTGTTCTCTGAAACACCATCCCTGCAGTCATGAAGACTCGGCGCACACTCGGCCTCCCCCAGCTTCCCCAGCCTGTGGCTGCCTGCTGAACCTCTCATCTTCACCAGGGTGGATCCTGCACCCTGCATCCATGATCAGTTCCACATCTATCTTCCAAACTACTTTTGGAAAGTCTTGTCTATTTTCTCCCTTTCTTCATCTTTATTCAAGGTGATTTTATTTTAACCTGTTGGCTATTTCAATAAGAGCTCTTGGAAATTTTGCATCTGTGGACATTTCATCATCGTGTTAGAGAGGGTGACACCTGATGGGTGACTTTCCTGGGGCAAGGAGACAAACGTCTACATTTGGGCACCAGTGACAGAGCAGCGAGTCCGCAGGGATCTGGTGCAGCAAAGCAGTAAGCTTATTGGGCTCACTTAAAAAGTATGGACCAGTGCAAGCGACCCCAAATCAGGTGTGTCACCAAACAGCCAGCTTAGCCTGGATGACAAGCCACACAGCCTGCATCCTGGGACTGTTCTGACCACACACAGCTCAGCTAGTAAGAGCCCCCTTTCTCAGCGACTGTTACTGCTTCTAGAACCTTTCACAGAGGCCTCACGAATCCTCTGCATCTATCACCTGAAATGTTTGCTTCAAGAGTCTTAGGACCCTCCCTCTTTCCACAGGTCTACAGTTTGCCCTCTGACCTAGCCATACACAGCAATTAATTTGGTTGCCTAAACCTTTTGTGCCTGAATGTATTCTGGGGGGTGTAAGATTATGACTGACAACCTTCCCCCTTCCCAGAATGCAGCAACTCTGTGTCTAGCAGGTTAAACCTTGTCTTCCATTTGATGCTGCAGACACTGGACAGTCCTGTCCTGAATATGAGCTACATACTCAACCAGCCCATCCACGCTTATCCCAATGTTGTTTGGAAATAGCTTGTAACTTTGAGCTAGATTTTACATGTTTCTAGACACTGAAACCATCCATTTGACTTAGTAGTAAACATTCAGTTCAGACAGACTGCCAAGCGGAGAGTGTCTAGATGCCTACAACGGCTTCAGGGAAAAAGGCCCCATTCTCAAGTTCTTTCACCAGATGACCTTCACACCTCTGGAGACATAATCTCCACATCCCTATTTCCAGCCCTGAAGGCACTCTTGGGAGTTAATGAGGAAAAGGTGCTTAAACTGAACTACTTTGAGATTAGCATTCCAAGAAGTTAATTGGAATTATACGTGTCAAATGACCTCAGTCTTCCAGGATGCCCAGGTAGGGAAGTGTGTTCTTGCTCAGAATCTTTTTCTTGCTGGCAACCATAAAGTTGTTACTTGGTTTGATTGGCTTATAAGTCAAGGTGGCTGTACCAGGCAGAGTTTCCTGTTTGATGCCCTACTCCCAGATACAAGAGTTGCTCACAACAGCCAGCCAAGAACAGCTTAGCTGCCTGTGTGGTGGCAAAGAAAAACTCACACTCAATACCCTGGGATTCCTAAGTCCTTTATGGATCTTGATTTTCTTTGTCAGATGGTCATGCACCAGAATGATCTAGAATCCAGCAGGTGAGCACAGTCTGCGATCTGTTAGTTTGGTGGAAAAGCGATGGAGAGGTGAAAAGCCTAAGACTCCAACAGCCTCTCACCAGCAACTTCCAGTCAGGAATCCCATGATGGAATACTTGGAGAACATTTTTATTTCTCTTTAATTGGAACATTCAGTCAAAGAGACATTTTTCAAAGCCTATGACCTTTTGTGATGGCTAAGTGTTGACTGGGAAGCTGGTTAGAATGTAGAACTTCACATACTTGAGCAAAGATGTCCACTGACGGAGACCGTAACAGAGCCTGTGGACTGGGGAATGACTTTCCCTTGTGTCAAAATGATGGAGTGACCTCAGGGAGTCTCACTTTCTGGTCTTTATGGCCCTGCAGAAGTGCCTTCCTTTAGATGATGGTGGGACCTGGTTTCCTTCTAGCCCTTAACATACAGTAATGTCATGGCCACCCCTTCTGCCAAAAGGGTGGAGCTACAACTCTTCCGGAAGTCTTGGCAGAGTAAGAAATAGAGTGGCCCACAGGGAAGGTGGCTCACAGACACACAGACTCATGGGAATGCACTCTGTCAGGTGACCCAAGCTTCCCCAGTCAAGCCTCTAGACAGGACTTGGTGCTCTGGGGTCACTGTCCCCAAGGACTTGTAAGAAAGAGAAGCCACGCCTGGCTGTGGCATGTGCAAGCAGGGACTTTGGGAGGTGGTGAAGGTTAAATGAAGGTAGAGGAGGTGGGAGGAGATAGCTCAGTTGATACAGTGCTGCCTTGCAAGCATGAGGGCCCAAGTTTGATCCCAAAATCCATGTTAAAACAAAAATAACAAAGGCTAAAGGGATGGCTTGGAGGTTAAGAGCACTTGCTGATCTTGAAGATGATTTGGGGTTTGGTTCCTAGCACCCACAGAACAGCTTGAAACTCTCTGTAACTCCAGTTCCAGGGATTTGATGTTCTTTTCTGAACCCCACAGGTACCTTCGTGCACATATGCATTGAGACAAATATCCATACATAAAATAAGTAAGTCTAAGAAAAAGCCAGCTATGATGCTCACACTTAAAATTCCCGTGCTGGGGAAATGGAGAGAGGTGGGTTCCTGGGGACTGACTGTGAGCTGTCCTAACATAGCTGGTGAATTCCAGGGCAGTGAGAGGCCTTGTTTCAGAAAAAACGCAAGGCAGGTGGCATCTGAGGAACATTAGCCAAGGCTGTCCTCTCGCCTCTATGCGTACAGGTACACACACATGCACCTGCTTACATAAGTACACCTGCACAAAGACGAATGCACACACATGCACACACACATACTCACTTGTACACACACACACACACACAAGAGTAAATGAAGCCACAGAGGTGGATCCCTAATCCCATGAGACTGGATGTGTAAATAAAAGGAAGCAAGACCTGAGCCAGGAGGCCCTGACCCACATTCCTGCTGTCTTTGGGACCCTGCAGAGCCCACACCAGGAGGAAACACATGACCAGACCTGGCTTCAAGAGCTTGAGCTTCCTGGCCTTCAGAACTGTGAAACAAAAGGACAATCCCATTTGTTTTGTTTTCAGTCACGATAGTCAGTTCCAGCAGTAGAGAAAAGTACCAGCCTTGGGGAGACCCAGGCTAGCAAGCTAGTCGAGTGGAGTCTGGAGTCCTGACCCGTGGCAACATCATGAGCAACAGTGTTCCAAGCACCAACCTGTGTGACTCTTTTCTGTGCATCCACAGAGAGCTAACACAGGTGCCTCGGGACCTGTGAGGGCTGGCTCAGTGGGAGCAGCCATCGCCTGTGCTGTGTGATGGGGCAGACTCTTGGTACCCTCGGTGTTGGGCTCAGCTAGATGCCCTGATTCCTTGCACCTAAGCTGTTTCCCCTCTGAACTCCGCTCAGCGACCCTCAGGAAAAAGCACAGAGAACATTGTCTTCCTTATGCTCAGATAAAGATTCTGAATGTGAAGGGAGAGGGTTAGAAGTGGGTCCCTTTAGACTCTGACTACTCCCCCTGCACACCCCTGACCAGACCTCATGTTAATGTCTCACTTACTCTTAATAAATTGTCTAGTCAGGAGTTAAAAGCAGCCCTAGAAAATGATTTTTTTCTCTTATTTCTGTGTCCCTTCCTTCCCTCTATGCCATCCTTCCTCCCCTTCATTTACACTCATTTCTCTTGTTCAGATAAGATGGTGAAAGGATTAGAGCACGTAGCATCGCTCCAAATTGGGCTAATGGAAGTGAGGACCCCACTCCTGGAGACGGGGGCAGGATATAAAATAGGATAATTGACAGTTTTCACATTGCAGGCCAAACTCGGAGTTCCTTTGTGTGGCTGGCCTGACCCTCATCTCTGTGTGACAGATTCTCCATTTTAGAACTCTGTGAGAGATACAGAACAAGGACAGGTCAAGCCCAGATGCCCACCTGTGGAGGTGGCACCTGGCTGTGCACCCCAAGACACCTCCAGGCCACTCCTGTGGCCCCAGAGAGCACCACGCCTGAGGGGGGGGGGCTGCCCTGCACACTCTGGAGACTCCTGATACCCGGGCAGCTCTGCCAGCAGCCCAAGGCTACCTCCAGTCAGAGAGATGAGGGAGTCTTGTCCCTTGAAAACTCAGCCAATGTCTCACTTCCCAGGAAGGCTGTACCACAGGAAGCAGGGATTTAACAGCATTGCAGCCGTAGCCTTGCTGCTATCAAGGCCAGGGTGAAGGGCAACGTGGCTGCGCGCTCAAATGCCATTTGCTTTAAAATCTGTTAGATCCTTTAATGTGCTCTGCCACTCTGAGAATGGACATGATCGGAACGGCACACTGACCAGACGGCTCGGTTGCCAGGCCCCACTTTTTAAACCAATACGATATCAGTACACATTTCACAGTTGTCCGAGGGTTTGATAGTTTCTCATAGCTGTTCAAAAGTCAGTGTTTCACACCTTTACTAAAGGACGCACAAAATGCACAGGTGCACACATGCATTCACACACAGATGCACACAGGGACAAGCACACACTCAGACACATACATATATATACCTGTGTGTTCATACATATGACAGTAACACACATGCACATATGCTCACACAGGCACAGGTATGATAGCTACATGCATGCATGTAGGCACACACACAGAGACACACATGTACGCATAGATGCACACTCTCTTCCATACTTCAGTCAGTTTATTCTGTGGCCCACTGTTCGTGAGATCTGCACATTTTGTTTTATGGTTGGTATTTTTGTTACGTATTAGCTGAAGCTGAGAAACAGCCAGAGCTGCGAAAGTCCCTCAGTGGTAGAGGGTAGAGCCTAGCTAGCATTTGGAAGGCTTGGGTTCGATCCCAGAACTGGCAGGAAAAGAAGAGAAAAGAACAAAGAAATCAGAACTAATAATGAATTCATCAAATTTGCAGGATATGAAACCAACACAAAAAATATCTATGGAATTAAGAAGGAACAGACATGGCTACTTCTCTAGCAACTCCCTTGTCACTCTCTTGTAGCCATTCTGCCACCAGGAAAAAACATGCTTGGGGTTCCTGCCGCTGTCTCCAGTGCCAGGGCTGGGCACAGCTGGAGGAGCCCGTCTCTAGAGCTGGGGCTGAGACCATCAGCTCAGCCTTCTCTTTAATCTCCACTTGTCTGAAAATGAAATGGCAGCTGGCTTCCGGAGAGAACTGTAAGCCCACTGCTCACTTCTCGTCCATGCTGCAGCCTGGGCTGGATATGAGTAACCGGACATCACCTTCTCTGTGTGCTCCCTTTTCCATTAAGAAGCTGGGCTTCTTCAAATGGTAGCGTTGGATGTTCCCAGGGGCTGAGGAGATTAGTTCATAATCCACAGTCCTGTTAAACACAGTTTTCTTTTGTTTCCCCAGCAAGGCTGAGATGGAGTCTCTTGGGAGGAAGTGGTAAATGCTGGGCTCGTGGGGGAAGCCACTGGAACCAGCCACTGCGCAGAGTGGATGGTGTTGACCCAGCCCAGCGGCTAGCTTGCAGAACCTCAAATTTCATGCAAAGCCCATGAAAGGAGGGCTTAAAAGAACAAAGCTGCACACGGGGGTCGGGGGACGGCTCTGCCCAGTAAGTGCTCACTGCACGAGCCTGGGAAAACGAAGTCCAGTCCTTGTCCCACACTTAGAAAGTGGGGGTGATGGAGAGCATTTGTCATCTCTGGGTCTTGCTCACCCACCAGCCTAGCCCAACCATCGAACTCCAAACCAATGTGATACCCTTCCCCCACCATCAAAAGCATAATGGACAACAACTGAGGATGACCTCCAACCTCTGCACACACAAGAGCAGACCCTCCCACCTTTGCACAACAAGAAGAATGGATGTCATTGTGATCACCTGGGCGCAAGAACTCTCTAACCTGCCCTATCTAGACACTGCTGGGAAATTGCTTTTCTCATTGGATGCCCTAAGCACCTCACCACGGAAGTAGATGTAAATATTGTGTGCTTTGCACAATAACTACTTCACAGATGTTATACATGTTACATACTCAAATACATACACATGCACATATACATATCACATACTCATGTACATACACAGATTCAGCCCTACATATATGCACGTATACACACAACACCCACCCACACTCTTTTATTTTCCTCCAGCTCTTCTGATTTTTTTTTTTTGGCTGCCATGCCCAAGTTCCACTCTGTCTGGCTACCTGTCATGTGATTGGCACCCTATTAATGGTTCTTGCTTAGTCACTGACCTGCCCATGCTGCTCTGTCTGCTTTTGCCTTGTAATTTCCAGATGCAGAAGAGCTAAGTTAAAAATCATGCACAAATGTTAAGAAACAGTTCCCAAGAAAGCCATCACTGCTGGGTTCTCACTCCCTGGAAGGAAGCCCAGGCCTGGTTCTCTGAAGTAGTGAAGACATTCAGAGAGTGGTGGGGTAACTCCAGAAGTGTGAGTGATGCTAAGAGCCCCATCTCTAAGCCCAGAAGCCTGTGACCCACTGATGAGGGGCTACATGTCTGGCAAAACCTTATGTCAGTTATGGGATTCCTGGCTCCCCGAATCTCTCTTGTTTCAAGGAGTCTAAGAAAGAGCTGGTTTTCCAAGAAGCCTGCCCTCATCCCCATTCCTTCAGGGAACGAACTGTGGTGAACAGGAGAATCTAAGCCGAGGAAGCTATTTTTGCATCAGGACACAGAAAACGGTACCACCTTTGAAAGCAAAGACACAGTTCTTGATCCCTCATTACAAAGGAGCATTGGGGCCATAAATGGGGTGTAATAGAAGCAGAGTGGGTGGAAGCAGCAGCCCCAGGAGGCCAAAGGATGTCAGCTAAGGTGAGGGGACCTTGTTCTGGGTCACAGAGGAAACACTGTGGGAAAATGGCTCTCTTGGTAAAGTGTTTGCCTGGCAGGTGTGAGACCCAGCCTCTGACCGCAGAGTCTGTGCGTGGTGCTACAAACATGTGACCCTAGAACTGGGGAGACAGACACAGGCAGATCCTGGGGTTCATGGGACACACAGCCTAACGTACTTTGACAATCTCTGAGCCAGTGAGAGATGCTGTTTCAAAAAAAGAAAAAGAAAAAGGAAGAAAGGGGAGGAGGAGAGAGAGAAAACTTGATAATATCTCAGAAATGATGAGGTTATCTTCTGATGTCCGTACGTACCACACACAAATGAGCTTATAAGCATGTGTATATTTGTATAGCTATGTGGGAGTGTGTGTATGTGGGAGTGTGTGTGTGGGAGTGTGTGAATGTGTGTAGGTATGAGTGTATGTGTGTGAGTGTGTATATGTATGTGAGTGTGTGTGTGAGGGAGAGAGAGAAAGAGAAGGAATGGAATGACAGGCAGGCTGCTCCCGTCTGGAAAATTCTTCAGCCAAGTGTCTCTCTCCAGCCTACTGGGGACACAGTCGCCATTACAGCACTGAGTACCCCTGAATCTAGAGCGTGAACTGCTTACTGTCACCGTTTCAGCACCTCAGCCACAGTGACCAACCTTGCGCTTTGTGTGGACTCTGCCCTGGGCTTGGCAGACGCAGCTGGTAAAAGAATCCAGGGAACTCAAGTTCTGTTTCTGCTCGTCCGTCGGTTTATTGCTATTTTAGCAGGCCCTGTAACTCCACAGTGCCCACGGGACGTGAGGAGAACAGAGGAGCTTTGCATGTAGGTGTGAGGGCAAGGGTCAGTTGGATCCTCTGCCTTCGTCCCTGTCTAAGTGCTCCAAATTTCCTGTCTCCTCCATGTGGGGCTACTTCGTTGAGTGACATTAGCCCTTCCCTCATTTTCCTCAAGTCACAGAGGAAGAGAGTGAAGCCCCGGAAGGTGACAGACAGCAGCAGACAGGGCCAAGGTGTGGTCTGTCAACTAAAGTTCCCCAAGAGGAGTCACAGCTGTGTGGGCTGTCCCACAAACACTGAGTAAACTCTGGCTGTTGGGAAGAGGATGGGATGCAGCGGGTCCAAGGCCCAACTGCAGATTACTTTGGGCTACCATGGTCCCTCAAATTGGCACCATCTCCCTTTGTTTGTGACCTATAGTGACTGTTGGGTAAATCCTTTCGGAATTTCTGAGAGGACCCTGGCTTCTACCAACCCAAGGGCTGAGAATGTCACCAAATGGTATCTAAGGGCTAAAGCAGAAATGTCCCCAGTTTGCCACAGTCTACATTCCTTATATTTGCACCAACATGAAAATGTCTTGAGTTATGACTGGCCTTGTTCCATTACTATAAAACTTCATGAACCTGTACCAAGGTGGAAGATGGAATCTGAAGTGTTTCAGCCCCTGATCACTCACATCTGCCTCCAGAATAAAGCATCTCTTGCTTGTTTGGGGATGAGAGCTGTTTCCTGAGTCCAAAGGCCTGAGTGGGTTCTGTGTAAGCCTGAATGACAGGGCCTGGAACACAGTGAGCACCATCTGTGCTATGTTGTGTTCTAGCTTGTGTTTGCTGCTTGTTACCCCCCTGCTTTTAGTACCCCAAGCTCACTGATACAGACATCTCATGTGCCTTGGGCTGAGCCTGACACCTAGAAACAGTGGCTGCTTTGCTGATAGCCAGCCTCGGGCTGCTCGAGGCCATCCTTCCATTTCTCACTAATGTCCATCCCCTGGACTCTCCAAACCTCTGGCCCCTGGGGATTTCTCTTGTCCCCGCTCCCTCCTTTTTCCCTAGCTCTCATCCTTGGCTCCCCCCCTTTCTCCTGGGCACCCACAGGCTGGCTCCCCCTCTGCATACAGCCTCCAGGGCTCCATGTCTCCTGATGACTCCTCCCCAGTGCCCATTTCCCAGAGCCTGGTGCTGCAGGATTCCTCTGAAGGCCAGGGAGCCTCTTGGACTTCCAACTGCCTGCAGTGGGAAGCAATTGCTGCCCACCCACATTTCCTCCCACACCAACTTCTCCTTCCTCCTTACAGCCGTCTTCACTGAAAATTGCCAAAGTTTGTTTTTACGTTTTCTCCTCCTTTTTATTCTAAATGCCAACTTAATGACAGTTCTTGCAGAAATCTTGGGGTCATGAGGGACTGGGTACCCTATTTCAATTCTCTTTCACATGTTGTGGTCCCCTAGAAAATGCCTGTGGGCTTCTGGCCAGGTCCCTCCCATTTTTGTGTGAACATACCCTGACAATGGACCTGTTTAATATCATCCCGAGCCTGTCACAAACCATTCCTACGGCTTCTCTCACTGACCTTGACCATCTTAGAATCCCCATAATTATTATGCCATGTCGTACATCCCAACATTTACAGCCTCCCTAGTCTACCTGGGAGTCCTCAGTGAAAGCAGTTATGCTGGGAAACATAACTGTCCCTTACCTTTGACAATTGCCCTGAATTCCTTCCAGTCCCAACCCAGAAGGCATGATTTTCCTGTGGGTGCTGCCCTTTGTCAGCGGGCGTGGACATCAGCATGTCCTGATGCCCAAATCAATGGAGTTTTGAGCCCCTTATAAAATCACAGATGTGCTTCCATCCACCCACCTTACCTCGTCTAGGTCCCTGACACACCTCATGCTCTGGATGGTCTGCTACAGGTTATCGTCTGTGCAAATTCAGTACAGAAGCAAAAACTTTTAAACATATTCTGGTCTGTGGTTCCTAAAACTGCAAATGGGAAGCCCACAGGCATAAAAAACTGAGGACTCATTTACACAGAGAACTCTGACTTGTAAGTTTTAAGTGGTACTCAAAATGCTAGCTATGGCCGCACTTAATTCCCAGTTACACAGATTTCGGAGGTGGTGCGTTAGTGCCAGGCTGGCCTCTTAGGATACTTAACAACTAAGTAGCCATTTGCCCCCTCAGACTGCCAGCCCCTCTGCAGTTCTGGGGAGCTCACGGCAGAGTCTGACCAATAAGATGTAGGTGGAAGTGGTAGATGCCATTTCCAGAGCCAGGGCAATCTCCAGCTGCTCTTCCACCTGCTGCTCACTGCAGAACCTAAGATCAAAAGCATCTCACTTGCCCTGAATCCCTGCTGAGAAGAGCAGGAAGTAACTTGTTAGGCCACTGGGCTTGAATGCAGCAGATCACACCTCAGTCTATTTAAACATCGAAGCCTTCTATGTTCCTGGTCCGGGTCAGCCCTTACAAGCTAGCTCCCATGTGATCCAAAGCCCACATTAGCTTAATGCTGTTCCTTATAAGACACGAGTGGAAAAAATCAGTTACCAAGACACACACATGCGTGACCACCTCACAGCCTGTGTAATAGGTAGGTAGGTAGGCAGAGAGATAGGCACAGACAGACAGAGGTAAAGACATGCCAATACATCATGATTAAGAAACAGGATGGACAAGGCCTTACTAGTCTTAGGCAACGTGATTATAATGTCTTAGTTTAACAAGAGAAGAGGGTAGAAGTGTTCCATTTACATACAACATAGAAAAATTCTGGACTCTGACCCAAGCTTCGCTCCTCTGGGCCCACACCACCAGCAAGAGAAAGCAACCCCACCTCTAAGGAATGTAGTCACAAAATCCAGTCACAGACACTTTATTCCGATGGCAGTGACAACGACTTTTCAAAATTATTTTCAAAAGCACATTTAAGAGTCAGACTGTCACAAAGAACTCGAGTGAGGCTGCCAAGGGGGGTCTGCAGGGCAGGTACTTGCCTCCCCAGCCTGGGAACCTGGAACTTGTGCAAATGTACAAGAGAGCTGACTGCATGACCCTGCACATGTGCACAGCACACACACACACACATGCACACACACACAATTTTTCCATATTACCTTGGAAATGAGTTTAAGTCATCAAAACCACACGTTTTATAATGAAGAGAAAGGATAAGATATGACCTGGAAGAAGAAACCTGCCCATGCTCACTGATGAGCATTCAGAATGAGCAAAGAACTCCTTAGAAAGAGGGAAGAAACGATCCTACTGAAAATAGGACAAAGGACATGAGCCAAAGTCATAAGGGGTCAACTGCGGTGACAAGCAGCACTGTCTACCAAGGCTGGGTTCTCAGCTCTGCTCTATCACAGGAAGCAAAATAACAGCAGCCAAAGAGAAGACCTTTGGGTTAGGGTTAAGCTAGGGTTACGGTTAGGGTTAGGGGTTAGGGTTAGGATAGGGTTAGGGTTAAGGTTAGGGGTTAGGGTTACGGTTAGGGTTAGGTTAAGGTTAGGGGTTAGGGTTAGACACACAGAGAGAAGATGCACTGAGAAAAGCTTTGGTGTCTGTGCTGGGTCAGTGTGCACAGCGAATGGGAAAGAAGAAGCCACATGCCAAGGTACGTTCCCAGAGTCAGGAGTCCTTCCTCTTGGTCTATTCATGCTGCTGTGACACAGTGCACCAGAAGAGACATTTATATAAGCCTGTGCTTCCAAGGTCAAGAGGCTGCACTGAGGACTTCCTTGCTCATTACCTCACAGTGGAAGGATAGAGAGGGGACCAGAGAGTAAGAGGCTCTGTGTGAAGCTTCTCCCATGTTGGAGTTTCAACCGCCTGCTCATTCCCTCGTGACTTAAGAACCCCACTTAGTCTCCACCTCCCAACACTGCTGTCTTAGGAATTCAGTTTCTAAAATATGGTTTTAGGGGGTCATCCTTGCATCAGCATTTGAGAAAGGGGATGCCTTAAAGATGGGAACAGAACTCACAGGATGAATACATATCACGAGAGGATTTACTGCGTTGTCTTATGTGACAATAGCTGGGTGATAGTCACAAATTGGCTGTCTTCATAGTAGAGAGATTATGAACCCAGTAGCTGCTCAGCTCACTGGGCTGGATGCCTCAGAAGCTCCCATCTGGTGCCGAGGGCCCAGAGGGTGCCAGGGAACACTCTGGTCTTCAGTCCACATTGGAGAGCCAGGGTCTGAAATCAGTGAAGGGTGGTGACAGCAGCAGGGTAGACAAGCTCACCAGCAATGAATGAAGGCAGGCAGGCAAAAATGGCCCTGCATTCATGTCAGACATCTCCATAACTGGCCCACTCCAGGAAGTTGATGCCCACTCTGGGGGAGGGTCTTCCCGTCAGTTGATTCTCCCAGAAAATGTCCTCACAAACCCTCTCGGAGGTGTGTCTCTCAGTCGATCTCAGATCTATTCAAGCTGACAACCAAGACTGGAGACTGTACTCTGGCTTGTCCTCGGGATCTGCTTGCTGTCATGAAGCTCTGCGGCTGCCAGAAGAATGTGTGTGTTAAGGCTCCCTTCAACAGATGTCTCAAGAAGACTTAATTGTAATTGGGACAGCCAGTGAGAACTTCCTGGAAACTGTTGTAAAATATTTCATGGTGCTGTCAGAGAATGTGTTGCTGGGCTGGTGCCCAGTGTTTGCCTCGTCGCTGTGGACAGACTGTAGCAGTCCGCGCCTCTGTAGTGAAGCAATGAGCAACAATTGTTGGAAAATTGTTGGAAATCTCTGCATGTTTTACTGTTGGCAGTTACTTACTGGAAATGAGATTTATTAGTCCTTTTGGTAAGATGTTAAGTTTGCAGCTTTAACTGAGGATGAAAGCATTTGAAAGAATGAAAACCAACTTTCTGCTCCAGCTACAATAGGGATCTGAGCTCGCCTAGCAAGCTGAGTGTGGCGCTAGGCGCAGCTAAGGTGTGGATCCATCATGTAGGATTGGAGAAAGTTAAATGGCTTTGGGGGGCCAGATTTCTTTTTCCTGGGTGAAAGAATTCACAAGTGTGAGCTAAAGGAAGAGTGAAAGCAGCTGCCATGTGTGACATGTTAGTTGTCAATCAATGTTGCCTGCTAGGAAAAAGATGAGTAGGATGGCCCCACATGGAGGACTCTGTCCCTATCTCCCAGGCCACAGGGTAAATACCACACACATTTTTTCCACCAATATCCTGAGATGGCTACAGGCTAGCCACACCCTTACTCACTGAGCCCTTTGTGCCTCTCACCTTTATTGATGAGGCAAATGGTCAAGAGGGGACAGAGAACAGATGTAGGCAAAGCAATGGGCAAATTAGGGTCCAGATCCTTGTGGAGGATGCTTTGATTATATGCTTCCACTATGCCCTGCTTCTCTGGGCACCTCCCCTCTGAGTGTCTGCATCCAGCCCTGCACAGAGGCAAGAAATTTGGTTAGACAACACACCTTCCTGCCCAACACTGCTTTGATTTTCTTCTACAATGTTTGTGGATGGTCAACATGCCGTTTTCTATGCATCTCTCTATCCCAGAGCATCCGGGCCATGGAGACACAGAATTCGGCCTTTTCTGTTCCCTGCTGCATTCTAGCAGCTACACGGGATCCAACGGAGAGCAGCTACCCATTACACACTGCTGGGTGGGGTGACCAAAATCCAGTGAAATCAACTCCAACCTTACTTGCAGCCTCTATGATAGACTGAAAAGTACTCAACACCAATTTACATATGGCAGTCCTAACCCTGAGTAATTCAGAATGGGACTGTCCTTGAAGAGGCCGGTCTCTTGTGTGTGAGAAGAGGAAATTTGGACATGGCCAGATGTTAGGAAGATCCTGAGAAGATGACGAGCTTCAAGCCTAAGAGAGACCCCTGGGGAAGCCAAGCCTGCTGACAGCTTTAACTCACGCTCCTGGTCACCAAGAAGGGCTTGTGGGGGGTAAGCCACCCCGCCTCCTGGCCTTCACTGTAGCGGCTCTCTCACCGTAATGCATCGCTGACTGAAACATCTGTAGCTGAATTAAGTGACCACGTCAAAGCACTAATGATTTAGTCCTTCATCCTCAGAAACAGAGGATTTCCTACACACACACACACACACACACACACAATTTAGAAAGAGCTGAACAAATCCCTTGGGGAACCAAAGACAGGAAAAAGTTTCAGTGCTGGTAGAATTCAGACCTTCCCACTCTTATCTGGCAGTCAGGACAGACTCGTCTAACTTCCGTTCTGGGTCCCGTGAGAGCCTTCTCCTGGCATTGTTTATTGCATTGATGGTATCTGTCATCAGTTTATAAACGTGCGGCAAACAGAAGCACAAACATACTTGAGAAAAAGGGATCGCAGTAACTGATGGAGACCTGCAATTGGACTCCAACATGACAACATCTAAACAGGGAATGCGGAGGGAGGGTGAGCCAAGCACTGGACCCCAGAGAACAGCAGACATCAGTGTCCACACAAGGACGTGGGCATGAGTGGGTGTGTCATGTCCCAACAAAGATTTGAAGTGTAGCAAGAGCAGTCACTGTACTCACGCTTCATCACGTGACTGGGGTAGCCACTGTGCTTCTTTCTGGCTTCAGACCTTTCTCCATACCTTCAGGTGCCTTCCTGGTGAGTTAGGAGAGACTCCATGGAATCTCCTCTTTCTGTCTAGGCTTCATCTGAGCCGTGGTCTAGGTGGCATGCACAGAAGAACCAAAGGGGGTAGATAAAAAGATGGGGTGAGGTGAGGTGCTTGTCTCACTGCGGTGAAGCAGTGAGTAAAAACCTCTGATCTGGCAGGGTCTCTCAGGTCTGCCTTTCTTCCTGGGCATAAGCCAGAGAGAGAGAAAAGGAGAGAGGCTACCAAAGAGGTAGTCATGGCCTCACCACAGGGCAACACCACTAACACTGCCTGTTACCCTCCCCAGCTTCACCAGAACTTGCTCCTGGGCAGATTCCCCCAGGAGATGGTGGGCAAAGACTGAGGTGCTGTGATATGTGGCTGGGCTGACTCCGTAGTTCCTGGTATGAGGAAGCCATGTTGAGTGACAGCATGGAGGAGAAGGGCCCAAGGAGCATTGTCGTGCTTTGACATGTACCCGTGATACCTGAGCTGAAGCTTCACCTTCTGCACATATTGCCTGCCCTCTTCTCCCCGGCCCTGGACAAGTGGAGCTGAGCAGTCACCATATCTGCACAGCCATCTCTGACTTCTCTGTAACAAGCACCCTGACGTGTTTCTTCCGTGTTGATGTGCCTGGCAGCAGTAAGCAGGCACACATGAGTGACTCCCTTCTTTCTACCTGTAATCAAGCTGCAGGACACGTGTTAGAATTCTAATCAAGAACCTGTGGAACTATTTAAAAAGAAATCCCCTTAAGCCAATTTTTTCAATGTCAAGGAAAATTTGCGATGAGCCTCTGGCCTAGCCTCTGCTGAGTGCTCCAGTTCTAATGATGGATGGGGTTACTGCTTCTTAAACACTCCCAGCTCCCCTTAATTGACTGGATTCTGGCTCCATTCCTAGAATCAGCTCCTTGGTGGCTTCTGACCACATAGACCATTCAATGTAGTGGAAGGAAGGTGGTGATTTTGCCTGACTTTGAGCGACACCCGCTCCTTGCTGCTGGCTTTGTTCCAGCCTGAGCAATAGTTATTTCCAGTATTCGGATAACTTGGCCCTTCCCTCGTAATTCTTCCATTGAACATCAAAGGCTCACACACCACATTCTTACTAAAGCCTAAGCTCACCTCTCCACCCTCAGCATAGCGTAACTCAATCACCTGTGTGTCTCGGCTCTTCTATGGATTTATAAGTCATTAGGTGCCAAGATAAAGAGAGAGATGTGGGCAGACGAATGAACTGTCAGAAAAATCCAAGACGCAGGAGAAAGAGAGAAAGGGAGAGAGAAAGAACAAGGAGAGAGGGAGAGTTTGCTTTCTCATCATTGCAACAAAACAGTATTGACAAATCAGCCTGAAGGAAGAAGGGTTTATTTAGGGTCGTGATCTCAGATAGCTCAGCCCACAATCCTTGGATTCACATGCTGTGGCGATTCCAGGCCGATGGTGACCAAGAGCATCGTGACTGACAGCAGGATCGTGTGGAGATGATTGTTTGCCTCACAGAGGACAGGAAATAGAGTATGAGACAGGAGGCAGGAACAAGATACCCTGCAAGCCTGCCCCTGGTGACCTCTAACTAGATCCTACCCTCTTTAGCTTCCATCTTAGGATTCCTATTGCTGAAACAAACCACCACAACTAGAAAGCAAATTGTGGGAAAAGGGTTTATTGGGCTTACACTTCTAGATCACAGTCCATCACTGGAGGAAGTCAGGAATTCAAACAGGGTAGGTACCTGGAGGCAGGAGCCGATGCACAGGTCATGGAAGGGTGCTGCTTACTGGCTTGCTCGCCATGGCTTGCTCAGCCGGCTTTCTTATAGAACCAGGACCACCAGCCCAGGGATGCCTCCACCCACAATGGGCTGGGCCTGCCCCCATTGTTCACTAATTGAGAAAATACCTTACAGATGGATCTTATGGAGGCGTTTTGTCAACTGAGGCTCCTTCCTCTTTGATGACTCTAGCTTGTGTCAAGTTGACCCACAAAGCTAACCAGTACACCATCCTAAGATGGCACCACCTGCTTTAGACTCAGCCACTAAAACATGAGCATTTTGGATGGAGATGCTTCCTGTCCAAATCATGAGCAAGGGGTGGGGAAGAAGAGAGACCATCAAAGTGAAGCCCTTGAGCTCAGACTTGTGTCCTCATCACTTATCAAGTCCCGTGAGCTCTTTCTTGGATGCCTTTTCACTTCTAATGGTGGTTTGAATAAGGATGGCCCCACAGGCTCATAGATTTGAGTGCTTGGTCACCGGGGAGTGGCACTGTTAAGAGATGTGGCCTTGTTAAAAGAAACGTTCCCCTGATGGTGAGCTTTGAGGTTTCAAATACTCAAACTAGGCCAAGTGTCTCCCTTCCTGCTTCAGTCTACTTCTCCAGCACCATGTTTGCCTGCATATACCACACTTCCCATCGTGATGACAATGGACTAAAGAGTTGCCATGGTCATAGTGTCTCTTCACAGCAATAGAGCAGTGGCTACTACACTTCTCATCAGAAAGATTGGAAAGGGAGCTTCAGAGTTTTCAACCTGTCTCTGTGGTTCTCTGCCTAAGACTAGTCACAAATGGCAGCTCTGGCAAATGTGGGACCTGAGTATGGAAATACCCTGGGCTGACCCAGAAATTGTCATTCTCTGGGCAGACTGGATGGAACCACCTGTAGCTGGGTCTTTCGTGTTGAACATAACCCTTAATAACTTGTGGGATTATTAGTTTTAATTGTCAACTTAATACAAATCATCTGGGAGGATAGTTTTAATGAAGCATGATCTAGGTCAGTTTGGCCTGTGGGCATGCCCATGGGGAGTTACCTTGATCACATGATTCACGTGGAAAGACACTGGTCACCATCCCTTAGGTCCTTAGGACTGTTCAAATTCCCTCTGCCTTGACTTCCCTGCTGTAATGGACTGTAATCCAGAATTGTGAGCTAAAATAAACTCTTTTCTGAGTTACTCTCTGTCAGGGAATTTTATCAAAGCAGCAGAAAGAAAGCTAGGATACCTGGACTGCTTGGTACAAGCAGGTCAACATTTCCATGTATGTAGCTCTTGCTGTTGACAGGAGATGATCCATTTCAAGAGTAATCACTTGCTGAATAATCCATATACTTAGAGATGTTATTATGAAGGAAGGATGACTTAAACATAGGGAGACACTAATTGTACTTCTGGTCCCTGTGAGGCGGCTGCCCTCTGAGATCTGAAGTCAGCCACCAACATGAGCAAACCTGGTCCCTGGAAGACTCTGTGCCTCTCACCTTATGATAAAGGCAGACACAGGCAGCCTCGGCCTTCTAGTTCTGAATCCTTGTATTTTGCTTTCCAATGATCAGTGTGTTCCCCAGTTGGTCGGCCATCTATAGCAGTAATACTGCAGGTTTGGAAGGTCCTGTAGAGGGTACTGTGTTCCCTCACAAGAAACTTTGAAGAGGACATTTTGTGACCAAAAGGGATACAGGCTAAGCCACAGGAAGTCAAAGTGTTTCAACATTACAGGGCTCAGTGTTTTTGTAAAAGGAAAGTTCATGTTTTATCTTGCCCAGCGTGCAGAGGCAGAGTGGGGAGCTCCAGGTTCCTTCCTCTGTGGTCCTGGCTGCTGGTTAGTATAGACCAGAGCAGTCCTACCTTTTTGCATGAGTACCTGCTCATGTAACAAAGGGTTTCCAAAGGCCTTTACAAAAAAAAAAAAAAAAAAAACTTAAGTGCATGTTAAATAGAGAGCTAGGTAATTAAGCTCATTAGCAGAAAATAATTTGCTCAGCTTGCTGAATGTCGCTGGCTCTGGGCTGCCCATGGAGCTTAAGAGGCAAAGGGAAGAAGTGGAATTGGAGTAGGGGATAGATCGGCAACAGCTGCCTACCACAGCCCAGCACTAAAAAAGGGGCTGGTGAGGCAGAGAGGTGCAGGGGTGAGGTGGCGAGGTGCGGGGGTGAGGCGGAGAGGTGAATTGGGCCTCTGCAGCATGGAGCAATGGTTGATCGGCTGAGCCTTGGAGTCCGAAAAGGGTCATGAACCGAGGGTAAGCGGGTTTGTGATGGTGAGGGGCTGCACACAGAAGCAGAATATTTTCTGCAGACTGTATCGACATAACAAGACCAGCCTCTTTCCAAAATATACTCGCTTGTTTGAAGATTGAGTGTCTTTGTTATGCATCAGCTGCCAGAAAACAAAGTATTCCTATTTTCTTCCTTCAAAGGGAATATTTTAGCATATTTGTCGTGCTTTTAGGCTCCTTGTAGTTGCCATGACTTAGAAGACAATATACACTTTGCTTGATTATTCTTAATTTCTTCTTGGGCCCACAGCACCAGCCTTCCCTTTCACAGAAGCTCAGCTCTTCAGCCATCTTTTCAGCGCACCAGTGTGGAAAGCTTTCTAAAGGCTCACTACAGGTCAGTGAGGTAACCCTGCAGGCGAAAGGGCCTGCCGTGCACAGATCGTCCGAGAACCCGTGGACACAAACTGGGTGTGTCAGAGTGCATGCCTAACCCCAGCACTTCTATGGTGAGATGCAAGGCAGACAGGAGAATTTCCCAGATGCTCCCAAGCCAGATAAGCTGAATTATATAGTGTGACAGAAACCAGAGAGCCTGCTTCAACAAGGTGGAGAGCGAGAACCAACTCCCCCAAAATCAAGCACCTGTTTGATGTGCTTGAACAATGATAATCTTTCTCTCCTTCTCCCTCTCTCCTTCTCTCTCCTGCAGCTAGTAGGTTGCAGGACAGAGCTGGTCATTGAATCCCATAAATGACTACTGTTCTCAGAGACTACCCCAAGACCGTGAGTTCCTCAAGGGCATGGCAGTGTCTTTCTCATGTTAATGTCATCAGTTCTAGAATTAAGGGATAATGCTGGTGTGGACACCCAAGTGTCTGAATCCTGCGCTGCTCCCCCTCCCGCATGCCTAACTGGCCAGTGTCCCACGTCCCTGCCACCCCTCTGTCCTGCAGAAAGCACAAGGAGGATGTTTGCAATAACATTTCTTCCACCTCCCTCCTTGCCCTCTCATCTGAATCTATGGTTTGTGGTTTGCTTGTTCTTGTTGTTACTGTTGTTATCCTGCCTCAGCAGGATAGGTGGATTTCCTACTCCTTCAAGTCTACCTCAGTTTACCCATAAGTTAAATAGACAAAAATAAGTCCTTTTTTGTAGAACTACTACATGCTAGCAAAACATGTAAGTAGCATCTACCAGCCATCCACTGTGTAAAACTTGAAGGAAAAAATGATGATACAGACTGTGCTCCCAGTGATTGCTCATCCAATAGAGGAAAAAATGTACACCCATCAAGCAGTCTCCACTGTGAAGTGTGTTAAGGGCCAAGCACTGTAAGCTGAGGACGTGTAGAGTGGGGGCGGGGGTGTCACACCCTGCATCATATTGCAGAGAAGGAGAGTCTCTGGCCTGTCACATTGTGTTACAGTATTTCTCAGTAAGCCCTACTCAAGAGCACAGCATGTATTCCCAGCACGCCTGGAAATGGCGGAAATGAATGGCCTGCCTCCTAGGGAGGTAGAGGAGGGCTGAGGTGGTGCTAGGTGGCAGAGCACTTGCAGAGCCTGTCCGAGGCCACAAAACAAGCAAACGAGGAGAACTGGCATTGACTGGTAGATGGCCATGGGCCTGGCCTCCCACAGACTGGAGATCTACAGCAAGCTGTCTTCAAGTGAGAGCACCTGGCTAAATAAGCCTGACCAACTCTATGACAGGCTTCATTTTCTTGATAGACAGAACATGCTTCAGAGTTACAGAAAGGAAAAAAAAACCTACAGAGAATGGGCAACCAATGAGAAACAGCCAAAACATCTCACCTGGGGAAGATAGGTTGCTTAACTATCAGTTTGAAAAGCACCTAAGTCCTGACCAGAGTCACATTCACTTCATGGTCACCAACCAATCCCAATCGAGGTTATGTAGCCATAGTAGGAATTCCCCTCTCTGGCTTTAAAAGGGGCCTTCAGCTCACCTTGGGGTAGCTGCCATATTGTAAAGGTGGTGACCCCAGCATACTGGACTTCTGCGGAATAAACGCCCTTTACTCAAGTCTGGGGATATATTTGCAGCATATTCCAGACCCTGACATATGGTGCATGGGCTGGGAATCCACTAAGGCCCCTGCTCAAGGGTGTTTAAGGGGAACCTTTGACTTCCCCACCAATTGGTGAGTGAGTTAGGAGGGTGCCCCATCAGAGATATTGGTCTATGTTTTGTGTTTCTTTGTCTCAACATTCTTATTTCTGGTGTCTATGTTCTTGTTTTTGGTTTCCTTTTGTGAAAAGAGTTGGAATTGGCCCTCTGGGTTAGTGGATGCATTTGAAATAAGCCCCTCCCCAGGCCTGAGGTGTGGAAGATGTTCTTGCCTCCTCTTTGGGAGAATTTGAAGGTCCTCATTGGGTTTGGTTTGGGGCAGAGCCTGGAAGCTCTCAGTTGGTTTGGATCCCTCTTGTGAGAGTGTGAAAGCTCTCAATTGGTCTTGGGTTCCCCTTAGGGAAAGCATGATAGCTCTCAATTGGCTCAGGCTCTGAACCAATTAGGTACCAGAATTCTCTGGTTAACCAAGTTTTGCTTATGTGTTTCCCCATGGGTTGGGATATATTTTAAAATGCCACACACAACAGATGTGATAAAAAAAAAGATTTATTGGATGAAAGTGGAGAGAGAGAGAGCCATAGTGGGGAGCAGAGAGAAACAGAGGCAGAGAGAGTACAAGAGAAGAGAGCAAAGAAAGACCAGGTGGGAGTGGCATACTGGGTGCATCTGAAGCACCTGGCCCAGGTGATGTCATAGGGCCCAGGTAGTGATACAGGATGTTGTCAGACCTACAAAGAACCCTAAGGGCAGGCCAGTTGAATTGCCTGTACAACATAACATTTCTCCCTTTTTGATTAAATAAAAAATGAGGAGCTAGGGCAGGGTGGCCAGGAGGGAATGAGGACATTGTACTGTTTCTCATGCGAGGCAAGATAAAGTGTATAAATGTAGGTTCATTGGAAGCAGCTCTTGGTCACCATGCAAGGGGGTGAGCGACAAAAAAAAAAAAAAGTAAGCACCAAAATGTCTGGATGTCTGGTGAGAAGGAGAGAAAGCCCCTGCCTTAGAGGGTGCAGGGTAGAGGGTGGGGTTGCCAGCCATCCCCAGCAGCATATAGGCTCTGAGGAATACTGGGAGAATCTGGAGCTGTTTGTTCCAGGCCTGAAGCCCACCATTCCAGCCTTCCGTTGATAATAATGGACAATGGGTGAAGCTAGCAATCATCTTTAGCTACTTCCTGCTCACACTGGGGCAGTAAAAGGGAGCCCAAAAGGCTGAAATGTTGGCCAAGTCCAGGAAGAGCAGGCTGTTTTGATGCTGTCCAGGTTCTGTGAGAACGTCTATGGCTGGGAGGGAAAGTGCAGGTCTGGCTTAACGCCAGTCCATTTGTCCGTTCCTCCAGGTTCTCCACTGGGTTGTCTTCTGGAGGATTCTAGGGCACCCAGTGGAGAACCTGGAGGAACGGACAAATGGACTGTTCCCATTGGGTAAGTAGGAATCAGTGCCCTCTCAAGATGTGCCAAGGTTTGACTCAGTAGATTGGTACAATCTGTTCCAACAGCTCATCAGCGCTGGTCAGAGACGAGGGCACAGCTGCCCATTGCAGACAGTTTACCTAGCATAGACATGTGAGAGGAGGAGGGAACTGAAACCATGTAAGTAGAGGAAAAATCTCACCCAAGAGAGAAGGTCCTAGATGAAGGGTTTGGATGTAGGTTGGCAAAAGCAGTAGGAAGTGTTTGCGACAACCAGAAGTGAAGACTCACCAATTAACTGGTGTTGGGTACAATAATGCAGCAATTGGGTAGCCAGGAAAGGGCAGTCCCAAAACCAAAATTAAGGGTGAGGTGAGGAATCCCACCCTCTGAGGTAGGCAATAGGTGGGAAACTTAGGCTGTTGATTGGCAATACCTATCTGGATTCCATTTGACCAGAGAGGTGGATTCTGGTAGATTTCCTGTAGCTTATAAGGATCATTTTTAAGTTTACAAAGAAGATAAGATTTTAGACATGATAGCGTCACAGTGAAGTATACATTGTAGAAAAAGGCAGCAAACATATGCTTTTGTGTAATAGGCTTGGGAAACAACCTTGGGTTAAAAGCATGAACACTTTTTGAGGTGAGCTTAGGAACAACAGAAGCCTTTTGTAAAATAGAAGGGGCAAAAGCTCACTTGATCTTGATTTCAATATGATTACACAACATGAAAGACAGGCTTCTTCTCTCTATCCAGAAGACTGGATGTAGATAAATTTAGCATAATGAGAAACAATTTTTAAGTCTGTATTTAAAAGACAAACTGAAGGAAATTTAAAATCTTGAACTTGGAACCATGATAGTGGATTGTATAGTGGGATTTTTTTATCAGAGTTAGATTAATAAATCAGAGCTCTAGTAATAAATGCCAGAGCTCTGGACAGTTAATACAACAGTAACCTAGCAAGAGGAAGAAATATGAAGCATTTTTATCTATTTAGGATACCTTAAATCACCTTAGACCTTCCAACCTTTATAACTTGCATCTATCAACCTTAAAACATCTTTTTAGACCCTCAAACATTTTCTTAGAAGCTTGCCTTTATACAGCTTGCATTTACCAACCTTAAAACATTTTCTTAGACCCTCAAACACTTTCTTAGAAGCTTTTTTATAACTTCCATTTACCGACTTTGAAGTATCTATTTAGACCCTCAAACATTCATAACATGCATTTATCAACCTTAAATCACCTTCATAGATCCTCAAACATTTTCTTAGATCCTCATAACTTTAGCTTCTATATCCTTAGGCCTTGTATCCAATTATTTACCATGAGACATAGGTGAGACTGCTGTGACATTTATTGTCCTTTAACAAGGTAGATTTTGCTAGACCTGAGGGTAGCAGCTCTAGGAGAGAGGATTAAGACCTGGTCCCCTGCATATGAAGAGGACTGAGAAGGCATCTGAAGCCTCCTGTGGGACCTGAGTGTGAGGTTGAAACAGACCTGCAACCTTGCCCTGGGCTCAGTGAAGGTGGAGGTCGCTGAATCTAGGAGCCATTTGTCCTCTGCCAGGCTAAGGAATTCAGAGCTGAAAGCGTCTGTGTCTCTTATGCTGGTTGAGCCTCCATGGCTGGGCACAGAGGACAGGCTAGCCTGTGTGGGAGCATTTCGACTTCCAGAGCCCAACCTGCCAGCCGGAGGACCAGCGTCCTTCCTGGCTGGTTTGACAGAGGTAGCTGGCAGAGCTGACTTAGGCTGGACCGCTGCAGGATGGGCTTTGCAGACCTCTTGCTTCCTCTGCAGGGGCTCTGATAGCCTCACAGCAGCAGCCAAGGCCTGGAGCATAGTTTTCTGCTGGCATGGCCTGGCGGGAAGGCTCCTCTTGGGCTTTAAAGACTTTTTAAAACAGTTTTACCAACTCCTGTATGGGGTTCAGGGACCATCCTCTGCTGTTTAGTTAAGATGTCAGTGAAATCGTGTCTGCATCATAAATGTATTTCAGACACGTTAAGGGACTTGATCATCTACAAGAAGACAATTAGTGTGCATGTCTCAACCATCAAATACTGGGACTTTAGGTTTCATCCCTGTTAAGTTGAAGCCTTAAAAGTCATAAACACAGACTATAAAGAGAGAAAGCACAACAGTTTTCTGTATGATTTAGTTTATAAAAAGTCTATAGCTTATGAAAGTCTAAGGCTATATTATAGATTAGTAATATTATTATATCTGGAAAACAAGACCAAATATTTTTAACCATTTTGAGAGAAGATATAGCATAATGACCAAGTTTTAACATTTCATCACATACTTTAAGGGTATCTAAGTAAAAACTTTTATCTTGTAATCCCCGAGTTATGAATTTTAGAATCAGCAATATAGTAGAACAGTATAAATAACTTTAAATTTTCATTTGAGTTTATTATACCAAATCCATTGGTCAGAAAGCCTAGTGGTGAACCCAGATCATAGACAGCTTGTACTGGGAAAAACAACATTCATTCATTAATTCAGGAACTGGTAAAGACATAGGTATTAGACATACATTTTAAATTAGCTTGTTAACCGGAATAGACCTTTATAAACTTGAAATTTGAGGATCATATAAAATTATTTTGAATCATATATATAGCATGTTGTAAAAATATGACTTTGAATTTATATAATCCATACCAACTTAAAATGAGACTTGTTTTCTTAGTGTCAAAAGAGATAAAACAAGCAGTTAATTATGATTAAAAAGCTTTAAAATTGTTATTTCATACCATGTGGTCACCTTAAGGTTTACAGTTTAATCTTAAGATTTTTGTTTTGGTTTGTTTTTTGAGAGCATAAAAATAAATCAGAGAGTATTTTCATGAAGGGGATGGCAGACAGAGAGGACTTTGAGAGAAGAGAAATAGGGAATCCCTTTTTATATTACTGATCACTCTTACTGTTACTGAACAATATTAGACATTTGACTAGAAAAGTGAAAATGGGTATCGAAGCTGGAAGTTTCCCAAAGGGGAGAGAATATGAAGAAGTCATTCCTGTGAATGAAAAAGGTAAAATGGAAATGGACCTTGTGGCTAGTGGTTCACCAAACAAATAGCACAGTAGGTCAGGGACTCAGCCCTGGAAAGACCAAGAAACTCACTGCCTGGTGTCAGGGCTTTAGCAGCATAAGGTGGGGTTCTGGTAGGGAGAATCTCATCCATAGGAGAGGAAAGAGGCAGATAGGCAGCTTTAGAGTGGAGGTAGGAAGGGCTGTGGTCGCCCAGAAGAGACTGCAGTTTGGTATGCAAACGAGGCCGTGAAAGCAGCTGATAGAGGCAGAACAGCTGCTTCTTATCATCTTGTCACTGCCCCTTGATTCCCCTTGGTTAAGATGGTGGTGGAACTATGTGACTGTCCTTAGTGGAGATGGCACAGAAGCCATGGCTCTACCTTCTTTTTCCCAAAATCAACATGGCAGCTACCCAGGAGTTGTAGACAGCTGCAGCGACATGGAGGGACTGGGGTCACATGACCTGGGCCTTGCTGACAGGCATAGCATTTGAATCTGTCTGTGCCAGCCATGCACTGTAGTAGATAGGGACTGAGGAATGCTGGGAGAATCTGGAGCTGTCTGTCCTGGGCCTGAAGCACACCACTAGGAACATCTGTCTTTGTCTGTTCATGAAATGTCCTTAACCTTGTCCTTGTCATTGTTTTAAGGTAGATCTTCTGGGATTGATTTAGCCATGTGTGAAACTCCGTCTGCCCCCTTTAGTTTAATTCTAGGCCAACTGAGCTGCAGGTCCCTGGAGGGTGGCCCTTGCCATGCTTGGCAAGCTCTAGCTGCAGGTGGGAACCACTGGGGTACCTCTGGCCGTGGGTGGGAACACACCTCGAGGCGGGCAGGTGGGTGCAGGAGGCCAGTGGCGGGCAATGACTGGGCACGGGGTGGGCATGTGCCCTGCCACCCACGCACTGCAGCAGGCCTGCAGGATTCCAAAAGCAATCACAGAGTGGAGAGAACGCTGCTTATGTACGGCGGAGCCCAACTGAAGGGAGCAGGAGAGAGCTGGAACAACTAGCAACCAGCAGTGGTTGTGCCACACGATCCCTGAGCCCGGCCTCCGGGAGGGGAAGCTGCGAATTTCCCCTGTGGTGGTACTCACTGCTTGGATTCAACAGATAACAGGCTGGAGAAAGTAAGGAGAGTTTTGTCTGTCTGTTCTAAATGTATGTATGGCTACTACATGTTTTATTTCTGACTGGTCTTAAATGTATATACTCTGTATGTCTTGGTTATAGATGATTGGTTATTGGATATAGTTTAATTTCAAACTCTTGTTTACAACATACATACGCGTGCATATGTGTTTGTACCTTCTATAGAAACAGATGTTTTTAAACAGCAACCATGTGGACCACATGGTCTGCAGCCGGCCATGTGATGTGATGCCACCATCTTAAGATTGCTTTGTGGTGCAGAGAAAAAAATTACAAAACCTCTTGGTCATAGTGAATTCTGTTTTTCACTCTATCTCCTTTTAGACTAAGGAAGCAACAAGTCTCATTTTAAATTAGAATGGATTTTTATATAAAAATTCAAAGTTATATTCTTACAACCTACTGAATATATGATGGTAAAATTTTAAAGTTATGAGAGTCAATTCAGATTAAAAAGCAACTGCACTGGTGACTTTGGAAACTGCTGATTCTAAAGATACTAAAGTTGGGATATGTTCATTTTAGAGACATTCAATTGTTTACAGTGTTAGAACTTAGTTACAGGAAACTGTTGATACTCCACAGTGCTATATCGTGGGAGGCAGCAGCACTAATAGCTGCGTTCTCATTGCCTGCCACAGCCTGTTACAACACGCGGCTGGCTGCCATGTTGATTCAGGGATAAAGAGGGTGGAGCTACAGTTTCACTGCCATCTTAACTAAGGGCAGTCACACGACTGGCAGTCATCTTGCTTGTGGGAGAGTTGAGGTCCCCCGCCATCTTTCTTGAGGGCTTCTGACTGCATTTAGTAGCCTACTTAATGCTAAGTACAACATCTGTCCTTTAAGCTCATACTGTTCAGTCTCAGTAATGCAATATGGTAGGATCACAAGATTTGCCAGTCTATCTATGAACCATATCTACCACTGAAAGTTTTGCCTTGGTTTTAGTTCAGAAATACATTTAAAGTTATGCTAATAACTTATGCAGTTGGTTACAAGATTGAGTTTTACCTAGTCTCTTGTTTATATTTACAAGGTTAAGCCTAAGATGGGTAACTACAAAGTTTGCCTATGTAGATCTACTTGAAATAGATATGGTCCTAAAACACTTCTCTACAGAATATACCATAATTAGAGATTATAGTGTTCTGTTTTATGTTGACAGGATGCAGTGTAGAGCAGATAACTAAAGACAGACAGATTAACTCAGATATGTTGGCCCTCAAGCTTGTCAGAGATCTGCTGAAATGGCATTTAACATGTGTAAGCTTATTATGACAGAGAGTCCCAAATCCTAGCAGTAGATCCCCAGGGTTTCTGAGAGATTTGGATACAACAACAGCTTCAACTCTGGATTGTGGTATGTTAACCACTGGGCAAGACTGCCCAAGCTAGCCTTCTACTAAGACCTAGCCTGAACTGTGGACAAAATTGGACACCTGGAGGGTCATTGTCTCACATTGCTGAAAGCAAGATGAGGTCAGTCTGTCATGTTCTTCCACATAAACAGTCTCTCATCTTCTGTGCTTGATGACTGTCTCTGCCCATGATGCCATGAGACCACAGGAGCCAGGGACAACTGTCTAGGTGGTGGACTGACTAGTCAGCTTTGTCATTTTGGTTGATACATAGATTCATTTAGGTTACAATTTATCCTTTTCAGATCTCTGCTCACACTGATGGCTAAGCCAATAGTAGCTTAACAGCCAGAGACCAGACAGTCGGATCCACTGTTAGTTTATTAGTTGATTCATTAGCTAGTTAAACTACTAGGTACTAGATCTCTTGTTTAAAAAGGCAAACAGGTCTGCCTTGCTCATAGGCTTCATGTTAAAGGTAAACAGATTTCAGTGTAACTTTTACTGTTCCTTCATTAAAATGACTGCTCCCAGTTATCAACACCTGTACCTTGAGGTGAATAACTGGATAGAAGAAGTATTAAGTTATTGTAAGGACTGAGGATATGAAAGTTTAAGTTATGAGGATCTTAAAAAATGTCTGAGGGTCTAAGAAGATGTTTCAAGGCTGAAAAATGAAAGTTATGAAGGAAAGCCTTTAAGAAAGTGTTTGAGGGTCTAAGAACGTATTTCAAGGTTGGTAAATGCAAGTTGTAAAGTGTTTGTGGGTCTAAGAAGGTGTTCTAAGGTATATAAATGCAAGTTAAAGAGCTATAAAAAGTAATTTAAGGTATATCAAAAATGGGAAATGGTTTGAAAGAAAGCAGATATCTCTCTACCGTCTACGCCATTGCTGTTTTTATGTTGTTATAAGGTTTCAGAAGTTCAGAGTTTTGACATTGACCAACAGAGTTCTGATAAGCTGATGGAGCCCTGACTGCTTATTATTCCGTCACAAGCTCAAGATTTTCATTTCTTTTTGGTTGTCTTCAGGATATAGACTTAAAAGTGCTTTTCATCGTGATAAAAACATTTCTGTCTAATGTAAATCTCTGACCCAAAACTGCAGCTTTTACCAGCTGTTTACCTGATTTTTCTAAAATATGTATCTCAGTACAATGGTGATACTGATATGCTTCCTTTTGTAAACTAAAATTTGCATGAGCTTCAGGAAATCAAAAAGTCATAAGACCGGGATCTGCCACAACTCAAACAGACTCAAGATAAGAACACTCACCCGATCTTGAAATGAGATGATTTTTTTTCCCTTCATCTTGGGATTCCTCACTTTCCCCAAATACTAGACAAATTTTAATTTCTGTCCCTAGTCTATATTTGTCTCAGCAGATTTTCACCTGGCTGATAGACACCATTCAGGGATTACCTGTGGATTTCGAACCAAGCCCTGGACTTGTTGAAAGATGATGTAAATAAACCAACCCAGCCAATGTGATAGCTTCCTGTCTCTTCAACTGGATCGCTATTCAGATGCCCCATTGCCTAGCTTTTGCCTTTCAGCCTTCTGGGTCCCTAACATCGTCCTAATGTCAGCTAGAAGTTACAGAAGCAAATCCGTTCCCCATTGTCCCACCTAACAGGCTGAAATGCTAAGTCAAAAGGGACTCCTTGGCATAAAAAATGGATATAACAGAAGATTTACCCTTAGTTCTGTTTCTCCTGGTCATGCTTTGTTCCCCTTGTATGATTATGCTTAGCATTAGAGGAAAAAAAAATAAAGATCAGCCCTCCACAGTGTTAAACTCATGATGTTCAAGTCTCGATACCAACCCTTGGACCCAGCTCAGAGATTTGAGATAGGATCCTGTTTGAGGGGGAAGAGAGAGCCTGACTATATAAGCCTGACCAACTCCATGACAGGCTTCATTTTCTTGCTAGACAGAACAGGCCTAAGAGTTACAGGGGGCGGGGGAGGGGGAATTGGGCAACCAATCAGAAACAGCCAAGACATCTGGCCTGAGGAAGATAAGGTTGCCTAACTAGGGGTTTGAAAAGCACATGAATCCTGACCAGGGTCGGGTAGCCTCCATGGGCACCAGCCAGTCCCAATCAAGGTTATATAGCCACAGTAGAAAGTCCCCTCTCTGGCTTTCAGAGGGGCCTTCAGCTCCCTCAGGGTCACCACCATGTTGTGAAGGTGGTGACCCAGCAGGCTGGACTTCTGCAGAATAAACACCCTTTGTTGTTTGCATGCTACTTGGATTATATTTTTGGTGTATTCCAGACCCTAACACAGGAACATCAGAAAAGCTCCTTATAGAACAGGTGGGGAAACCCAGGGTTCCTGGGCCGTAAAAGCCAGTGGTGTTCCTCAACACCATCCAGGAAGATGCTAAGGCCAAATCAATGCCACTGAAAATCATGGTCTCCTCCACAAGCCATCTGTGGAATGCTAGGGACTAAGTGTATGCAAATCACACACACACACACACACAAACATATACACAGACACACATGCATACACACACAGACGAACACATATACACACAGGGACACACACACATACACAGAGAATGATCATGAACATTTGGGAAACTATCACAAATAAGTGTGCTAGAGAATTTTTCAGAGTCTTTGATAAACTACTGTGTTTTGGAAATGTCACAGAGGAGAAGAATGAAGTAGCATTTCCTAAGGCCATTAGAGTATAAAACCTGGTATTTTGCAGAGGGTTACAACTGAACTTGTGTTACCTACAGCAGTAAAACACATGAAGAAAGCGAAGGTGTCTGTTCCTTACTGGTTCCATCTCACCTACGTTTGCTTATCTGTGAACACACATTTACCTGGGAGGGGCATTCAGAAACCGTGGTAGCTGGCCTGTGTGTGCCTAACCCGGAAGGAATGGGCCTTACAGGAGAACCGTGGCTGATCTTAAATCTCAGAAGTCTTTCCCAGACTTTTTTTTTTTTTTCTTAGTTGCGAATGTCAGCCTCTGGGAGCAATTTCATGGACACCTTTCTGACCTACTTGTATCTCTGAGATCCAGGCTGGTTTTCACCAGTTCAGTGAGACAAGCAGCCCAGCCTGCTCCTTTTGGGGAAAATGGGCCTTGATTTTGGAGCTGTCTGTGAATTTCAAAGCAGGAAGAAACTAAACCATGGTTTCTCACTAGCATTAAGACCTAAGCTCAGTTAGGCCGTGCTGAGCCTGCGCGAATGCACGTTGGCTGCTGCAGACCTTAGCTCCAGGTTAGACCACACTGAGCCTGTGCACATGTGCATAGGCTACCTTAGACCTTAGTCTTCTCCTCCCCATCTGACAAGTGCCTTTTGGGTCCCAGAACTCCTGTCTCACCTTCGGTGAAGAGAGATGACATGCAAGCAGGTCTGCTGGCTGCTCAGACTTGCCTCTGACCCTCCCCTACTTCTATGATAGAAAGCCATTGCTTTTATAACACTCACAAGTGTTTCCAAGTCCCCACATGTCCCTTTTCAACTTCTTTCCAACTCTGTACGCTTCTGCTGCCTGGCCAACCTTCCTCAGTCTCCTTCCTTGTAGCTTAACCCTTTCCACTTCTTGGCCATGCTCTGACTACAGGTATTCTGGGCACTTGTTGAGTTTGACAGACTCCTCTGGGCACTGGTCCCCAAAGGTTAGCCTCCTGGCTGATGCCCCCACCCCCAGAAGGCTGATGAGCAAAGCGCCTATGAATGGCGGCACTGTGGGTCCCTCCGCCCCCACCAGCACGGGCACCTTTATCTCCAGGCTGAATGGTGAGCACAGGAAATACTCTCCAAAGAAATCAAGCCGATCTGCCTAGAAGGGCTTGGAGTTCCCAGGGTGGAAGCTGATGCCTGAGAATACGGACCTCCTTGTTTTGGCATCAGTCAGAGCCTGGATTCAGATTTCTGAGGGGAAAAAAAAAAGGTTTAATCCTAGACTTCCAGTGTTCACAATACACCTAAAGGGAAACCACAATGTGATGCGGGACAGACAGGGGCCAGAAGTGGCAAAAAGAACCTATGGGTGCCACAGAGGGACCAATGGGATGCTGCTCTTAACAGCAATGGGTAACCACAGATCAACAGACACAGGGAAACAAGAAGCAAAAAGGAGCAGGAGAGTGTGAAGGTGTGAACAGACATTTAAACCATCATTTCTCTCCTTTTATTCAATGTGTGTGAGTGTTTGCCTGCGTGTTTGTATGTGTACTGTGCGAGCATGGCTCCCACGGAGGCCAGAAGAGGGTATGGGATCCATTGAAACTGGAGTTACAGACAGTTGTGAGCCATCATGTGGGTGCTGGGAATTGGATCCGCATCCTCTACAAGAGCAAGCCAAGTGTTCCTAATAGTTGAGCCCTCTCTGCAGTCTCTTTTTCTTCTCCTCCTTCTAGAAATGTATAGCACTCTTTGTAACAAAGGCATCTTCCCCAAGAAGAATCACCTGGCTAGTCTCTGTGCATTTTGAGTTGGTCAAACCCAGCCTGGTACCCAGCAATGCAACTGTATTAGAAAGCTTCAGTTGTTCTAATTATCTGGGCTGAGGAAATGGGCTCACGGGTCAAGGTGTCTGCTACCAATCATGGTGATTTGAATTTGATCCTGGAACCCACATGGTGGAGGAAGAGCAACAGGAAAATATTTCAACTCTGATTAATTGCATTTCCTTTCATTCACAATGCACAGTTGGAAGACACAATTGATGCACATTTTACTGATGATGGCCTGTGAGATGGTATAACTTGTAAAAGGTCACATGGGGTAACAAATGGAGAGTTTGGCTCAGCACTGAGGCAGTTGGGTATGAAGGTCCTGGTCAGCATCAGAAGATTTCCACCGCCCTCTGAGACGGACAGAATATGCATCTTCCAAAGTGTACTTCGGGTCCAGATAGAAGAGATTCAGAGACTCATAAAACAAGGGCCCTGTGGGAAGGAAGAAGTGTGTGCTTGTATACAAAGAGTGCTAGGTTTATAGTTTACAATGATTAGTGAAGGCTGTAAAGTAAAAGGCCATGGTGGGCAGTGCCAGTTCATGTCTGCTTGGTGTAGAGGTGAAGATGGTGCTGGGCTAGGAGCCCTTCTCCCGAGAGAGGCTCCTTTACAGCTCTCATTTAGCTAGCTGTGTATCTATCTATCTATGTATTTATCTATCTATCTCTTTCAGGGAAGGCAACTTTGGGCTGTATAAAACAGCTAGTCTTAGTGACTCACACATATGCACCCTCTTCCCCACTTCGCAGAGAGCAAATGCTGCCCCAGGAAAATGCAAATGAAGACACAGCAATTAAACCAGAGTTGCCCAAAGCATCAAAATAAAGACATCCAAGAACAAGATAAACCCTGAGAAGGGACAGGAGGTTCTCGCTAGAAGCAGGCAGTTGTGAGAGCAGGTCTCCTTTCAGGGACACAGTGATTCCTGACACCTCTGCCTTAGGAAGCAAGATTACAAACCAGAACTGCGAAGCTCCTGGATAAGCAGTGAGAGAGGTGGGGAGAAATGAAACATGAGTTGTTGGAACTCTGGGATAAGGATTGCATTGGTCTACTTAAAATTTCTCATATAAAAATGTGATAAAGTATTTGGTTTCTTTTAACACTAGAAGGAAAAAAATACAAAGTCTAGGCAAACTACCATAGAAATAAAACTTAAATTGAAAAAAGAACAGAGTCTCGAAAGTTCTCCAGGCTGTAGAAAAACAATACAAAGAGGCTCATAAGAGCAGGGCAGATGGCTTTGTGGTTAGAGCGCTTGTTGCAAAAATGTAAGGAACAGAGTTCGGATCCCTAGAACGTGGGTAAGCCAGGTGAGCCATGAATGTGATGGTTCACCAGTAATCCCAGCACTCAGAAGGCAAAGCAGGGAATCCTCAAGGCAAACTAGTTATGCAGAGTAGCTAAAATGGTGACATCATGTTCAGAAAGACCTCCCGTTTCAATCCATAAGATGAAGAGCTATCACACACACACACACACACGAGAACAATGTAATAGTAAAAGAAACTAACAATGTCAAATAAAAATAATGAAGAAATAAGGAAAACCGGGGTGATGGCACATGGCAGCTGACTCCATGATACTCTGCCTCAAGGAAAGAGAGAGCCAGAATAGAGCTCGGTGGTGTGCTTGGCCTGAAAACAAAGAAATGGGAGTTCAGTCCCTAGAAACAATGTAAATCAGGGGCATGGTTCATCCGTTTATGATCCCAGGGTTACAGAGATGGACAAAACAAATACTGGCGGATTTTGACACATCTATGAAAGACTCTATCCTAAAACACAGATAGATAGCAGCCAAGGTAGTCCTCAGGTCCTCACAAGCACACATGCACATAAAACACACACACATGCACACACACACATAACACATATTGATGTATGCATGCACATATATACAAATACACGTAATGATACAGGAAAAGTAGAAAATAAATTCAATATTCAGATAATTGCAGTCCCCTTCCCCTCTTCCTGAAAACAAGCAACAGAATGGAAAAAGAAATATGGAACTGGCAGATGGCATAGAGGTTAAGAATACTTGCTGGTCCTGCGGAGAACCCAGGTTTGATTCCCAGCACCCACATGGAGACTCACAACCATCTACAACTCCAGTTCCAAAGGAACTACATTATCCTCTAGAAACGAAATAATGACAGTGATCCATTTCTCCATATTAAACACCCAGGCCCAGAAGACAATGAAGCAATATTTAAATGAAATTTCAGGACTGAAAGCCTGACTCAGATATTTTAGAATAGACTGAGCTGTGTATATCTAGTTACACAGAACCATTTTTGAGCATCAAAACCTCAAGGGTGTATTTCAGTGAACTCATTCTTGAGGAAACAACTAGAAATAAAATTTTCCAAAGCATAGGATAACTGAGGAAGGCATACTAAAATGATAGAAGTGCTAAATATATTTACTTACATAATCAAGAAAAAACATGCCCAGAACTTTAGCAACAAATCAGATGTTGACATTGTTGATCCAGCAATATAGAAACAACCCAACTGGTAAAGTTGAAGAGAATGTAAAATAATAAGAGGCACAGAAAGTTTAATGATGGCAGGGAAAGTGCAAGCTGCAAGGTTTCTACAGCATCGGGATTGGGAGAGCTCAGCTTTACAAGACACATTCTGAAGGTCCCATTGGCTACAAGCTAGTAAGTGAAGAAAGAGACACAGCCGGGAAACCAAAGAAAATGATAGTGATTTAGTCACTGATCCTCGTGAACAAAAATCCAGAGGGTCAAGGGCACCACACAGAGTGTCAAGGCAGCAACTGGAGGATAATATGAACCTCTTATATGTTGGGAAAACAGGATACAAAAATCGAACAATTAACCCAATGCAAAACTTTAAGCATATGAGGAAAAATTTATATAATGTGACCAAACAAAAACTAAACATTTATCATACTAAAATTTGTGTGTTTCACTTATCTAAAGAGAAAATTATGACAGTACTCCATTTTATACAGTGATATATTCCACAGATGAAAACAAACTAATCCAGTAGATGTTCAAAGAAAGCAGAATTCTGGCCAAAAATAAAAATAAAAAAGCAAAGGATGACAATTTTAAGTGTGAAGTGGTGAGACTCGTTGTGACATAGATAACAAGAAAAAAGAACCTCAGGAATGTAAGTCAACATTGTAACAGTGGAAGGCTTACCTCTTCAACACATGCCATGCAGAGGAGGAAAAATAAGAGTATGCGCGGACAGTATAGGCACATGTTACCATGCCTAGCTTTTTTAATGTTAGTTCTGGGGGTGGAACTAACATGCAAGACAATAAAATAACATGAATGATTATGATAGTAGGTCCTGTGTGTAACGAAACAGGCACTTCTCCTCTCTGCTGGACCCACGCAGTAATCTTTCCCTGTTTAATAACCAGTTTCCACCATGACATCATATGATTTCACCTGAGCGTGTTAGGACTAGCCTTGTGCAGTGTTATTTATGTCAGATAACCAAGCCAGACTCTTGACTCTCATTTAAACGCTTCTTGTTCACCAGCCACTCCTGGCACCAGCGTTTGCATCATCCAAAGGTCTTGGCTGTAAGTGACAAATATCAACCTTGGCTAATAAAGCATGGACATATTGGGCGGTGGATTACCTGAGAAGGTCAAAAGCCGTGAGATCTGTGCTCAGAATAAAAGGAAGACTCTAGGGGACATCTGATTCAGCTGAAACTTGCAGTACCATGACAGGGACAGGCTTTCTGTAATGCCACTGGTCTGTGAGACTCCCAAACACCACACTGTTCCTTTACCTGATTCCCTGGGGGCCAGAAAAGTCTCAGTGTGTAAAGCGCTGGTCGAAAAAGCACACGAGGACCAGAGTTCCAGCCCCAGAACCTACAGGAAACCAAGGCAGCAGAGAGTCCCTGTAATCCCAGGATGGAGAGGAAGGGAATGGCAGGCAGATCCTCCAGACAGAACACTCTGGCCAGACAACCTGGCTGAAATCACAGGCTCTCAGTTCAATGAGAGACCCTGCCTCAAAAAAAAAAAAAAAAAAAAAAAGAGTAGAACATGATTGAGGAAGACTCGCCTCTGCCTTCCCCATGTTCACAGAGGTGTACACATGTATCAGCACACATATATACTTCATCACATACACATAGTGATTCACCCCCAAGTTCTGACACAAGTTCACGTTTCACTGGAAAGCCTGCCTGTCTTCCCCCTTATGCCCTATGGTGGAGAGACCTGGTCACCATATTACACGTAGTTCAACATTGTCCGAAGATGCAGATGCTGTGTGCCCACAGAGAAACATGCCAAGCTACAAGGCAACCATTTCCTACGGAGAATGAAAAGGCCATTGAGTTTTTTTGTTTTGTTTTCTTTTGGGTTTTGTTTTGTTTTTAGTCAACAATGAAAATGAAAGGTAACCAGAAACTCCAAGTTACATGAGAAAATAATGGTCTAATATGAACTCAAAGATGGAAAAACGCTGTTTGCTTTCTGGCTGTCTGGATCAACCTTTTAGTGAGCACTAGAAGATTGAAATACAGCTATCCATCACATGTGCATGTAACAAACAAAAGAAATAGGATTTCGGGGATAAACTCGGAGTCAGAGAGGGTTAGAATGTGGCGGGAAGTAGAATGATGTCAGCTTCCCATGGAGCCAAAAAAGTGTTTCCAATGACTGTATCAAGACATAAAGCTTTAAGCACACTATTAAAATTCGCCAACTATATCAATAGAACATACAAAAAAGAGCACATGAGGATATTGGAAGGGGGGCCGGGGCAGGGGAAGGGAGACCAAGGTTATTATTAAAATATTGTGTCAAAAGTTAAAAACATCAAAAAAGAAAAAAAAACCCCAGAAGATTGAGCACATTAATCAGACGTATGGGAGAAACTACTAGAACACAAAGAAATGAGGACCATGAGGTGGAGGGAAATATTTCACTCTTGAGTTGGCACCGCTCTGCTTTGATGGATACAGACAATCTCAATGGGTGACAGCTCATGTTAGCTTCAGTCTCAGCCCTCAGGCAAGGCCTGGCATGGCGTCTGTGTCTTAGTCTGTTCTCTGCTGCTGTAACAGCCGATCACAGACTGAATAGTGTCTGAACAGCAGAAACTTATTGCTCACGACTTCTGGAATCTTCAAATCCTCCTTTAATCCTGGCATCACGAGGAAACAGCAGTCCTCTGCCATTCCCAAGATATGTCCACTCTACTGCTACTCTCTGTGGCCACTGAGAGCTGAGGACCCCTTCATTACAATACTTCCTACTCATCCATTGTGATGTTTAGCAGGGTCACTGTTATTCATTTAACAAACATCTCTTGCACATATACTTAGTGGGTAACCTTCCAACAGAATTAGGAGCACAGCAGGGAACAAGCCAGGCAGAACCTCAGCCTAGTGGAACATGCATTCGCTGAGTGCATTCAACTTTCAACCCGGACTCTGGGGTGCTCAGGCCTGTGCCTCTCTGAAGCCACCATCATGCTGTAAGTTTGAGAGTTTGGAAGAGCACAGACTCACTTTTTCCTGGTTTTCTGCCTTCTTGGTGCCTCAAATATGGGAGATGGTGAGTGAATACTAGGTGGACATCCAAGTGCTTTCTGAGACAGTACAGAATTCTATGTCACCTTATCTTTGTTCTCTTTATTCTTGCTCCTTTGTAAATAAACAAATTAAATTATTATTGTTCAGGGAACCTACACGTGGACGTCCAAAATTATGGAAATGACAGAAAAATTCATAGCAAAGCTGAGATGTTTTATGAACCTGGCCCTCCAATGAGGCTGGCTGGAGGAGCCAGTCCAGAGCAGTGCAAACTCTTGTCATATAGTGCAAAGATATATGCCAGATTGTCCCTAGCTGAACCCCAAGATTCCAGCCATGTGCACACGGATTCTGTAGAATGAAGAGAAATGCTGGGTGAAGTTTAGACAGTTGATATCACTTCTGTTTCTTGCAGGTTACATGGGAGAGAGATAAGCTCAAAGCAAAGCCGGTTTATCTGAACGCGAAGTGAGGAAAAAAGACACCTTGCCCAAGAGAGGTGCTATGCATCTGTCTGTGCCTCTGTGTATAGCCCGAGATCTGAAATGATTAGTGAGGAGTCTAGTGACTTGGAGCCTTTCAGGGCTGTTCTGGAGTCCTGTCCTCCCACCCCCAGATGCAGTCAGCAGGAGCAAAGCCTAGGCAGGAGATGAGCAAGGGATAAGACTGAGGGCGGTCACCTGCCTCTCCTAGCACCTCCTGGAGAGCGCTCCCACCGGACAAAGGGGACACTCATGCTTATTGTGAAGATCCTGCTGGGAAAAATCAGATTGTGGTCGGCGTCTCTGGCCAGGCTATTGTTCCCGACTGCCTCAAGGCAGAGGGGACTGAACAGAGAGCCTGAGCAAGGCAGGACCCAGAGGTCAGAGAAAAGAAATTGCAGACTCAGACTCTACACAAGATCTTTTTTCCTCTGTAAGCGACTGAACACAGACAGATTAGAGACAAACTAGGTTCTTTTAAAATATACACATTACTGTTTGAACCAACTTGCCAACAACTCAAGGTTGTAACTCCCCAGAGAAAAATTCTGCTCAGCGCCCTTCTCTATGGAAGAGGGACCCTCCAAAGAGCAGGAGCAGACACTGCTGGAACCCAGGTCTCAGCATCCTGAGGATTTTGTCTTGCTGGCCCAGAGACCACTGAGGGGCTTTTCCACCCTGCTCTGGAGGGGAGATTTGATAGCAGTATTCTGTTTCTATCAGTCCCTCCTTATCTGCCTAACTCACGCTCAGCCTGAAATCTCCCAGGGCTCCATCATTTGAAGGCTGTGCTGTTTCCAACTGGTGCCCAAGCTGAGGAACACGGGGCATTTAACACTCCATTCTTTGGGGAACATTTCAGATCCAAACCCTAGCAGACAACAAGAGAAAAAGAAAGATGGGGAAAAAGAAAGGCTGGAGATGGGTGGAGACATAGCTGGAGCCATCTGGCCTTGGATGCAAGAGGATTTTTTTCACTTGGCACATCCCAATGTCCTTGCAAGTGCACGGGACAGAGGCTCTGGGGGTGCCAGCAGCAGCCTGGGAAGAAAAGCAGAAAGCCTTGGGGAAGCTAAAGTAGGCCTTCAGTTAGTGCCTCCCTTGACCCTGAAGCTTCCTGTCCCCTGGGAAAGCTCTGTAGCCAGAAGGTCAAAGCCCACAGCCTGCGGAAGATTCCTTCTGATAACGACTGGGTCCTGATAAGCTTACTTCCTCCCAGCTAGCTGGCAACAGTCTCTTCCCAGAACCCAGCCACGGCTTCCTCTATCACTCTCCAAGCCCAATACTAAGAGAAAACATCTTCCCTGGGACCATTTTGTTCTTGGATTTGCTCCCTCCCCATCATTAGAACTTGGAGTAGTTAGATGTGGGCTCTTAGGCAGACCACACTGTTCAAACAGCTCCTTGGAGACAAATGCATGTGTGTGTGTGTGTGTGTGTGTGTGTGTGTGTGTGTTTCCTTAGAAAAGTGGCCAGTTTCACAGGAGAAGTCTCACAAAAATAAAATCCAGTAGAAAATTCTACCTGGAGTATTTATAAAATCTGTTTTAAGGGTGCTTACCAGCCCATTAAAGGAGTCCCATTGTACAAATGCATCGTGTAGGACTGAGAGAGCTCTTTACCAGAACCCCCAGGTCTCCTAAAAGGAGTGTGCTTCTGACTGGAAAGCAAAGCCAGAGTCTATGGAGGCATGTGTGCCCGAGCGCCGGCATTTGGAGGTTTGCTTCATAAAGCAAACTCTGTACAGGCCAGACCAGGGCTTGCAGTTAGAACTGAACCGCCTACAGACTGACAGATCTGAGCTCCCAAGGCTTCTACAGGAATGAAGTCAGACTGCGTGCTGCCAGTGTGTTAGAAAAGAACTACCTGTAAACTCTGGAAATGGGAGCGCCTTCAGAAGGAGGGTTCTTCTCACAGGCTCTTGCCCTTCTGGTTTCTTCTTCGGCACACAGAGGAAAAGGTAGCCACTTGAGGGGGGTTAGATAATGAAGGAGCAGGAGCCGGGAGCAACCGGGGCAGTCATGAATGCAGAAAGGGCTCAGCCTGTCTTTGGGCAGCTGACATTGCTGAGCATCTACTCTCTGCTAACCCCTGTGTGACACATTAAAAACTCCAGTTACCACAAACTATAGAGTTTAACACAAACTAGAGCCACTGAGGACAGGGAACCTCTCTTAAAGGATTCCTTGGAGCCATCTGGTCTGTGTCATGTCTTTGGGTCACTGTCATTATTGACAGTCAATGTGGAAGGGCTCAGCCTACTATGGGAGGGACCACTCCTAGGAAGGTGATCTGGGTGGTATAAGAAAGCTGGCTGAGCAAGGGAGCATGCAGAGGAAGCCAGGGCGCACATTCCTCCAAGGGCTCTGCCTCAGCTCCTGCCTGATCCCTTCCCTGACATTCTTCCGTGATGGGCTGTGACCTGGAAGTTTAAGCCAAATAAGCCTCTTCCATCCATGTTGTATTTTGTCACAACAACAGAAAAGCAAACTAGAACACTGCCTCCAACAAAGGTAGATGATACTTGACTTCCATTCCTACTTTCCAATGGAGTAAAAAAATAAATAAATAAACAAACCAAGGCTCGTTGTGATTAAGAAATTCCCAAAGGCCAGGCATGGTGACATATACCTTTAGTTCTAAAACAAGTAGATTGCTATAGTTCAAGTCTAGTGTAGTCTACATAGTTTCAGATCAGCCATGGCTACATGGTGAGACCTGCTTTCAAAAAAAAAAAAAAAGAAGAAGAATGGTTTTTGTTTTGTTTTTAAGAGAGAGCTCCCCATAAGCCTGTCTCCAATTCCAGGTTCTAAAACACAAAACAGTCCATTCCTTCCCTGTGTCCTAGGAGAGCAACACAGACATGCTTTGATCCCCCCAGGAGTGAACCTGGCCACACTGCTAGGACTCTTCCAGACAAATGGCTCTGTGCAGGACCTGCTGAAGGAAGGGGCAGGCCTGGGCATCTGGGTCTGGGCTCTCTCTCCTTCCCTCCCCACTTTCTGGAAAATGGCCTGCTGGGTAGAGAGAGCACAGATGAACAAACAGAAGACATCTTTCCTGCTCCCTGTACTGAGCATTGTGGTAATAAACGAAAGAGAAGCCGCCTGGCTAGAGATACCAGTAAACACAGGGTAAACCATCCACGATCCCTTTCAAGACAACGAACTCAAACTGTTCAAGCTAGTGCAAAGGAAATAGAGGCGCAGGCCTCTGACCCAGCCTGTGTGTGCAAGGATCGGGAGTGTGGGAGACGCCAGAGAGGGCAGGTGAGATAAGCACTTGGAAATGGGAAGTGAAGCAGGCAGAAGACTGGCCAGTCCTTGAGAAACTCTAACCTTGGCCATGCACTCTGAGACTGCTATCCTGCTCCGGGCCATGTAGGTGGTGGGTGAGAGGAAACAGATTAGAAACTCCTGCTTGGAGGCCTGAGCTGCATCCGCCTTGGATCTTGTCTCTATTACATAGCGTCTGCACTTCCCTGGCTGTGCAGGTCAATTCAGAGCAGCCATTCTGTGGCTCCCACGTGGCCCGCCCACTTTGCATAGAGGGTAGACTGGTAAGACTCTTTGTAACTCTTCTTCGGTTCCCAGGGACCTTCTCACACACATGAGAACTTAAATTTGCGTATGAAGATTCTTGAAGTCTTCAAAAACTACAAAGGAGCTTCATGGGCCTGTAGACACAGACTCCCCTGACCCTGAGTGAAGTTCACCTTTTGTTTGACTCAAAAACAGCTCAGGGCCCACAGCTCTTGCCCTTTGTCTGGGGCTCCTGTCCCTTGACTCACAGGTATTTGGTTCTGGAGAGCATGCTACCCATATCCTCCACAGCTATCCACCAGAATTTGTTCACAGCAAAGTGAGCCACCATTTCTGGAACGTGTACTTCCAGCCCCGTGTAGGGCTAGAGATCAGGCAGGGCCTAGTTGCTCCACAGCAGCTCTCAAGTTTCCACCCCACGGGAGCCTGGGCACCCATCTGCAGCTCACAAGGAAGAAAAGCAAAGCCCAGAGATATCGGTGCCGCCCTCGGCCTTATGCCCATGAGAAATGGATTTTTTAAATTATTGTTTTGTTTTTCCTATCAAGGCAGTTGTGTTGGTATTAATTTTAAAATGATGCCACACAGAGAACAAGCATTATGTGAAAGAGATTTATTGGATGGAGGTGGAGAGATAGAGAAGAAAATGAAAGAGAGAGACATATGGGGAGGAAGGGGCGCCCTGACAAGAAAGTGGAGAGAGCAGAAGACAGCGAGAGAGCGCGCGAGAGAGGGGCAGTGGCGGACAGGTCACTATGTACCCAGGTGATGTCTCAGGACACAGGTACTGACATACGATGTTGTCAAGACCCTATACTCCCTAAGGGAAGGCCAGTTGTATTGCCTGCACAACACAACTGTCAGTGCAACAAGAGACTATATTCCCCGAGTCCCGCCCCTTCTCCTTTGTAACTGTTACACAATTGTATCAGATCATGATGTCAAGCTTCCACCAGTGAAATGAGACCCAGTCACCACCAGTTTAGGGATAAAAGACACAAACAGTCTTGGCCAAGTGTGCTCACCACTAGCCCATGCTTAGTTATGGCAAATCATTTTTACAAAAAGAAACTGTGCTGTCAAATTGCTTTCACCTTGTTCCTTTGTGCAACATGGAGAATATTCTGTCCCAGCACACCTCCACGGGTAGGCACGTCCAGGAAGTACTACCCTGAGTTTAAGAAAATAAAATTGAATGGGATTCCACGGTGGAATCCAGATTCTCAAATAAACCACAGAGAGAAGGGCTGGGGCTGGAGGGTGGAGGTGAAGATGGCTTAACCTGAGTTACCTTAGGCTGACTTCCTGTTTTTCCCACTTCCTTCTTCCTGAATTCATCATCTTCCACCACTGTCTTGGTTTTACCTTCCCTGGGAGAGTCCTCAGGCTCAAAGGACGAGCTGTATGGCACCCTTATCAAGTATTTGAGTTGTTCAAGCACACGTGAACTTCGTCTCCACTCCCTGCTCTCCTTGAACTCTCTGTCTTCATTGTGTGAGAAGCGAGGAGGATGTTCTGAGCATGCTCAGTGTTAGTATTTAGAGGCAGCCTGCTTCTGGGTTGCCTAGCAACCTATGATGTCATCATGTAAATAGTACCTGGCAGGCATGGTTAAGTTGCTCCACAAAAGGACCAACCCACCACTTCATCACTCTTGCCTTCTTTCTCTTGCACTCTCTTTCTCTCTCTTACTCTTTCCCTCTCTCTGTTGGGGCGCCCTCTCCCCCCACCATGTCTTTCTCTCTCTCCTGTCTCTCTCTCTCTCTCTTTATCTCCATCCAATAAACCTCTTTCATATAAAATATGTGGGCATCACCATTTCATTGGTTCTAACATTGGTGCATCGGCTGGGAAGGGCTCTCCTGGTAGCACCTGGTCTGGTCACACCAGGAATCCTTAATCGGACCACCATGCCTACAGCAGATGTTTCTTCTGTTCCACCTATCCTTAACCACCCTTCAACCACATATGCCTTAAAACCTACACTTTCTGTCAACTGTCCTGCCCTTACTGAGCACACCTGTCCCTCTGCTCATGGCTGCTCAGACTGAGTTTCCTATCATGTGCTATCATGAGCACCCAGGATAAGGCAGACACTGACTCTGCACCAAAATTGGCTTGGGGAAACTAAAATGCTCATGCCAGATGCTGAAACTGCCGCTTCCTACACAGACACAGCCTGCTCCTAAATTACTGCTCTTAAGTAAGCAATTGCTGGGGACCCTGTGCATACACAGATGGCCTTAGATTTCTCCGCTGCCTCAGGCCCCATGGGCAAGGTTTTAAATCTCCCGATGAAAGCCTGCAGCGAGAGGCTGGCTTGCAGAGGAGGGTTTTCAGTTGTGCAGACTTCCAATCAGCCATGCGGCATGTGCAGAGAGTTTCAAACCAGGCAGGGACAGCCATCCCACCAGCAAGCACCTGGTCTCCTGTACCACCACAAGTGCACACCGTGCATGGTTAACCACCATGTCGATTTTAAAATGGAGAAGCCACACCATGTGGCTCGCCCCTCCCCAATTCCTGCAAAACTCCAAGCCACTTGTTCTAAACTGGCTCTCAAAATACTTCTGACCTCTAAGCCCCTACTTCCCAGCTTTTAAAAATCTTTTTTTCCTGATTTCTGTACACTCTGATCTTAACATATATATGCTGTAAATTCTTATCTAACGATTTATATAATTTGCTCATTGGGTTTACATTCATAAGACTTCGTTATTCATAACTAACTGTTTAATATATCTCCTTTTAGACTAAAAGCAACAAGTCTCATTTTAAATGGGTATGGATTTTTATATAAATTTAAAGTTATATTTAAAGATGCTGTATACATGTATACATGATTCAACCCTGGTTCAAAATCATTTCTATATGATGCTAAAATTTCAAACTTATAAAGGTCTACTCAAATTCAGCTAACTTAAAATGTACCTCTAACTGCCTATGTCTTTATCAATTCCTAAATTAATAAATGCTGTTTCTCCTGCCATGATCCAGATTCACCACTAGGCTTTCTGGCTAATAGGTTTGCTATAATAAATTCAAATGTAATTTTTAAATTGCTTTATACTATTCTACTATATTGTTGGTTTTAAAACTCAAACGCAGGGGTTACTAGGTACAAGTTTTTACCAAGGCTCTAAATTAAGATCTATTAATTTTAGAGGCATTTATTTATATTAAAAATAATGATCATTGTTCTATATCTTCCCTATCAAAAGGTAATATGCTTGGTCTTGTTTTCTAAAAGTGGCAATATTATTAAACTATAGCATAGCCTTAGACTTTTATAAGCTATGAACTTTTCATATACTAAATCATACAGGAAACTGTCATGCTCTTACTTTAGTGGACTATGTTTATGACTTTTAAGGCTCCAACTTAACAGGGGTGAAACCTAAAGTCCTAATATTTACTGGTTATCAAATGAAAATTAATAGTTCAGTCATCTTATAGATGATCAAGTCCTTTAACATGTTCAAAATTATTTTTAGAGTCTTACACATGCAGACATGGCCTCACTGCCATCTTTAATGAACAGCTGAGGATAGCCCCAAGTCACCATACAGGAGTTGGTAAAAATAATGACAGGAATTTCTCTGACAGCCTCATCTACAGCAAAACTATGCTCCAGACCTTGGTTGCTGCTCTGAGGCTGCTGGCATTCCTGTACAGAAAAAAAAAAAAAAAGGTCTGCAATACCCCTTCTCTGCGGGGTATAGCCAAACCGTCAACTCTACCAAGTAGGTGTTTCAAATGCAGCCAAAGGAGACACTGGTCCCATGGCTGCCTAAACAAGCCATGGCCTCCTGCTGGCAGATTGGCTTTTGGAAGTCAAAAGGTTCCCAAGCAGGCTTGTCCTCTGTGCCCAGCCATGGAGGCTCAACCAGCACAAGAGCCACAAACACTTCCAGCCTTCGAGCTGCTTGGCCTGGCGGAGGACAAGTGGCTCCTAGACTCAGCGACCTCCACCAAGTACAGATAATGCTTCAGGTCTCTTTTAACCCCACACTTGGGTCCCATGGACATACTGCCAACTTCTGTCTTGGGGGGCTTCAGGTGCCTTCTCTTCACATGCAGGAGACCAGGCCTTAAGCCTTCTAGAGCTGGTACTGTCAGGTCTAGACACAATATGCTTTGTTACCTGGCTCAAAAAAACAGGCCTCAGATGTAACCTTTACCATCCCTTTAGCTAGAGGACAATAAATGTTCATAGCAGTCTCACCTATGTCTCATGGTAAATAACTAGAGACAAAGGCCTAAGAAAAATGTTGTTTGAGGGTCTAAGAAAGTGTTTTAAGGTTGATAAATGCAAGTTATAAATGTTTGAGGGTCTAAGAAAGTGTTTTAAGGTTGGTAAAAAGGTTGCAAGGTCTAAGGTGATTTAAGGTATCCTAAATAGGTAAAAATGCTTCATATATCCTCCTGTTGCTATGCTACTGTTATAGTGACTGTCTAGAGCTTTGACCTTTATCAATAGAGCTCTGATTTATTAATCTACCTCCAATACAAAACATTCCATTATACCACCTACTATAATTGTTCCAAGCTCAAGATTTTAAATCTCCATAATGTGTACTTATACTAAAGGTTATGATCAAGTGAGCTTTTGTTCCTTCTACTTCATGAAAGGCTTCTGCCTTTTCAGAGCTCACCTTAAAGAATGCTTTTGCTGTTAACACAAATGTGTATGTCTACTGCCTTTCCTACAATGTCTACTTCAGTGCAGATTCTAAAATGTCTAAAGTTTTTTCTTCTTTGTAAAACTTAAAAGTAATTCTTGTAAGCTGCAGAAATCCACCTGAATCCACCTCTCAGGTCAATTGGGTTATTGCACCTCTTGCCTATCTCAGAGGGTGGGATTCCTCCCTTTCCCTGGTTTTGGGACTTCCCTTTCCTGGCTACTTGAATGCTATATACCTACACCCAACACCAGACAATTGGTGAGTCTTCACTTCTGATTGGTGCAAACGCTTCCTACTGCTCTCACCAACCTATATCCATACCCTTCAATTAGGACCTTCTTCTCCCTTGGGTAAGATTTTCCCTCTACCAGCACAGTTTCTCCCCCACCCCTCCCCCCACTTGTCTATGAAAATACTAGCACTAGGTAAACCTTGTCAGATAAGGAAAACTGTGCCCTTGGTCTCTGGCCAACACTGACGAATTGTTAGAACAGATTGTACCACACTACTCTACTGAGTCAAACCTTGCTCTTGGGATACCTTGACAGGTCACTGACTCCTACCTACCCAATGAGAATAGTCCATTCATCCATTCCTCCAGATTCTCCTCTGGGATGTCTTCTGGAGAATTTCAGAGTGCTGTATCCAACACCTGCTTTAAAGGCCTCTAATCTCACACACCTCTCTAACCAAACTTGGCCTCGATTTCCTTAGATGACAGATCCAAAGCAAACATTTTTAATAACTGCCTGTGATTGGGTAAGTGGAGGTTCCCTCATGTAAATGGAAGTTCCCATGTTCAAGTCTCTTTGATACAAACCTTTCACCTCTATTTGCTCTCCCAAAAGTTTTAAACATACACCTGAAGGAATTTTCTCCATAACCCACTTAATTTTGTCTTCTGCACACACACACACACACACACACACACACGTTCCAATATCCTGTCAGACCCAGGTGTTTCCTACGTCCATAATAATACCAAAGCAGCTACCACAAGTGTTCTAGTCTGACCTCACAGACTTCAAACAAACTGGACCTGCACTTTCCCTCCCAGCCACAGACGTTCTCACAGACCCTGGACAGCATCAAAACAGCCTGTTCTTCTGGACTTGGCCAGCAATTCAGCCTACACCAATGTCAGCAGGAAGTAGCCAGAAGAGAATCTCCACCCGACATTCACTTATTATTAACAAAAGGCTGGAATGGTGTGCTTCAGGCCCAGGACAAGCAGCTCCAGGTTCTCCCAGCATTCCTCAGTCCCTACCTGCTGCCCTGTGTGGCTGGCAACTGTCTACCCTGAACTTTCCAAGGCAGGGGCCTTCCCTCCTCTTCTTGACCATGTAATCTGGACATTGTGTTGCTATTATTATTTTTTTCTTTCTCTCTTAATCCCTTGCATGGCAAGCAAGAGCTGCTTCCAATGAGCCTTCATTTATATACTCTAACTTGCCTTGCATGAGAATCAGCCTAAGCTCCTCATTTTTAATTATAGAAAAAGGGAGGAATGTTAGTATATAGGCAGCCTGCTTCTGGGTTTCCTAGCAACCTATGATGTCATCATGTGTTGCCCACCAGGTAGTTGCACCTGGAAGGCATGGTTAAGTTGCTCTATAAAAGGACCAACCCACCACTTTGTCGCTCTCTCGCCTTTCTCTTGTACTCTCTTCCTCTCTCCTGCTCTTTCCCTCTCTCTGTCAGGGTGCCTCCTCCTCCTCTCTCTCTCTTCATCTCCATCCAATAAACCTTTCATATAAAATCTGTGTGCATCATCATTTCAATGGTCCTAACACTCAGAGTTAACCTGCTTTCACAGGGCAAGAGCCCCGGGAGCTGCCACCCTGACACAGGGCGAGAGCCATAGGCCCTCAGGAGAAGGGCATGAGCTTTTTAAATTTTATTTTTTTTAGTCAAGCAAAGGGTGAATTTCATACAGGGTGAGAGGAGAAGACATTGCACACTCTGGGTAGTATCTGTCTATAGGCCCATAAAGCTCCTTTTTAGTTCCAGGGCCTGTTCTTATAGCCAGCAGGGGTGGGTTGAGAACACCCCTAGAGTTACCCAAGGGCTGGGGAAGGGATGCAAAAGGAGTGAAGACAAGCAAAGGTGGAGGAGCCCCTTAAGGCCTCAAGCATGTCTGGGCAAGTACTCCACCACTGAGCCACATCCCAGCCGGAGGCAGGCTCTGAAGGACACAGAGACCTTGATCATTCCTCTGTGCCAGCCAAGTGTCCAGCCACTTGTGCAGGGCTGGGCCCAGATCTCCCTCTACAGTTCCGAAAGGGACGGGGTGAGGAGTGTGCGCTGTTCTCGGCCTTCAGGAGCCAGGGAGCAGATGAACATGTGGATAGAAATCCAGCACCCACTGTGACGCTTGCATCAAGAACTGCTGATGGGCAAGGTGATAGTCCCATTCCTTGCCTTCTCTCTAGGTGCACCCTTCTCCCCTTCTCTCAACTTGGAAGAAAAGAGAACTTTAATAAGGAAATTTGTCCTTAGTCTGGGGAAATTCCCAACTTAAGGAAGAACTGTTTTTCTACAAAGATACCTGGAGACAGATGAGGGCATTGGTGGTTGCACCTGAATCATTCATTAGGTGTGTGGGAGGGATTGTTTAGGAGAGGGAGGCAGAGGCTAACAAAGAACTCTCCTTGTTCTTCAGTTAGCCTGAAGCTGAATTTTGAATGAACAGATTCATGTAACGCATCTACCCCCTCAACAAGAGAAAGGGACAGTGAGATGGTGAGTTAAAAGGATAATATTATAACAAAGCAACTTCACCCAATTTCCAGGAAGCTTTAGAACCAGAATCAACTAAGTTATTCTATCCTTAGCAGAGCCCTGCTAAGGCAGGTTAACTCTGAACATGCTTAAAACACCCTCCTCTGTTCCCAGACCATGAAGACAGAGTTCAAGGACAGCAGGGAGTAGAGAAGAAGTTCACTTGTGCTTGAACAACTCAAAAGAGGTGATAAGGGTGCCAAAGAGCATGTCCCTTGAGCCTGAGGACTCTCCCAGGTAAGGTAACACCAAGACAGTGGTGGAAGACTCTGGATTCAGGAAGGAGGAAGTGGGGAGAAACAGGAAGTCAGCCTAAGGTAACTCAATGCTTCTCCCTCCAAGCCTTCCCCAAAAGGGTGGGACCTGGCCAAACATTTCTTAGAAGCAGAAAATGTTGCTTCCTCTGGGAGACGCTGAAGAAAAGAGGAAGCTAATTAAATAAAAATTGAGGAAGCTGCAGGCCACAAACCTGCTGAGAGTAATCTAGAAGCGCGTCAGTTATCATAACCCTGTGTCCACTAAGACTCCTCCAGTTTGCCCTGAGGGTGTGGAGGACGGACTCCTGGTGAGAACAAGGCGCCTGCGCTCCTACTCACCAAGAGAGAGGGAGATAGCAAGTCACAAGGGAGAACGCGCAGGCATGCTGTGTGAACCCAAAGATGTATATGGCTTTTTTTTTTTTTTACTGAAAAACAACAGTGAACTTGTCATTTGTCAACAAAAATGGGATTTTCTTCTTATTGTTGTAGTAGGGGCTTTACCTATTACAGCTTTTTAAACAGGCTTTCATAGGTGTATGCTTTATTATTTCATCTAGACTACAATCCTCTTGACACGCTATAATACAGCCTTTCCCATCTTTTCATCCATTCACCAACCTGACATTTTCCTCTCTCTACAAAAATGCAGAAGAGAACAGCATTGAACACCTGGCGATTATGAATTTATGGTCTTATGTGATAAGGTTTTGGGGTCCACTTAAACAACACACTGACTCAAACACCAGGTCAATGCAGATGTCAAAATTTATTGTAATCAACCTACTACTGATGGACCAGGGCTGCAGAACAGACTCAGGAACTGAACTGCGCCCCTGAAGGATGTTGTATAGCATATTTAAAGGATGAAACCATAAAGCAAGGAGGAATAGGGTGGGCTGTAGCATTGTCCAGTCATAATCTGACATGAGGGGTTGAGCAAGGGAGTTTCCATCAATCAGGAGAGGGGCTGGTTCCTGGGCCTGGGAATATGAACTCATTTGACCATACCAGCAATATGGAGAAGTTTTCCCTGAGATGTTTGGACTCAGACAACTGTTTCCTTACAACAGAAGCTGTTCAGCTATTGAGAAGTCCCCAGCTCCCCTAGGGCCTGGGACTTTGAACTTAGTTTCTTCCTGTGATTAAATGGAGTCTGCAAACAACATGGTAGTATTTAGAATAAGTTTCTTTTGTTTATTTCCCAGCAATATAAAACCACATGTATATGATATTAGATCCAGTGCAACCTAATAATGTCTGCCATTTGAAAGTTAGTGTGTGTTAGAATACAGATAATTCTGCTGGCCCACCCTCAGAACCCTAGAAACTTACGTCATCACCTGCCAACACCAGTGTGCTAGGTGTCTGCTGGCTGAAAGGACCTCTGGTGCCCCAACTCTCTCTCTTCTAGCCTCTCTCTCCTTTTCTCCCTCCCTGCGCCCTCTCTCTCCTCTCAGGGCTTACTCACTGTCACTACCCCTTCTCCAGGCCCTGTTCTACCGTCCCCCAATAAACTTCCTTGTACCGTATTTGTTGCACATCATAATTCCTCAGGAGGCACACCTTGGTATGGGCCCGGGACTGGTTCCCCTCAATGCATCATCATGATAGACCATAACAGTGTGAGCATCCTACAACCTCAGCATAAGCAAAGAGGGTAACTCAGAAGAGCTTAGACTCCAGAGAGGAAAAATGGCAGTTAGGACTCACCTTTTCCATTTAGTAGCAATGAGACTTCTGTGGGTTATTCAAACTTCTCTATCATAGGAAATAAACAATCTTATAGGTAAGCAGACTGTTAAATGATATAACACGTTTACATACTCACACAGGGCCTTACACAGAAAGTATTCAAGAAATAATAAGGGGAAGAGAGAGAGAATGAGAGAGAGGGAACCATAATGAGAAGTTTCTACCCTCCCTTTCCTGATCTTCCACATGAAATGACTTAACAAATGTTTCCTTGGGGCATTTGCAGACCTCTGAGGGCTGTTTGCCTGGGTGGATGGGTGACTGGCCAGGAATCTGAGGAGGGCAAGGCGCCCAGGAGCCTGCCTTTGAATGGCACTGACCTTGGTTTCCAACTCAGGAGTTCTTTCTCATCTGGAACCAACAAGGAGCTAAAGCCACACACTCACTCCCAAAATGTGACTGCAAAAGTTGCTTTAGCTACCACCATGGGCAGCAGCTGCGAACGTGCTCTTGTTCCTGATCCTAGGGTCCTGCATGTCAGAACGAGCTGGGAAGTGACTGGATGGATAGTTATACAGAGCCCAAGATGGTAGACACTCTTGCACAGAGATGGGGCCTGAACTGGGCTTATGCTGGCTCTCATCAGAAACAGAGGCATCCTTACCTTTTCTTCTGCCCCGGCTGGTGGAGAATGAGACGGTGACAAGTTGTAAGAAGGAAGACTGTAGAGCCCGAATGCTTGTCCAACAAGCTCACTGGCAAATTACTCAGCTAGGTGAGCAGTACACAGAATTAATCCAACAATCTGTTTATTTTATTTTATTTTTTCAGTTTGGGAGATCAAGAGCATGGTCATCATCTGCCATGCACTGACCCCAGGTTAAATCGTGCACTAGTATCTTATAGCATGCGAAGGGTTTTTACGTATGTCTCTCTGCTTGGTATTCATAATCAACCACTCTAAAAACAAGTTTAAGGAAATAAACTCAGTTTGACATGGTTCAGTCCATAAAATGCTTTCCATGCAAGCATGAGGACCTGAGTTAAATACAAAAACAGAAACCAGGCATGGCAGTGTACGATAGAAAATTAATGCGGAGAAAATGCAGGCAAGGCACCTCTGGGGCTCACTGGCCGGCCTGCTCTACTTGGCCCCTGAGGAATGACACACGAGGTTGGCCTCTGTTACCCATAGGCATGTGCAGCCTCCCATTCAATGATACCCACATGTGTGAAAAGAAAAAAAAATTGTTCTGAAGATGTTTCATCTGCAGCACAGGGGGACCAAGCATTCTAATTCACACAAATGTGCTTTTCCCACTCTGACGAGACAGGAGGCCAGCAGAGGCCTGAACCCAGCCTGATGATAACAAAGTAGGGAGAGGCCAGAGAAGCAATGCTGACATTCCGAAGTTCAGGGCAACAAGTGAGCAGCCCAGAGAAGTGGATCCAGAAGCAAAGAACAAACAAGGCTTTCTGAGGCTCATGGGGTTAACTTAGTCACAGTTCTGCTTTAAATACAGGAGACAAAATTCCAGCTCTAAGTGGCAAGAGCCCACGGTTAACCACAGACAGCAGACTGTGATGCGGAGCCACGTCCTCAGAACTTTGTCACCTTTGCTGTCAGGCAGATCCAACGCGACCACCCAAGGCAGTCGTACCTGGCTGCTGCTGGCGTGGGTTTACAGGCTCTTCTCTGGACTAACCACTATGATTGATCATGTGTTTACCCACAGGCCAGGGGCTGAGGTCAGTGCTGTCAAAGTCAGAATGTGCTAATGGTGGGGGTGGGGATAGTTCCTCAGGAGAAAGTTGGGGTGCTATGAAGCAGTACCATGGAAGGGCTGAGCAGAGGTCACCGGGCTGGGTTGGCTGTGGACTCCTGCAAGCACCCTTGGATGGGCTGCGGTGATGAAACAACTCCATACAGGACAGCAAGGAAGCACCAGGCAGGAAGCTGCAGAGGCCTTGCTTGTAATTCCGGCTCTCTCTGTAACCACCAATGTGACTTTGAACAAGAGGGTCCCTGGGCTTTAGTGCCACGATGTTACTGAGAGCAGTAATTTAAATAATAGTAATGGCAAGAGCTCCCCAGGTTGCTGTGAGAACCATGATGTGATCCAATTGGATGAGATCATAGGCAGAAAAGCCTTTTGAAATGCTAAGTGCCAAAGATTTATAAATATCAGAGTGTATTTGAGGCAAGAGAGTAGCATCAGCAGAGACATAAAACAGGAGCAAGTAGTGTGTGTGTGAGGAGCTAGCTGTAAGCAGATTCAGCTTGGAGGGAAAAGCTGAGGTTCGAAGTGGAAAGCGGACACGCAGTGACCCCACACAGAAGGCTGACGGTGGCCAGCCCCAGCAGGTTCTGGTCTGCTATCCTTGGATGGTACCAAGGGGAGCTCCCTTTCTTGTGGTTGCAAGGTGATATCTAGAAAAGCAGTGAACATCATTCTGGTTAACAGGGACTGTGCCATGGAAGGCCAGCCCTCCCCGTGGGAAGACACCGATGCTGGCTGTGCCCCTGGGAAGCCCTTTTCCCTCCCCACCTCCCACCATGGAGTCACAGGAACAGGTGAAGAATGGAGCCGGGGGGAGTGCAAGGCCGAGGTTCTGGAGGGTGGAGATGAGGAGGAGGATTGGGAAGTAGCCAGTAGGACAGTTGGGGCCCTCTGTGTGTGATCGGCCCTGACTCAGGGAAATCACCTTCCCAGTGAGCTAAAGTGCTAGGCTTCTTTGCCCTATTAGTCAGCATGGTGACTGTGCTGAACAGGCAGGCTGGGAGAAAGAGAAGCTTCCCATAGTGGGAGTTTGTGGCTGACCCTGGGGACCTTCGGAAACAGGTTCTTTTGGGGGTGGGGGGAGAAGAGGCTGGCTGCGTTGTTGCTGTTTTGTTTTCTTCTGTTTTGGTTGAGTTGGTATGTCTGTCTACCTCTGTGCTATCCCAGGAAACTGGAGTAGGAAATGAGATCTGAAGCACACCCGGGGAAGAGACACATTTGTCTCTTGCCTTGCTTGACTCCTGAGTCCTGCAGTCTCTGGCTTACTGTGTGGGACTGCAGATGGAAATAAGGATGGGGATAGATAACTACTGAACAGTTTACGAAAGACTCTCAGGAGCCTGGTAGACAGGGCTGACTGTAGCGGTTCAGAAAGTACAACCCCAACTGCCAGCACACAGGGCAGTGAAGAACAGTGGCTCAGTCTGTGCTGCTGTGGAGACTGAAAGCCTTCAAAAGCCACCTCTCAGCCCAGCATGGCAGTGTCCTAGAAAGCTCACCAGACCTGTCTCCGTAGCTGGTGGAGGAGTTAGGGTTTGGAGTCTGAAGGTGTGTATTTCAGCTTACCTTAAGGCTCTGGGGATATGATTTAGGCTTTAGGGCTGTCGGCTACAGAATGGTGGTGGCACTGTCCAGGCGTAGGCGAACTACCCTACAGAGCAGCCTTGGCAACATCCTCTTAAGATGCCCCTGGGCTGGTCCAGGATTGTGCAAAGCCTTCTGTTTCCTGTTCTACCTCCTCAGCTATTAACAGGATGCTCCCTTCAGCCCTAAGACAGAGGGAGGTGACTGTGTCGGGCTGGACCCGGGCTGCCTGTGACTGGGGAGCTCTTTTGTGCTGTGGGACTTGGTCCCAGGTAGGCTTGCCCAGAGGCCATTTTGCTGGAAGGATGAGCTACAGGGAAAGGAGCTTCACCACAGGTGAGCAAAGAGAGACAGCCAGCACAGAGGCTTTTAAATGTAAAGTGCTCTCCAGAGAGTCCGCAAAGACCCGATTCCAGGGAGATCAAAGTCGGAAAATGCACGCTCCTCCAGAATCAAAGGCTCCTTGCTCTCAAGAGCAGACAGCAAAGATCTCCCCCACCCCTTGCAAGAAGAGCCAAGCAGAACAATGCAGAGCGGCTGCCCCTCCCCCAGACCAAAGGAGGCCTAGCCAAGTCTGCAAACAGCTGCACCTGGGCTGCACCTGCCAGGCAGGACTGACCTGGAAGCAGCAAAGTGCACCTGCTCTTTTGATTTCCCGTCATTCACCTGAGGTGGGGATGGTTCCACGGATTCTTGCACAGCCCCCTTCCCTCCCTCCTGCTTGTGGTTGGCTGAAGGATAGTGAGAAGGACAGTTTCCAGTTCCGGAGCATCTAGTGGTTCCCTCTGTGACCCTGGACTGTCCCTAGCTTGGCAAGGTTTGCTAAGCATTGTAGAGTCAATCCTTCTGACTTATTGACTCCTGGGTAGCTGTAGATCCAGTTGGAACAATGGGTGCGGCATACTCTACATTCAAAAATGAGCCGCTCCTGTGGCTTTGACTGGAAGACAGAGGAGAGAGACAAACCTGAAACTTCCATAGTGCTTGGTTCCAACTAGATTTTTTTTTTTTTGATTCATCAAGAAAATTGATGGCTGTGGGTGTACCTCAGTGGTACAGAACATAAAACCTTGGGTTCTTTCCCTAGCAAGAGAGAGAGTGAGAGAGAGAGACTTGTGGGAGGGAAAGAGGCAGGAAAGGAGGAATTGAGGCTAGAATGACAAACCTCACCTGAGCAGGTGACTCAGACATACCTATCCTTAATTCTTGCATCAAGTGCTAAGATGTCCAGTGCCATCATCGAGGTGGCCAGGATACCCTTCATTTCTCACTCCCTGGCAACTCCCAGGCTTTGGCCTCTGCTGTATTTTGCTTTCTGGGTAAACAGTGCTCCTCCGTGCCTCCCTGTCCCTGCCTGCCCTGTGCTCTAGCTGTGAGCACACCCTTCTTGTAAAAAGGGAGAGAAGGTCTTCCGAATGCCCTCCTGTGACTCCTTTGATCTTCTCACCCCAGCTCTAATGTAGGCCTGTGTCCCCTTTCCTGTAAAAAATGACACATGTTCGCTAAACAATTGATCTGCCTTCAGTCTTTTCTCCCTTAAGACCATTTTTTTTTTTTTTTGCAGAACCATCAAGAAAGTCCATTTAATGTCAGCCAGACATTCCTACTTCAGATTCCCTGGCCTCTGTCAGACAGGTCCCTACAAAGCTCCAGGACTAGTATCTTACATATGACCAACCCAATTTCTTTTTTTGGGGGGGGTGAGTGTTTATCTCACTTTGCAGTTTACAACCTGTTATCAATAGAAGCCAAGGGCAAAAACTGAAGACAGAAACTTGAAACATAAATCATACAGGAATGCTGCTTGCTAGTTTATTTCTAGGCTGACATCCAGCCACCTTTGCCAGGCCACCTACACACAGTGGTCTGGGCCTTCTGACATCCATCTGCAATGAAGAAAAAATTCCTCACTTGTGGTTCCCTTTCCTCAGCTATGTCAAGTTGACAACCAAGATTAGCCGTCATCACAAGTCTACCCCTGTCAATTTGACGCACAAACACATCACTGTTAAACTATAACCTTTCCTTTCCTGTTTGCCCCCAAGATTACAATACATAATAGCACAAATTTTAAAATGCTACAGTCTATTAGAAATTTCATTACTTAAAAGTTCAATTTCTTAGTCATTTCAGACTGAAAGAGGACGATTAGTACTAAGTATGCCCAGAGCAGTTAACATCCATTCTACTCTCCTGGCTGACATTAGATACTGTCTTGTTCTATGTCCAGTGGTGAGGTCCTTGGGAAAGCTAATACTACTGCCTTCTGCCAGAGCCTGGGAAAATCTGCTGTGACTAAGATGAAAGCACGGAAGCAACAGCCTCTGCAGCAGCTGCGCAAGGATGGAGAAATTCCCGGCAGGGACGCGGAGCTGGACATGGGCGGTCCCTCAAGGCTGCTGGACTTTTCCACTCAGCTGAAGCAATGAAGGCTGAAGTTTCCATGTGATTCCAGTCTGGGGCAAAATGGACAGCAACTGGAGTCTCAAAAGTAAATCAAGGTGCCTAGTGCCAGCCCTGTTCTATTGTGCACCCTGCGTGTGACTCCAAGACAGAGTGCAAGCTGTATGCCTAGCACCCTGCTCTCCTCCAGGCTTCTCAGTGCAGCCCTCAAGCTTTCTGGTAAAATCCTGACTCAGCTACAGTTCCCACCTGCCTCTCCAGTTTGCTTTCCATGTCCCTTCCTCACAGACACATCCTCCAACGGTACTGAACTCACCCAACATCCTGACTACAGTATGTAAGTCTGGACCTCCAAGGCACTGTGCTGTGCTATTCTCTTCTCTAGAGCACCTTTCTTCTTGGTCCTGGCAACTGCCAGCGTTAGCATCCTTTAGTCCCCTAGAGTGTTAGCACTCTGTGTCACCAACCCTGGATCCCTCCTCTCAGCTCCTGTCTCCTGGCTGGCTACCAGTCTGTCTCCTAATAATGTGGCCACTGGAGCTCTTGGCTGTGTTGAGAAGGGTATCCCTCACTGGAGGTGACCTGCAGGTAAATCTCCCATAGCAACTTCTGCCCAACGAATGGGAAAAGAAAGCCGTTGCCTTCTGTGGGGGGAGAAGAAGAAAGACACAGACTGCATTGCTTCATTGCTGACTTGAAAGTTAGATTTAACCTTATGATACATGGCCACGCATTTCCCCACTCCATTCACCCACGGGAGCTCTCGGGTCAGCGACTCAGACCACCCATTATCCAGCTTTCCAATTTTCTTCTTTCTTGTAGGTGAGAATAACGTGTTTGATCTGTGTCTCACAACCCTTAAAAGTGAAAGTAAAACTGGAGCAGGTCAGTTCTCCAACTGGATCTCCTCTCTCTGCTCGCCTCCGCTGCACCGGGGCCTGTCCCTGTGATCAGGGTTTAACGTGCATCAGTGAAATGTCCTCCAAGCTCAGCTGATCCTGCTGCTAACACAAAGTGGCAGCTTTTAAATAGGGTAGCCTCCAATTGTCACTTCCAATCACAGGCTCTGCTGAGGGGGACTTAGAAAGACTTAATCATCTTAAGAAAACAAACAGGCGTTTCTGCGGAAGAGCGGCTTGCCCACAGATAGACAGAGAGGAGACAGGGTGAAAGCAGGCGCGCCCAGGATCCTTGCTGCAACCCACCCGCACTATCGCAGCATTTTCAGGCCGGTTCCAGCGAGCAGAACTGACAACCCGACATGTCCCTCATCCTTTCCAATCAGCATCTCACTCCTCTCTCGCCACTTGCTGTCTCTCCCTGTGTGCATCTGGCCCTTTTAAAGGGACAGGGTATCTGCTGCTAATCCCTAAGCAACTCTCAGCTGACCTCAGGCCGTTATAATTTAGACAATGACAGATGAAGAGAGAGTTGGACCCCGAGAAGCCTGAGGAATGCCTTCATTTTGTGAGAGCGGAAGAAAGTCCAGCCAAGAAGACAGCCCCCCGCAAACAGATACTTGGGCCACAGCTGAGCCCAGATCTTCCGAAGCCTAGCTCAGCTCTCTTTTGCTAAGCCAAACTCCTCAGCTGCCTACCCACCTGCATCTTGTGTGTGTGTGTGTGTGTGTGTGTGTGTGCATGTGCAGGGCCTGTGTACATTTGTGTGTGCAGAGTGTGTATGTGCAGGGTGTGTGTGTGTGTAAGTCTGTGTGTAGGGTGTGTGTGCGCAGGGTATATGTTTGTGTGTGTTTGTATGTGTGTGAGCAAGGGGTGTGTATATATGTATGTGTGAGTGTGTATATGTAGGGTGTGTATATATGTGTGTGTGCAGTGTGTGTGTGTGTGCTCAGGCCAGGAGCTGATGTCAGGATGTCACCCCCAACCCCTCTCCACCTGAATCTCTCACTCACTGAATCTGTAGCTTGACATTTTGGCCTGCCTGGCAGGCCACAAGGCCTGGGACCCACCTGTCTCCAGTGGTGGGTTTATAGATGCAGACCTGGCTTTCCGAGTGGAGTCCAGGATCCACCCAGGTCCTCAGGCTTGCATGGCAGCCACATTGCCACTGATCCACCTTCCCAGGCCTTCGCACGGGATTTTTGAAAAACTCTGGGCTGAACCCCGAATGTCCCAGGGTTTAGAGTTCTGCCTGTTTGGGGCTTTGGCTAGCACTCCCCGTTTTTCAGCTGCTCTTCCAGCTCCTGTTTCAATCCAGTGAGTGTGTGTACCTGGGGATGAGGGGAGTGTAGCTGGGAAATGGGGGCTGCATTGTTACATATTGAAACATGGATGAAGATTCAGTAAGAGCTGTAGCTAGGATTTCCCTACTTCTTCATAAGGCATTGTCTGTAGTGTCCAAATTCATGCCGTCAGTCAGGACTGCTGAGAGTTGGGGAGCTGGGCAATAGGGGATAGGGATTTGTATGGGACGTTGTAAATACCGGGGCTTCTGATTTCTGGGGCAAGAAACACATGTAAAATCCCTTCTGACCATTTCCAAGGCACGTGCTTCCGAAAGTTCCGGACATGGAACTCAGCTGGGTCGGGGCCTGAAACTCACTTGTCCCAGAGCATATGGTGTTGTGCAGTGCCTTGTGCATGGAGACTCTTCTACCTGATCGAGACAGACACTGAAACTCCGCACCCAAAGGCAAGCAGAAACATACCAGGTCTGGAAGGACAGAGAAGTCCGAACGGGCGACCTTGGAGAGGCCAGCTGGGCGCATGCCCCCAAGCGGCCCACACCTGGAGGATCACAGGCTCATCTCGGGGCTGCAGAACCTCTGAGTCACCCTTGCCTGGGGAGCTGCACCACTCTGGAAGCACCCCAGGCATTTCTGACGCTTGCTCAGCTCTGTCCTTTCTGCATGAGGAAACCTTCCATCTGAGCTTGAGGCTCCATGCAGCAAGGAAAGTTGTACGTTGTGACAACTCACTGTCCTTGATCAAGCCACCCCACAGCCTTAGCCTGTTCTCTCACCCAAAGAACCCATAAAAGGTGGCAGAAAGCAGCCCCTCCCAACCCTGTCAGCAGAGAGTGAGTCCGGCCCACCCCACCCCCATTATGAGGAGCTCTTGGAGCTGAAGGATGGGCCTCAGAGTCTTGGTGGAATCCAAGGAGTTTATGCCCTATTCTTCCCCATTCTGGTCTCCCCAGTATAAGTAACTGGCCTTGGGAAGGAGCTGGAGGACTTCCCCTTTGTAACATGTCTCCTAGGGTCAAAGGGCAAGGCAAGACTGCTGTGACTTCTGCTCTAGGAACTCAGTGGCCCTTACTCCTGCTTTCCTCATTGTTCCATTCAAGTCCTCAGGCTTTGAATGTTCTCTTTGAGAAGTGGGGACAAAGCTGTCTTACACCCCTCCATCCTCACCAAGAGTCCAGCATGAATATGAAGCAGAAGCCCTCAGCCCCCCCCCCTTCCTTGTTTAAGCAGGTCATGACAGAATGTGGTCCAGTCAACCCCTGTGAGCTCGCTCCGGTGAGCTCCTTTACATAGTTTTCACAAGGACAGCATAGGGGGCTTCACAGTTAGGCAGTGAGGCTTACCGAAGGCAAGGAACCAGAAGCCCCACCTCCCACTGGCCAGGAGAACTAAATCCAAGCATCCAACCTGAATCTACTTTGTGGAGCTGAGACCCAAGTCTTCTGCTTTTCCCCAGCAGGACTTAACATCTGGACACGGCAGAGGCGAGCTCAGTATGCAAGACTGGACCACCAAGACCCCATTTCCCAACAGATCATATTTTATCCACAGTGCTACATGCTCCTTTGTCAAACAACATGGTCAGTTAAAATGACACTCTGTCCAGGTGTGCTCGCTGTGGCCCCCAGGCTACATGCAGCCCCAGATGGCTATGAATGTGGCCCCGCATATTTGCAGATGACGGCCTTATATGGCAGTCGCCAAAGGGTGGGTATGGCTGCTTGTCTTTAGGACTGGGCATATAGGTCAGTGGCAGCGTGCTTGCCTAGTACCCACAGGCACCTGGGTTTGATCTCCACCACTGTGAATAAATAAAGCAATAAATAAATAACACTGACTCATTAAGGCAATTGCTAATGCATCTCCCTTGAGGGAAGCATGGTTTTTCCTAAATTGGTTGATTTTTATTTCGTTAAACGGCTGAAAAAGAGACCCGAGGTAAGAAGAGGGAAGCAGGAAAGGTTCGAGTTAAAGAAAGAGCTAGCAGGAATATCTCCACCTAACCCCAGGGTCTGGAAAACACAGGATCGTGTCTTTCCAAAGGAATCTCACGATCTACAACTCTTTGGGGAACCAGGCTTTCACACAAAGAGAGTTGACGCTTCCTCGTGGTGAATGGGAGGTTACAACTGAGCCTCAAAGGGCTGGATCGGTGCCTGTTCCATGAGAAGCCGCCATGCCCTGTGCTGAATCCCACACTCCCAGACGCAGCCTGGCTGCCCACTACAGAGATCTGTTCCACAAGCACCTGAAAACCTGCCAAAGCCGTCACCATGACGAGCAGGTGAGCTGAGAAGCCCTGATTTATGTCAGACCATCCTGTGGGCAAAGCTGCCTTGTGAGCGGGCTGTCAGACCTGATCAATGGAT
>CM053759.1:4088459-4136472 GCA_028658305.1 Pachyuromys duprasi | reverse complement strand
AGTGCAGAAGCAGACTGGAACAAGAAAGTGCCATGTCCTGGGTCATACGTCATGGCTAGGCACACCTGGTCATTTAGGCACTGCTGCCCCTCTGTTTGGAATGCACGACTCCTCCGTGTGCTTTCTGTGTGAGCCCTTTGGTGTCCTCCATGTCTATGTCATCATCTTAGATCACTCTGTAAGTTCACACATTAATTGGCTTCCTCCCTAAGCCTGTAACACGAGTCTTTTTTTATGCTTCCTTCTTCACCCAGCATCTGGGGTAGGTCTAAGCATCCCGCAGCCCACAGCTGAAGACTGCAATCTAATGTACTGTGCAATGGAGGGGGCATGAGCCGGCTCCCCCTTTACAGAAATGGTTGATGGTGGGTCAGAGACAGGGGACTAAGAAACCTACAGCTGAGTTCAGGACATCTTGGCGGCTTCCAGGGCAGAGAGCCACAGCGCGTGTGCTCAGAGGTAACTCTCGAAGCAGGCTTCTCTCCCTGTGTGATCTTGATAAATTCTATCATTTAAAGAAAAATATGTACCTTTTTATCAGTGTAATAATAGTAGGTAATAGTTTGGGATTATTTGCCGGTGTTCTATAATTGGGCTCTTCATTTTTGGTACACAACTTCCAGATTTAGCCAGGTGTGGTGGCACACACCTGTAATCCCAGCACCCAGGAGGCAGATTTCAGTGAGGTTGAGGCCAGCCTGGTCTACAAAGAGAGTCCAGGACAGCCAAGGCAACACAGAGAAACCCTATCTCGAAAAACAAAAAACAAAACAAAAAATCTCCAGACTTCATACAGAAATTAAAAAGATTAAAAAATTAATTTATAGTTTGTTATACAATTCACATGGTGCGACATGCCTGTGGAGGTTAGAGCACAACTTTTGAGAGTTCTCCTTTTCTACCATGTGGGCTCCTGTGGTTGAGCTCAGGTCACCAGGCTTGGCATCAATCTCCCTGCTTAGCCACCTTGCTGGATCAAGCTACATAGTTTAAATGAGCTTTGACTACATATACTGTTTCACAACCCATAACATGTATGTGCTTTATAGCATACAGGTAACTTCATTTATTAGACTAGTCCCAGTTATTGAATAGCTAGATCATTTCCCAGCCTCCAACAGTCAGATTGTAGCTGCAGTAAACATCCTCACACAGAATCCCCAGGGACTGAAAGGGAACATGGCATAAGGCATCTGATACATGTTACCATTAACCACCTAAGTATATTATATAAAGGCTTTCCTCTCCATTCTGGAACCAATATATGTTTTGTCCAGTTGCAATAGCTGCAAGAAATTCAAGGGGCATTTCTGTAAATGTGTGCCAATTTTCACAATCACCAAATACACAAAAGCGGGAGAAATAAATGGAGGCGGGTGGCAAGAAGTAAGGAAAACAAGCGAGCAGCTGGTTCCTGCATCGAGGAAGTCAATGTGTCTCCTTTAGCTCCTGCTCTCGGTGTTACACCCGCAGCTTCTTCATAAAGGCACCTGACAGCAGTGTCCACCTGGTCAGCCAAGCCCTCAGTCTCTGTTTGCTACGGGAGAGGCCGGTGAGCCAGATCCTCGAGAGAAGGCTCTCTCTCTGTGTATCTGCAATGTTTTCATCGGAGAGACGGGGGAGAGGCCCATGGAGGACAACTGTGAAATTTCTGTTTTCAGAGTTCCCAGGGCTTGCCCACATATTTATTGTTCAACAGTGAAGTGAACAAAGGGATCAGACTTGCTAGCCTCCCTTTCTTGTGGATCTACCAAGTTCTAGAAGCAAGCAACAGAACCAATTTAGTGTCCATGGCTTTAGAAAGGATGTCTGTAAATTCAAAAAGGCAGCAGGACTGGGGAAAGCCCCCCCATATGCTAAGCTATGAAAAAAGTGGGGAGCAGCTGAAGTGCTGGATCTGGAAGTGGAATCTGGAAGCAAGAATGGTCAGAGATTTCAGCCTCATCCACATTGTTTCCTTACAGAACGATGCTGCTTCAAGCTTGAATAGACAACCAGAGGCAAGGGACCTCTGCTCTCAGGGTTCAAATGTGGAAGGAACCTCATTGCTCTGAGGTAGTCTCTGATAGCAAGACGGCTTCTGTAGTCTAGCTGTAGGACTCAAAGGCTGGAGTGACCTATGTCAACAGTAACTATGTCCCAAGGGTTTTGTTTTGTTTTTCCAATCCTCACACAAAGCCAGCTGCAATACCCGCTGTCCTACTGTGTGCACTGGGAGAAGGAAGCTGCTTGCTCTGCAGTTTGCAGTTTACAAGCCTCATATTTTCAGGCACGGCTCTCTTTATAAAGATCAGGGGTCAGGGGTGAGAGGTAAGGTGCTGAGGAGATGGCTCAGTCGTTAAGATGCTTGTCCAGCAAATATGAAGACTAGCAGGATGGTGCATGCCTGTAATCTCAGCACTGCAGAAGCGGGGACAGGGGCATCCGGCAGTGTCCACCAGCTAGCACTGCACACAGGAAGTGCCCAGTGAGTGACTTAGCTTTGCAAGCAATGATTGCTTTGGGGTTTCTCTCTCTCTCTCTCTCTCTCTCTCTCTCTCTCTCTCACTGTGAATGCCTGTGTACAAGCGGTGCACTGCCTGGTATTAGATCCTAAGGGACTGGAGTTATAGACAGCCGTGAGCTGTTCTGTGGGTGCTGGGAACCAAGCCCTGATCTCCTGTGAGAGCACCAGTGACCTAGCCTGCGAGTCAGCTCTCCAGGCTAACACTGCCGTTCCTGCTGAGTAGACCTTGTTCTTCTAAACAGAAACTTCGGGGCTCCATCCATGCTGGAAGCACCCTCCACTGCTGTGCACGGACCTGGGTGGGAGGGGGAGACACATGAACTCAGAGCATGACAGTCCCTTCCACTTCTGGGCGTGGGAGCTGACATTTTGCATTCTCTGTGGATAAGTACAGTTAATTCAGTCCCTCTCACCCCTCTTCCCTATTGTTCCAAGAGAGATAATGATCTGAACCCCAACCCCATACATACACATTCATTTCAAAATGAATTTACTTCCTGAGGAGAAGGTGACTCCAGGGGCTCACTGTAGTCACAGACATGCAGGAGCCCAAGGCCAACACTGAACCTGTGACCACAGGTGGGGTCACCAAGGAACACCATAACCTGGATGGCTTGTTCTGGAAATCAAGACACGCACCCCATGGAAGGCAGGAAGTAGATTTCCCATGAGAAACTTTTCTGTTGTCTAGGTTCCTCTGCAGCCTGACCTTAAAGAAATAAGGCAAAGGCTGAGTCAGGGGAGGTGTTATCAGTGAGAACTCAGAAGGGAGGAGACAGCCTGGCTGAGGAGGGTAAACTACTTCCCCTTTTCCAATTATTATGTGTCTTTAAAACTTGATGGATCCAAAGGTGGTCCTTTCTGCTGGGCTTTGGGAGCAGTGTACATGTGCAGGAGTATACACAACTCTGGCATGTACATGCATTTAGAATTTGTAGAACAAATCAAGGGAGCTGCACAGTGACAAACTGAAGCTTGACTGCTTCTATCAAAGCTCCATTAAAAGATCTTAACAGAAATCTCAAAAAGAACAAATTCATTTGCTTTTATTTGAGCTCAACGTTCACAGCAACTTTCCTTTTGGTCGGAGATAATGCAGTGTAGCTGGCGGCCATGTATTTCTTTCTGAGAGAGCACGCTTTAGAACCAGGTCACTCCAGAAGACAGGGTAGGAAGGACTGGGCAGCTGCTTTCTTGGATCTCTCCTTTCGTCACAGGGAAGGCTTCTGAAGCAATGTTCTCCAGACCACAAGGGATGCCCAGCTCCTAGCACAACCTATCAAACCGCAGGGCTTAGGTTCAGATACTGTAAACTGCTTCCTCAAGTTTACTCTGGTTCAGCCATTCTCTTTATAAAAATACCAGCTGAGGGGCTGGGAGATGGCTCGGTCAGAAAGTGCTTGTAACACAAACAGGGGGACCTGGGTTTGAATCTCCGACATCCATACAAAAAGCCAAGCATGAGGGCAGGCACCTGAAATCCCAGCACTAGGGAAACAGAGACGGCGGGGCCCTGAGGCTTGCTGGCCAGCCAGTTGTGCCAAATTAATAAGCTCCAGGCTCAGGGGCCCATTGAGAGGCCCTGCCAAGAAACAAGACTGAGACAATAGAGGAGGACATCTGACATCATTCCTGTAGATGCACTTACATTCACACATATGCGCACGCGCACACACACACACACACACATACACACACACAGAGGATAGCAGCTAAATGAGCAGCATGGACTGTGGCTACATACTCTCAAATGTATAGGGCTGAAAACAGAAACACAGGCCAAGGTGGCCAAAGTGACAAGAGAGAATAAAGAGCAGAGGGGAAGGAAGTCCGAGCGCGTTGTCCCAGTTCCCTCTGTCAGACACGCCTCAGTTCCTTATCAGAGATCTCAAGATAACTGGGTTTTTTCACACCTCTGCTCCCACATGAGCAATCCAGAATCCTGTTGATTTCTTTTATTGCTCTGTGACCTGACGAGAAGACATTAAAACTTTATGTGCCCCTGTACTGAAGACTTCCTCCTCAAGCCCGCCGCTGTGACTCCGGAGCTTCTGTGCCACCTCTGGGCTGCCTACCTGTCCCCACCCTCGCCAGCCCCCTCCAGCCACTACTCAAGATCTGGGGTCATTCTCAGCTGCCACCCTGTCCTTCCCCGGGCTCCTCAGCTGTCCTCAGCGCCTACGCACGTGGATCCCGTGTTCTGGGAAGATGGCCCCCACTGCCCTGAGCCCCCATAGTGCATGCCACGAGGGGGACCTTCATCCCCAGCCTCCCCCTGGAGGCTACCCATTAACCCCTGCCATAGCTCACCCTACCTGGCACATGTGGTTGAAGGACTCCCAGGACAGCTTCCATAACTACCCTGGGCCACCGGCACCTGGCGTCTACACAGCCTTCTTAAAACCACATGAATCAAAATAAGACAGACCATTCCAGAAGGATTAAGCTTGGCCATTCTGATAAGCATTGCTATTACCTACTTCTGCCCAAAGTGGGGGGATTTGATTGTTCCACCTTCAGGATGACTTCCGATAACTTTGAATTTCCATTCCTCCGAATTTCTCCCAAACTACCAAAGTGCCTGGACATCAGCAGTCTTCTGATAGAGAAAATGTGAAAGGGAAACAGGAAAGAAGGAGAGAGAAAGGAGCCAGAAAGAGGCCTACAACCATCACCTCTGGAGAGGCCACCCATCCTGGCTTTTCACCCAGGCCACTCATGTCAAATTCTCCTGTTGTAAACTTCTTCCATGTCACTGTTTTGCCTTAGAACCGAAGTCTCTGGTGTTTTGTTGCCTGGTAGTTTCATCTGAATCTTTATCTCGAGGCAGCACTGTCTTGTTGATCTTGTTGGCCCTCTGTATTTCCTTGGCTTCCCTTAGGAAAAGCGTGTCAGTTTCTGACATTTGTCATTGCCTCCTCCCACCCCATATTCCTGAAAGTTCCAGCACACACATAAAAAGTGTAAATCTTTAGCTACCTCTGCCTTCCCCTCGCTCCACCCCCCCCCAACAAATTACCTTTCCCTCATCTTAGCCATCTCAGACTGTCTCCTTCAATGACTCCTGGTCCTCACACACTTGAAAATTTTCCCATTATTTATCTGAACCTTTGGTCCAACCTCTTTTCCATTTTCTGACTTTGTCTTCCTTATCTTCTCTACACTCTCTGTACTTTGTTCTGTAATCTCCCCAGCTGTACTTGGCATTTAATGCCTCACTCTTACTTCTGATTAATTCCCTCACACCCTTCTTCATCTACATTGTGAATTCCCTTATTGCCAGGGCTGTGTGCAAGATGACCCTGGGTTTATGCTAATTTATGGTTGAATACTTTTCATTTCCACCCATGGTCTTCATTTCCTCCCCAGCTTCAGCCTGTGAGGCTTCTCCAGCAACTCTAATGGGCTACAGGCCCACACTGTGTCCTCAGGAAGGGAGGAGAGGCAATGACTGGCTTTGATCTCTCACTCACTCCAAAGAAACAAGTGAAGACCTCTCCCCAAAAACCTGCTTATGAGGAAGTGTCCTTGTAGATGGTGGGAAGGAACCTCTTTTCCAGTGTCTTATCTGATCATCTGCTGCAGGAAGGAAAACTCAGAAAATGTTTCTTTCCGCTGCACTCTCTCCAGCTCTGCTGAGCCCACACAGATTCTGCTAGAAGGGACCCTGGGCCAGGAATTGAGGCCCCTTAGCCTCATCGAGGCCAGGCACCTTCACCTACCCTCAATCTGCTCCTTGGTGTTCCCATCTGTAAAATAAATTGGAGCTCATCATTGAGTCCTGTCCTGGGTTCCCAAGATTCCTCACTGTGATAGTGTTCTCTGCTAGTGCTATCATCTGGACACCAGCAAAGTGCACTACCCACAGCCCCTTTCCCTCTGTTTCTCCCACCCCCTTTCTGTCTGGGGCAGCTGTGAGGAAGTTAGATGCCTGTCTAGTCTTCCAGTAGGTGGTGAGGCTCTCTTGGGGGTGCAGCTGGCTGAGGAGCCATGCAGAGCAGTAGCAAAGGGCCACATATTGCTCTGTGATCTTGAACTCACTGCCGATCTAAACTTTGCTTCATTAGAGAAAAAAGGACCCAAAGTCAGGAGGTTTGGGGAGGAGTAAGCATCGACACTCACAAAAGATTGGGTTAACACTTTATACAAAAGAAGTCAGCATTTGTACTTTATAAATTTATAAGACACATTTTTAATTATGTATCTGTGTGGGTTTGTGGGTATGAGCACACATGCCCTTAGAGACCAGAGACGTTGGATTCCCTGGAACTGGAGTTGTAGGCAGTTGTGGGACCCCTAACATGGGTGCTGGAACTCTAACTAGAGTCTTCTGAAAGACTCTAGTTACGTATTCTTAACTCCTGAGCCACCTCACCAGGACCACGTCTCCAAACCTTTAAAGGAAACAAAAGACTGGACTCTGTAAACAGACTTAAAAACAAAACAGTGAATTAAAGGGTTTAGAACAGAGGCTCTCAACATGTGGATTGTGACCCCTTGGAGGTTGAATGACCCTTTCACAGGGGTAGCATATCCTATATCCTGCATATCAGGTATTTATATTACAATTCATAACCATAAAAATTACAGCCATGAAGTAGCAATGAAAATAATTTTATGGTTTGGGTCACCCCAACATGAGGAACTGTATTTAAGGGTCACAGCATCAGGAAGGTTGAGAACCACTTGCTTAGAGGCTGGAGAATCATGTCTAATTTTCCTGAAACTGCCACCGAGGCCGCTGCACCCTGGAAGCACAGACCCAGGCCCAATGTGAAACCTGGATCTCAAGGTTTTGGCCAGGGTTTGTATTATTTTGTATCAGGACCTCAGTTTCCATAGAAATGCTGTTTTTTTTTTTTAATCTTGAGTGTAATAACCAAGGAATGTTTTAGAGCAATCTCTCTGAAGTGGGGGTTTTCAACCAGAAAAAGCGTATGATCTTGGAGACCCTTTCTTCTTGGTTATAAATACAACTTGTAACCAACCATGAGGTGACCTAGTTTTAGATTTCTCTCTGCCACTAGTATGTGAAGTGTAGCTTCTGTGGCACATAATACTTGGCCAACTCACACAATCCAGCATGCTTCAGATTGTCCCCACAGCTAAGAGGGCAATGGGTAAGACAGGCACTGTCTAATAGGATGCTTCAAGGTCAGGATTCCACCCACCCCCCAACCCATGTGGCACCTGTGCTCAGGGGAACCATCACAGTACCTGTCTAGATTTCAGGGACACCTCAACATCTACTTGGGCAAATCACACAGCCCAGCAAAATGGAAGACTTGGACAGTCTTCCATTTTGTCCCATGAGGAGTGACTGTTTGAGGGACTTGTCTGTAACTTCCTCTGGACAAAAAGCACCTTTCCAGGAAGCAGATCATTCCGTCATGAAGACGTCTCCACTTGTATGAACCTTGCCCTTCCAGCACCTACGTCGGCTTGTCTGGATCCTTGCAGCCTGGCGATTGGGAGGGGCGGAGCTACTATTTAAGGAAACAGAAATGAGGAGGCTCAGAGGAGGCAGCGTTTGCAAGACTCATGGTCATCAGAAATATTATACATAAATCTTTAATCCCGCTTGTGTCATCCAGAGCCTTTCCCACAAACATCTGGGTGAGGGGACAGCATCCAATCTGCAGAGCGCTGAGTCGGCCCCACGACTCGCCTGCCCTTGAGCTGATGCTTGGATGAGAATAATAAATACTTAAGGATGGATTTGGATTTTTATTTCATTTTAGTAAAAAGGTGGGGATTCAAGGTCAGTTCCTTCACCAGAAGGCTAAACTGGACAGGAGTATAGTTTATTATTTCCTGAGCTGTGCGTTCCCTTTTGTCATCATTTGAAAAGCTGTTTGATGAGTTGAGTGCCCACAGACACAGCATTTCCAAACATCTGTCTTGAAGAAAGGACCATACATCAGACTTTCACAGGATGATCAAAAGTGGGTTTCCCCTTTCTCTGGCTAAATGGGAGCGGGACAGGAGGTCTGACAGGGACAGAAATGTGTTTCTGAGTAACATGAGAGAGAGAAAAACAGTTGGCACTTTTAGAGGCTTAACCCTACAAAAGCCATCGGCCAAAAGTCGACTATGGTCTGAAACTGGTTGTGCCCCAGTTTATCCATCTGTAACCCATTTGCAAGTCAGTTGGCAACAAAGACATGGACTCTGCTGTGTTCACAGAGACACTGGCTGCCTTGTGACATTATTTCCCTGTAAGAGAAGGTACTTAAGGTTTCTGGACACCTGTTCTGTAATTTAAACTTGACCAAAAAAATTCTTCAAAAATACAGACTATAATTTATCATCAGATTACAAAAACTGGGCATGAAAATAAATAAACCGCAACTGTAATTCAGTTTTGTCCAGTATAAGTAAAAGTCAGGGTTCCAGGCAAAAGCAAAACCCTTAGGGTCCCTGCCCCTCAGAGTGTATAGTGAGGGGGTGGTAGGTGCTGGCCCTATGACCCTGAAGACAGGAAACGTCTTAAGACTGCAGATGGAAAACCCAAATAAGGAGAGAGCAAAGGAGAAAATGTCAACGTATGACCTTATAACATATTTATTATTTTTAAATGTATTTTTCTGTGTGTGATTGGGGGAGGACAAGGCTGCGGACTTGATTCCCCCCTTTCACATTCTTATGGGTTTTGGGGATCAAACTCAGGTTGACTTGGTTGTACAACATGTTCTGTTACCTGCCTAGCCACCTTGCCCACCTGTGAATTTATTCTTGCATTAAGCCACTGTGAACTTGGAAGCAACTGGAGAAGAGTAAAAGTGCCCGTAGATTTTAATTGCGTGGGCTTGGAACTTGTGGCGTAGACGAAGTATCGTAGAATTTGCTGGCATCATCCTGCGGTCCCCCTGAGGAAATCTTACTCGTTAGGTCCTTCTTCTGGGACATACTTAGGATGAGTGTTACATGCCAGACACCTACAGTGCCCAGTCACTTCACCTGTGAAATGGGAACACTAACAATTACCCCCTCTCGGGGTTCTTGAGGGAACTAAAGAAGAGTGTAGTGAGAATTTTGGCTTCTTTCAGTTATGCTGGATTTGTGTTTTTGTTTTAATCTCAGGTGTGGGGTATGGGGCTATGTCAGATTGTCCACAGCAGCTGACTATAATTTGTCTCATGCTCTGGCAGGGGCATGATTTTGCCTGTTGAAGATGGTTTACATTTGGAAATTTTGAAACTGCAGAGGACATGTCAGTGCCAGAGCCCCAACTGAGGCGGTGGCTGCTGCTCCCCCTGCTGCTGCTGCCCGAGTTTGCTCTTGATACTGTTGCTTGTTGCTGTTTGTTCCTGCTGCTGTGGCCATTATGGGTTGCTCGTTGTCTGCTGGTTGGAGATACCTTGATGACAAAGATCAAATTTGTTCCAAGGACCTTGGTGCCCCTAATCAGCAAGAAATAGTTTAATGAGATCGACATCTCCGTTCTCCTCTATCCTTCTTTCTATTCTACCTAGTGTTAGGGAGTTGGAAGGGTTGGGGTGGAGAAGGGTAGTAGGAAAAAGAACCCAATAAAGTAGCTGAAAGTCCAGTTACAGAAGGTGATTTGGGAAGCCCACAGATACCACTATAGCGGACAGAGGAGAACTGTTAGGATTGTCATTATGGATCCATCTATTAGACATTGTCAACAAGTTGCACACAAAAATATTTAATTAGCATCAATGTTTACAAATCAGGAATATAAAATTAGCATAAGTGCTAATTTATGCTGATGCTTAGCATAAATTAAAATTAAATAATTATCATACTCCAGAGGAATAATAAATCACAATAAGAATAAGGAGTAGCCAGGTATGGTCACACATGTCTGCAAGTCTAGCTACTTGGGAGTCTGAGGCAGGAGCCTCCTGAGTTTAAGGCTGCATAGTAAGTTTCAGGCCAGCTTGGGCAACTTAGAGAGACCCTGTCCTCAAACTAACAGACTATGTGTGTGTGTGTGTGTGTGTGTGTGTATTAAACTGATGAAGTACATTTTGTATCCCTAGCATACATTAGCCCTTAGCATTTTTAGGGGAAGGATAAAAGTCAATAAAAGTGAAGTAGCACAGGAAAAATCTAGAAGCTTCCCTGAGAGATGCTTGTATGGTGAGGTCTTAAGGGGACCCCTGAAAGGCTCTGCCCCGAACAATATCAAAGCAGATGCTGAGACTCATGGCCAATTGTTGGGCAGAGAGCAGGGAATCTTACGAAAGATGTGGGAAATGGTGAGAGAGGGAGAGGACAGGAGCTCCACAAGGAGAGCAACAGAACCAAAAATCTGGGCCCAGGGGTCTTTCCTGAGACTGACACTCCAACCAAGGACCATGCATGGAGAAAACCTAGAACCCCTGCACAGATGTAGCCCATGGCAGTTCAGTGTCCAAGTGGGTTCCCTAGTAATGGGAACAGGGACTGTCTCTGACATGAACTGATTGGCCTGCTCTTTGATCACCTCCCCCTGATGGGGAAGCAGCCTTACCAGGCCACAGAGGAAGACAATGCAGCCGCTCCTGATGAGAGCTGATAGACTAAGATCATAAGGAAGGAAAGGAAGACCTCCCCTATCAGTGGACTTGGGGAGGGGCATGTGTGGAGAAGGGGAGGAAAGGTGGGATTGGAAGGTAAGGAGGGAGGGATTTATGGGGGGATACAAAGTGAATAAAGTGTAATTAATAAAAAAAAGTTAAAACTAGAAAAAAAAAAGAATCCAAGCACATGTAGAGAGTTCCAGAAGGTCCTGCCCAGTCCTCAGTGGGAAGGAATGAGACTCAAAGGGAACCAATGATGCAATGTATCCCTTCCTTCCTTCGCTGGGCATTTGACTGAAATAACAGAATATCATTAGTTCCACAGCTCAACAGGCTTTTTCTTTTCTTTTCTTTCTTTCTCTTTTTTTATTAATTTATTTTTTTGTTATCAATCACAGGTTAGGTACTTTGCATCCCAAGCGTAGCCCCCTCCCTCACTCCCTCCCACCCTCTCCACCCCTCCCTCATCTCCTCCCCGCCCCCTCCAAGTCCACCACCAGGGGAGGACCTCCTCCCCTTCCATCCAACCCCAGCTCATCCTGTCTCCTCAGGGCTGGCTGCAATGTCCTCCCCTGGGATCTAGCCAGTCTGTCACTCCCCGGCATGTATGGGGGAGGGTCAAAGAGTCAGCCATCAAGTTCAAGACTGAAACAGTCCCTCAACAGGCTTTTTAAAGGATAAGGGAAGTCATGGGAGAAGCATGACCAAGGTGAGCAGAAACTTGCCTACCTCTGGGGCCAGGTTGACTGAGTCCCAGGCCTCCCTCACTGACCTCCCAGGCAACTATGCAAACTTTGACAAGTTTCTCAAAGTCTGTGAATCTAGTGCTTCCTATCTGTGAGCCAAGACACCTAAGCATTAGGGATAATATGAGAAAAATATGATATTCAACATATTCAACAATCAGGAGCGCACTGATGGCTGTGGGTTCCAGTGTGGGCCAGTCTTGAGCCTTGTTCTGCACGATGTGATGTATTTACAGAGGTTATGAGCCATCCTCTGTGACTGGAGTGCAATGCCCCTTGCACTCACACTTCCCTTTTGCACCCAGCTTCCCCATGGGCTTTGGGGGGGTGTTTCTCCCCTGTCCCCTTAAGTGCCATCAAAGCAGACCAGACCAGCTCCCCGCACCAGCTACTGCCTGCCTAGTGAGGCTACAGCTGAGGGTCTGGCCTGCCCTGCTCCCCCAAGATGCTGCAGTTGGAGACAGTGAGAGAAAGTGTTCTTAGAGTCAGATGTGTAAGAAGCCAGGTCTCTCTTCCCAGGGGTCTTCTCCTAGCTCGCCAACCCAGAAAGGTTCCCACTTAGGACCTCCAGTGTCAGAGTTACAGGCAGCCATTTCTCTCCCATCTACTGTTTCTCTCTCTGCCTCTTTTTTTAACATGCAAGTTGCCATGAAAAATTTGCTAATGAAATATTTGCTCAGAAGTCTGCTCTGGGCTGGGCTGATAACCTATCTGTGTTTGAGTTTGGCTGCCCATATTCTAAATAATCATCTTCTGTCTGTTTAGCTTATTGATTGGTTTGGCAGGAAAAGAAGCCTTGTCATCAGTGACCAAGGTCACACTACACAGAAGAGGGAGGAGGAGGAGATGAGCTGATGGGCTCCGGAGGCAAGAGATGCCTAACCAAGTTTCCTTGAAGGGACAGGTCAGCTTGTCTAAACCACCTCACTCCACCCGGTTTTCAATTCAGCTTCAGCATGCGAGGGACACTGTTGGCAGAGGGGACCTGAATGGAGCTGGAGAGCATACGTGGAAAGGTGAGAGGCTGGCAGATGGTACCAACTATGAGGAAGCTGCTGCGCCATGCCTGGGTGGCATGCTGCAGAAAAGAGATGGGATGGCCCGGCTCCATCTGATGTCTCCACTGGTGGCTCCGCTCACATCATAGGTAGAGGAGGGTTGGGGGTTCGGTTAGGAAGACCAATGGGCAGGTGATCTTTCTGGTATGGAATCGGGGACCCAGTCATTGTGACCCACAGCAGGTGTGACTTGTGACTTACAGAGTCTGGAGGCTTCAGCTACTGCTTTCTTCTGGCTCCTTCCTTGACAGTGTGTTTAAGGCACGCTTGACAACTACTGAGGCAGAGGGCAGAGAGGGGTGACAGACGGGCAGTGTGAAGGGCTGAACAGAAAGGGGCCCAACCAGGCTGTGGAGAATAGTGGGTGCTGCTCTACCCCAACAGCTGTAGGAGCCGGCCAGCTTACCTCTCTCCAAAGCTCAGTGTCCTCGTGTGGAAGGGAGGATGCAGTATGTAGTCCGAGTGGCTGTGAAAAGGGAGAGAGGTCCCATCGTACAATGACCACATCAGCGGAGAGGTCTGGAGGACACTGTTTGGGATCAAGTGTTGCTAAAAAGCATCCCAGTAAGAACCCCCCCCCCACACACACACACCTTCATGGATAGCCTGAGCAGTTTGCTCACTCACTTACTGAGCACAGGATACAGAGGTATGTCAGGTCCACCCAGCCTAGGAGTATAGCAGGGAGGAGTATGGTGAGCACACCTCAGCTGAAATGTTTGGGACCTACAGTGTTTTGGATTTCAGAATTTTTTCCCCTAGCTTTTAGAATATTTGCTGATACATGGTACCTTGAGAACACGGACCAAATCTAAACACAAAATGCATTTGCATCATACACATCCTACATTCAGAAGCAGAAGGTAATTTTCTGTGGTGTTTTTACTGCACATGCAATGCTGACTCAAACCTACCCCATGACGTCATGTGTGGAATTTGCTAACATGATCATCCTGTTGGTTCTGAGGAAGTTTCAGCATTTGAAGCACTTCACAGTTTGGATTTGGGGATTAGGGTACTCAGTGTGTACAGGGTTGACACTTCCATGCTCTTGAGGAAGCTCACTGTGTTCTGAAAATCGTTGTGGGAAAACAGAGACTTGGAAAGCAAATGATCCCAGATCTGAGCCTGGGTGATGGAGAACATGGAAACATGGTGGCCGCTTCTTCCTGGTGGGCCAACAGGGTCTGAGAAGATGCTTACAGGTAATTGCTGCTTTCTATCTAGGCATCAGGTACACACTCCACCATCCTCCCGGGGTGCTGAGGTGACAGGGGCAGGCCTAGGAGGAGTGGGAGAGAGGATGGAGAATGAGGCAGGCCTAGGAGGAGAGGGGGAAAGGACAGAGAATGAGGCAGGCCTAGGAGGAGTGGGAGAGAGGATGGAGAATGAGGCAGGCCTAGGAGGAGTGGGAGAGAGGATGGAGAATGAGGCAGGCCTAGGAGGAGAGGGGGAAAGGACAGAGAATGAGGCAGGCCTAGGAGGTTGTGAATGTGGCTGCTTCTCTGGGGAACTCAGACACCTGATCAGAATGGGGAGATTACTACTTGTATGAAAGACAATCCGGACGTCCCTTAGAAATGGGTTTGTTTGTTTGTTCATGTGCATGTGTGTGTGCATACACACACATACACATGTGCCCCACAATGTACATGTAGAGGGAGAGAGGTCCCATCGTACAATGACCACATCAGCGGTTGTGGACAGCGGTCAGAGGACAACTTTCGGGACTCTTTCCTGGAGCCTTCCCTGTCGGAGCGAGGTTTCTCTGGTTTCTGCTCTGCTCCTCCAGGCTAACCGGCTAACGACCTTGCGCCTGATTCTCCGGCCTCTGCCCCATCTCACCATGGGAATGCTGGAACTCCAGGCATGCACCCCTGCAGCTGTGTTTTATTCAGGTTCCAGACATCAACCACAGATGGGGAGTCTAGCACGGCACATGCTTTTACCTCCCTGGCCGAGACATTCACGCTACCTGCTCTGTAAGAAAACATGGTGGAGAAGGTGACAGCATGAAGGAGAGTCAATAGTAGAGAAGAGCCGCAGGCTGCTCCTAGGGCTACAGAAGAAATGGAATCAAGAGCCCAGGGCCACAGTGATCCTCAGCAGAGAAGGCTCTTAGGTGAGGAAGGTGCGGGAGGGTCGAGGCCAGGGCCCACTAAGCTTGAGAGGAAGAGTGTGGAAGCAGTGAAGGGTTTTTCTGGGAGAAGGGAAGTTTAGTTGACTAGGCAGGCTTTGCTGGAACCTGAGGCCCAGCTGAGACCGCAGGACATGCTCCCAAGGGGTCTCTTATGATGACTGAGTCCTCTGAACTCAGATGAGGGAAGGCACAATGAAACAGCTCAGAAAGCTGGAGTGATTACCAGCGGTGACATGGCGTGGGAAGCCTCTGAGGGAGGGCTGAGACAAGGGACTGCACCTGCCCTCTGGGGTCCCGGAGAGGAGAGAAATGGTGGTAACTTGCTAGCACTTAGAAACCCAGAAGGTGACCCAGGGAGTCAGAGATGCCGAGGTGTTAGGATGAGACTTTCTAGTCCCAGGATTGTCACCAGCAAACTTGGCCTGGGCTCAGGGGTCACCACCTAGAGGATTGTCCATGAGCAGGCTGGCCTGGGGCGGCTGCACCAGCTGTGGTCAGCCATGGAGTTGTAAGATATCTGCAGGGTAACTTGTCTATGGTCCCTTACAAATGGGAGGGAGATTGGCGCAATGGCCACCAAGCCACTCAGCTGTTGCTGCAAGCACTTAGGAGGTGGTCATTTCCCAGGGAAGCACAGCCGCACTGCCCGACTCTCCGGCCGGCTCCAGGAAGATGGCAACGGCTCTCTGTTCCTTCTCATGACTTCACATCTTTGCAGAGCTGGGCTGTTGACAGTGTGATGGTTAAAACTTGCCTTGGGTAGAGATGAGTGTGAGGCAGGGAGTGAGAACAACAGGGTCCAGTTTGGTTCTAAGGTTAGGAAAGTTGCTCAGGGCTCAATGGGTGCACCAGCCTGGGAGCAGCTGACAGGACGTTGGTTATGTAGAAAACAAACAGCAAATGCCACTGTTTTTGTTAGTTGGTGGGCACGTGCCTCTCAATGGCTGCTAAATAGTTAGGTTAAGCAAATTACTAACTTGATCAGAAGGAACTGCTTAACAAGTGAGGAATTACGTTAGGTATGGAGCTACTGTGAAAAAGCTCTCAAGGTGAAACTCAGGACCTGTGAACAGAGATTTTAGGGGGAGATTTAATAACTGTATGAACTAACTCAAGTCCCCCAGGCTGAGGTCTCCTTCCTGCTACTTCCCCAGGGTCGCTCTTGAGTCCCAGAGCAGTTCTTGGAGGCTCCATTGGCCCCCATGATGAGCAGTGGAATGGTCCGCATCCTGAGCCCTGCAGTGCTGCTCATCTCCATGTCCCAGGGACCCCAAGGATGAAACCCACCACTCTAACTCAATCCTCTGGCCCCACAGGCACCTCAGACATCACTGACAGCACAGAACAGACTCCACAGAGAATCCATGGAGACATCACTAGCCATTCTTTCTCATAAGACAGGGTCCCCTGGACCCTGGCTTTCAGTCATCTTCCTGGTCGTGCTTTCAAGTCTAGACAGACTGATGCTCCCATCATCTCTGGAGAAGTCAAAGCCCAAGCTGTGGACAGAAAATTCTAAAGTTTCCTCAGTTTGATAATTGCTGAGGAGTTTATTTTTTTAGTTTCAACTCCCTAGACTGGCCCCAAACTTTGGCTTCTCACAGCACAAATATTCATTAAAAATATCCACAAAAGCTCTTCAAGGCGTTTCCTTCATCTAAGGTTTGCCACACAAAACCTGAGGGTTGCTTGGTGCTGGCAAGATGGCTCAGGGGTTAAGAGCACCCACTACTCTTCCAGAGGGCCCTAATTAGAGCCCCGGCATCCATGCCAGCTAGGTCACAACGACTCCAGTTCCAGGAGCACCAACACCCTCTTTTGGCTTCAGGAGTGATTCCCACACACACGGTATACTCACATCGACACACATACACAAAAGGAAAATACTGAAATGCTCTTTGCTTGCACAAAAGGTAAACTAAATACAAATGTACTGAAACACGAGCGATCTTTCAAAACTCGCTGAACTGCCTCTCTGTCTCACAGGCCACCGAGGCCACCATTTCCAAAGAATGAGTGAGCTTCCTGTGAGGCCGCTATCAGCCCGTCTCAGGCCCAGGCTGACGCCGAGAAGTGTGGCCTGACTTCTTGGCAGAGGCTGACAGCGGCTGCTCACTGGCAGGGCTGCGGCCGATAAGTCACTGCTGCTGTTGACACATGAAGCTTCAGTGGCCCGGCCAAACTGATCAAATAGAAACCCAATTTCTGCACTGCAGGGTTGGGTGGGCTAACAAATTACATCAGAGGCTTTGCACAGAAGCCCTTAAGAAAATGGAGCTGTGCCCCGAGCCTGAGTCTCCCTCCCTCCTCTCTAACAGTCTTCCAAGGCCAGTAACGTGCATCTCAGAGCAAGTTCAGCCCTCGACCAGAGCAAGAGAGGACGGGAGAAGGTGAGTGGTAGGGACGAGTGAAGTGTGACAACCTTCCCGCCGTCCAGACTCTCCGACAGAGAGAGTCTGCAATCCAGCGGGCTGTCACTCCTCTGCAGCAGGAATTTGTGCTGTGTTCACCAAGACGCGTTTGCCTGTAATGCTTTTTATGTTCTGGCCAGCTTCTGCCTCCCTAACTTATACCTGGGTACTCAGAGCTCTTGAAATAGATGGAAAGATCCAGAAACTTTGTTCATGGCCCCTGAACACTCCACTCCTTCTGTGCACAGTTGTCTCCAGCACGTGGGAAGCATCTCCAACACTGCATCTACCTTGTTCGGGATAAAGAGAGAAACAAATGGCTCTCGAAGCCACTATCCCCTGACGCTGCTTTCTTGCAAGCTACACCCAGTGACTCCTTCTCTTTCACCAGGAAAGTAGAGCGCTGCCTCTCTGCTACAGGGGCTTCCACAAAGCACGTCATTTCGGCAGCAATGTTTCCTGAATGACCATGCAACTGATCCAATTGTCAAAAAGAAAGTTTCAGGTAACTATAGGGAGAGAGTGAGAATAGAAAGATCTCAAAATCCCCCTGGAAGGGTAAGTTTTTACAATTTCTGCAAAAGGCAATTTGACAAAATCTACCTAAATTGTTTATGTCCTTTGAGCAATTATATTTTTTTGTATATATCTTAAATGTTATTTATGTGTTTAATACATGTTTGAAATTAGCCCACACTAAAAGATTAAATTGAAGCTCATTATTACAATGGAATATAATGCTGTCACGTAAAACCATGAAGACAACTATTATTTTTCTATTGACATGAAATGATGAAACATACATTGTAAATTAAAGAGGTATGCTACACACATATAAATATACACTCATGATATATAAGGGATGTATTAATGTGCATGTGTACACACACATATACACACATTTGTATAAAACAAAAGAGAAAAAATTACGTGTCAAGACAATTACAAATCACAGAATAAAAAAAATAGTAAAGACTTTCCAAAATATGCAAATGACTCTTAAAGCATCACAATAAAAACACAAAACAAGTCAACTTAAAAAGAGCCAAAGCCCTCATGAGCTATATCACCAAAGAAAATACATAAAGGCAAATGAGCATGTAAAAAGATGCCCGATGTCATATTATAAGAGAAACATAGAAAGACAATAATGAGACACCACTGCATACACATTACAATGGCCCAGGTCCAGAAGATGACAACAGCAAGTGCTGGCAGTGAGGAAGAGCACAAGGAGCAATTTCATGCTGATGGAAGTTGAAAATATACGCTTTTATGTAGAAACCTAGACACGGATACTCACAGCAATTTATTCAAATTGATGAAGCATGGGAGTAGAACGAGGCATGGGGGTACAAGCAATCCTAGAACTCAGACAGCAGAGACAAGAGGATTGTCAGAGGCCAGCCTGAGCTACACAACAACCCTCTGTATCAAAGATAAAGAAAGAAACTTAAATGCATGTTGAGGGATTAAATAAGCATTCAGGAAAAAAGGAAGTCAATCTGAAGAGTTTTCGTTGTCTGAAATATGTGGTGCTTTGAATGAGAATGACCCCTATAAGCTCATATATTTGGATACTTGGTCCCCAGCTGGTACAACTGTTTGGGAAGGATTAAGAGGTGTGGTCTTGTTGAAAAAAGTTCGTCACAGGGGGTAGGTTCCCAGTATGCTTTCTGCCTCCTGTTGTGGATCAAGACGTGAGCTCTCAGCTGCTGCTATGCCTTCACTCTCCCATGTTGAACGCTAACACTTCGGAGCCATATGCCTTGTTTAGCACTTTCCTTTACAAGTTGCCTTGGTCATGGAGTTTTATAATAGCAATAGGAAAGTAGCCAAGACTGATTCCAGCTACATGATGATCCAAGATAAACTGCAGAAACAGTAAAATACCACACATTGCCAGGGAATAGAGGTAAATGGGGAAGATGCATGGATGGAATCAGAGTTTCTAGGGCAGTAAACATACTATGTCTGACCTATGCTACAGGTTACATGTTGTTATGTATTTGTCCAGACCCACAGGAGGTGCAATGCTGAGAGAGATCCCTATGTAAACTACGGGCTTCCAGTGATCACGAATTGTCAGTGTAGGTTCATTGCCATGCCACTCAGGTGGGGCTGTTGATAATGGGGAGACTGTGCATGGGAGGGGGAGGGGAAATGGCAGACATTCTGTACTTCTGCTCAACTGGGTATGTGTGAGTGAACCAAAATTGCTAATAAATATTAGGTGTATGAAAATTACAATATAAATGAGTTTTCTTGAACATATTTAAGGCACTTATATATGTGCCTTTAAAAAAAACTAAAGATAGTTATTTTTATGGTAATGAAAATTTTTGTATAAGTACCAGATTAAAATATTATAAGAAAAAATATATGCTATTCTCATTTATAAGAATAAACGTGGAACTAAATACATCATTAACAATTTAGCCTTACTCAGATAAGAGAAAATGATCAGGACATGGTATGGATTTTCCTCGGAACGCAAGGATATCTCAACATTAGAAAATAATCAAAATATTAAAAATATAACTATCTAAATAAATAACAAAATCATTTTTATTTTTTACAGATTTTTATATTTATACAGATTTACTAGAAATCTGTATTAAAGGTTATGTCAAACAATGAGACATTAGAAGAATTTTCAATAATGTTGAACTAGAACAGCAATCTCTTCTCTCTTAACTTCATTTAACAGAAGATTTGTATTTCAGCCCACACAATAAAATGTTAAATATGGAAAAGAAAGGAATACTAGAATGAAAGAAATAAAAAAAGTCATTATTAACACATAGTTTAGATACTGTTAAAACTACTAGTTTAGTAAAATTCAGAATATAAGTATAATAAGAGAAACATAAAATTATCATTTATCTATAAAAACCAAGCATAAAATAAAATAGAAATTATATCTCCCAAAGTATCAATGAAACTAAAGAATATTTATCAGACCCAATCTCCAGTTATATTGCAGAGCTATCATAATAAAAACAGCATGGTCCTGGCACGGAAACAGAATACCAATTGATAGATCTGAAGTCCACACAACTACAGGCACATGATTTTGAAAAAGATGCCAAAATAACACATAGAAGAAATACAGCACCTTCAACAAATAATGTTGTGATTACTAGATGTCCACATGCAGAAGAATGAAAGTCGGTACTTATCTCTCACCCTGAAAAAAAAAATCAATCTCAGATGTGTCAGAGACCTCAACATAAAACTTGAACTCCGAAACTTCTGTAAGAAAAATCAGGGAGGACAATACAACACAAAGGTATAGATCAGAACTTTCTAAACAGAACTTTAGGGACTACAGAGGTACCTCAGTAGTTAAGAGTTCTTGTTACTCTTCAGGAGAACCCATGTTTTGATGCCAGCACCTTTGTTAAGCAACTGTTAACCACCTAGAACACAGCCCAAAGAATCCAACACCCTCTTCTAGTCTCTATGGGCACCATTCCTTTCCCTTCCTCCTCTGTACTCTCTCTCTCTCTCTCATAACACATGCATACATACAAATGAAGCAATTTTTAAAATAAATAGAACTCTGGTTGCTCGGAAAATAAGGCCAACAATTGACAGGTGGAACCTTATGAAATTAAAATGCTTGTATGCAGAAAAGTAAGGAATAAATTGAGTGAAGAGGCCTGTAAAATGGGAGAAAAATCTTTGCTAGCTATACATGCAACAGAGGATTAATATATACAATACATAGAGACCTCAAAAATCAAAACATCAAGAAAACAGCTCATTCCAAAACTAGGCTAAAGATCCGGACAGAGAATTCCCAAAAAAGGGAACACAAATGACTAATCAACACTATAAATCAATGTTTCTCAACCTTTCTAATGCTGTGACCCTTTAATATAGTTCCTCCTGTTGTGGTGACCCCAAACTATGAAATTATGTATCATTTTGCTACTGTTATAAGTCAAAATGTAAATATCTGATATGCATAATATCTGATATACAACCCACAGGTTGAGAACCTCAGCCATAAATAGTGTTCAATATCAATGGTCATCAGAGAAATGCAAATCAAAACTACTTTGATTCCATCTCACCCAATTGAGCCCTGATAACAAATACTGATGAGCTGGTGTAAGGGGAACTCTTATTCACTGTTTTTGCGAGTGCAAACTAGTGCATTCTCTATGGAAATCAGCGTGGAGATTTCACATAGAACTAGAGACAGAACTACTCTGTGACTCAGCCATTCCATTTCTAAACATAGTCCCAAACAACTCTATATCCTACTGCAGAGATATATTCTCACCTATGTTCATGGCTGTTTTCTTAGTACCTAGAAAATGGAATCAACCTAGATATCCATGAACTGATAAACAGATAATAAAAGTTAAGTTCATATACACAATGGAATTTTGTTCAGCTGTAAAGAAACATGAAATTGTAAAATCTGCAGGTAAATGGGTGGACCCAGAAAAAAAAAGTGTATGTGTGTGAAATAACCTAGAAACACATAAACAAACATATTTCCTTCGCAGGTATTTGCAAGTTTCAAGTGTCTAACTTTGTGTATTCAATTTGGAGTAGCTGTGGAAACCAGACCATTGGGAAGGGGATCTTAAGTGTGGAGGGACAGAATCTAGAATGTAGGTGAGATGAAGGAGGGGAGGAATGTGGAAAGCTTTAAAAAGAAAGTACGGTAAACGAGATACAAGGTGGTGGGGTACGCAAAATCCATGCGGAAACCTACTTTTCCATGAAAGTAGTTCCCATTTGTCCACTGTTGGTCTCATTTTCTGAGCAACTAGCCTTCCACTTATTCTTAAATTTAATTTAGTTAGTGTGTGTGTGTGAGAGAGAGGGGTTGCCTATAGAGGCTAGAAAAGAGCATCGGAGTCCCTGGAACTGGAGTTTCAGGTAGTTGAGAGTTGTCCAATATGAGTTCTGGAAATATATTTTACATGTAAAAAAAGATTTAAAAATCAACTTAAAATATCACAAATAATATAATATAATACAATATAGTACAATACAATATAATATAATATAATATAATGGCTTTTTTGAGACAGGGTTTCTCTAGATAGCCTTGGCTGTCTGGTTTCACTTTGTAGATCAGGGTGGCCTCAAACTCAGAGATCTGCCCGCCTCTGCCTCCCCAAGTGCTGGGGTTACAGGCATGCACCACTGCACTCGGACTTGTATTTTTTTTTAAGAGTTTGAAGGGTGAAACTCTCCAGGGTTAGAAAAAGCTGCTCCCAGAAGCTATGGATTATTAAGCAAAGACTGTAGTGCCAGGAGTAAGAGCTATCCTTATGAGTGCTAGTCAAAGATGTTCCCCCAAATCTCCAAAACAATTCAAGCTCTTGGCATTCTTGGCTGTCCACAGAATTTGATAAGACCCTATTGCTGAAGACACCATGTGCCTTGGATTCACTGTATAGAGAAATCAAGATGGACGGAGATGGAGGCTTTCTCCTTAGTAGGCAGCGTGCACAGCCTCAGAAGGTGCTCGGCAGTTGGCTTGGGGGGAAACTGTAGCCATGAAGTCCAAAATCTGCAAGACAAACCTGCCAGCAAGATGTGTGCACTGTGCAACAGTGGGGCTACTCTTGAGGAGGTGACCAGCTTCTCCCTGGATTTCAGGTCTGCTCCCTTCCTTACAGAGGTGACCAGCTTCTCCCTGGATTTCAGGTCTGCTCCCTTCCTTACAGAGGTGACCAGCTTCTCCCTGAACTTCAGGTCTGCTCCCTTCCTTACAGAGGTGACCAGCTTCTCCCTGGATTTCAGGTCTGCTCCCCAGGAAAGAATCCATGCACGGTACCATAAAGACAGTAAAAGCTCATGGCAGGAGGGCCCACAGGTCCTAGAATGGAATTCAATACTTTTATTTAGCTAAATTGACATAGTACCAGCCTGCCTTCTAAACATTTATGTTTATGCCCACAGATAAACACTACTTTCAGCCTTGGTCAGAGAAGTCCCTCTTTCCTATGAATGGTGGTGGAGTCAGAGACTTAAGGTTGTACAATATAGAGTACGCGACTGATAACTGATCCACCCTAAACAAGACATTTATAGCAACTCCCATAAGACTCAGATAACAATGAGGAAAAGGAGCCAGAAAGAATGTAAAAGCAGAAAGATAGAGGAAGGGACTATGCAATGTCATGTTGTAGGCAAGGCATAGCCATTCCAGTCACAAACTCGTAGCAGCTGCCGATGCCTGTACCGGGCATGCAGAAGAGTACAGAAGTCAATCGTCAGGCATAAACGGAGGAAGGCTCAAGATTCCTAAGATTTACTGCTGAACTATCTCTACTGATACAATCAAGGTAGAGTCAAATAATTGCTCAACTGCATGCCCACTGATGGTCCTTCCTCCCTCCATCCTCTTGAGACATAGATGGTCCTGGTAGAACTAAAGGGTTACAAAAAGCCCCAAACTCATAAATCTGAGAAGGGAACTTGTACAGATGGGGAGGGGTGTGGATTCCAAGAACATGGGGCCAAACTCCATTTGTTTCCCTTTCTTTGTGGCTTATTTTCTTTCTTTCACTTGGCCTCAGGTATGTGAATGTTGTACATGGAAAATTCTGCATACAAGAGTCAAAGGAAAACTGATATGTCCTCAGTCTGGCATGCAGGGAGAGAATCCCAGGACAGCAAGTCCATAAGCATCTGGGCTCATGTGCTATCCATGCATGATTGAATACAACTTGAATAAGTACATGGAAGTCTGAGAAGTGAGCTAATGATAGACCTCTACCCTGGTCCCAGGACCATCACTTGGTAGCGTACACATGGGACACAGCCAACAGCATTGCAAGATGAATGGACCCGGTGCTGCCATCAATCTACAGAAGGCAGACTGAACCCTGTCCCTGCACCAGACCACCACTATAGCAGATAGCAACAATTCTATATGATGCAAATAGGGTTCGGGTCCTATAATTTAATATTCGAAGATGTTGAGAACATACTACAAAATTACTCAGTAGATGAAAAATCCTAAAATTCTTAACTTCTGTGGGAAAGGACAATGTACACCCACAAGAAGGAGATGGTGTGGGCATTGGGATTGCCTAATGAAGACTTCGAAGCAGTTGTTCAAATGTTTGACAGAGCAAAGTAAAAACTCTTGAAATGATGTTTTAAAAATGAATGAGTCAAGCCCGGTGTGGTGGTACACGCTTTTAATCCCAGAACTTGGGAGACAGAGACAGGTAGATATTTATGAGTTCGAGGCCAGCCTGGTCTACAAAGAAAGTCCAGGACAGCCAGGGCTCTGTTACACAAAGAAACCTTGTCTAAAAAGGAAATAATGATGAATGAGTAAAAAAAAAAAGATATAAAAAATTAGGAATTTTAAAACTACAAGATCAACATAAGTAAAAATTAAGGAAGGTCATGGGAGGTCAATGAACCTGGAGAAAAATCAATAGATGTGTTCTAATATTAGCAGCAGAGATTTTAAAGCACTGGAAATGAGAAGAAGCAGAGACAGCCTCAGGGACCTATGGAAGGCACCAGAGGGTCATAAGCTGGCATGTGAGGGTCTCAGTAGCAGTGAAGAAAGTGCTGCCAGCTATTTTAAAAAAAAGTCTGGAAAAACTCCAATTTTGGAAAAAGATGAAAATAAAGTTTCAAGAAGCTTAGTAAGTCAAAGAAATGTGCATTGTCATGAGGTCTCTGAACATTTCTCTAAAAGACAGAGAGGTGTGAAGATGGCAACACGGAAGCATACCTCAAGAGAAGCAAGTTGAGGCACATCCGTCCCTCCTCCAGAATCACGGACACCGGAGAAAGAACATGGCGGCTTTGAAAGGATGGGATAAAAGAACAGATGATCTGAAATTTGATTTCCACCCCAAATATCCTTTGGGAATGACAGCTGAGCAATGACAGTCACAGAAAAAATTACTTTCTTCAAAAGGAAATAGAAATGATTGGTGCTTTGTGGGCACTGCCCTGCAGTGGTTTCTTCTGAATTGAAGCATTTCCTTTTGGTGAGTCTCAGGAAGTGAGCAAGTCCTAGAGAGCAGAAACTGCTAAGTCTGACACAGCCTCTCTACAAGGTACTAGGAACAGTAAACAGTCACCAAAAGAAGCCTTTAGGCTCTGCTGTGCCATGGCCATTCATGCAGAGAGCTCCAGGACCCCAGTTTTCCTGAGCAGGATCATAATCCCAAAACATGGCTTTTCCTGGGACCTGTGAAAAATATTCAGACTCAGCACAACAGCACAGACAAGGAATTCCAGGCCCATAAGTAAAAATGGTCAACACTCCTCCCTGTAAAGGAAGTACAGAGCGAAGGCACTGTGAGGTGCCACCTCTTAGAACTACTTAAAACAAATAGGCAAACAACAAAGACGCTGGCCTTCACCAACGCTGCCTGCTGTGAACACAGAATGGCAGAAGCTCTTCTGTGTTCTAGGGAGGGATGAGAAGTGATACAGCCTCTTTAGCAAAGACTGGCATCTTCTAAATGCTGTACCCAGACTACAACAGATGGAACACAGCCAATTTCACTTCATGATAACTTTTAAAATAGGATCTTATACTCAGTGTTAGACAGTACCCTCTACCCATTAGAGGGATGGCTCAGTGGTTAAGAGTACGTGCTGCCCTCACCAAAGACCTGGGTTCAGTTCACAGCACCTTCACTGCATCTCAGCTACCAGGAACACCTTTGCTTGTGATCCAGTGCCTCTTCTGGCCACCACCAGCACCAAACATGCATGTGGTTCCCAGACATATATTCAGGCAAGCATTCACAGACATAAAATAAAATAAATCTCCACCAAAATAACTGAACATGAAAAAATAGACCAATCATTTTCCAAACTAATTTTAAATAAAAGAGAAACAGTATGGCCTGGTTTTTACAGCCATCAGATTAGCAAAACTCAGCAGTCTTAAAAATGTATGTTTCTGAAATATTGATAACTATGGCAAATGGCTTTATCAGTGTAAGAGTGTGAAGAGGTGGGTATACTAAAAGATTACTTATGGGAGACTAAATTGATAGGCTGTTTAAGGATGATTTGCCCATTAGGATATTAAATATGCATTATGACCCCATCATTATAATTAGTGTGTGGGAAATACTCATGCACATCTCCAAGGAGATTTTTCTTCCAGATCTATTCATTCTGACTGTTTATAACCGCACACAAAATAAATGGAAATATCCTAATGCCCATCAATAGAAGGATCACCAGGAATATATACCTACCTACAGGCAGGAATGCAATCCTTGCCAAAGGACAGGGCATCTATTTGTGATGATGGAAGGAACTTCCAGACACATTTTAAGTAGAAGAGAGAGCAAATGGCGAATGGGTATATGCAGCACACTTAACAGCCAGTTTGCCTCTGCAATGGCAGAATTCCTGAGGTCAGGTAGCTCTGTAAGTAAAAAAGGTCTATTTAGCTCACAGTTCTGGAGGAGCAGTAGCATGCCGCCAAGATCACCTCAGTGCTGACAATAGCCCGTGGAGAATGCATGAGCACTAATGATCACGTGACGAGAATGGAAGCCAGGGAATTCTCCAGGACTGAGCTTGCTCTGACAAGGCGCAGCTGAGACAGCTAATACTACATCCCCAGAGGACTCCCTTAGGACTCCCAGGGCAGTGACCCCGTGACCTCAAGCTCTTACTAACCCCCCGTAACCAACACCTCACTGAGGACTGCACCCCCAACACAGCAAACCTCAAACAAACTACACCCAAACGGCAGCAGCAACTCACCACTCAGACGCAGGAGGAAAGAGAAACACACTAGTAGCACAAGCTAAAGCACAAGTTAAAAGTCTAAAAGCGACACAGAACATCAGAGCTGTCACTCTGAATACAGTGGGATAGTAAGCATCTAAGACATGCTGTAATTTGTCTTTGCTTTTTAAACCTATTAATGCATCATTCACAGGATAAAAATAACCTTTGGAAAGTGGGAATACACTATATGCTTTACAATGAATGTTTATGTCCCCCTAAAATCCAAATGCTCAGACCTCACCTCTCATGTGAAAGCAACATTTTGGTGGGTACTGAGGTCCGGAGGACAGAATCCTGAAGCTCCTTCGTTCTCTCTGTCATGTGAGTCAGTTGTCTGTGAACCAGGCAGGAATGGGCCCCGACCAGACACGGACAGAGTACTTGAGCACTTCAACCTAGGAATTCCCACTTCCAGCACTGGAGGTGATGCTCTCCTGTGGCACCAACCCAACTCAGACCAACATGCTTTGGGACAGAAAGGAGACCAGGGAAATCCTGGACATGTGCCACCAGCATCAGGAAAACAGTGATGGGTGATCAGGAAGAAAGCAAAGGAAACCAGAGAGCCGGGTCCTCCCGACATTGCAGTAGGGTGGGCTCTACTGCAAGGTGGGGCTGGACGCAGAGAGGACAGGAAGTAGGGCTGAGGGCCCACCCCAGTGACCCACAGTCTGAAGCTCTTAAAGACTCCTCAACCTTTTGAAACAACACCACTAGCTCAAATGCATGCACCTGTGAGAGATGTTTCCTATCCACAACTCCTGCCTCTGCGTCGGTGGCTGGCCGCTTAAAAGGATGATGTAAAACCTGCCTCCTCCAGAGAGATTTCTATGGATATCTTTGGCCTCTTCAGTGTCTGTGAGATCTCAACTCAGTTTCTCCAGTTCTCACAACTCATTTGCATCTTAAATGAATGCATTCATCTCTCTCCCTCTCTCTTTCTCTCTCTGCCTGTCTCTTTCTCTCTTTGTATGTGTGTGTGAGAGAGAGAGGCCACAGGGATGGAGGAAGAGAGGGATGGCAAGACAGAGAGAGTGGGTACAGGGGCATGTGCCCTTGTTCACTTGGAGTCCAGGTGTCCTGCTCTGTCACTCCCCACCTTATTCTTGAGACAGGGTCTCTCACTGAACCTGCAGCTGGGCTGCACTCAGGGTCACAGGTGTCAACAGTCATGCCCAGCCTTTTACCTGGGTGCTGGGGCTTTGAACTTATGTCCTCACACTTGCACATTTTTACCCATCATGCCCTCTCCCAGCCTCTGGTTTCTTTTCTATTGATCCTGGTTTCCTCCATGGAGTTATCAGCTCCATCAGGACAGAGAGCATTTCCTGACCCTCTTGTTCCCTCATCTGGTACAGTGTTAAGTTCACAGTGCTCACCGTGTCACGTGAGTAAGGCCTGTCCACATTTCTGAACACTGGAGCAGGACCTATGTGACCATCTGGTTACCTGGCAACAAGGGTTCAGAGGCCACATCTCAGATACCTACACCTATTAACATAAGTTGCTGGTCCTGCCTCTGACCCTTGACCCCTGGTTTTGGTTCTGCCTTGATTCCCTTTCTCATCTGTCACAGTCTCCAGTGAGTTGTCAAACCCTGTTCCGGTGGCCCTCATCTCCCAGGACCCCTTCTCAGCGCCCACATAATCTCAGGCTCTTACTGTTCCCACGTCGCCAATTGGTCCCCTTGGTTTTGTCTTTCATTGCCGACTATGGCATCTTGAATAGATGGAGGGAGGGAGAGAGGGATGGATTGACGGACAGATGGATGGGTGTACTAATGGAAAATGACACGTGGATAAGGAAAACAGCCTGCTGCCTGTGGTGGGTAATTTTTTGAACATTTTACTTATTATGTTTGTGTAAGGGTGTTTTGTCTGCATCTATGTGTGTGTGTACCACATGTGTACACTGCTCACGAAGGCCAAAAGAGGCTGTTGAGTGCCCTGGACTGAAGTTACAGATGCTCATCAGCCACGTGTTGGTGCTGGGACTCCAGCCTGAGTCCTCTGGAGGAAAACCAGACACTCTTAACTACAGAGTTGTCTCTCCAGCCCCTGTGGTGGGTAATTTTGATTGTCAACTTGGTTGGACTGAGAGCTGCTTGGAGGTAGTAAAGTACCCACGGGGTGTGTCTGTGAGGGCGTTTGCACTTGGCAGAAGGTTAACTAAGGAGGTGAGGAGCTGCCTCATCTCCTAGGCTGTAGTGTGGGTGGAACAAAAGGGGAAGGGGAAATCCTGCCTGAACACACCTCCCTTACCCCCCCCCACCACCACATTGTAGCAGCCATGACAGGCACTTCTCTGCTCTGCCTTTTCCTCCTGCCGTGAAGGACAGGAGCCTCTAAGCCCACAAGCCAGAATGAATCTTCCCTCCCTTCCTTTTCTCTGCCATTTGGTCGGAGTGATGACCACATAAAGTCCCCGGCCTCTGTGGGCTGCAGGAACTGCCACCTGCAACCTCCACACTGCCGTCACGTGGGCCATTGCGTCTACTCATCTTCCCAGGTGCAGACCTAGGCTCACTTGTTTGGACAGTTTTCAAAATACATTTCTTGATTACTTAGTTTTGAATAAGGAACTGTGGCTGGCATTTCTCCCCTTTCTGAACCGCTGGAGTGCCTGGGTCACCTCTGCTCCCTGCATTGGTCACAGTGTCAAGGCTAATCTACTTATACACGTGCCCACGTCCCCAGAATTTACGAGGCTGTGGCTTTCTGTATGTGGCTACCCCTCCTTCTGCACCTGTCATCCCTTGAGGGCTAGTTTAGTCCCTAGTCAGACTCAGTGAGGCTTTCGGATTTGACTCAATTCACTCAACTGAATTAAATGTTGAGAAAAAGCACAGATGAGTGAAACTCCGAATTCCGGGTCTGGCACGTCTCCCCCAGTGCCCTGTCCATAGCCCTCTACAACATAGACCCACAGTCCGTGCTGTTGACAGGCTGACTGATGTGTTTGAAAACGAACAGTGATTCCTGGGGAGTGAGAGGTTTTCATTTGCTCAATATGTTTTGGCTTCAAACCCTCAAACAGTCATGGCTGAGCTTTCAAAACTAAAGCAGCAATTGGCTTCCTTCTAGAGCCAGGTTGCTACAGAGAAGAGGCCTGCTGGAGAGTCAGACACTTCTGAACAGATCGATGGAGGCGTATCTGAAGACAGGAAATTCCAAAGGCTTTCCCAGGCTGCCTGAAGGACAGGCCCTATTATTAACCTCCTCTCTGAGGCCCAACTGCTGTCTGGCCTTGCACGACTGAAACCATTTGCTCCCGGGCTCATGTGGTGGCTTTGTAGACCACAACCACTTCCTAGAAACCAAATCAATCTGAACAGTGAGGGAGGCCTTAGCGGTCTGTGGGCTTAGAAGGCGGTTTCAGTGGCATGAAGCCTGCAGAAGGATGAGCAAACACAGCAGGGCCAAGAGAAAGAAACAAGGCGTGCTCTGGGAAGTCCAGAGGTGACAGCTCAGCCCTGTCCCTTCTACAACAAGACCGCCCACTGGCTTCAGTGCTTGCTGGTGACCTGGGGGAGGTGATTCCCAAAGACCCATGTGCAGCCAACTCCAGAGGTGCTTCCTCTGGTGTTCAGAGTCAAGGGCTGCTGACTTGTGAGCTGTGTGCTCTGAAGCAGCTGAGCGGACAACAGGCTGCAGGGTGGAGAGCTGTGATGAGCAGGAGATCAAGAGGTCCCAAGTGCTACCAACATGGAGTTAGATCTGCAGACACTAACACTGTACTCCTGACGCCAGGACATGGGCCCGGTTCTGCTCCATTCAGAGGCTGTGCCTTCACCCTGAGGATACTTACCCTGAGAGTAGAGGGCGACAGGCAAGTGAAGGTAGTCATATGCCAGTGCGATGTCAAAGCTCCCTGTGAGCCAGGTGGGGCCTGAAATGTGCCCCATCTCTCCTGAGGCTTAGACTATAAAAGGAAAACACAGGGAATATGCCGCCTACCACTGACAAGACACACTTCAGGGGGCTGGACCTTGTCTAGTCCTCTACTTATAGGTCAGGCTGTCTGAAGGGAGAAGCTGGATAAGGCCAGGGAACCAGGAAACTGTGGATGCTGAAGGAGCAGGCTTAGAAGCCGTGGTAGCAGGAGAGCAAGGTGGCTTACACAAGCCTACTTGCTATGCGTGAGAACCTGAGCCCAACCCCAATCTACAGCCCTGTCAAAGGGGAATAAGGCAGAGCGTAATGAGACCAACATCTCCCTCTGGCCTTGGTGCATGTATTGAACACACACACACACACACACACACACACACAACACATTTACTACATACAAGCGTGGGTTCTAGGTTATATCCATACATGGTCCTTGGTTGGAGAAACAGTCTCATAAAAGACCCCTGTGTCCTGATATATTTGGTCCTTGCGGAGCTCCTGACCTCTCCAGGTCATACTAACTCCCCCTTCTTTCATATGATTCCCTGCACTCTGCCAAAGGGTTGGTTATGTGTCTTAATATTTGCTTTGATACACTGCTATGCCCCTGAGGGAGGAGCAGCCTTGCTAGGCCACAGAAGAGGACATTGTAGCCATTCCCGAAGAGACCTGATAAGCTAGAGTTAGATGGAAGGGGAGGAGGTCCTCCCCTGTCAGTGGACTTGGAAAGGGGCAGGGAGGAGATGAGGGAGGGATAGGGAGGGAATGCGGGAGGGGGTTACCGCTGGGATACAAAGTACATAACCTGTGATTAATATAAAATAAAAATGTTTAAAAAAAGGAACACAGAGAAATAATAGCATTTGCCTGACATGACAGGACCGTGGCACACATGAACTCACAGTGGCTGTGACTACATGTATAAGACATGTACGGCATGAAGCCAGGAAAAGCCCCAGCATGCCTGGGGGGTTGGGGTGCTCAGGAAGTTCCACCCCTAGCTATGGAGCTTTGGACATTTGGTAACTTCCGTGCTGGGTAGTTTTATGCCAACTCTACACAAGCTAAGGTTATTTGAGAGGAGGGAACCTCAATTAAGAAAGTACCCCTATAAGACTGGGCTGTAAGCAAGCCTCTAGGGCATTTTCTTAATTAGTGGTTGATGGAGGAGGGCTGATCCCATTGTGGGTAGTACCTCCCTTGTGCTGGTGGTCCTGGGTTCTTTAAGAAAGCAGCTGAGCAAGCCATGGGGAGCAAGCCAGTAAGCAGCACCCTCCATGGCCTCTGCATCAGCTCCTGCCTCCAGGCTCCTGACCTGCTTGAGTTCTTGACCTCAGTGATATTGATAATGGATTGTTGCATGGAATAATGGTGTCATAGTCCTTCCAACCCAAACTGCTTTGGTCATGGTATTTCATCACAGCAGTAGTCACCCTGACTAGGATAGTTACTGACAGAGGGAGAGTTGGTTTTCCTCAGGAACATGGCACCTGAGAAGCAGCCATTAGGCAGTAGACGGTCCTCTACCCATGAGCAGACAGGCAACAGTAAACAGACTCAGTGGGCTTAAAGTCAGAGCACCTTAAGTTGGAAAAAGCAACTGGTGCAAAGTGAAGGGGAGGAGCTGGAGAGGACGGAATGGAGGTTGCATTTGATCAGAATGGTGATATGCATCAGTGTGAAACTCTTAAATGACAACAAAAGAATCGCAGGCTCTGTCTGCCTGCAAATCTGCCACAGGGTGAACAGTAAAGAAATGAAGAAAAAGGAAGGAGGGAGGGAGGGAGGGAGGAAGGAAGGAAGGACAGCAGGCAGGAAAAGCCAGCGTCTCCTGCCCAGGGCCAGCTCCTGGGTCCCTGACCTGTGAGGGCCCCCAGAGTGCTGTGCTCCGAAGGCCATTAGTCATTTTGTGCTCAGCATTCTGCTGCTATGGCCACATCTCCATTGTCCTGGCGGCCCCGCATCAGGCAGCTTGCTCTGCTCCTGCCTTTCGTCTTGTACGTCACAACAGCCCTCAGAACAGAGGTCGGTCCATCCTCACGATTCTCTCCATCCCATGTGCATTACCTTCAGTCTATTTTTGCACATCAGGACATATTTGAAGAAATGTCCTTAATTCCAGGCACTTGCATTCACCTCCACCCCAAACCTCTTTGGAGGTGATTTGAGTGTCATGAGACTCCCTCATATTTTTAGCACAATACCTAACCAGCCCCAACAACGCCAAATCCTGTTCTTGTGGCCTTACATATATTAGTATCCTAGCAAAAAAGTGGCCGTGACCCCTTAGGCTCAGGAACACTTGGCACAGGTCCCTGCTTCTCAGCTGTAGCTATTGTTCTAGTATGGAATGACACCAGCTTCTATGTGTCTTGCTGACATTTCTGACTTTTAGTGGGAATGCCATTAATCAATCCCTTGAATCTGTTTTGGAAAAATTAAATAGCTCAAGTCAAGGCAAACACAGTAAATAATCCTTCTGCAATCCCTGTGAGTGGTGGGGCCTCGGGGGCAGGGTGCTGTCCTCTCATTATCTGGAATGCATTTGACTTGCTGCTGGACCCTCTGTGCCAGCCTAGGGTGCTCACTGGGCACAGAAAAACAGAAAACTCTAGGCTAAGTAGGGTAAGTGTGTATGAGTATGGATGGGAATGACTTGTAAATAGAAGTTCAAATGGCTCTTCCATGTGGTTTAATGGAATCATCTCTTTAAGTAGTGTGTGTGTATGTGTTCATGTGTGGGCAGGTGGGTATATATGTTCATGTGCCTTTGTGTGTATAGAGGACAGGACAGCCTTGGGTGTCATTCCTCAGGCTCTGTTCACCTTTTTCACATACATCTCTCCATACGGTTTATGTTTATGTGTTGACACACTTGTGTGCAAGTGTCTGTGCATGTATGCCTAAGGCTGTGTGTGCATGAGATGTCTAAGCCTGACATTAGGGGTCTTCTTGAGTTGCTTTCCACTTTTCTCATTGAGGAAAAGTTTCTCAGCTGAATCCAGTGTTTGCTGATGTAGCTAAAGCCGCTAGCCAGCCAGTGATGGGGTCCCATGTCCCCTCAAGACTCTGGAGTTGCAAGCAGGATGCCACACGTCAGCCTCCCCATGGGCTCTGGAAATCCAGGTGTATGTGGAAATGGTTTTACCTGCTGAACCATTTCCCATTCCTCAGCACCCCTAACTTTTTGAGGGAACGGGGTCTCTCAGTGGCCTAGAACTTGCAAAGCAGGTTAGTCTGGAAAGTGAGTCCCAAGAACCCGCCTGCTCCTGGCTTCGGAGCTCTGTGATTAGAAGCACGTGGCACCACGCCTTGCTCAGAAACACGATTTCTGAGGATCAAACCCAGGTCTCTGCACTTCCAAAACAAGCAATTTACTTACTATCTCCTCAGGCCTCCTCCAGTAGCCTCCCGCTTTTAATGACTGGGGAATCGGTGAAGGGAAGATCACTCAGTCCTTTGCCATCCCTCCAGCTGACTGGCGGGAAGTTCGCTGTTTCATCTTGGTTCAGGGCTGGCCCATAACAGCTCAAACGGAGTCAAGTGGAAGCTCAAGCTGTCCACTCTGGTCCTGATTGCTAAAAGTACAGTCTCCATCTGATCCAGGTTGGCTGACCACCCCATTGGAGAAGGAAAGGCCGAGAGAGACAGAGGAAGAGGAACAGCACAGGCAGGGTCTTCTAGTCTCTGTACCATGGCTCTAAGTATGTGACTTGCATTATCTTGGGCCACAGAGACCAACCCAGTTACAAACCGAATGCCATCAAGTGACCCAGCAGATACAAGAGCAAAAGAATTGTTGCACAGAGATTACCTCAGTCTCCTATCCATATCACTGGAACTTTGTGGTACCCAGACTTCTATTGCTGTGAAAAAAAAAAATAGTCAAGATAAGCAATTTAAAGGAAAAGGTGCCTTAGGTCCACAGTTTCAGGCACTCTGGGCTATGATCACATGGCCACACAGCTTTAGGTCTGAGGTAAGGCAGTTCACAGTGGTGGGAGCACACGGACAGCAAGGCTCGCCATCCCACGACAGCCAAGAAGCAACATCGAGAGACAGGAAGAAGCAGGGTCCTGGGGTTCCCTCCCAGGGCACACAATGACCACACTTCCTCACTAGATCCCACTTTCTGAAGGTTCTACTTTCCCAAAGCATCAAAGACTAGCAACCAAGTTGAGAGTCCTACCCTACCATAACAGAGGTATGAGCAAACAGTTGTAATTTGCAGGTATTAAAATGGCTATGCACACAAGGAATGATCTGTAGAGACCAACAGACAATCTTCAGTGCTGGGGATACACAGCAGGCATTCTCAGTCTTCAGAGACTTGCCTGAGTTGGCAACAGTGGATGAATTCCATTTTCTAAGCATCTTCTAATTCTGGAGCCTATATCTAAAAATGCACACCCCTGAACTCATGGCCAGACTCATGGCTCTGCCCTCTGCCCATGTGCTTCCCTTTCCTAGGTGTTCTCTTGACTCCATTTTTCAAGTCATTTTCCCCAGCTGCTTCTTGTCCATGCTTTATTTCTATGTCTTCTCGAACCTCAAGCTGCAGGCGGCTCACCTAGGTCTCCTATTGAAAGGCCTCTTCTCTTTCAGCAGGTCTGGCACAGAACTAAGCTGATTAAATGTGGTTACAGAGTTCCCTGCTGTATACCTGAAGGCTAACTTTTACTTTCTTTGGTCCTGGAAAAGCTCCGGTTTGATTTGAGGAGTGTATGCTCTTTGTATGTTTTGGCATGATGCTAGATCTCCCTGATTATGAGGAGGTCTAGACCAGTGTTTCTCAACCTTCCTCACACTGTGACGCTTTAATATAGTTCCTCGTGCTGTGGTGACTCCCAACCATGAAATTATTTTGTTGCCACTTCATAACTGTAATTTTGTTAGTATTTTGGATCACAACATCAATATCTAACATGCAGGATATCTGATCTTTTAACCCTGTTGAGAATCAGCCAAGTAACCATCTCTGGGTTTTTCTGCTTTATGACTTCTTTCTAGGACAGTGTTCTAGTTCCCCCCTTTTGCCATGATAAAATACTCTGATGAAATCAACGTAGGGACAATGGGTTTATTTCAAACGACAATTCATTTGCAGGGGTGTCAACCCAAGAACTTCACACAGCTAGTGATGTCACAGCCCCAGCCAAGAGCAGAGAGAAAGGAACACAAGCACAGCTGCTTGCTTATACTCAGCTAGATTTCTTCACTCTTATTTCTTCAGGACTCCTGGCTAGGGAATGGTGCTGCCCACAGTTGGTGGGTCTGCACACATCAATTGATGCAAGTAAGACAATTCCCCACAGACATGCCCACAAGCCAACCCATTGCAGACAATTCCCCCACTGAAATCCCTTCCAGAAGACAATTAAAACCGATCTTCACAAAGAGCAAACATATCTCTTTATTGTTGAAGCCATTCACTTTTTAGTCCAGTTGTCTGTTGTTAGTGGTCAGGAGCATCCTATTATAGATTGATAGTACTCACTCTCGTCTGCCTGTAAGCCGTTTGTGTCTTGTTACCACTGTTCCAATATCACTCTTCCCTTGGCAAGAATATATTGAGATTGGTGGCTTGTACCATGTTAGTAAACAGTAAGTGATGTGTCGTATGTGAACGGAACTCACCCCCAAACTGCCCCATTCTAGAAACACTACAGAGGTGTCTCCTGCACCCTTACACTTTTGGCCTCAACTTTCATTAACATCAGTAGTCTTGGCAACAAGTTCATTTCTGAGACTATTCCAAATGAAATATTATTAAAGAGATTATAGGAAGGCCATACGGGTCATCTCAAGATGGAAAATAATAGAAAAATCATGATAATGACTACAGTATGTTTGTTGCTTTTGCATAACAATGATGGTTCCCAGAAAGCACTGTCTGACAAACCATAAGGATCTGTCTATATGTGGAATGTTTCCAGTTCGTTCCCATTGTTGCGACAAATACCCTGACCAAAATCAGCTTGGAGGGGGAAGGGGCTTATAGTGCCAGGTCACAGCCCTTTACTGAGTCTAACAAGAACTCAAAGGAAGAAACTTGAAGGCAGGCCTCCTTGTTATCCACACAGCACAATCTCCAACCAAAAACTCACCTATAGCTAACGATGTGCAGCAGGGACCACTGAGGGTGCTGGTGCTAGCTTGCCTGCTTATGCCCGGCGAGCTTTCTTGTACAGTCCAGAACCTCCTGTCTAGGAAATGGTGTTGCCCACAGTGAACTCACATCAATCAGCAATGAAGATGGTCCAGCACAGACATGCGTATAGGCTACCCTGATGGAAACAAGTACTCCATTAAGATTCTCTTTACAGTTGGTTCTATGTGGTAACAAGTTGATAGTTAGAAACTAACTGTCATAGCCTCTCTTTAAAGGAATAATTAAATAATATGCTCTTAGGCACACAGTCCATAAATGAATTTAGAACACGAACCCACACACAGGCTCTTCACATTTTAACTGAAAATCCCTCCTGTGTACTTAGCGCATGTCCATGTTTTACAGGTCTTATCTTGTTCAGCATTCTCGATAGAACTGTAGGTGATGTCAGCCATGGTGCTTGGATCTTAGCTATGCTGCCAACTAGATGTACATTCCACTGGGGTCACTAGAGTGCTTACTATTTCTCCACCCTCCAGGTTTCTGTTTTAAAATTCCATTTCCAGTAAGAAACCACTTTTTAGGAGGGAGAATTACCTAGTGCCACTGAATTGAGAAACTTTATTTTTCCAGTGTTAAAAGGAAAAAAAATAGTTGGCCCAGTTTTTCATAGTGGCATGTTGATGAAATACCATGAATGAGTTGTGGGGTGAATGAATGAAATATTTCAAAGTGGGAAAATAAATCACAAGGAAGAACCAATTCCCCAAAGAAACAAGGATGCAGAGAGCAATTCCCTAATTCCCAGCCTCTCTCACATCTGTCATCCTAAGAAGACCCTTGTGTCAACACCTCTTTGATGAAGACACTGGGCCAGAACAATGAGAGAAATCTCGTTCCTTAGGGCACTCTCTTTCTCCATTCCCGATGTTAACACTGTGGAATGCCTTTGTTCTGGTGAACCCAGTGGTCAGCACTAGCTAACCACCCTTTAGCAGGACCCTGGGAAGGGAGGACACTGGGAATATTAACCAATGCCTCTGGCGGGACTAGGGAGGAGTTTGCTTTCATTTTTTGGGAACACAAATATTCTCCTACCCAATTCCTTTGACAACAGGAGACCAAATTATCTACACTACCCTGTCTGTGTGTTCATAGCTCACATATAACCAGCTTTCAGGATTTAACTGCTTGAGAGGGAGTGTGCTACTTGGCATGGGATGGCATTGGTCTGGGGCCACAGGTACACGGGTAGTATGATTCTGAGCACGGAGCAAGGGCAGAACACATTTTAAAATTAAATAGGCTAATGCCAGTGTGTTGGTCAGCTTTCTGTTGCCATGACAAATTTAAGGCCCTTTAAAGAGGAAAGAAGGTTTATTTTGGCTTCAGAGGGTTCTATACACAGGCACCGTATCCCTTGCTTTGGGTCCATGGTGCAGGACAGGTCACTGCAGGAGTGAACATTAGAAGAGGTCTTTAACTAATGATGGCCAGGAAGCAAAAAGGAAAGGAAACAGGAAGGATCCCAACATCCCCTTCAAGGACACACCCCCAGTGAGCTGACACGCCCCCTCCTTTAAAAGTTCCAGTATCTTCCACCAAACCCACTGGCAACCAAAGCACTCACATCCACATCCCATCTCTGGCTTTGAGGTCTATCCTCTGTTCATCTCCACATCCAGATCCCTCAGCCTCCTCCTGGGTCCTTGATGCCTGCTGCATACGCTTAGTCGGTGCAAACCCATTGATGTGGTGCCTGGCAGCTGTGCTTGCTGCTCCCATCAGACACGGAGACACCCATACCTCCACCACTGAGGAGCGATGCCAGGCAACTTCCATTCACTGGTCCCGAGTGACACCCCCGGGAAGGCCTAGTCATGGAGTGAGCTTCATCGGCCCGTCATTTCACATAAGGAGACGGGGTGGGGCAGAATACAGAGACAGACACCACAAGCCCCGAGCGCTGCTCTTCTTTGTCTCCTGTCCTGCACCTACTGCAACACCTCAGTGTCTCCACGCTCCCTCTTACCCACAAGGAAACCTCTCGTCACACCAGTGTTTCTCTGAAGAGCATCCTATGACTCCTTTCAGGCCCACGGGCTCACAACTCCTAGGCCCTTGCCTTCTGCCCCACTTCACACCATGCTGGTTTCCATCTCCTCATGCACTACGTATTCCCAGCTATCTGTTATTAATACCCATTTCCTGATTGGATTGTAAGCGCCTTAGATGCCAGGGCCATGCCTTGTGCTGGCTTATACTACTTTCCCCAGCCTGAGGCTGTGGAGGGGACACGTGACACAGAGGGTGACTAGAAACACCTGTTTCCTGAGAGGCGTCACCTTTCTCAGGCACAGAGCTAGAGGAGGCTGGTGAGCTCTCCTTTTTTGTAGACATCATTTTACCTATCTCCTGAGCCCAGAACTGCTAGCCAGAGGGCCTGCCTCCTTCTGCTACCACCCTTTGCGGAGAACTGGCTCCTTTAAGTCCCCATGGAGACTGGCAGAGCCGTTTTCAAGGGAGGCAGCCCGGATGCCTCCCCTGGACTCAGTGTACCCTCTCTCAGGGACACGTTGGCTTAGCAGAGGCTCAGCTGGCTCTTAGAATCCCAGCCATTTCCTGCACCAAAGCCCCCAGATGGCGTGTTCTGTGGAACACGTGGTGATGGAGGGAAGCATTAGAAAGGGAAGAAAGCTGCCTGGGGCTGTGTGCCACCAAATCATTTGTGTCTCTCTCCTGGTCCTTCTGCAGGATGTCTTGATCTCAATAAGCATTCAGACAGCAAAAGAAGCCTTCAACACGTGCACTGGAGGCACACTGGTCAGCATGAATTCCTTCTCTCTAATCAAGCCTTCCTTCTCACTCTGGCTGAGCTGGAAAGCTCGTGAGAGGTAGCAGATTGCAGGCACCGAAGGCTGGTGTCTTCTGTTTATCCACAGAGTGAGGACTGGCCAATGCAAGAGCCCAGTACTGTTCCTTCCATGTGCTGCTGGCTCTGCAGCCTTGAAGCAGCCGCCTGGGCTGTCTGCCGTGCCAGCCTGTCCCCCGGGCTACCTCCCACTCCCCTGGCTATCTCAGAGGGAACTGCAGGGGATCAATCTCCCAGGCAGTAGTACTCAAACTCTGAGGCAGGCCATGACCCATGAGCAGTACATAGGATCCATTTACTAAGTCACAACCAGAAATGGTCACAGTGAAATACATAGGGACAAAACACAACACAACACACACAGAGAAGATTCAAAATGCATTCCCTGCTGTGTATGACAATCCCACATTTTTCAAGACTTCAAAGAACCAAGCCTTGCACCCTGACTCAGAGTCTAGACTTCTGAGGCAGGGTGAGTTGTCTTCAAAGCTGCTCAGCCTTCTTGTACCATTCAAATGGAGACACCAGCTACGGACAAGGTGCAGGGACAAGGACAAGGGAAAGCAAGAAATAAGGAAGAAATCTCTCCCCAAAATACAGGTTGGGAAGGAAGAATAAAGAAGGCTGGTAAAGAGCATAATACATGAATCTTCCCCTGACATGGTAAGGCAAACATTCGTTTCCACTGCTGGCCAGCACCTCTGAGTTCTGGTTTTGACTCAGAAACAGTTGGGGCAACACTGCTGTCTGAGGCTCTCAGAAGCAAGGCTGATCTTCAGAGTGTGTGAGTCCCCAAAGCGGACCTGTCAGCCTTCCAGGTCCACATTCTGTAGAAACCACCCTGGTACACAGGACTCTCCAGAGACCGTTTCCCTGGGCCTGCTCCACTCTGGCTAGCCTCCTGTCCACGCAGTTCCTTCATGGCTGAGAAGTGGGGACCAGATTTAGCCTCACTCTGCTGTGATGTGCTATCTCTCCAGGGAACTGGGGCCACAACTGACTGCGGGCAGACACGGTCACTCGTATCCACGGCTTTGTGACTTCGCGAACTTGGCCGGGATACACAGAGGCTCCAAATAAGTATGGAGTAGACAGGACCTCTCTGGCTTGCCTCCCAAACAATGTTTTAGTTACATTTCTCTTGGTATGATAAAACACTGTGACCAAGGCAACTTATAGAAGGAAGGGTTTATTTTGGTTGATGGTGCCAGAGGGATAAGAGCCCACTGGCATTGCGATGGGGAGGCAGAGCATCCAGAAGACAGACATGGCCCTGGATGGACAAGGTGAGAACTCACATCTTGAATCACAAGCACAAGTTAGAGGAAGCAAACTCAAAATGGCACGAGTCTTCAAACTCCCAAAGCCCACTTCCATGACAGATTTCCTTCTGGGATGTGGACATCTCCCAGCCCCCGCCCCCAACTGGGCCCAAGTGTTCAAATGCCCACAACTGTGGAGGATAGTGCACAAACCACTACAGAAGGAAGGTTCTTTTCTACACCAAGGCATAGTAAAAGCCTGTGGCCATAGGCAACATCCTTCCCTTCAGCTGTGACAGGCTCCTGGTGTTACTGTGCAAGACACAAATCAAACAGAATTGAAGAGGGTGGGTGGGCTAGTCTCCCACTGGACAGCTGGACTGTCATCTCTTGCCTGCTTGGCCTCCTTGCTGCCCGGCTTTGCCCATCGCTGAGTCCAGACACAGATCCCAGGGTTATGTGGCTTATGGTTTCACCAAACTCCTTACTTGCAAGTAGAGGCCCCTTGCCTCTAAGTTGGCCACTGGGAAATGGCTTTGTAAAGAAAAGAGAGGTATAGAGGCACACACCTGTAACCTCAGCACTTCGGGAGACAGAGGCACGCAGATACCTGTGAGTTCAAAGCCAGCCTGGTCTACAAAGCAAGTCCAGGACAACAGCCAAGGCTACACAGAGAAAGCCTGCATCAAAAAGAAAAAAAAAAAAGAAAAAGAAAAGGAAAGAAAACAGAAAATGAAAAAGAGAGAGGAAGGAAGAAAGGAAGGAGGGAGAGAAGGAAGGTGAGGTCAGCAAATGGTTTTTGCCTGCAGCAGTAGCTACTAGTGATAACTATCTGCTCAAAGGTCAGAGAGAAAGCTGACAAGTGGGTGGAGCCTAGTAGTAACCATGTTCTTCTTGGCCTTAAAAAGAAAAAGTTTTATATTTTTGTCACAGTTCATCCTCAGTGATAAGCAGCAACCTCTGTTCTGAAGCCCCACTCTCGTCTGCCCACATCCTAACCTGGTCTTAGGACAGCACCTCAGCCACAGCAGGATGGAGCAGTGACCAGCAAAGGCTACCTTCTCATTGTGGACAAGCAGTGACAAGCAGCAACCTCTTGGAGCGGTGATCAGGTGCGACCCAGGGCAGTAATACAGCGACACAGCTTTGGTCCTTGACAGCTGTCTTTGAAGTCACTCCGAGAGATGGGGCAATGGTTCCCTGCAAAAGCACTTGCTGCACAAGCATAAAGACCCGAGTTTGATCCCCAGAACCCATGTGAACAGGCAAACTCAGTGGCATGCACTTGTGATCCCAGTAACAGCTGAGTGGGAAGTGGAGACATGTGGATTCCTGCATGCTCACAGATGAAGGTTCCAAGTGAATGAGAGACCCTATCTCAAAAGTTGGTAGATGCCTGAGGAATAACAGACATCCTTTGACCTCCATATATATATACACACACACACGTAGTCATTAATGCACCTGCATACACAGTTACACACACAGAGACATGCACACACTCAGACATACTCTCAGACAGATATACATACACTCACATGCACACACATACACAGCGACAAGCAATTCTTCTTACAAGGCTCACTGATTTTCTCCATTGCTAGCAGCGACGACTTAGCCTTGAAGATGTACTCATGTTTCAGTGAATTACTTTCAACCAATGCCTTCTTGGTGGGCTGGGAGAGAGTAAGTTATAATTACTATCAGCACTAGCAGCCACGCAGCAGGACGTGAAGTGGGGAAGTGGTTGGCCTCAGTCCTCATCATGGTGGCTTTCTCTTTGGAAAGTAGCACAAGAGAGAAGCCACCTTGCCCCCGTTCTCTGAAGGAGAAGCTGAGGGTGTCCTCGGCTCCTGATGTCTGTCAGGGGCACAGGCTCCCCCACTGCCTCATTAAAATCCATGCGGTTATGTAAGGCAGCCCAGCACTGAGAGCTGCGCCTGAGTCCAAAGGGGTTTTGGATTTCTAGTAAAGCTGTAATTGCTTGGAAGAGAGCGTATTGTGCTGAAATCAGATTCAGACACTGTTGGCCTGATACCAGTCCCCACACCCCTGAAGCCATCACAGCCTCTCTAGAAATTTCACCTGCAGTGTACAGATTATCTTTTTGTTTGTTTTCTCCTTCTCTCCTTCTCCCTCTTCCTCCCTCCCTTCCTCCTCCTTTCCCTTCCTCCCACCCTCCCTCCCTCTCTCCCTCCCCTCTCCCCTGTCTGACATGGAGTCTTGCTATATAGCCTACACTGGCCTTGGACTCACTTCTCTCCTTCTGCATCAGCCTCCAGGATGCTAAGATTATAGGCGTGTATGTCCTTTTCATATCATCCCTGAGCCACAGATGGAAACTGTTGATCCAGCCATCAGTCTTAGTGACGGAGACTGTGAAGAAAATGGTGGAGGTTCCCTGGTAATAGAAGCTTTATCTAGTTTTCCCACCTTATGCCTGGAGCTCACAAGACCAAAGGCCTGAGTGAGGGTCTTTAATTCAATTTACCAAATGCATCTTGACATTGGTAATAACAAGAGCAGTTGATCGAATAGTTGATAGGGTTCTCACTGATCCAAAATACAGGCTTGGGTAGGACACAGGGATAGCTTCCCTCAAAGCACCTCCTTGAGGTGCTCCCAAGAAGGAATTGTTACGTGTTGATGTCACCAGCTCTTTCCCTCCCACGCCCTTCATATCTCATTCTGGTGATAGCATTTCAACAGTTCCATAGGATTCCAGCTTGAAGGTTCTGGTTACGAGTTCTCACCTTCCACCAAAGGCACCAAGAAGCATCAAGACTAAAGGCCAACATGATGAACACACGAGGGGCCTGTCCATAAAAGTTGTGGCACCAGGACAGTTGACAGCGAGGGCACAGAGAGAACCCAAAGGCTGCATGTGTACAACTACTTCCACACAGCAGGAAGGGGATTGAAGAAGAAGCATGCCATCTTGCTTCACGTCATCAGCTCTGAGGAGTGTCCAGCTTGGAGTGCTGCTGGGAAACAAAGCTTCAAATCACACGAGAGGCAGTATGAGACACCGTGTAAACATTTATGGTCTCAGCCTCCAGAGACAAACCCAAAAGAGATTTATCACAGACAAGAAATGCTTCACACATTCTGATGTCACCATGTCGGTGAACCCCAGCAGACGGGCCTAAGAACACCAAAGGGTCTTGGCTGCTTCTACTTGCAAAAACGGGCGACTCTAAGTTGATCTGACCTGCTGGATCCTTACACAAACAAGCATGGCCCATGACCCTCTGAGAATGAGGGCTCTCCACATGAACACATGGTTGTTAATACATTGTTTTCCTGAGGTCCAGGAGGGAAACCCCGAGACAATCATCACCTTACAGAGTTTGCTCCAGACCACAACCACCATCCACGGTAGGAAGAAACCTCAAGGTCACAAGCCACATTATATTTTCCGGAGGGAAAAAGGCTGAATCATTCTATAGGAAGCCCTAAGATGGCCAGGGGTCAGGAAACGAGCGGGCTGTGTTTCCTCTGTGGGGGAGGACCTTGCATCCCTGCTGGCCAGGACTTCCTCCTCAGCCACACGAGCAGACAGAGCATTCCCCCTGCACTTCGGGACCCTATGTCTCAGCGATGTAGGGCAGAAAGGCAGGTCTTCACTGCTGCTTCTCATCAGCTGTTGGTCAGTTACCATCATTAACTCACCATCTCTCCTGTCTTCAGGTTTTCAAATACTTCTGGGTAGCTTTCACTAAACAGACAGAAGACAAAGGAGCCCAAGCACCTGACAGAAAGGAAGCTGTTTTGTGGATGTGGAGAACTTTGCTGCGACACAACAAGGCAGCAAAGTAAGTATCCCATGAGCACCGGGAAAAACAGAGAAATGCCCAGCGTGAACTAAGCTGTGTAAAATGACGTTTGGGGCCATGAGATGGCTCAGTGGGTAAATGCGCTTGCCATGAAAGCCCAGTGCTCACAGCCCACGGTGGAAGGAGAGAAAAATGTCCTCTTGCCTCTACACAGTCACATGCACCACCACCAACAATAACAAATAATAGTAACAATAAATAAAAATTAGTTTAAAATTAGAATGAGGTATGGCTGATGAGACATGAAATCTCACTAACACACACCTTGAAAAATCTAGCTTTGGTGGTCATGTATGAATATCATTAGCCTGAGAATGTATTCACAGTATATCTTGTTTTAAAAGAAACTGATAAAATGGCATACACAGAACAATATTATTTGTGGTAGAGGAACATGTGTGTGTGCGTGTGTGTGTGTGTCTTGAACATGTGTGCATGCACGTCTATGCATGTCAAAAGAAATGTACCTAGAAAGACCTACTCACAAATTTTCCTTCCGTTTGTTTTTGGATCTCTACCCACCTTAGCTTTGGGTTCTTCCCAGAGCCTCCTGATTCCTCCCCCTTCTGAGCACAGTCTCTCTAAGATCACAGAGGAAACACCAGAATTCCTAGCCTTTTTTTGAACATATCCAAGTATCTAGGATCTAAAATTCCTGGGGACCCCAGTGCCTCCAGCCTGTTTTCGGGGATGCCCCAGATGCAAGGAGCAGCCCAGAGGGGTCTGCTAAGGGGGTGCAGATGGCGCTTGCACCTTGCTTTGCCTGACTCTGTGAAAAGATAAGGGTCCCTGTGGTCGAAGCACAGGCATAATGACAGACAGGAGCATAGGAGACTAAAACACAAGAAATGGAGTGGCCAGGGGCTGCGCTACCATGTCCTCTCTCAGAGCTGCTGAGAGTCTCAGAGTTCTACATTTGAACCTGGACTTCTATATGGTTTCAGAGGTAACGATGGGATGCTTCTGTTTAGCAGTTTGGTGTCTGGGTTTACAACTTCTAAACATTCAGACACGTGTCATGTGGTGTCCTCCTACCTCAGATCAGCCACGGAAAAACTAAGGCTGGACCTATTTTAGGTCGTTGTAATTTCTCTCTCAAATCGTCTCTCGCCTCTATGTTTCCTTCCCTCTGCCCCTCCCTGTCTTCCTCCCTATACACTCATGCTATTCTACCACGCTCTAGCACACTGCTCTCTAAGTGTGCAGCATCTCCCATAGGCTCATGTGTTTGAACACATGGTTCCCAGAGGATGGCGCTTTTGGGGGGGTCTGTGGGACCCTGAGGAGGTGGGGTCTCACTAAAAGTGAGTCACTGGGGGACACTTAGAAGTTTACAGCCATCCTTCCCCGTGTTCTGCCTGGCCTCTGCTTCTATTGCCACGGCTGAGTGCAGGGTCTGTCACCATACTTCCCTGCCACGGTAGACCATGTCCCCTCAAACCGTGAGCCAAAACAAACTCTCCCTGAAGTTGCTGAGTGTCAGGTTTCAGACTGGAGAGATGAAAAACTAGCACACTGACATTGTCTGGTTTTAGTAATTCCACACCCAGGCATCAAGTATAAACAAAATAATGAAAAGATCAACGGGGTTGATAACATCCCCCAAAATTAATTTCAATGCTGATAATCAGAGAAACAGTCTACTGGGTTACATTATATCCACATATGGAAAAGCATAATAAAATTATGTTAATGAAAAGGTTATATTAATGAAGATCTTAGTAAAAATTAAGAGAAAGGTCGTGGCAGTATGACCACACCTGAAGTGTGCCCGAAGCATGTGTGCTCACATGTAAAAGAGAAACAAACCCACCAAAGGATTGACTGTGTTCATTTACATCTGATACATCAAGCTTTGGAAGAGGATGCTTTCGCCTGAAACTGCTTCTTTTCCTGCAGTGACCAGGGGTTTCTGTATAATTGGGGTAGAATGGAGACATACAGTGACCAGGGGTTTCTGTATAATTGGGGTAGAATGGAGACATAAGATCAGAAAACTGGAAGCAGAAGAAAAGTCGGCAGTTGTGATGGTCTTCCTCCAGCTGGAAACAAATCAGGAAGGCATACGCCAGCAATGCTGCACGGCCAAACCCCAGCATGCAAGAGTCCTAAGGACTCCAACCTGCAGGCCATGGGCCACGTGAGCCCCCAAGATGGCCACACATACTGCCTTACACAAAAGCCATGAACTGGCTGAAAATATTATGAGATTTACTTGTCTTGGCTTATTAACTGAGTTGCACAGTTCTTGAGGTGAAGCTTGTAGGTGATATCCTGCCGCAATGTCACATGGACACACCTGTTACACACATCTACAGGGAGAGGAAGAGCAGCAGTGCCCCTGTCCTGTTTTTTTAAAGTAATTTATTTACTTTTATATTAATCACAAGTTGTGTACTTTGTATCCCAGCTGTAGCCCCCTCCCTCATTCCCTCCCACTCTCCCCATCCCTCCCTCAACTCCTCCCTGCCCCCCTCCAAGCCCACTGATAGGGGAGGACTTCCTCCCCTTCCATCTGACCCTAGCTTATCATGTCTCTTCAGGGCTGGCTGCAATGTCCTCTTCTGGAATCTAGCTAGGCTGCTCCTCCCTCGGGGAGGGTGGGGGGTGTCAAAGAGCCAGCCATTGAGTTCATGACAGAAATAGTCCCTGTTCATATGATTCCCTGCACTCTGCCAAAGGCTTGGTTGTGAGTCTTAATATCTGCTTTGATACATTGCTAGTTAGAGTCTTTCAGAGGCCCTCTGTGGTAGGCTCCTGTCCTGTTGCTTGTTTTCTCCTACATTCAATGTCCATCCCATTTGTCCATCTAAGTGAGGATTGATCATCCCACCCTGGGTCCTCCTTCTTGCTTATCTTCCCTAGGTGTATAGATTTCAGCATG
>CM053759.1:4049802-4087959 GCA_028658305.1 Pachyuromys duprasi | reverse complement strand
GGTTGTGAGTCTTAATATCTGCTTTGATACATTGCTAGTTAGAGTCTTTCAGAGGCCCTCTGTGGTAGGCTCCTGTCCTGTTGCTTGTTTTCTCCTACATTCAATGTCCATCCCATTTGTCCATCTAAGTGAGGATTGATCATCCCACCCTGGGTCCTCCTTCTTGCTTATCTTCCCTAGGTGTATAGATTTCAGCATGCCCATCCTATCCTATAGGTCTACACAGGTCTATATATATATATATATATACCATATATTTCTTTCTGCTTTTGGGATAGCTCACTCAGGAAGATCGTTTCCAGGTCCCAACATTTGCCTGCCCTGCCCTGTTTTTTGTCATCGTTATTACTTCATACACTCTTCTAAGTGGCGCGCAGGGTCCTGCTGTGTGCTCCCTACCTGCTTTTCTCCAAAGTGATCCAAATCTGCGTCTGGGTGGGAAAGGGGCTTCATCAGGCTCCCAGATTGCACCACAAGCAGGACATCACGACTCCCAAGACACTGAATGAGTCATAGCTGCTAATGTAAATCCGGGAGAGCAGGCTCTCCAGACAAAGCCTGGCTTCTGTTTACTTCCCAAAGACGACTCTGAATTTCCAAATCTTTTTTAACCTATAACTGTATACCTCTTCTCTCTAAAATCTGAGTCCTTCTCCCACTCGAGGGCCACACTGCAGAACTATTACTGCACGGTGTTTCCTTCCAGCACTTGGCTTTTTCCCTCCAGTCAGGTTTAGCTCTCCAGTAAGTTCCTTGCACAGAAGGTGCAGAGGAAAGCACACCTTGGCTCTGGAGTGGACTCATCCAGAACACATGATGGGCAGTCAGGAAGACTGACAGAGCTTGGCTTGGTGGCTAAGAACCAAGCTTGGTAAGGTTGGATGGATCCTGCTTTCCGTTTCCCCGTGGGATCAGAGGCCATCATGGCCCCTCTCATTGCCGTGTTGTGAGTTTTCTATGAGATGGTGTGGACGGTGTCCATCATGTCTACTGCAGTCGTGAGCGTCCGCTCTGGTTTCTATCAGTAGCAGAAATTTTCATCTTCTTAGGTTATGGAAATAAGTCAGTAGGAAAGTGACTGCCTAGCATGCATGAGGTCCTAGGTTCAATCCCCAATACTACACAAGCTAGGAACAGTGGGGTAGCCTGCACCCTCATCCAGCACTGGGCTGGTGGAAGCAGAAGGATCATTCCAGGTTATCCTCAACTATCTCCAGGCTAGGACAGGACACAGGAGACTCAGCTTCATCCCCCAAACGTTTTCTTCTCAGAAATTAACAGAATTTAACATCATCTCCAGTACCAGAAAAGTAATTCATGTCAAACATGGCAGTCCAAGGCCTCCAGGACCCCCTGACCCTGACCCTTCTCAGTGTCCCTGACCTCAGAGCTCCAACCATGCTCCCTCAACCTATGACAACTTGGCTGGCTGCCTTGAACCATTCTGTCGCAATAGGAGACATACTTCCCTGTGCGCATGCCTCTGAGAAGCATTGCTTGAGCTTCTGCGAGGCCTCTTCTGCTGGAAAACAACACCTTACAAACTTCAGCGAGGAAGGTGCCCAGCAAAGCCTTCAGCGCACAGCTCTCCCAGGCCTCACCTGGCAAAGGGCCGGTTGGGAGTAGTTTGTCTCAGACCCAGGATGGGAAGTGACACATGTCCCCGTGGAAAGATGCAGGTACCAGACAGTTGGCAGCTTTGGGTCTGGTGGTGCCAACAATAAGAGGTTGGCTTCCTTCGTTGAGGTCCCATTCAGAGCCTGTTTTCCAGCTCCAGAAGGCCAGGTGTCCAGCCATGAAAATAAGATGCTTTTCTCTTCTCCATATACCCCTCTACCTTTTGTGACAATTTTTTTCTGTCCTTCGGGAAATATGTGCCTTTGTGGGACCTGTCCTCTGCCCTCCTTTTGTGAACATACCAAGAAAAGATCCATTTAATTTTCAACCCCAGGGTCCATCAATAAATCGCCTCTGTTCTGTCTTGGGAGGGGTGCCGCTGCCTTCCTCTCTCGGCTGGATTCCTCTTGTACAGGGAGTATTTCTCATTATCTGCCCTGACCTCTGGTGCAAACCTCTTTTCATCCTCTCCTTGGGCTTTTCTTATCATACTTTACACTCCTCCAGACTCATTCTGCAGTCAGCCACATCCTTCTCAGCACCTGGTGTTCCATCCCTTGCCTGTGTCCTCAGCTGTAACCTTCATCATCCCCCTCCCGTCTCTCAGAGGCTCAGGAAGCCGAAGCATCAGCCTTGTCCTCTCTAAACCTTGCGCATCAGTCATCTTGCTTCTCAGTGCTCCAACTTGCTTGACACAGGACAAAAGGCTGAGGGGTCAGTGGGCTCATTCTAGAACTCCTCCCATGTACCCAGCGTCACTCCAAATGAACAAGATAGCATGCCCTTGCCAACCCCTGCCTGGTGGGGTTTATAGCCGAATCAGTAGGAAAGATATATATATATATATATAGGCAGATAGCTTAGGTTGGCTACCCAGAGACCTCACACCATCCCAAGCTCACAGAGGCTCTGTGGTTCAAGCTTTTGAGAGTCACACAGTCGTGCCAGAATCACATGAACTATTAGATCAGGGGAGTAAGCATGTCAACATAAGATAACGGAGGGGGACTTCCTATGTTGTCACATCTACAAATTTAGGATTCTAGCAGCTGTTATGATCACAGAGGTTCCCCCTGAAAGTCTCTGTGGAGTTCTAACTGATCCCCTCATCTGAGGTGTCTGGTACAAAAGAGCTGTGTCCAGCCCACAGATAAAGCTGGTATGCTTCTTTAGGAATGACCATAAACGACTTCGTTCCCTTCCATATATGGGACTGGCTTTTCAACTAGGCTGTTATTAGAGAATAATTGCTTCTTACACTGTGTGCTTCTCATTACTTAATCAAAATAACAGGGGCTTCTTTTGGCCTCAAAAGTCTTTGGGAACATTACTGAGCCAGACAGAAAGAGTTTGGGAAATCTCTGATTGAAACTAAGACTGGAAAGACAACAAGGAGTTGGTAATGGAGGAGGGGCAGGGGCATGCAGGTCTAAACTAAATGGTGGCACGTCTGGGGAACACAAGAGAAAACACTGGACAAGTTGGGTAACAGTAAGTTCTGGTCTAGGCCTTCATCTTGGTCTTGCCCAGTGAGCCACCCTTTCTGCTGTGCTCAGGGCATCCACTCCCACACTTGGCTGTTCTCCTCCTTCCCTGGAGGCATCTCCCTCCCCTAATACCTTCTTCCCATCTTCAGGCTTCTTAAGCGTAGGCTCAGGCCCGAGCAGGGAAGGTAGCAGGCCAGTTCTGGGAGCACCCACAGCCTTGTGGATGTAGCCAGGAAAGAGAGCTTTCAAAGACAGGACTCCAGTCCCTAGAAGTAACTGGGGCTTTGAGCAGGAAGCTAAACAGAGACACGGTTCTCAGAAATGGGGCACAGGGCGGGGAGCTGATGACAAAGAGCAAGGTAGAAACACACGTACAAGAACAGGCAGCACCAGAGAGAGGGACCAGCTGAGAAGAGCAGTGTATTTATAACCAGGGAACATCACAGACTCCTTTAATGTCCATGGGGGTGGGGGGGCAGTAAATAAACCATGGTCACGTGCACTGGGGAATACTGAGCAGCATGAGAACGTCTCTCATGCTGGCGGAGCCACGGGATAAGAGGGGAACTCCTCAGAGCGTGGCAGGTAGGAACAGCCGGTTGTAAGCTAATTTGGAAAATGAAGCAACTGTTCGATACACGTAGTTAGAAACCACAAGGAGGGAACGGGGAAAGGCTAGAAGGAAGCAGACACAGACGATATCTGATCGGACAGAACGCAGCCGGTATTGTTTTCTGTCTGTCAGTATTCCCCAACAGTTCTTAACTAAAGCAGAGGGTGCTGCCTGGGTTACCTGCAGGAGGAAGAGACAAATAAAAGCCACCATGTCTGAGTGCACAAGGGGCACTTGTCTCCCCAGTCAGTTGACTGATATTCCCTGCACATGTGAAAAGTGAACGGCGAGGAGGCAGGAGGCGGGAGTGCGAACCGCACCAGGGCCTTCTTAAAATGAGGACAGTTACCAGGCTGCAGCCCGGCTCCTCGCGGCTGTCACCCCTTGTCACGGCTCCCCAGCCTTTCTCTTCTGTGCATGGCTGGGTCCCACATTCCCATCGGTACAAGAACTACTCAGAGCACTGGTATGTCTGCTGCTCTGGGTGCTCTGTGAGGGTCACCCAGGAAGTGAGGTCAGAAGCTGCCACAGCAATATCAAGCCAGTGCCGATCCGCTCACGCCAGTCTGCGACCCCTGACCTTCACTCTGCTGTGTGACCCCGGACTGGCTGCATCTGACAAGCTTGCTTCTTCCTTTTTAAAGTAGAGACTGATAACATCTGGGCCAGGTGAAGTAGAGCAGTTAAATCTCAGCCCCAGGGAGACAGAGGCAGGAGGATCCTTGTGAATTCTAGGTCAGCCTGGTGTACATAGCGAGTTCCAGGCCAGTCAGGACCTCAAAGTGAGACCCTGTCTAAAAAACCGAGAGAAATAAAAATATATTTAAATAAAATTTAAAAGACGAATAGCATCTGCCCTTGTGGGTGGGTGTGGAATTTCGTGAGGCAGGTCTTCCTGGCTGCGCTTTGTGGAGTACGCACATGTGGACTCACCATTATCACCGCTCGTTAGATGCTCTGCTAACAGCATACATTTCCGGAGCCCGCAGAGCTCTCAGACTCCATAAAGCACACCATCACTCCACACTCTACCAGTGTTTGTAAGAATTCTCACGCTGACACTCCTCATGGCTTGACCTCCCTGGGGAGAATACAGGTGTGTACCCCCAGCTGTCCCAGTCGGGGAATTCTGTAACATGTTCTCCAGCTCATTAGCCTGCAGGGAGCTAGAGAAAGGCATGGGGGGAAATCCCGTCCTAATTCTGCACTCAGCACCTCATACTTGCAGCCCAGACCTTCATCCGTCTCTGCCTTCCAAAGACCCTGTTCTTAATCTGAACCTCAGGTCGTGACTAAATGGAGAAGATAAACTGAAAAGTCAAGTCTCAGGTGACCTCTTCTAAGACTCAGCAGAGTCCCAAAAAAGAATCTGAAGCATTTTTCTATCGATGTGATCAGAAACTTTATGTAGAAAGACAAGGAGGGAGGGAGAACGAACTGAAAACTGTGAGTTTTATTTGGAGGGGTTGAATAATTATTTAGATCTACGCCCCTATGCATTAACCAGATGCAGTCCCTTGATTCAACCAAAAGCATCGATCCACAGAGAAGACTCTGTGCTGCAGAGGGCGATGGCGTTCTGAGAGCACTTGATCGTCAAACATCAGGTTTCCAGGGAGAGAATCTCACTCCCGGAGAGCCCTGTGAGGTTCCGGGTGAAGCTACCTCAGCCCTGGGTGCCAGCGCCTCTGTTCGGTCCTCCACTCCAGGTTCCTTCTTTAAAGACCCTCACCCGAGCCATCCTCCCAGCCAACCTCCTTCTGCTCCCGCTCCAACGGGCTGCCTGACTCTGGAAATCACGGGATGCCACCCCAGGATCCGGTCCTCACCCTGCCTGCTGCAGAAGCTCCCGCCCTTGGGTAGAACTCTCCACATGAGCCTCTGAGGTTTACAAAGCAAGGCCCGGGAATGTGTGGCTGTCTTCTCAGGCCTTGACTGGCTGACACCTGCTCATGTGTCTTGAAGATTTTTTTTTAATGATACATAAATACATTCAAGTAAAATAAAAGCAAATAGGAGCTATTGTCTCAGATTTCATTCATTGTGACTGAATTAGAACTTTGTTTTAGAAAAAGAAAATATGTATAAACTAAGTACGGTGGTGAGTGCCTGTAATCCTACCACTTAGGAGGTGCAGGCAGGGCATCAGAAGTTCAGGGTCACCCTCAGCTACAGAGTAAGTTCAAGGCCAGCCTGAGATGCTTTGAGATTGTGTCTCAGAAAAACAAATAAATAAAGGGATCAGGGAGAAAGGAAAGAGAAGAGGGCCGGGGGTTCTGCTCAGCTGGGTGAAATGATTGCTTTTCAAGCATGATGACCTCAGTCACATCCCCAAAACGCAAGCAAAACAATACAATACCTGTGTGTGGAGATGCATGCTTGCGATCTCAGACCTGTTGAGATGGACACAAGGAAGTCCTGAGGGGCCTAATGGCCACCCAGCTTAGGCTAAATGGTGAGCTCTGGGCCAGAGCAAGACCTTGCCTCAAAAGCAAAACCAACAAAACCACGACAGACAACTCCTTTAACACCCAACTCTAGAAGTTAGCTTCCAGCTTCCACATACACATGCACACACCTTCCTACCCAGCCACATACATGTGTACACACTCATACCCAAAAAAAGGAAGGAAGAAAAAAATTGAAGAAAATTTGCTTTGGAATGTCTTGCTTGTTCTGAGAACCCGAAATCATTGTCTTCAGCTTTTTCCCTGCCTCCCCCACCCCCAGGCCTGGACAGGGTTTCTCTGTGTAGCCCTGGCTGTTCTGGAATTGGCTTTGTAGACCATGCTAGCCTTGAACTCACAGACATCTGCCTGCTTCTGCCTCCCAAGTGCTGGGATTAAAGGTGTGTACCACCTGGCCCAGCTTCTTCTCTTTTAAATTTATTTAACTTTATTTTATGTGCATTGGTGTGAGAGTGTCAGATTCCTTGGAAGTGGAGTTACAGACAGTTGTGAGCTGCCACGTGAGTGCCGGGAATTGAACCTGGGCTCTTTGGAAGAGCAACCAGTGCTCTTAACCACTGAGCCACCTCTCCAGCCCCATCAACAGCTTTCTAGTTCTTTCATCATCCTTTCCTTCCATCTTGGAAGGTAGAGCTTCACCTAGATGCCTCCCAGGAAGTACCTTACCTTGTCCTCCTTCCCAGCCTGGGGGCCCACGGTCCCTTAGGCTTTTGTACAAAGCTGACTGACATCTGGAGCCTACCACTCTGAAAAATATATGAAAAAAAAAAACTTAAAAATAAAGAAGATTATCTGGGGTCACGGTTTCAGAGGTCCCATTCTGCAGTCAGCTGGCTCTGCTTCTACTGAGCCTGTGGCGAAGCACAGCCTCATGGTGGGAAGCACGTGGGAGAGCAAAGCCATTCATTTTACTGTGGCCAAGAGGAAGAGATGGTGGCTTCTCTAACCTAACTTCCTTACATTTGGTCCTGCCCCCTAAAGGCCCCACCACTTCCCTTTGACTCTACTGGAGACAAAAACAGTCAACTCCTAGCCTTTGGAGGTTACATAAGATCTAAACCATGCCAGGCATGGTGGCTGGAAGCTATAATCAGTGTACTCCAAATATAAATGCCTGAGGACAGAGAGTTCAAGATCATCCAGAGCTACAGAGCAAGACTCAGTCTATGAAAAAAATTAAATATTAAAACCATAATTAAGAAGTGCTGTAGGGACGGAAGAAATGGCTCAGCAGTTAAGAGAACTCACTGCTCTTACAGAAGACTCAGGTTCGGTTCCTAACACCCACATGACAGCCATCTGTACCTCCAGTTCCAGTTGCTCTGATGCCCTTTTCTGGCCTCCATGCTTGTGATACACAGACATACAAAACAGTCATTCACATTTTTAAAAAGTGATTTAAAAAAATGCTATAGAGGGCTGGAGAGATGGCTCAGAGGTTAAGAACACTGGTTGTTCTTCCAAAGGTCCTGAGTTCAATTCCCAGCAACCACATGGCAGCTCATAACTGCCTGCAGTTGCAATTCCAGGGGATCTGGCACCTTCACAGACATACATGCAAGCAAAACAGCAATGAAAATGAAGTAAATAAATCTTAAAAAGAAAAGGGTTGCTTGTACATTTGGCTACGCATGGGATGCAAAAAACCTAACCTGTGATTGATATAAAAATAAATACATTTATAAAAAAAATGCTATAGAGGGCGGTGAAAACATGCTTCATCATGCTGCTAATAACAAGGAACACTGCTCAACTCTGAGAAAATGTCCAAAAACTCTCACTTCATCCATTCGCCTGCTCCTCAGACATGACTGAGCAGTTCATGTGTGCCACATGTGGCACTAGGGATAGTCCCCAGGGAAAGCAATCTTTTTGTGGAGATACATACTACTCTTGCCATACTTAAGACCTGAGAATTTCACGTCATGCTGGCGGAGGTTTTGCTGTCTGGGATTGGGGAGGGCAGTGGAAGTTAGGGAGGACACCAGTGTCCTCAAAACGAGTACAGGCAGGGAAAGCTTTTGCCTTGCCATACTCTCAAGTGGATTCCGCTCTCATCACTCAAGGCTTTGTAGACAAAAGACAAAAGGAAGAGCTGAGAGTTCCCAGAGGTAGCACAGAGGTGTGCAAAAAATTCCTCCTGACTTCTTCCCCACCATCCCCCATCACCACAGCCTGGAGTAGAAATGTCACAGACGGAATGACCAAAGGTATCTCCTGAATCATAGCTGTTTTATCCATGTCTTTCAAACCCATGCTTGAATCAAGATGCTTCACAATTGGGACAAGTGACAGATTTGGGGATGAAAAAAAAATAATACCATGGAGCCTCCAGACCGAGCAGATTTCCCCGTGATGCAAGATGGCAACAATAAGACAAAAGACAGATTTTTGCCTTCAAGAAATTCTCTCATCACTGCAGCCAGAGACACAAAATTTAAGGCAAACATTCCACTGTTTTCCTACTGTTTGGAAATATGGGGGGAAAGATCTTGCCATAATTCATTCTCTCTCTCTCTCTCTCTCTCTCTCTCTCTCTCTCTCTCTCTCTCTCTCTCTCTGCCTCATTCTACCAGAAATAACATGTTTTCCCCAGCACTAACAAGCGACTGGAAATAACTCTTCTGGTGCTTGGAACAGAGGAAAGGGCCCTGTGAAGCAAAGAGCCTGCGTGGGAGACCACAGGAAATTGCAAAGCTGCTAAGAACACAGAAGCCTGACAGGCAGACCTTCACAGCGTTAGTCTCTTAAACATGATGAAAATATTATCTGCCTTACTGATCACCAGCTCCCTGAACAGAGCAGAGCTGTTTATAACAAACTCAACCAGTGACAGCAAATGTGTAAAACAGCAACGGGACACCCTCCTAGCCCAGCTGTCTACCCACCGTCAAACACACACAGGCCACAGAAAGAGTCACACATTGATTACGGGATGCTTGGGGACCCACAATCTCATACACCACCAGATCTTAACCGCAAAAGATGCTCTTCTTTGAATGGTCAAAAGAATATATTCCCGATTATTTTTTTCTCCCAAGATAGTTCTGATTTTCTTTTCTTCTATTTTTTCTATTTTCCCTCAATTGGTAAAGCTGAGTGGGGAAGTTAAAAATCACTAAGCCCAATGCATGTGTTCTATGGTTTAGAAAACTGTGGCCCCTAAGGACAGAAAGCCACTTTCTCCAAGTTTCCCCAGACAACCAGCATCAGGCTTTGATTAGAAGGTTGTCACTCAGTACCCTGAAGGAGGGGGTGTGGGGGAGGGGCCAGAGCAGCTTTGCACTGAGAGAAGCTTTCTTTTGTTAACAAAGAGAATTTCAGTTGTCAGCTTGATTGGATTAAGGAAAAGCCTAGGGAGGGGGCGGGGCGATGGCTCCATGGCTCAGTGGTGAGCAGTGCTGCTCAGTGCTGCTCTTCCAGAGGGTGCTGGTTCCCAGCGCCCACAGCACGTGACTCTAGCTCCAGGAGATCCGACGCCCCCTTCTGGCCTTCTTGGGTACTGCACACATGTGGTGCGCATTCATACATTCACACGTATGTACATACACATAAAATGAATAGGTAAGTAAATGTTTCATTTAGAGGATGCCTAGCACATTAATGAGGCTCACTGGGTGTTTCTGTGAGGGCTTTTCCAGCGAGGCTTAGCTGAGTGAGCACACCTGCTCCCGGAGTGTGGGCAACACCACCCTGTGAGCTGCGGTCCCAGACTGAATAATGGAGACTAAAAACGAAGAAAGGAGAGAGAGCTGCCACTGGTACAATTCTTCTCCACATCTGATCTGAGATGGGAGGAGTCCCGGCTACAGCTTCCACAGCCAGGAATGCCACCATGCCTTCCCTACGGCGACAGAACCTACGGACCTCTCTAACCGGAAGCCAAAATCCCATACTCTGCTTTTATTAGGTGTTTGGTCGCAGCCATGAGAAAGATGAGGAAGGACACTAATACACAGAAATTGCATCCCCTTTGAGGAAGCCACTTCCCACCAGCAACCCTGGCTGAAACATTCCCTACAGCGCAGGTGTCCGGCCCTTGGTCCGCATCGGTGGGTGCTGTCTTGGGAAGCTATGTAAAGCCTGAGACGTGTGACCTATCTGGGCTGCTGGGCTGGGCCTCAGAAGTGGTGTCTACCCCGGAGCCTGCCTGATTTCCCTACTTCCTGTTTGCCATCACAACACGACCAGCTCCTTCAAGCTTCTGGCTGGCGCTGACCACCCAGACTCGACTACCTTGATGGACTGTGTCCTCTGAGAGTATGAGCCAAAACACCTCTTTACACACACACACACACAAACAGTTCTTCTGCTAGGTATTTGACTACAGCAACTAGAGAAGTAGCTGGTACACTGTGTGTGTGCTGCTGGGGCATGGGGCATCCTGAGTACCTTCTCCTAAGATTTCTAGGGACATATAGAGTTGACTATGAGGATATCTGTAACTGTGAAGGACAGGGATAAGCCTCCTCACATGGCTATTTTCCTAGGAGGTTGTTTCTAAAAGTGCGCTCGTGTGTGTGTGTGTGTGTGTGTGTGTGTGTGTGTATGAGGGTGAGTGTATACACGGACACCTATGTAAACCTTATTAGGAGCCACTTACTCTCAGAGCCAGGCCAGCGTTCCTCTGTGCCTGCGTTCCTCTTCGCCTGACCCTGGTCTCCACTTCTCATCTCTTATGCTGTTCTGTAAGTAAGTAGCCTTCTTGAGCGACATCAGAGTGGATGAGTACTTCAGAGAGAGCTCAGGACTTCTGTGCATTCAGCAGGCACAGCTACAGCAGACCGGGGAGTCCCGAAGTACTGACAAGTTGTGTTCCGGTGCCCTAGGGGGACAGATCAGGGAGCACCTGTGAATATTATAATGGCTTACATTTCGGAGTCAGATTGCCCAATAGTGGCATGCTGAAGAGGCTGAGACCCAGCAGACCCGCCCCCAAAGAAGCCAGGTCCTCAGCGGTTATCCATCTGGTGCTGGGGGTCAGGATGCTTCTCAGAGAACCTCTGGTCCTTAGTCCACACTGGAAGGCTGGAAGAAGCCAGAGGCTGTGTCAGAACAGGATGGCAGCAAAGGTGTGAGCACGCGCATGCTAGCAAACAGCTGTCGCTGGCAAGTGAGCTAACGGATTTTCTCTTAGCTACTTTCCTGTCTGTGATAAAACACCAGGACCAAAGGCAACGTAAGGAAGAGAGCTTATATTGGCTTATAACGCCAGTGGGCAAGAGCCTGTGATGGAGGACATGATGGCAACAAGTGACAGGCATGGGGGGCAGAACAAAAGCTGAGAGCTCACATCTTCACTCCACACACACGAGCCCCCTCCGCAAATTTCTTCCAATAAGGCTACGCCCACACACCTCCCTAAACAGTGCCACCCAAGGCTATGGAGACATCTTTTATCCTAACTCTCACAACTCCAATCTCTATATTTGGGCAGTCCGTGCCACCTATTCTGGGCAAGTGTCTTTCCCTCCCTGGAACTGTCCCCAGACACCTTCCCATAGCTGTTATTCCCAGTGATCCTGGGACAATCTTCTGACCATCATACAGGTAAAACTGGCTCTGTCACTGAGGCAAAGTCCCAGACTGCAACTGATCATGAATAATGTGGCCTTGAGGACTATGCTCTGATCCTTGACTTCCCGGCCCACATTTAAAGACTCCTAAATGCATTGCCCCATTAACTGGGCATGGGTATTGATTTCCCTCTTGTCAAATCCCTTCCTCACTGTGGTGCGTGCTGCTCTGTCAGAGTCCTCCTGCTGGCTGCCTCCACTTCCTTATTCCAAACATCCTTCCCTGAGTTTCTGGACGATCCTAAGAAATGGCTCGTGGACCAGCTCCACTAGCTGTGAACAGCCTCACCCTATTTCTGAGCACTGTCTTATATTCCTTCAAGGGAATTTTTTTCTTTTTTCTTTTCTTTTCTCTTGGCAAGAACATCACTTTTGATATGCTTTATATTTTCTTAAGTAGAAGACATCATGAATTAGTAATTTTAGGTACGTGAATGGAAGGAACAAACCCCCCCAAAACAAGAGACTAAAGCACAAGGAAGGAATTTACACTTCTACATACGAAAGAGAACAGTCACCAGCATAGGGCGTCCATCCTGTTGTTCGGATGAACATCAGTCCTGACCCTGGCCTGCACTGCTCTTAGCATTCTGTCCATCTCACCCCCATGATGCCATCCTAATGGCCACCTCCGCTGAGGGACAGGATATGAACATGTTTTAAATATGTAATGGATAATTTCCTAATTGTGCCATTTCACTTGTATCTCAGTGTTTAACTACATCACTTGTATCTCAGTGTTTAACTGCAACCCTACATTGTCTTCTCTCAGCCCAGTGCTCAACTTGCCAAAGACTCAGTGGTCAGAGAGCTGGGCATGGTGGAACACACCAGTAACCACACATTATGACGTAACTTTTCTCTAGTGCTAGGGGTCAAACCCAGAACAAGCACGAGAAAGACAGCCGCTTGCCACAGGGCTGCACCCACAGTCTCCAGTGGAGCTAACAGTGTCCAAGCACTGGGAATTCCATACAGTTCACGTCAGTGTCAGCCCTCAGCCCACCTTTGGCTTCGCTCCCAGGGCCAGCAGAGACCACGAGGTGTCTGCATGGGGAATGAGCTGGGTTCCACGGCAAAGCCAACGGCTTCTGAAAGCAGATGGAGAGAGGATAAGACGATGGATGGCCTGCTTCCGGCCATCCGCGGGCAGGAAGGGGACACCTGTGTCCCTGTCTGCTCCTCTCTCCTGCTTGCCCTCTGCAGAGGAAACATGGTTGCAATGTCCTCTCGATACAACAATGAGGAGAAATGGGCTCGGGCTGTTTCTTCACCTTTTCCTCTGCCCTGGGCTCTGTTGGGACTGGAGTACAAGCATCAACTGTGTTTTGGAGGGTGCAAGAGGAAGTTGCTGTCATTAACCCGATGTGGGTCAGTCGCCCTAGGCTACAATGGATGGAGGTGGAAACTCAGCAGGAAAGGAAAGAAAGCTCTTTGACCCATGAACTTGAGTCTGGGTCTGGTTTCACTGTGTGCACCTCAGATAATGCTGGAGTGACACTTTCAAAGTGAGCACAGAGGAAGGGCCGGGGCAGCTGCTCGTGGGTGCCATTGAAACCCAGAACAGAATCCAACTTTGTTTTAATAAACAGGAAAGTTTTCCTTCCACAGCTCCAAATGGGAAATAAAAGCATATCACTCTAGAATGGCTCTTGCTGCTTCTGTTTCATGTTTCTGGAACATCACTCCAAGCCCTGAGATCCAAGAGCACTATTCTATATACTTCTTCAACAACAACAACAAAAAGTCCAGCTTTAGAGTCTGGCCCGATCTGGTGTTACAAGCTTCAATCCCAGCTGCTGGGAAAGCTCAGACAGTGTGATGGCAAGTTCAAGGTCTACCTAGGGTATGGAGTGAGTTCGAGGCCAGCATAGGCAAGTTAGCAAGACCATGTCTCAAAAGAAAATTATTTTTTAAAAGGGGGGCCTATGGAGATGGCATGGGGGCACAGCATTTATGTGCTTCAAGTGCCTAGATTTAGTCCTTGCTCAGAGGAAAAACAAAACCCACAAAGTGTAACCTACAATCCTGAACAGGGTGGGTTCACCTTATTATCTTTCTCCTCTTCCTTGTTCTCCCATATTGACACTTTCTCTGTCTCTTGCTTCCTGCCAGGAATAGTATATCCTATCTGATAAACACAGTGCCTTAATATATCGCTTTGAAAATCACATATACATGTTTGCACACAAGGCCTTTACTTAGAAAAATATCCAATACTTGTGTTAGAGAAATGTTATCTAACTGCATTAGAGGAAGCAATTAATAGATTCCCCTCTTGTTACAAGGACCTTGATTAACAGTCAGTTCTAAATTCTCAGCGCAGAGACTGCAGGAGTTCCTTGCCTTGGACTCTCAAGAACAACTATCAAGCATAAATCATAAAAGAGCCTCAGGGTGATGTGAAAATTTCTAATAATCACAACTTGAAAAGTATAAATGAAATTAATTTTAATTTGCCTGTGTCTTCAAAACACTGCCATCCAATATGTAATCAACATAATCTTATAAAGGAGATACTTGATCCCTTTCATGTTAAGGTTTTGAAATGAGCGTGAAATCTATCTCTGTTTGAACGCCGATTTTTCAATGGTTAAGGTCAAATATTGGTGAGAATTTCTGATCAGGATGGGCGACTAGAGGGTTGTGGGCTGTTTCCTTCCACAGCAAAGGACCAAAGTGAGGACAAGACAAACCTGCTCCTCTCGAGAGTCTGAGGGCTTGAACTCAGTTTCCAGGGCTGCCATGCTACAAGGCATCACTCCAGAAAGGGCCCAGACTGCATTGAGTCCCTCTCATACCTGGTGCTACACATACCTGGTCTTACCGGGTTGGTCCTACCCTCACACAGCTCACAGAGAACCATCAGCCACTGGCCATGTAGAACCACACCCTGGCTCCTGCTGCTGCTGTAACTCCATAATTATGAGGCCAGCGAGACTTCTGCAGCTGTCACCAACACCAGTGGCAACTGAAGAGTCACCATGCCTCCTTCCCAGCGGGGGCCACTGGCAACCAAAAGCCAGCACAGCACTGTCATAGCATCCTGAGTGCCCCTGTCTCCCTAGCTGAAACCCTTCCAGTGAAATACAGTTTTTCTCACCATCAAATTCTAATTCCTACAGCCTGGTCTCATTGGAGACTCAGAAGAGTCTGGGTGCGACCTGCCTGCATCTGTAGCTCCATCATTTTCTTCCTCATCTTCCTCCCATGATGGCTTCCCTCCTGTTCACAGCACTGTAAGCTGAGTCTGCCTCAGCCCCAGTCCCTTGCCAACCCCTCTATCTGCGGTGCTTGCCCCCGGATTGTTGCTGGTCACTTTCCTATCAAGTGCACAGCCTTGCCTGACTTCCTGTTATCACTCCCTCCTGCTCCTAATCCAGGCTCACACCTTTCCACAGTTATTCTTATGTGCATGTGTACATGTTGGTATATGCACAGGCATGTAAGGGTGCACGTGTGTACATGTACATGCAGAGGCCAGAGGACAACCTCAGACCATCCACTGTCTTCTTCAGACAGGGCCTCTCCCCAGCCTGAAGTTCACTGAGCGGGCTGTCCAGAGGGCGTCAGGCGTTTGCCAGCCTCTAACGGCAGGTGTGCACCTCCGCCCCTGGCTTTTCCTCCAGTGTCATTGTCCCTGTCGGTCGTTTGTGCGTCATTTCCAACAACTTTGTGTCTTAAACAGTGTTTTATTGCTTTGAAGAGACACCATAGTCACTATTGTAAAAGAAAGCATTTAATTGGGACTTGGTTACAGCTTCAGAGGTCTGGTCCATTCTCATTGTGGCAGGCAGCATGGTGGCTTGCTCAGGTACCACAGAAGTAGGGTGAGAGCTCTATGTCTGGACCTGCAGGTGGCAGGGAGTGTCAGCCACTGGGCCTGGCACACGTTTTTGAAGACCTCAGAGCCCACCTCCAGAGACACACTTCCTCCAACAAGACCACATTTCCTATCCTTCCAAGCAGTGCCATACCGGGTGACCAAGCAACCAAATCTGTGAGCCTGTGGGGGCCCTTCTTGCTCAAACCACCACGCCTTGTTCAGAGTCACCTCCACTGCTGGAAACTGTTTGCTCACTGGTTGAGTTTGCCCCTTCACTAGAACATGGGCAGGGAGAGAGTCCTGCTTAACCTGCAGGGCCCCAGAAGCCCAGCACAACCGGCATTCTTAACTAATGCTTCAAATCAGTTCACTAACAAGAAATCCCATGTCACTCACAGGTGATACAATCAAAGACCTACTTCGTGAGTGCAAAGTGAATAACCACAAGTCCTGAAGCTGCTGAGACTGTCAGGGTGACTTCGAGTCCCCTCAGAGCCTCAGCCAGTAACACATAAACAGGGGCTTAAGTGAGGGATGGGACTAGGCCAGCTCAAGAGCTGGCACCACCCAGAAGGGGCCTGGCTCACACCGCTGCTGCACACCTCAACCTCTGATTTTATTTAACAACAAAAATAAACATTTGAGATTTCGATAAGATGGGAACGTTGGAGCTAAGAGGTAGCTCAGCTAGCAGGGTGCTGGGCTAGCATGTGTGCACTAAGAAGCTCTGGGTTTAGTCCACAGTGCCACGTAAACCCACACTTGTGCACTTGTGGTAGTGCATGCCTGTGAGCCCAACACTCTGGAGTAGATGCAAGAGGATCACAAGTTCAAGGTCATCCTGGGTTATATAGTGAGTTCCAGGCCAGTCTTTGTCATATGAGACCCTGCTTCAGAAATAAATAAACAAGCAAAGAAAGGAAGAGAGAGAGGGAAGGAACAAAGGAAAGAGGGAGGGTGGAAGAGAGGGAGGGAGGAAGAGAAGGGGGGAGGAAGGAAGGAAAGAGAGGAAGTGGGAGGTCCTTATCAATAGTTCTAAGTTATGGTTAGGCAGAACGGTGAGGTTTGGGAATATCATCTATCACACCATTCAGTGACCATTCATGGTGACTATGTACTGACTATAGATCTTTTCACCATAAAGAAATGATAAATGATTGAGATCAAAGATTTAAACTGATTACACAATGCATAAGTAGGTCAAGTATCACATTAATACACACACCTTGTGTTTTTATCTATCATTTCAGACTTTAACTTGAAATTTAAAATGCTAAGTAAAAGCTTCTAATTACCACATCTGTGCACTCAAAACACAAGCATGGATAGACACATCCTACGGACGTGGCATCTCTGAATCCTCATGCCTTTGGTTCGGTTTAACTTCTTCCTGAATTTCAACTAAACCTTTGACAAAAAAAAAAGTAATAACTTGCAACTCATAATTTTCCCTTCAGTTCTGCATTCCTCTTTTATTGCTCCTTCAGCTCAGTCAGAAGTCACCGGGCTTTTAAATAGCAAATCTATCGACTTTTAGTTCATCTTTGATTATTTTAAGCCGTGGAAATCAGTCATGTGGTGGGTGTTAAAAGGCACCACTGGGCTCTCCTGTTGGGAGTGGAGGATAAGACCCCAGTGCTCTGCGTGGGGTGCTGCAAATGCTCTCAGGCCCTGCTGGGGACTGTCTAAGCTAAAGAGCCGCCAGGCTTAAGGAAACACACCCTGCTCCTGGCCTGTTTCCCCAACCAGGGATGCTCTGAAGGACACCCTAGTCTCCTCTCTCTGCTAGTTCAACCGAGCCCTCAGTCCTATTGCCAGCGTAGGACCACTTCTCCCTCTGCCCACACTTGAGTCATAAGTGTGGTTCCTGAGAGCACTCTCTGGTTGCCCGCCACACTTAGCCTGAGGGTCCTGAGTGGCACTGTTGACACAAGAAGCCAGAATCTGCAGCTGATCTTCTATCCAGCTGTCAGGAGGGACCTAGCCCTGGTGATGGGCAAAACACAGGTAACTCCTGCCACCAGGCAGTGGAGATGACGTGAGGGCCCTCTTGGTTGGCAGGGGGAAGTGGATGATGCCCCGTTGGAGGGAGACATGGCCCAGCAGGCCTGTGTGGAACATGGAGGGAAACACAGTTAGGAGGAAAATGTTATTTGCTGGCTCTGGGGTAATGGAGGCTTTGGGGAAAGTACCCAGAACCTTCAGTTCCTCATGTGCAGAGGCAGCAGGGACATTGCCCTGATCTCCACAGGGAGCTGAGGCTGTTGTGAGATGCTTGGCATCTCACGGCTCTTCCCTGGGCACTTTCAAAGTAAAGCAGTAGAGCAGCTGGGTCTGAGGAAGGCTTTGACCCGTCTCTCCGTGTCATCATCGGGGCTCACAGCAGCAGAGGACCAACTGAGACAGGCAGCTGCATCCTCTGGTGGGCAGAGCTGTGACCGTCCTTCAGGGCCTTCTACCCCCAGTTGCACAGCTGGTTCTCATGCTGTCCACACCCCTGGAGGGGCTGCATCAGCTTCTTGTTGATCCCCAGGAAATATAATACTGGGTACAATACTGCGCATGGTAAATGGTCAAGTCAAGCAGCATTGGAAGTGCCACTCATTGCTCCCCCAAACATATATGGATCCTCTCCACTTCAGTAGTCTAACACATGCATACATGCACACACATACACATGCATACACACACACCTCATCATAGACAAAAACACATGTATATAAATTCTACCATTTCTGACCATCTTTTATCCCAATGATGGTCGAAAGATGTGGTTAGTAAGACTAGTTCCTGCTTTTGTTTACAATAATTCTCTGCTCTTCCATGACCTACCTGTAGCACCTTGGAAGTCTAATAGGCAGTAAAATGTGTGGTAAACACAATTATCTGAGAGAAGAGACCTTGGTTTAGTAAGTTACATGGCTGTTCAGCAATTTTTAAGCAGAGATTCTGCTTCCCTATTTATAAAGTTAAAAGAACAGGCATGAAACTGACCAATAACTGATCTTCTCAGTGACCAAACTAAAACGAACATTTAGAAGTTGGCAGAAGCAGGGATGTACTCATTACAGGCCAACTTCCTTTGGGATTTTCTCTTGGAATTCATGTGAAGCCTGAAAACAACAGCTCTAGGTTTGAGCAAGTGTGGGTGAGTGTCATTCGGGAGTCCCAGGCCTCCTGATTTGAGCCCACTGATCAATCAAATCTACTGTTCCTTGAAATTCTTTATTCATAAGGGAAAGGGTTGCTGGAGGCCTTGAATGTCACTGTGCCCCTTTCTGCTGTGGGAGGCCAAGACAGGGAGGTTTCACCACAGCTACTTCCTGATGTTCCTGGTAAATGTGGGTATCAGGCGCCTCCCTTATCACCACACTTTAAAAAAATAATCTATCAGGAGCAACATAAGGACGGTTTATTTTGTCTTTTCAGTGGGACACAGTCCATCATGGTGGGAAGTCATGGTGTCAGAGCACTGCGGGAGCTTGAGATGCAGTGCGTTGCATCTTGGTGGCCAACAAAGAATCAGGGAGAGCTGAGCTGCAAGTGAGTTGGGGTGTGACCCTCAGGACCACCTCCCCAGTGACCCCCTTTCTCCTCAGGTGAGGCCTGACCTCTTAAAGGCTGTACTGCCTTCTAAAACAGCACCAGCTGCTGAATACCAAGTGTTCAAAGGTGTGAGTTTATGGGGCTGACACCATCTGTAAGGATTCTGCTCCTCCAAGTCTCCCTTCACTTCTGTTCACTTTGGGGAACCTTGTCCCAGATGTCCCATCTTCACAACGCTCACCTGTGCATGGGGCAGGAGACATGACCACCCACCAAGCTTACCACTGTACCCAAGAAAGATCACACAATGTCCATGGGAGATGTTCTCCTTTCTGTGGTGGTAATGTTCGTACTTTTCCCAGATTCCTAAACAATAACTAAGTGCCCAGTGTTACCGTGAGAGTAGGCAGAGCCTAGGGAGGAGATTATGCCACGAGACCTCCATCCCAGGAAGAAGACTAGTGTCCTCATGAAACAGCTGTGAAGGAGTTGGCTCATTGCTTCATGATGTAAGAGCACAGAGATGGGGCACATGGCCTTCCCGCAGGAGACCATCTTATCCACATTAGTGAATTTTAATATTTCTGGTGTGACCTTTAGGGGCGGGTTCTCCACTGGCCAGCCTTTAGTCCAGTGGTCCTCACCCTTTCTGATACTGTGACCCTTTAATGCAGCTCTGTATGCTGTGGTGACCCCCAACCACAAAATTATTCTCATTGCTACTTCACAACTATAATCTTGCTGCTGTTAGGAATCACAATGTAAATATCTGTGCTTTCCAGTAGTCTAGGTGACCCATGCGAAAGGGTTGTTTGAGCCCCCAAAGGGACCATGACCTCATGGGTTGAGAACTGCTGCTTTGGTCCAACATCTACATAATTCAGAGATCAGGAGATGTGACCCTACAGCCAACTGGTGTCTCCGCTGCTGTGCTGTAACTCTACTTAATTCATTCACTTCTCATTTACCATCTCCCCAGACCTACCACCACCAAAGTACGAGGTGGGGCGTCCTTCTCTTACAGAAGAGTCTGCGGCATGGAAGATGAAAGTTCTCTATTGGCTTCATACAAGTCCTCATCTTTTCTTTTGTTGGTTTGTTTTCTGTGTGTGCATGCGTGTGTGTGTGTGAGAGAGAGAGAGAGCATATATACCACACATGCATGCATAGGTCCTTTGGAACTGGAGTTACACACCGTTTTGAGCTGCCATGCAGATGCTGGGAACTGAGCCCTGGTCCTCTGGAAAAGCAGCCAGTGCTCTTAACTACTGGGCCATCTCTCTAGCTCCTTTCCTTGTTTGTTTGTTTGTTTGTTTTAAACAGGGTCTCTCATTGGAACCAGGGACTTGATTAGACAACGCTGGTTAGACTGGAAGGCACACCTACCTTCTCAGCATCAGGCTCACAAATATGTGCCGCCATGCCTGGTGTCCTGGTGTGGGTGCTAAGGGGTGGGCATCCAACCCAAGTTCTTCCACTTGTACATCCATCACTTCTCTGACTGAGCCACCCTTCCTTTCCTTCATTGTCTTCATGGGATCTTTCCTGGCACCCCTGTGCCTCTCACCCTACACTGTTTCCATCTTCTATTTTTGTCCTGTATTCAGAAAGACCAAGGTGAAGCCACAGGGACTGACGGCAGCTTGGCTGTTTAGGGAAGGACTAGGCACACCTTCTTCTCCACTTTCACCCTCTTTTAGAGTGTGGACTCCTGTCCCATTGGCCTCTGGGGCACATCATGGATCTACTGCCCAGCGAACAGTTGGTCTAGGGGAGTCATCCTTCTTATCTGAAGCCTCTGTGTCTGCTGGGGCTTGTCCATCCCTGGACAGGGCCAGGAGAGCAGAAAGGCAGCACATAATTCTTTGTCTCAAGCGGCACAGACCATGGGAGAAGAGGCAGGCTGGGTTTGTAATAGCTGAAGGTCTCCAGGAGCACGGGGGGGAGGGGATGCAGGAAGCCCCACTAAGGAGTGAGTCTGCCCACAGGGCTGAGAGGGCACAGACACAGGCTAACACGACAGCAGAGCTTGGAGGCTTGAGCATGGCTGGCAGGCACGCCACCTTCCAGAGACTGAATGTGTGGAGCCAGGTCTTGGGTGAACAGGGGCAGTGTGGGGGCTCTGGCTGGGAGCAGGTACTGGGTCATGCGACGTCCTTCAAGGCCATCACCAGGAGAGGCAGTAAACCTGCCATCTAGTGCCCATGACCAGGGCAGCCCTGTCACCTAATTCCAGGTTTTGAGGCTCAAGAAGGTAGAAGAGGAGAAAAAAGCCACAGTGCCCTAGGGTTCACAGCCAGAGCCACAGAAGGATGGTGGCCTTCCCCTCATCTGTCTCACTCTTTTAACTTGGAGCCTCTTGCCTCGCTTTGCTAATAATGTAAAGTATCAGCTAAAAATTGCAATGCGCGCATTTCATTTGAGTTTTATTGCCCTAACAGACAGCATTAGATTACAAAAGAGGACATTTTTCTTCTCAGTTTTAGCTTATTCTGATGATTTATGATTAGATACAGCAAGAGTTCATAAACTTCCCTGACCCACTGACAGTTTTTACAGGCTCCCTGATTCATTTCCATCTCAAACTTAACAGCTTTCATGTGACTGATATTCCCAGCTCCTCAGTGTGGTCGAGTCAGGGGCTGGGAAAGCGCCTCTAATCTCCATGTTACTAATTTAAATGGAGTCTTGGTCTGTTGTTTAAAAAAGACATCAGTCATCCCGGGGAGGTTTACAGATCCTCTTGTAATGTAATGTCAGCCCCTTTCTGAGATATGAGGTTTATAAAGCTTGGCAATGTTGAGTGTTGGCAGACACGCCAAGGTCACCGCCGATGGCAACGGGGAGGGGTAAGGAACCAAGTGTATTTCAGAGGAGGGCAAAGAATCCTAAGGCATGAGCATCCCTTAGGTAGACAAGACATGCCTGTGAAGGCCAAGTCTGGGTTGTCATCTACATGAATGGGAGAGAGAAAACAGTGGCCTCAGCTTCCCATGCGGGGACTCCTCCACTCAATATGCTCTCAAGGTTAAGAAGCTTGGAGAAGGTGCATCCCTGGTCCCTTTCAAAGACATACAAGCCTCAAATTGGCCTCTGGACTGGCTCTGGGTACAGATGACCAGAAAAGCCCCCAGCTGTGTCAAATGCAGATGGTCTGGTGCTGCAGGGCTGCTTCTCGGGCCTGGGAGGCCCACAGTGGTGGCAGCAGGGAGGTGGGACTCCATGGGAGAGGGTCAGAGGCATTTGCACTGAGCAGTTCCCTGAACAGGTCCCACGTTCATACACAGGTGTCTGAAGGTCACTCATGATCAGACCTTCAGACCGGCCAAGAACGCCTTTGTGTTGCTTGGGAATCAGATAAGAGCTGACAGGTCCCCAGAAACTCTGGCTCTCGAGGAAAATTCTCCCAGGGTTTGCCAGGTGTGTGGCAGGGGGAGGGGTACTTTTCATCACCCTGGGAGCAGAGAAAGGAGAGTCAGGTGTTTCATCTCGCAACCCCCTTGGGAGTGGGAAGAAAGAAATCCTTGCAGACCTAGGCTCTTCACGTCAGCCTCTGTCCCTGTTCTCAACCACAGCCCAGCATGGACCACACACTACCACTGACCCTCACTGAGTGCTGACTCCGTGCTAGGCTCTGAGTCTCCAAACCTGCCAGCCACTGAGCGAGGCAAGTGAAATATATTGTCATCTGACTGCTGAGGCTTTGTGCATCCAGATGGAGCCCAGAAACACGACTAGGAAACTGAGTAGCTAGCTTGAGTTCTGGACTAAAGCCGTGTGTGTTTCTTACCCACCACACTTAATCCTATGGAAGCCACTAATTAAACAAGATCCACTTTGTGGTGTTTGTTTATTTGTTTGTTTTGCCTAAAAAGCTTTAGAGCCCAGACACTTGACCATCCTCCTTTGTCCCGCTGAGACACTGAGAATCAATGACCTTTTCCAACATCTAGAGGATGTTTGGAGTCTCCCATCCTTGCAGCAACTGGAGATTTACAATACTGCAGATTCCAGGTGGGAGAAGCCGCCTCCACACTGACACCTGCCCTACAAGATCTGCACACACACAAAGCATAGGAGAACCGCCCATTCCTCTCTGTGTCTTCAGTCATAGAGAGAGCCAAAGCTGATTCACAGCAATTCCTGAGTTCCTTTATCAAAAAACATGCTCTCTCTGTTTGCTTGACATATATTCCTAGAACACAATATTAGGAGAAAGTAAGAATAAACACACATTTCAAAGTCACTTCAGAAAGAGTTGGAAGTAATCCACCCCTCCACATCATTTGTCTCTGCATATTCAGAGCATCCATAGATAATGGTGAGACAGAAACAGCTGGCTCAGCCAGATGTTGGCATTTGTTAACTGCAGCCATTTCCCTGTTAGAATACCAGATGTCCCTATTTGGGGGGATTTTTTCTGGGAAATAAAAATGTCTAGTGAACTGCATAGCAGTTTCCCAAAGAGTGTTCTATGGACCCAGTGCTGCAAACGCCAGGTCTCCCCTGAACCCGCTGAGCTGAGAGTGAAGGCAGGGCTCGGGGCTGTGCTGCAGAAAGCTCCACGCGCTGGTCTCCTCTAAGATCAGGTATCCTGGGCTCATCCCGACAGATGAACTGTAGTGCAAAATCAAGTTCCACAGATTGAGTCTTCACCCTGCTGCTCAGAATACAAAACGCCTCAATCTTTCTGAAAAGCAGGTTGACCAATTCTTACAAAACCAAACACTGTGCAATCCAGGGTGTCCTCTCCAAGGACAGTAAGCACCTCACCTACACATTCACTTACTCAAGAGCACAAAACAAGGTCACACAAAGATGTGCACACAAATATTCACAGCAGCTTTGTCCATCATAGCCCCAGATTGGAGAGGAACCAATGCCCATGTGACAGAGTGAACACAGGTGGGAAAGGCCACACTGGAATAGTGCTCACCGTGTACACAGGTGGGGTACACACACAGAGGGCTCCGTCTCCAAGCAGAACACACATGCAAAACCCAGAGAAGAATAAACTAATTTACAGCAGCAGAAGGTGCTTCCCTGTAAGCTGAGGTCAGAGCAGAGGGGCTGGAGAGGGCTGATAGCGGAGAAAAAACATGCCCTGTCTTGGTATTATTACTGAGGAATATTCTAGATGCGGCACATGAAACTGTCCACTCAAGGTGGTGCTTCACCAGACATAAGTTCTAACTCAACAAAACTTAGCTTTAGATATTTTTCTCATTTGGTGATGCCACATTTATTAGTTAAGTGACTTTAGCCAAGACCCTTAATATTACTGTTCCTTTATCACTATGCAATATAGAATCATAAATATTCCCCGTGCCTCTCACCCCAAAGCTCCATCCTTACCAAGTTTGAAAATCTAGACATACACTAATTACATAAATGTGTCTTGGTTAATGCAGGTAAATGGCACAGTGTTCTGGGTGCTTCACCAGGCAACATGGTCCAGGCTGGTGGGACAGAGAAATGAGGTGATGTGCTCAAGAGGGATTTTGGATGTCTTCAGCAAACAGCCCACATAAGCTAATTTTGCTTGGGTTTTATTTTCTATTGGTGGGTGTACCTCAAAGCTCCCTGATGAGCAGAGCTTAGCTGGGATGTTTAGTATCTCACACAAAGGGGAGCAGAGAACATGAGCTGTCACCCTAAGTCTCTCAGGCATGCAGCACCCTCTATAGGAAATAGGGGTCCCCTTTACTTTTTTGTACCTCATAGTCATGGTATCTTCATTTCCGTGTTCAACAAATTCTTATCCGGCATTTATTTTGAATAGGGGCCAGCCACACAGGACACCACTTGGTTATGCATAAATGAATAATAAAAGCTTTCTGCCCTTCAAGATTTCAAGGTTTGTTAGGAACATAAATGCATAACGATACGCTAAAAGCAATAGTTTCACTCACTTGTTTGAGAAAAGGTCTCACTGTGTAGCCCAGACTGACTCCCTCGCCTGAGTTCTGGGATTACAGGTATGCGTAACTATCATGCCTAGCTGCAAGCAATGTATTCTAATGCTATTCTGTAAGTAGGTGCCGAACGCCACAGGCCAGCCCTTACTTTGACACCAGGGAAGTGCTGCATAGGAAAGGACAGGTTACCTATGTGGGAAATGGGGGGCGGGGAGAATGGGGGACAAGCAGAGGAGCTGAATAGACAGCAGTGAACAGAGGAATGAGAGCCCATGGTGTTGACGGTTAGGCCCTGAGCAAGCGACAGTGCCGGGAAGATGCTGGAGAGCACGGGCACCAGGTGGCCTCCATTTGCCACCTGCTGCAGGTGCACACCTCCTTGGGGCTGTCCTTGGCTGACTGGGGCTGTCTCACATAGTCAGCAGCTACCTGGAACACAGTGTTAGCACCTTCCCCTTTGCCTCAGGACACTTCCATAGGGCAATCTGACTCCACAGCGCCCCCTGGGATTGGACTGGACCTGCACACCACCCAGTCCTGGTTTCCTCTCTGCTTCCTGAGAACTGGCCATCAGTACATCAGTTGTGTGAGACTCTTCATCCCAGGGCCTGCCTTGGGAAACTCGAACCTAAGACTCCAGCTGAGACCGTGGGTTTTCTCCTACTGAAAACAACAACAACAACAACAACAAAAGCCAGCAGCACGCTGCAACTCCACCCCCTTACAGTGTCACCTCCTCAGCAAGGGCTGCCGTCACTGCTGCACTTATTCTTTGTCCTTTCTTTCCTTGCCCTCTGCAGAGCTCAGCATCAGAGAACATGGGCTCGCTTTGCCACAGCGCCAACCCTGCGCAGCCTCGACCCTTCCCCTGCCTCCACACTCTCACCCCACCCTGCATAGTTCAGCTTCCGGGGTCTTCGCTCTAGCTCCTTGCCTCCATGCCTAGGCTGCCCAACCCTAATGGCGTGCGTCCTGTGTCTAGTCTGGCCCCTGCTCCCAGGCCGTCATCCTGCTGTTCACTGAAAAGGCTGCTATGGTTCCGCTGTTTCCCCGGGTTTCCGCAGCTGCCCCCAGCCTCGTAGCTCTCACTCAGAACTCTGCTGGCATCCTACAGCCATCAGAGTCACCTCACACGACGCGACCACACAGGTCCCTTCTCACGTTCACTACGAATTCTCTTCTTTTTACGCTCAGTGTTGCCTTTTGTTAAGCACAGAACAGAGTTATGGAGAGGGTCGGAGGTCACACAGTGGCTTATCCAGGAAGGACAACTGGCTACTTAAACGTTCCATAAGTCAAGAGGCTTATCTGTAGGGCAGGGATAAAACTCCCCTCTTCCATGGTTCTGGATAGGAACATGAGATGTTGGCTAGCATATCTAGCACCTGGCTAGTTCTATCGGGGCACACGCAATACCTGTGGACACCCAGCATAGCTGTGTCACTTCCCGGGTCCATATCTCTGCCAAGGCAAAGATACAGCACTTCTCTCCCCTAGAAAAGATGCACCAAAGTCCATTTCCTTTCTTGGATGAGCAGCTCCTCTTGCTGCATTTTCAGCCCACAGAAATGCTGTGTGAACCAAACCAAAGTGCAGGCGTGGGCAGATGGAAAGCCTGCACAGCCCACACTGGCAACATGGCGACAAAAGAGCATCCTGTGTTGATTTCCAGTTTACTTCATTAATTTATTTTTCCTTCCTTCCTTCTTTTCTTCCTTCTTCCTTCCTTCCTTCCTTCTTTTTGACAGACTCCGTAGCCAAGATTCACCTTGAGTTTGGAATCATCTTCCTGCCTCAGCCCCCTGACTCAAAGGTCACCTTTTCTTTTACGAGACAAGGTCTCACATAGCCCAGGTTGGCACTGAACATTGTACGTATCTGAGGACGGTCTTGAGCCTCCCACCTCTGTCTCCCTCGTGCCAGGATTGCAGACATTCGCCCCCATGCCTGCTTTAGATGCTGCTCGAGGTCAAATCCTGGGCTTTGTGCTGCACACTCACCCAACTGAGATCTACCCCAGGTCCCTCAAAAAGTCGTCTTGGTGGCAGGTAGAGATAGCAGGACAGGGACAGTGAAAGTATCTCCTATGAAGCCATGTCTTTCCAGAGAGTGCCAGTGACAGCCCATGCCTCGGTGGTGAGAAACTGGGCAGAAAGCTAAGGCTTTGCTGTCAGAACTGCTCTCTGGCTCTGTGTCGCCAGGCCCTGCCTGAGAATCAAAGCCCGGTTCTGCCCTCAGCCCTGTGAGCAATGCTCATCACGGCCACCCAAAACATACAGTCTTCAAAATGGAGGGTCCAGCCTTTCCGTGTCAGTCTCCCCCACCCCACCACTGTCCATCCCATCACCGTCCATCCTGCCGCGGTCTACCCCCATCCATCCTGCCTCTGTCTTCCCAGCATCATTCGTCTGCTCCATTTCCAGCCCCTCACCACATCTGTCCCCACCGTCCCCTCCCCCACAGTCCACCTCCCCATTGCCCTCCTGCTACCACCCGTCTGTCCACTCCCACCATCTGCCCCCTCACCGTCCACCCTACCACCATCTGTCTTACCATTATCACCCCCTCCACCACATTTCCTGTGCCTTTCCTCTGAGTGAGCAGACAGGACACACTTGGGACCATCACCCTCCCAGAGCTTGGATGGAGAATCAACTGAGGATGAATGGAGGAAGCACCCCGCCTCTGCTCTACCTGATTCCTTGACAGGCTCCCATGTTCTTTTCCATGTACAAGTGGAGGTCACCTTAAGGTATGTAATTGGTGACATCCCAGGCACAGCTCTGGGTAGACACCAAGGGCAGGCATTATCTTTCTTCTTGTTTGGGTGAGAACACTGAATTCTCACACTGACCCAGTGGGTATCCCATGCTGGTGCTTTAAAGGTTGGCATGGTAAACCTACAGACTGGCATGGTAAACCTACAGACTGGCATGGTAAACCTATAGGCTGTCATGTAAACCTATAGACTGTCATGGTAAACCTATAGAATAAGGGCCTGAGGCTTACATTCCATCACTCCATGTAGAGGGAGCGTCCAGGACTATGAGAGAGATTAATTCCATCATAAACTAGATTGGGGACCTATCGCTTGGCATCCAAGAGCTTCAAACAATCTATTGTTTATATGCTTTCACTCCCAAGAACAAAGGCCTTCCTGCTCCCACCTCTGTCCCGTCAAAGGGCACCATCTCGATATCATTCCTGATACCCAGAGATTTCAGCCATCCGTCACAAGGTTCTGTTCTGGGAAAAAGCAATATTCTTTGACAAATAAGCCATTTGCGGAACAGTTTAAATGACACTGCAGAGTGACACTGCAAACCAATGTACCTTTTCACTGAGTAACAACAGCCAGTGCCCCAGATAAAGAGAGCAGCTGTCACGTGCGTCTGCAGCCCTGTGTAAACAGCATCCGGAAGAGACTGGTCTGGCCAGGCTGGTCAGGGAGCTCTGATCAGGCCCTTCTACTCCTCGGCAATCCCCCCATCTCTGGTCCTTGGGGGCTGTCTTCCACACTTTCCACTTCTTAACCACAACCTCTCTTGCTGCTGATGTAACTGCCTGGAGCCATTGTGTCCTGCCTTCACAGGGGTGTTCCCAGGAGGCAGATGTGTGAGCCAGCAGGAAGAAAGGCCTGTTTCTTATTGACAGAGCCCTAGCATGTGTCATAGAACTTCAAAGATGTGGGGCCAGATTGGGCAGGCAACATCAAACGCCTCTGGCTGGTGCTAAGTAAACTTTGTATTCTAACACACAAGTTCTTATCTGTTTGGGTCCAGACTTGAGAGCAGGCCACTGTACCTAACCAAACCACACAGTTTCCCCTCACAGCTGCCAGCCTGGAAACATACCAGGGTGCAGAGCACTGGGGTGGGGAGGGGGGCAGGACAGACACAGAGAGACAGACAGACACACGCACATACATGTTTTGTTAGTTCCTAAGCAACACAATATTGTCAAGTGGGCACTCTAGGAAAAGGGGCATTCCCTGTGCTCCTTATGGATGCTGCTCACTAATCCCAATGCCAATCTTGTTATGACAATGCTAACACTCAGAAGTTACACAAAGCCCGTGTCTCCCCCACATCCGTGTGTTGTCACTGCGCCCTGCTCAGTCACCAGGCCACCGCTTCATTGATAAGGACTCACTTTTTAATGAGGGTAAATCAGTGGTTTGTTATATCTAAAGTCAAACAATGAAACTATTTCCTGATTTTAAAAAATATAGGTATATATTATAATAACTTTTTATTTACTTTTCAAATTGTGGTCACTGCTTTACCCATTATATTTGTGTGTGTTTCATTTCAGAAACGTAATAACATCTCCCCAGTCTGAGCAGCAGAGAGAACGGCTCAGACTATCTTTCTGTCAAAGTCTGTGTCTGTTACTTTGTCTGGGTCTGTTTCAGAGTACCAGGTGTTACCTTGGAGGGATCAGTCTCTCCTGGGTGCAGAAGAAATTCCTTACAAATCGGGGATGGCGGTCGGTCGTGTCTGAACAAGTCCTTCTGAGGTGCTAGTATGGGGATCTTCCTGCCTTTGGGCTCCGCCTCTGGAGCCTGTGGAAGCATCGGCTGCCCACCCCACCTGGCAATCTCTGCTGGCGAGCCTGTACTGTGGCTCAGATGCATGCTCAACAACTCCCCTGTCTCCTAGAGATGGATGATACCCCCAACTGGAGCCATCAACAAGAGGCTTAGAGACCAGTCTGAGGTTCTCATCCCCTAGGGAGATAGGGTCGCCCGCAGCCTGCTTCGAAGACTCGGGGATCCTTGCAGTTGGCAGTGGGTTGGAAATGTGGAGTTTCAGGCTCTTCCACAGACAAGCTTGACCCCACTCTGTATCTTAACAAGGTTGTCAGGGGGGCTGGGGTGTCCACCCTGATCTCCCGGCCCAGTGTTCTAGAGATGACCTGAAGTGATATCCCTGAGTGTATGACTTCAAAGTGCCCCAATGGCTCTGCTGTGTCCTAGGCTTAAGGAGAAGCAGCATGGCCCTGGGGAGGTGGCAACTCTGCGGTTGTGGCCTCTTCACTAGAGGTCAGTGATGTGAGCTGGGGAGGAATGTCTGAAGGGATGTGAGGGCGCTGGACATGCGGGCAGCTCTTGGTCCTAAAGCTCCTTCAGAGAGTGTTGGCCTCTACTGAGGGTGTGTTCCTGTCATTCCCTGTCCCTGTGCCCAGAGCCATGCCTGCACACTGACAAGATGCCCTCACATCCTCCCTGCTTCGTGAGGTTCGCTCTCTAAGGCATTTGCAAAGCCTCCTGCCACCTCCAGGCACTCCCAGCTCTCAGTGTGTCTACTCTGACTACCCCCTCCTAAGGCCTAGGAAGGGCTGGGGTATAGCTTGGGTGGTACAGGGTTTGTCTATACATCCAAGGCCCTGGGTTTAACCAACAACACCAAATGAGACTGTGTGATGGTACATGTCTGTAATCCAAATGAGACTGTGTGATGGTACATGTCTGTAATCCAAATGAGACTGTGTGATGGTACATGTCTGTAATCCAAATGAGACTGTGTGATGGTATATGTCTGTAGTCTAAATAACACTGTGTAATGGCACATGTCTGTAGTCCCAATAAAATATGTGATAGTACAGGTCTATAGTCCCAGCACTTGGGACAATGCACACAAAAGGTCAGTATTTGAAGGTCACCCTGAGCTGTATAGTAAGTTTTAGGCCAACCTAAGATATATGGGATCCTGTCAAAACATAAAAAAAGAAGAAAAAGAAAACAGACACACACCTGGCTGACTCAATTCAAAAGAATTCCCATAAACCCCTTTAAATGTCATTCAGAAGAGCGCTCCATTGTACAGGTAGAGGCAGGGATGAGCAAGAGCTTCTATTTAATGTTAGCTTATGAAGGCCACATCTTTACAGGCAAAAGTAAGCAGAATATTGAAGCAATCCGTCTATTCGGGGAAGCAATTATTAAACCCAAAACCTATAATTGGAAGACACAAGCAGTTAGGGACTAATTTATTTAGCATATTCTGCTGTCAAGCCTGATAGTGTTAATTATCAGAGGCTGACATTAACTTTGGTTTCTGACAGAGTTATTTTATAGTATCTTTCGCTCCGTGCTTTGATAAAAGACGCTCACTTTGATCCACCCCTTCCCATTAGGTGCGTCTCCTGATGACAAGGAAGAGGGGTGGGGTTGTGATGTAGGGGCGCTGCCCTCCCTGCTCCGGTGGCATCGCAGATCACTAGACGCTCTGACGCATGAGGTCATCTCTCACCCCCACGTCATTTGACCAGAGCCGATCCATCTTGGGCTAACTAGAGAAAAGGTGGACAAGGGCTGGGGGACTCGCAAGCCAGACGCCGTCACCCAGCGACACAGGAGCTCTCTTCCAATGGCAGGGCAAAGGAGAGGGTCAGTGGTCCGCCACCACGGGAAGAGTGTGGCTGTCTTCATGGATCTCAGACCTCAGAAAACAGTGCTCTTGTCTTCAGCTGGGACACAGCTCAGTGACGAAAGACAGAATTAGGGCCCCAGAGATGTGGCCATTCAAGCATGGATTATAGAAATGGACTTCTACACACTCACCCCAACCCTAACACACATCCACAACCACACACACAAATACCCTACATTAATCTACACCGCAAAACCCACTCGCCCACCCCCTCACCCCCACCACCTCACCACACAGCTGCCCTCCCACATTAACACTGACCCACACTCACCCACCCCCTACCCACCCCCCACCCCCCTCCATACTCCATACCCCTATAACCACCCCTTACACACTCACCCACCCATTCACACACATACAGAAAAGAAATTTTAAATGAGTCTTAAAACATTTTTTAAATTTATTATTATTACTTGGTTTTTCAAGACAAAGTTTCTCTGTATAACCTTGGCTGTCCTGGACTCACTTTGTAGACCAAGATGGCCTTGAACTCACAGAGATCTGCCTGCCTCTGCCTCCCGAGTGCTGAGATTACAGGTGTACACCATCAAGCCTGGCTATTTTTATTTTACAATTTTATAACCGCTGCATCAATTCTTTCATCTTTTTTTTAGTTTATTTATTCATTCAATCCACATCCCAAACACAGACTCCTCCCTCCTGCCCTCCCTGTCCTGCCCTCCTAATCTCTTCCCCCTTTCTTCCTTTGCCCCCTCTCAGAAAGGGGGAGCCTCCCACCCTCACATCAATTCACCCCAGCATATCAAGTCACATCAGGACTGAGTTCATCCTCCTCGGAGGAAGCCAGGCCAGGCTGCCGGTCAGGGGGAAGTTAAACTGTTTGCCTCTTTCAAGTGGTATAGTATTAGCAGATCAGGGCTGCTATCTTTCCCTGAGTGCCTGCTGTCTTCCCAGACAACTCACAAGCAATGTCTTTTTTAATATTTATAGTAGACCTGGGCTAAGGTTTCTCACCACTGCAAGAAAATGCCCCCCAAAGGGCACTCGAGGAAGTTTGGTTCCCAGGTCGAGGGAACCTGTTAAAGCAGGAACAGTGCAGTGATGGGAACATGAAAGAAATGGCCTGTCACTTTGCATCTGCAGAACGTGCAGAGATAAAGCTGGTGCTCAACTCACTTTCTCCATTTCACTCCTCCCAGGAGTTCAGCCTGCCCCGGAAGCTCCCTCTCAGGCTAACCATCCATGTGTCTCCTCAGCAGTGCTGTCAGGTTGATGACCAGTGTTTACCATCACAGTGAGCTTACCTTAGAAAAGCAAAACTTGGTGACGTAACTTGCCTCAATCTTTCCACCATAAGGAACAGGGACAAACTCCCACACTGCGCTGTCTCCACCACATGCCACTTTGCTGGCAGTCGAAGGCAGTCTCCTGCATCTGACCCATGCTGCTTCTTCTCTCACTCCTTGCCTCCTAGACACAACTGTGTAGGCCGTTCCCCTCGGGTGTCCAGATCTAAATACACTGGGTTCCAGAGGCAACTGCATTTATTGATCAAAATTCACAACCAGAATTAACTTCCTCAGAAAGAAGTTCAGGTAACATCTTTGTTCTCCCCAGGCTGGATGTTTTATATTTCTTTGTCCCAGCACTTAGCTAATGCTTCAGACTCCCCTCTGGTTTGCTGCATGATTAAATGCGGCAAGGGCTGCTGAACGCTGTTCAGGTGGTGACTCTGTGCTTCGCCCTGACCACAGACGATCCATTTAATTGATCTCACGGACTCTAGAGGAGCTGTTATATTACCTTGGGGCAAAATTACTCATTTCTTGCTTCTAAGACCTAGTAATTTATATGCTGTAACATGTAATAATCTGTTATATCAAATACCCACTCAGAGTGGAAACATAAAAGGAGCTTGCTGCCCCGCTAACAGCTCTGGACACAGAGAATAAGTGCAGGTGACTCAGGAGTTGGTGCACAGGAGCCTCCTGTCCCCAGCGCGGCAAAGAGAATAGAAGGAAGTCGGCTGGGTAAACATTAGGAGAGGCCATTAAAAGCAGCCTTGAGCGCTGGGTCCCGAGGACACGCTTATCAAGCGAAGATACCCTAATGATGCTTAATATTGATACAACACTTACAGTGTAACAGACAGGCGACGGAGAAGCTGGGTTTCTGGAGATGATATGATAAGCCGAGCTCATGGCATCAGAGCAAGTGGCAAAGGCTCCAGAACCCTGGGGAACGTGGGACAGCAGAACTGAAAGTATAGGAAAAGTACTTCTCCAGGACACATACACAGCATCATGCATGCACACACACGCGTACCAAAGCACTACAGTGGCAGACATAGGTTATGAGAAACTAAGTAAAAGGGAGCTGGCTGCCAGCCAACAGCACCTTGAGCTCTCCTGTCTACTTCCCTGCAGCCCTCAGGCCACTTGAACAGAGGTCATGTCTGATGGACAGTTAATAGAACCTGCCCTGTCCTCTGTCCTCCTTAGACCACAGCTGTACATGGAGAGGACCAATGCTCAGCCTCAATACAAGCTGAAGGTGTCCCCAGCAGCAGTGCGGACACACCAGTTCTGAAGCTGAGCATCATGCAGAGACATGTGATAGACTGAGCACAGGGCTAGTCCCCTTCTTCGATGTCTGTCCTGTGGAGTTACCATCAGGCTGAGGGATACCATCCTCACTGCAACTTTAGCCCAGCACCTGGCACAGGGCCGCATGCTCCATAAATCTTAGCTCCCTCCGCTATTGCTCTGACGCTGTCCCTTTGGCCGTTCTGTCTTCCACTGGGGACATAACTAGCAGCAGCTGGGAAATACCTGGGAAGCTTTATTTCATCCCACACGTCCCTGAGCGGGAGTCTTCTATCCTCTGTTCTCCTCCTCCCACCAGAAACTCCTTCCCTTTCATCTCTGGGGAAATCTGGACACCAGAAGACTGGCTAGCCAAACCCCAGAGTGAACTGTGCTGGCTAGCCCAGAATTCTCCCATTTCCAGAACTGAACATCTGAGTCCCAAGGAAAACGTCTTCCCAACAACCCAAGGCAGCTGTGTGCAAGGTAACCTCAGCATCAGATAGATAGCTGTCTTAGCACCTTTCCCATCTGCAAATAATGGTAGAGAACTTCAATAAAACAGTGGAAAAAAGGAAAACAAGACCAGGAGACACAGGAACCCTACAGCTCAGGGGCTGGGTGTTCTTATCAGGCAGCAGAGAGGCCGGTGGGAGCGGTCCCACATATCAAACCCATTCTCCCAGCAGTCTGAATGCTGGATGTGAGTGGTAGGAGAAGAAATCGGAAGCCACATACTTCTGACCAAGAGGACTCAGGACCTCCTTCCAGCCTTGATACAGGAAGGGAAGATGGGCACACGCCTGCATGTGAGGTTGTCTCCATGTTTCCTCACTTATATCCGTAACTCCCACCCAGAGCAGTCACCTAGCCCAGAGTGAAGCTTGGGAGCCTGTGATGCAGAGGGCACAGCCTTGAGATAGGAATCCAGCAGACATTAGGGGGACTCCCATGTGCCACATTCACCGGCCAACTAGCTGCTATATGCCTAGAGTTCCTGCAAAGATCGCATGTCTCTCCTGGGGCTGTTATGAAGGCATGATAAAAATAATCTGTGTGAAATGGCTAAGCCAGCTTTCATTTCCGGTGCTGTAGATGATCAGATTGCTTGAAGACACTCCCAATATGAAACACCTAGGAAATGCTGAATAGATTATACGAAGAGTCTTTGAAAAGTAATAACTGGGCTTATAAGACAGTGAGGAAAGTTTCCAGGGACCCAAAACAGAACCCCCAAGCTGCTGCTGCAGCTGTTGGTGGAAGAGCTGCTGGATCTGGTCACACAAAGGCTCACATGCAAATGTCCGCCTGATGTGCAGGGAGCAGCAAGGCTCTCTTCAGCTCCACAAACACACAGAGCCCCAAGTGCTGCCCCAGCCTGCTTGCTCTTAGAAAGCCAGTTCAGACAGAGCTGCCTCATTCCAAGTCCAGAAAAAAAGAAGGAAGGAAGGAAGGAAGGAAGGAAGGAAGGAAGGAAGGAAGGAAGGAAGGAAGGAAGGAAGGAAAGAAAAGAAAAGAAAAGAAAAGAAAAGAAAAGAAAAGAAAAGAAAAGAAAAGAAAAGAAAAGAAAAGAGATGAAAAAAGAAAAGCAAAGAGACCCCTCACACACACACACCACCTCTGGTCACTCTTGAGAGTGGGGCTTCTTCACATGAGTTTTGATTCCATTATTCTGGACATGAGATTAGACAATTAAAATGAAAACTGATCAGGGCCTATGACCCTAGTGTGCTTGGCAGAGACAAATGAAAATTCTTCTCCAGAAGCACAAGATTTTCCTCAAGCTGTGAAAGTACATCAGACAGTGTCCACTCAGCATACATGACTATCCAGATATATGAAAAAGCAGCCCAGACTGACAAGAGCTGGTACGCAGCAGACTCTAACCCTGGGTTACACTCAAGCTACCAGAATTAATACACAGAATACATATTTAAAGTGGTACCCCGTGAAAGAAGCAACAGGCAAGAACTAAGCAGAATTTCTGGGAGTGAAACTACAGTTGTGGACTAACCAGAAGACTTGACACAGCTGAAGAGAGAATCAGGAAACTGAAAAGTGGACCCAAGGATGAACGATCCAGAGCCACCAAACTGTGACATTAGGCAGAGGGCAACAGCGCCATGGGGCAGATAGGAAAACAGAAATACGACAGGCAGACTAAGATATGAGGACGGCAAGATGAGACATTTCAACAGACCTGCTGAGAATTCTAGAAAAAGTGAAGAGACACGGTATTCAAAGAAATAAAGGCTACATTTTGATTACTAGGGGGAAACTATGTCAGCCATGAGCTGACTGCAAGAAGTAAATTAGTATTTTAACATGTTGCTGTGAAAGTGCAGAACACACACATATATATACACAAACACACATACATACATATATACAGGTACAATATATATATATATATATATATATATATATACATACATAGCCCCTACACACATACAAACATGCAAGTACATATATACACACATGCATCTACATATACAGGCATGTGCACACACACATATATGTTTGCACACACAAACACACATACACATATGCCATATGCCCACACACAAACACATACATATATAACCACCTATACACACATACAAACATATATACAAATGAAAAGATGCTTACATATACAAACACATGCACACAAAAACACACAATCTATTAAAATCATGGAGAAAGCAGTTTTTTAAAAGAATAATTGTTAGACTGATAGCCATTTTTCTAATATTTTGTTATAAAAATCTTTTAGTTACAGAGCATTATTGATAAAACTTCATGGTACATACCTATAAGAACTACACAATAATATTCCAGTATTTGTGATTCACTTTAGCTCTCCATCTACCTGTCTACACCTAGATCTACCCATCAACCAATTTATTTTATGTTGCTATTTCATTTGGGGGGTCTTCTGTGTATGTGCTTATTTGTGCATGTATATCTTAAAGCTAGTTATAACCATCATTGTACTCCCTTCTAGATGTCTTAGTTCAGCCATGTTGATGGATGTTTAGTGACATCTCCTTGTGGTTTTAATTTCATGTCTCTGATAATCAATAAAGTCAAAGACTTCCTTGTAAACTTATTGTCTGTTATTTATCTTCTACACTGGAGTATCTATCCAGGTCTTTTGCTGATAACACACTCTTGTACAGCAATAAAACATCATAGAAAGCAGCAGAATAATATTTCATCAGTCAGAGTCCAATCAAGAAATTGAAGGTAAACCTGTAAGTCAGTCAAGAAAAAAAATTTAATGTAATAAATAATTAACTAATAAAAGATGGCCATCCAGCAAGTGGGCAAAACAAATGGCACTGGTAACATTTGAGGAAGCACTGCCCTTTGGGTGGAAAGGAAATTGGGATTTCAGTGGTGGGGCCCTGCAGCAGTGAAATCTGGTCCGTAGAGGAGAAGCCATGTTGCCATAGAAACGGTGCCTGCTGATGTGGTGACCAGCTGGCCACTGCTGGGCCAGGGCTGTGGAGAGCCATGCCCTAATGTGGCATGAAGAAGCTGACTGCAGGGAGTCACAGACGAATGAGGAACACTGAGACCAAAAGGAAAGGTTCCTTCTTTCTGATTCCTGCTTTCTGCTCTAGCCTGCAGCCTTTCTCTGGCACCCTCTGTTGGCTGAGTCTGAGGGAGGAAGAAATGTAATCTACAGAGTTCAGGTCCAATGTCACAAACTGAGAGAGAAGAGGGTTTCAGAACTAGGTATTAAATATTTTAAATCTCTTTGGGAGAGATACACTGTGAACCCAGAATTCTATACCCAGTTAACCTATCACTCAAGGTTTATGATTATATAAAACTCAGAGGAGAAAATATGTGGTATATAGGTAAGCTTGGACTTTTCACACCATCAAAACTGAGAATTTATTACTAGAAAGTATTCAATGGAAGAACCACTAAAATCCTTTCTCTTGAAAAGAACATTAAACATAGCCACAAAGAGTAAAACACTTGAAAAAGGGTAACCATGAAATCAAGAAATTTGCAAGTAAATAACAGATAAGGATTGGTAAACATGAGTAAAGGGAAAAAACAATATGAGTTATGATTTAAAATGATAACTTGTCTGAAGTATAAAATCAAAGGGTAGTTAAAATATGACAAT
>CM053759.1:4023243-4049702 GCA_028658305.1 Pachyuromys duprasi | reverse complement strand
TTTCCTTCCTTATAATCCTAGTCTATCAGGTCTCATCAGGAGTGGTTGCATTGTCTTCCTCTGTGGCCTGGTAAGGCTGCACCCCATCAGGGTGAGGTGATCAAAGAGCAGGCCAATCAGTTCATGTCAGAGGCAGTCCCTGTTCCTGTTACTATGGAACCCACGTGGACACTGAACTGCCATGGGCTACATCTGTGCAGGGGTTCTAGGTTATCTCCATGCATGGTACTTGGTTGGAGTATCAGTCTTAGGAAAGACCCCCTGTGCTCAGATTTTTTGGTTCTGTTGCTCTCCTTGTGGAGCTCCTGTCCTCTCCCTATCTTACTATTTCCTACATCTTTCATAAGATTCCATGCACTCTGCCCAACAGTTGGCCATAAGTCTCAGCATCTGCTTTGATATTCTGCAGGGCAGAGCCTTTCAGGAGCCCTCTGTGACAGGATCCTAGCTTGTTTCCTGTTTTCTTCTTCTGATATCAATCTGCTTTGCCTTTCTGGTTGGGGATTGAGCATTTTAGCAAGAGTCCCCCTCTTCATTAGTTTCTTTAGGTAAGCAGATTTTAGTAGGTTTATCCTATTTTATATGTCAAAGACACACATGGTATATACTCACTCATATAGACTTATAAAATAGGATAAACCTACTAAAACCTGTACACCTAAAGAAACTAATCAAGAGGAATAAGCATTCTTAAACGCATAGAAAGAGAGAAAAAAAGAGAGAATGAGGGAAACTGATTTGACTCAAAATAAAAATGAAGAGAAAAAAGATCTTAAAATTATGAGTTTAAAGAATGAAATCTTTAAGACAAATGAATCTAAACTTATCAAAAGTTCCAGCAAATATAAACAAACTAAACTTCCAAAGTTAAAAAGGTAGAGATTGTATCATTTTAAAAAAATTTCAGCCATACTTGTACAAAAGGCATAACTAAATTATAAGTGCATAGAAGTATCAAAAGTCAAACAAGGAGAGAAAAGGCAATTATAAGTGAACAGCTAATAAAAAGTTGTAGCTATTTTGATATTAAATTAAGCAGAGTTCAGTGATTGTTAACGGTAAAGAAGGCACTTCCTGGTAATTTTACAAAGCAAGAGGAAAATAAGACATTCACAGATGTTTAGGAACATGATGATTTATTTAATTGTATATCTATAAAAGGAAATCAATAAACTTTAAAGGAAATGTGATGCATTATTCATCATGGTAAAAATTAGTGTGTTGTAAGCAAATGTTAATAATTACTACTGATATATCTTCTGGTAAAGCTGCTGTTAGTCCTAAACAGCTGTATAACCAAATCACCACACAGAGACTGGGATTTTATTTAACCTAGAACACAATGCTGGGCAATAGTTATTTCCTCCTAAACCTCCAAGCCCTCATAGTTTCCTAACATTTAGATTTCCCACATTGTACTTGCTTTTAGTGATCTATTAGGTCCAGTCCATCTCTCCTCACCGTTCCAAGATCTCTCTTCCTCTCTTCCTTCTCCCAGCTCTCCTCACCCTTGCTCCTCCCACTCTTTCCTGTCCTGTGGCTCCTCCCAGCTCAACATTGTGGCTAGTTGCTTTATTTTGGCCTGTTTACACAAAGTTGAGACAGGATGCTTAGAATGAGAATCACAATCCAATATCCAGATTGAAACCAGAGGGGGGGGGGTAGAAATCAGCATTTGAATGAACAGGGTAAGGTGTATACATTTCAAAAGAACATATACTAACATTAGTGAGTGAGTGAGTGTGTGTGTGTGTGTGTGTGTGTGTGTGCTTTATAACCATAATCAAGCAGGCAGGAAAATAAGAAAAGATACACAGGGGTTCAGAGAGATGGCTCAGTACTTAGGTACTTTTTCCACTTGCAGAGGACCTGGGTTTAGTTCCAGCACCCACACTGAATAGCCCACAACTGCCTGTAACTGCAGTGTATCTGACAACCTCTGCTCTCTGAGGGTATCCACATGTATGTACATATGCACACTGAGACACACACTCATAAAATCAATAAAAATAAATATTTTAAATGATACACAAGGCTCAGTGACACAACAAACTTTAAACATATTTGGAGATCTATCAAAGAAACTTATAGGACATATTTGTTCCAAGTACACATTATAAAAGCAGTGTGAAACTTAAAACATGCTAGGTCTTGCTCATCTCACTGACACTGACCAGCCCAGTTCCTCATTTGACAAATGGCTACCATTTTGAACATGGCTGTTTAAGGCCAGAGATTAAATCAGTGGATGAATTCTATGATATCGAGTGTCCAGTCTTGACTCTACTGGCTGTACTGTACCTCCAACAGTTTGTTTCCAAGAATTCAAAAGTACTCTCATCCTAAAAGGATGGTGTACCATATTCTCCCTGGGCCTAACAGATGGAAACTTTCTTCCCTTACCATCCAGAAGCATAAGGCAGCTTTTCCCCAAAGCTGAGCTTGGCTGCCTGCCCTTCCAAACATGTAAGAAAATGGAAGGTACACCTAATCCTGGCCAGCCCAGCAGTTAACCTTCATCACCAGCCATTTCTCTGTCTAGAATGTTGCTGATGGAGAGGAAACCTCATGGATGACAGGCCCACACCATCAACACAGCTGCAACCCCATAGAAAGTTTCACAGTTATCATTTTGGTTGGTATCTATTAACTGATTCCATGGGGTTGGTGTGACATGTTAGTGGTGCACACAGCACACATCGGTTAGCTGGTATAATTAGCATTACTTTTGCCATCTTGGTTGTTTGGAGACCCTGACCTCCTCTCAAGCCTTCATAGAATGTGTAATGGTTTATGGTGAAAGACAATCGTTTCCAGATTTCAGATTTCAAAAGACAGCCACAGAGCCGACCCTCAAGATTCCAACAGGTCTCTCAGCATCTTTTCCTTTGATATGCCCAGTGTCTGTGATGTCACAGGCCTCCCTTCATGTTCTGTCTGGAGAATGGCTGGTCCCGGTTAAGAGGGCTACGCTGTGAACCCTCAGGGTCTGCTTCCTCGTGGCTCCTCCTGCTGCACATTTTGTTGTTTACTGCACAGTAATTTAAGGATTCTATCTCTGAGGTTTCATTTTAATCTCAAAGTAACTACTACTTGGTTACAGAATTTTCTGTTTTCTCAGTCAATATGCAAAGTCAGGGGTGTCATTGTGGCATTTCCATGCTTCCTTATTTACTCTTCTACTTTGCCCCCATTTCCCTCCATCTGTAGTACCTCCATGCTCCAAATGACCTCCCCCATTTGTATTCTGCTACCCCTCCTGTTCCCTGTTCCTTTAGAATGTTTCATGCCCTCTCACAGTGCCTTTTCTAGTGTCATGCCCTGTCTATGTGTATACATGTATTTAAACCTTCATTCCACATATGAGAGAAAGCATGAGGTCTTTGTCTCTGCCGCTGGCTCATTTTGCTAACCACAACAATGTCTTGCTCCAACCATTTTCCTGCAAACATCATCCTCCCATTTCTCTCAAAGGCTGATGGGCCCACGATGTCTACTACATTTTCTTTTCGCATTCACCTGTTGGAGGATGTCTGACCCAAGGCTCTGCACTGCTTCATCCTCAGGGTGTTCCCAAGGTGTGGGTTCCCAATGAACAACTGTGGGGAAAAGAAAACATCTCCTTCTGAGCTTACCTCCTGCCTGCTTAGGATGAATTACCAAGCTCCACGTCCCCTCCCATCATGACACTAGCCCATGTCACATGCTGCATCTGTCTGGGCCTTCTACATCACCCTCATGAGATTTGGGGGCTGCATTCACTTTGCATTACAGAGAAACAAACCACTAGCTAATTAACTGCTTAAAGCAGTTAGACTTCTCTAGGCTCATGGCTCTGTAAGTCTCCAGTGAGACTGGGTTCTCTGCTCAGGTCTCAGAAGCCACAATTAAAGCGGTCTCGGTGTGGGGCTCTCTATTTCCAAGTTCACTCAGGTTGCTCAGACTCTAATTCTGGGTGGCTGTGAACCTGATGTTCCTGTTTTCCTTGCTGTCAGCAGCATGGTCCCTCAACTCACTGAGGCCACAGGACCCCTGTCATATGGAAGCCAATAACGCAGAATTTCTTACTATCAAACCCTCCCTGAGCAAGACAAAAAAGTAAGCAGGTGTGTATGTGAGCGCAGAGGGCAGACACAACACCGGCATCATCTTCAAGAATGCATGCTTCCAGACAGCTTTCTCGTTGGCCTGGAGCTCTGATTGGGTTAGACTGCCTGTCTAGAGAGCCCCAGGGACATTCTGTTTCTGCCCCCCAGAGCTGGGATTACAGCCTTACACCATGGTCCCCTTCTTGCCATGACTTTAGTCTGCCTACCCTACCTCTGACCCTTAGACTGAGAGTTATCTGCTTAAACCTCCTCCCCAGCACAGGGAAGGTGTGCACTGGCCAGGGCATTTCTGGGGCCCTCCTGCAGCCCTGCCCACCTCAGAGAGCAGGGAGCAGAGACAGAAGCTGGCATCCACATGGCTTCCTGTGTCATTGGTAACAAGGGGCATTCATCTCTGACCCAAGGCCTCCATCTCACCTGCAGTGCCCTCGAAGTGCGAGGAGCTGCTAAGGAAGGTGAAGTCAGTCCCCAACCCAGCACAGAACACAGGCTGGATTTGAATGACTTAACAGGAAAAACCAACAACAAAATCTCCAACGTTGTATCTGAAGTACTGCATTAATAACTTGATGTTAGCTACGTGCTGACAGAATAATAATTTTAGAATATTGGGTTAAAATATACTATTAAATGTGCTTCACTTAGCTATGCTTCTTTTCTTTTTTACTTTTTAACGTGGGATCTAGAGAAATATATAACTTACATCTGGAAGGCGTTTCTAGTATGTCCATCAGATCATGCTGGTCTGAATGTCCAGCTCCACAGTGAGTTCCAGGGTACTAGGACAGGGACAGTTTTCCCCCAGTCCATAAGGCAACAGGTTATTTGCTGAGCTAATGAGAGTGTCGAGATTTTAAAAATCAAAGGTATTATGATAGCATGTTTATTAACCTGCTCATTTACATGTTTCTTTTACCTATCTGGGGTCTATATACATTTAGCTCTCTTTGTTTTTATCGGGCATAGAATAGATCCCTAATGAGGGTGGTGGAAATGGCTCAGTTCCTAAGAACCCCAGTTTAACCACCAGAACCCAGCTCTGTGGAGACAGAGCTGGCCTCCCTGGCCAGCCAGCCTCGCCCAACTGGTGAGCTCCAGGTTCAGTGACAGAACCTGCCTCAAAATAATAAAATAATAATAATGTGACTGGTGCCTGAGGAATGACAACCAAAGTTGACCTCTGACCTCCACATATATATTCACACATGCTCACCTGTGTTTCCACACACATGCACACCACACGCGCTCATACATGCACACAGGATTCTAACACAGGAGAGTTCAAAGGACAGTGCCCAACTCACATGTTAACAGCAAGGTCAAAAGAAACTCTCCAAGTTCTGAGTGTCCTCAGTGGCACAGCACATGTCTCGTCCCGTCACAGTCTGGGTGGGAGATGGGTCAGGGATCCAAGCACATGTTTTCTTCATGCAAAGAGCAGAGTAGAGAAGACCTGAGTTCCTGCTGCAGATAGCAGTGCATGGTTTATTCACATGTTGGTCAGAGTGGTTAGATGGACACCCCTCTGTCCTTTGTGCAGCTCAGTGCCCCTAATAAGGATGTCTGGGGCCAGAAGAGCCTCCAGCTCCAGCTGCTTCCACGGTTTAGACTGTGTGCACATATCTGGTGAGATGATGCTCTGGGTGGGCCCGCTCCCAACCTAAAATTAGGTTACGCCATGTGGTCTTATGTGTGTGATCAGGAGACATTTTAGTCCCTTGCATTTCTATCACCTGTCACATGAGGTCACACATGCCATTTCCCATTTGAGTCACACCAACGTCCAAAGAGCAGCAGATTCTGGACTATTCTGAATTTGAGATATCCAGATTTAACTATGTTCAACCTCCGTCTTATTCTTGGTGTCCTTGGACAGAGAGGAGGAGCGTCAGGAGGAGCCTAGGAGTCCTGCAAGCCCCATGGATGGGGTGGCTTGTCAACCAAGGGCGTCTGACGTCAGGCCCCCACTGCTCCGTCATGCTCTCCACAATGTCACATGTTCACTCTTTGGCCACGCACCCCAAATGGTAGGTCAGCAGGAGCTGGCAGCACCCGGACACCGACATACGCTCCCCATGACCCTCCACTCCTGACAGTGGCATTTTGTAGAGTCCAGAGGCAGATGACGCAGCCGGGGCTCAGCAGACGTGAGCAGGGGCTGTAGCTGGTGGGCTCCCTCTCTCTACCCATGACATCCTTTTCATAACCTGAATTTCTTTAATTAAAAACATCTGCCAACTCCCATTATCTGCAAAACTGAGCATGGGAACGCTAGAAAAGCCCATCTGCCGAAGGTGAGGACAGGCAGAAGAGCCTGCCTAAAGCCGAGTGAGAAGAGGAGGAAAAGACACTCACAAAGTGTGTGTGTGTGCTTGTCTCTGCATATTTGTACATGTGTCTACACATGTGAATGCTTGTGTGTGCTTGTGTGTGTGCGTGTGCTTGAGTATGTGCATGCTTGCGTGCGTGTTTGCCTGTGTGATGTTGTTGATAGTGCATATATGTGTGTTGGTCCGTCTCTGTGGTGCACATGTGTGTATGTGTGTGCCAATGAGTGATATGTAGTATTACGGTGTGCATGATATATATGTGCATTGTTCTTATGTGAGTGCTGCATGTGAGGTAGTATGTATGATATGTGTACAATGTCTATATGTGTGGGTGCATATATGGTGTGTATGATGTGTGTATGTGTGTTATGCATGTATGTGTCTTGTGTATCTGTGTGTAGTATGCATGATATGCATGTGTGATATGTGTGTTGCATGTATGTGTGTATGGTATGTATGTGTGTGCATGTGTGGGAGGTGTGTAGTATGTGAGGTCTATGTGTCTATGTGTTTGGTATGTGGATGTGGTATTTCTGTGTAAAACAGGAAGCTGCAAATGGGGAGCTCTTCTTGCAGCTCACCCATCTAAGACTCTCACTTCTATGGTAGCGTTGTACGGGGCTACCCTCCCAGGAGTCCAGCCAGGCCTGCTCGCCAGAGATCATCTCAGCTGGGCTTGTTGACAGCTTGCTTCTCTTGGAAGAAGTGAGTAGGGAATGTCGTGGGACCTTCACATGGGTACCTCTCAGAGAGAGGAGTCTACCTACACAGTCATGCGGAGGCATCATCCATGCTAGGCACATGTCCACAGCGTGGCTGCTTTAAAATGAGCTGGCGCCCACTGCTGTGTACGGAAGCCCAATGAACTTACTGGTTCCCAGCAGTGAACCCTAGCAGAACTGTGCCTTGGTTTTGTAGAGAAATTTTCATTCAGAACATGGTTTCTTTGGCAAGGGATCACATCCAAAGACCTCCTAGGTCTGTATGATCTGGCTGGAATGCAGACATGCCTTTAATCCCATGAGGCAAGCAGATCTGAGTTCAAGGCCAGCCTGGTACAGAGCAAGTTTCAGGTAAAAAAAAAAAAAAAAAAGCTTAAGTCCAGGAGTGGTGGTACACACCTTTAATCCCAGCACTCAGCAGGCAGAGGCATGCAGATCTGTGAGTTCCAGTCAGTACTGGTCAGGAATTTGGTTGAATCAGTGAGTTAGTTGAGAGGCAGGATAGTGGAGGTGAGTTTGTTACAGTTCAGGTCATGGAATTCAGAAGCAGTTTTTACCAGGAGAGTTTTACAGAGAGAGGTTGACGAGAAAACAAGCTAGACACAGGTGAAGACAGAACAAGCTACAGAATGAGAAGGAGCCAGTATATTAGAACATATTGCCAAAGTTGGTGTGAGGCCAAGCAGAGCAATTTAGTCAGAGGCCAAGAGAGAAGCCAGACTGAATCAGTAAACTAGGAGAGGAGTTTGAATCAGAATAGCTGAGTTGAACCAGCCAGCCAGAGCTAAAAACAAAACAAAACAAAACAAAACAAAAAACAAACAAACATAAAAACTAAACTAAAAAGGGTGAGTTTATTCAGCAGTAAATCTCAGAGGCTAAAAACATTTTAGGCCTGGATTAGATTGTACGGATGTGAGAAGCTTTCAGGACTAGGTCTAGGTTAGAGGACAGGGGCAGTGAGCCTCAGAGATTACAATTATCTCAGGTGAATAAAAGTTATGGTCATTGGGATCATAAGGGGAATTATAGATTGTTTATGTGTTCTCAAGTGAAGGAATTTTCAACGCAGTGGCAATAATCTTCCATGAACAGGTAATGATAAAGGTTAAAACACTCTTTTTTTGTTCCCAAGCCTTGACATACACAGGCTACTCAGCCTCCTTGGGTGGTCATTTCTACACTTTACATATTTTTGTTTTGTTTGGCTCCCACATTGCACTTGACAAGATCAGTCTTTAAAGGTAGAAAAGGAGATATTTGGAGTTGTTAGTGGGGCCCCGTAGGTTCCCCAAACATTGCAGGCCATTGCTGCTGTTCTTTCTTACCCTCAAGAATTTGATGCTGAGACACTCTCTCTATAGATGCCATTTGAGTCGTGAGATATCAAAACATCAAGCTGGTATCAACCTAGAAGATTCATCCCTACTGACTAGCTTTCATAGCACTGGAAGATGCTGTGCACAGTATTAGAGGAGAAAAGGAATCACAAGTCTTACGAAGACATGAACCTTGGGATAAATACCAGCCAGCCTCGCAGGACAGATCGACTGGTGCAGTAGTGGCCCATTGCTAAGGGAGTAACCAACCGCTTTCTGATTGGATTTAGGACCCTCTTCAAGAGACAGAAGTCATGCCAGGCACAGTCATCCAAACCTGTGGCTAGACAGGCCACAGGCCCTATAAGAGAACCCACTACTACTGCTCTGCTAAATTAGCCCAATAGTAAACTTATTACACTGTAGATTAGAGCGCCTCCCCATCCTCATCAGACAAGTTCTTCCAGCAATGCACAGCAATTGACACAGAGACCTAGAACTGTTCACTGTGCAAGGAAAAGAAGCCAGGGAATTCTCAGACCCCAAAGAGACATCTATGTCATCCCTTCCTCCCAAGGCTCAGGGATCATTATAGAAGAGCAGGAGAAAATATTGTGGCCGTAGTGTGAGCACACACTGGAATAAAGATGATGAACTTTTTTTTCACATTTTTATTTTATTTTATACTAATCACAGGTTATGTACTTTGTATCCCAGCATAGCCCCCTCTTTCATTCCCTCCCACTTTCCCCATCCCTCCCTCATCTCCTCCCTGCCCCTTTCCAAGTCCACTGATAGAGGAGGACCTCCTTCCCTTCCATCTAACTCTAGCTTATCAGGTCTCTTCAGGAATGGCTGCAATGTCCTCTTCTGTGGCCTAGCAAGGCTGATCCTCCCTCAGGGGGCAGTGGGGTCAAAGAGCCAGCCATTGAGTTCATGAAAGAAATAGCCCCTGTTCCCCTTACTAGGGTACCCACTTGGATATTGAGCTACCATTTGCTACATTCAAGTAAGGGTTCTACATTATATCCATACATAGTCCCTGGTTGGAGAGACAGTCTCATAAAAGACCCCTGTGCCCTGATATATTTGGTCCTTGCGGAGCTCCTGTCCTCTCCAGGTCATACTAACTTCTTTTATATGATTCCCTGCACTCTGCCAAAGGGTTGGTTATGTGTCTTAGTATTTGCTTTGATGCACTGCTAGGCAGAGTCTTTCTTTTAAAGCCATTCAGATGCAGTGCTGGGGTCCAAAAGAAGCTTCCTGGAAAAGCAGCAGTGCCCACAGTGGGCTTTGCTTGAAGAAGAGTCAGACTTCCCTGTGCTGTGGTGGCTGAGGTTCTGGGCCGTTTGCTGCCAGAGTCCAGCCTGGTCCATCCTGACTGACACCCACGCTCAGAGTTCAGGCTCCCTTTGTCATGAACAGTGCTGGAGGCCACAGCTCTTTCAATTCACAGGAAAAACAGGGACAGGTGAGTGCTGAGCCTGCCATTGAGGTAGGGCACATTTTGGGTGAATTCCGATTTCTGGGTTTTCTGTAGTATAAGCAACACTTGCCTGGGGGTTATAGCCATTTGCCTCCTGGAGCTTCCTAGGGAATGTGTTTTTGGGGAGAGCAGAGATGGCTGCTATCCATCACACTGGAAAGCAGTGAGATGCGCGGAGATAGATGCCCAAACAAAGGATGCGCATTAGCACAGCGAGCCGTCCAAAAGTCAGGGCTAATGTTAAGCAAGATGAGCATTACTGTGATTCCATCAAGGTGTCCTGCTATTTATTTAACTTTTCCATTTTCATTTTTTATTTGGGTAAGATAATTGCCTGTGATAAGCCCCGGGTGTGTAGAGCTGCTGCATACAGAGGGCTTCAGTCCCAAGCTTGGGTGGAGTACAGGGGAAGGAATCAAAGTATTAGCATAGTGAAATGATCTCAATTAAGTTCCTTTAGCAGTTTTGTTTAGGAATGAGGGCCTCTCCAAAGTGGATGGGCCCCTCTCAGCAACAGGGGGAAAGCTGTTAGGAAGGGGATGTATTTCGCAGCCTGGGGAACGGTCTGAATACATTGCCCAAGTGGCAGGGACTATTGTGTATTTCTCCCACCTGGGTCTGATGCTTTGGTCACCTATGTATTGAGCTTCAGAATGTTTACACCTGGGCCTCCCATCACTCCTGATAACGTCAGGGCTTTGACACTACAACCCTAAAATGGGTCCTCAACAAATAAGACATTTATTTACACCTTGAATCCAGCATGGGCATGAATATTTCAATGGATATGCTACAATGACCTTCAGAATATTTCCTCTCCCCCTGTTCGATAAGGCCCCACCCCTTCTATGCCCTGAAACTTCTAGAAGAATAAACCAATCAGGCTTTCTGTGAAGCTGCTGATGGCTTGGGGGCACATTTGAGCCTTTCATCAGATGACACACGCATACATACACATGCACACACGCGCACACTCACACATACACACACACACACGCGCGCACAAGGCGCCATTCACATCAAGACTCAGGAGCGACATTGCCCCCTTCTTTAACTGAGGTCTGGAGACTATATTTCTACGGCTGTTACTAGCCCACAGAGAAGACGGCGGCCGTTCTCACAGGCTCTGCTTTCTCCCACCCATCTGCCTACAGGAAAAAAAAAAAAACGTAATCACACTTAAATACCTGCCCCTTTCCCAGCCAACTCTGATGAGTTCCGAGTTTTGCGAGGATGTTCTTATTTGGTATCTGAGTTAGTTAGTTATCTTCTCTCTGTGGCAAAAGCAACTTCAGGGGAGAATGGCTTTTTTTTTTTTTTTTTAGTAAACACCTGAGTTTCTTCTTTGTGGCTGGGGCTGTAATGGCTGGGCCTGCGCTGGTGGGAGCCAGACAAGTTACTTGCTCACATCCAGCATCTCAGGAGGCAGGGACCCTGGGCTGGGAGCAGAAAGGGATATCACCTTCAAGCTCTGTCCCCAGCGACCCACTTCTGCTGGCTAGGCCCCACGTCTCAAAGGTTCCACAGTCTCCCAAAATAGCACCGGCAGCTGGGGACCAAGTGTTCAAACACATGAGCCCGTGGGGACATTTCACGGTCAAACCATAGCTGCACTTCTGAAGATACTTCCCGACCAAGCATAGCGCCAAAGGGAAACAGAGAATTAGACAGTATCTAAAGGATTTTGATGCCCAGTCCTGATTAGTTAAAACAATCTATAGCATACACGTTTCTTTGTTTCTTGCTGGGCCACTCCGGGCTGATTTCTGTCCCTTCAGACAACCTGGGTTAACCTCTTCTTTTACCACCTCTGGCTGTCCTGGCTCCAGCCATTCAGTGGTCAAGGAACTCTTCAAAGGTCCCACCTTAGTCTGAGGCCTGCCCCACAGACACCTGCCTCCCCTGGAAGGGCCAAACTCCTGCTCCCTAGCTGGTGCACCCTGGGCATGCTCTACCTGCCAGGGCTCGGGAACACTGGGAAGGAGAGTCATGGGAGGTAGATGCTCAGCCTTGCTCAGGGGTAGAGACTCTGACACCTCATGGGGCAGAATCCAGATACAGGCCTAGGGGACCTGGTAGCCCGTGGGAGCTACCACACCACTGCCAGGATTGAGGTAATCTGTTCTAATGACTCTACCTCCAGTTAACTGTAGCTTAGAAGTTCTGTGTGGGCCGTAATTGTAAAGAATATGAACTTCCCTTGTTAGGATCTGCATACGTATTCCCCAGAAGGCCCCAGGCTGCAGGCTTCGTTCTGAGGTGCTAGAGTCGGGGATAGAAGCATGAGCAGGTGGGCTCCGGGGAAAGGTATGGGTCACTGGGATGTGCTCCAGTGGGAACTGGGGGACAGGGGCTTCTTTCCTTCTGTTTTTGCCTTTTACCTGCCTTAGGTTTCACTGCTGCACACTCTCCCATGGTACTTGGCATCACCACAGGCCCTGAGTGTCCATCAGTCATGGACCAAAACCATAAGCCAAAATAAACCTTTCCTCTATGTATGTATGTATGTATGTATGTATGTATGTATGTATTTATGTTTTTTCAGGGCAGGGTTTCTCTGTGTAATAGCCCTGGCTGTCCTGGACTCACTTTGTAGACCAGGCTAGCCTCGAGTCTCCGGGATTAAAGGCATGCACCACCACACTTGGCCCTTTCCTCTTTTTAAATTGCTGGGTATGAGTATTTTGTTATAGTCACAAGAAGCTAAAATGAATGTTCTACACAAAGCAGAGAGCATTTGATCTCTCATGAGCTTACCACCCAGGGTAACAGCCCCATCTCCAAGGCCTGCGTGCTTTTCCCATCCGGCCCTACCCTACTCCGCATTCTACACGCCCTTCCCTGGCTTTTCATTTGTCACACTGTGTGGCTGTGTTTTACACTTAGTGCTGTCTCATGTGCAATCCCATTGCTCAGGAGATAGAGACAGGAGACCCCAGGGCAAGCTGACTGGCCATCATAGACTATGCTGGACCAGCAATGGCTCTGTGGACCAGAGCTTTGCTGCTCTGATCTAGCACTTTTGCCAAAAATCATTCTTTCTAATCCTCTGCAGTTATATTAACTTACTTCTATCTGACCATGGAGTAGAGGGATGGAAAGGCCAGAAGAAGGTGGTGTGCCCACACTGAAGGCTGCACAGGCTGTCTGAAGATGACTACTTGGGCTCAGGACCTCCACAAAGCTTTGCTCACCCATGGGGACCCCTGATCGCTGTGCAGCTGGTAGGACGTGTTCCAGCGTCCAGACATCAGCTTACTTGACTTCTCAAAGAGCCCCGGCCCATGCTGCTGGTCCACTTCCCTTGTCACTTGCCAGCTGCCATTCTCATTTCCTGCCACCCACTCTCTCCAGCCAGTTACTACAACCATTAGTGTCAGGGATGAGAAAGGTGTGTGCCTCTCAGTGTACATGTGGAGGAAAGGGGGCAATTTTGTAGGGTTAGTTCTCTCCTTTCACTTTCATGTGGGTCTCAGGATCAAGCTGAGGCTTTCCAGCTTGATGGTGAGCCCTTTTACCCGCTGAGCCATCTTGCTGGACTTGGATCCAATCATTTTGCCCAGCGGACTGAGCCGTGGAATGGATCTAGTCCTTCTTGATGGTAGCATCACTATCCTCTCTACTACATCCTTCACTGCAGGTGGTCAGGAATGTTGTTCAGGAACAATACTTAATTTATGCTTTACCGTGTCTGTCATCACCTGCTCCAAATAATACCACCGCAACCTGTCCCTGCGCGCATTCGCTTCCCATCTCACTCAGTGGGGACACCACAGGCAAAATGCAGGGTCCAATCTGGAGCCAGCCTCCGAGAAAGAAGACCCACCCCCATCCTTCTCACTCTCCAACTGGAACAGCTCATGAAAAAGAAACTGCTGTGATTCGGGTCAGGCAAACGGGGTGCAGGAACAGCACCAACCGCAGAGCGAGATGCTAATTTCTCTAATTGACAGGGAGCCTCCATCATTTCAGAATGTGCTGGTGTTTCTGCAAAGAAACCAGGCCAATTTATTCCACTGTTTACGATGTCACCATGCATTTTTGAAATGAGTTTTCTCTGGGCTCAATGTGGGGAACACTGGTGCCTGACTTCTGTGGTGTAGCCCATCCCTGGGAAGCTGGATAGCTTTCGAGGACTGAGATGGGATTTTCAATAGCAGTTCCCCCAAGGAAGGAACAAAGAGAAACGGGCCCGCCTTCCCCAAGGCTGTGAGCCAGAATGGGCGGCTGACGGGCAAGCCGGGCCTTCTTTTTGTGTCTTAGCTACTCAGCACTGCACGCTGGGGCCAAAGAGCACTCTCAAGGTCACTTCACCTACACAGCATCGATACTGACACCCACCCTGTCGTGACCAAAGACTTGTGGTATGAACTGAGAAAGATGGATCAGAACATAAAGCACTTGATGTGTAAACATGAGCACCTGAGTTCAGATCCAAAGCACCCATGAGAAGCCAGGTGTGGTGTCGTGTCCTTCTAATGCTAGTACTGAAGAAGCAGGGACAGGAGGCTCCCTGAGCCTCACGGAAGAGCTTGCCAAATTGGCAAGAGACCTTAGTTCAAAAAAATAAAATGGAGAGTGAAAGAGAAGGACACCAAAATCAGCCTCTGGCCTCCACGTGTGTATGCATACACGCACACACGCACACACACACACATGCATGCATGCAGAGGCAGGGAGACTTGTGATATGATAGTTAACAACAGAATATACTTTGAAGTATTCACCTACTCTTCTGTTACATTACTCTGCTTATTCTCCTCCCAGAGCCATAACCCATACACAGTGGTTAATATTTTACTTCTATCACTCCAGTAAAACTGAAGGTGCCTAAAAGCAGAAATCCAGAGCAGTACCTGATGTGCAGAATGGAGCCACATGCGGCAAGTACTAATGTCTTCCTAAAATTTAACATTACGCAGCCTTGCTCCTTCCTGAATACTCTAAGCACACGCTCTGCTTCAGAGCAATCTAGGACCACGGCATTCCTGCAGCAATCTAGAGACCGCAGCATCCAGCAGCAATGTAGAGACCAGAGCATCCTGCAGCAATGTAGAGACCAGAGCACCCTACAGCAATCTAGAGACCGCAGTATCCTGCAGCAATCTACAGGGACCAGAGCATCCTACAGCAATGTAGAGACCAGAGCATCCTACAGCAATCTGGAGTTTAGTGACTGAGCATGTGTCTAGCATTCACGGGACCCTGGCTTCACTCTTCAGTCCCACCAATCAGTTAATTATTCAGTTAAGCAGCATAAACTTTACTCTCCCCAGAAGGGCTGTTTTGACTCCTATTGCCTCTGTAAAATCTTTTTTTCTCCTCCCTACTCTCTGCCTTTTCCCAGGCCATTCTTCACTAGTACAATACAGTGGTATTTACAGACATGCTCGCTCCTGTTGCTTAGTGGGGAGGGGGTCAGTGGTGGTTTCCCTTGCTCTCCTCACGCTGTGTAATGTTCCACCCGGTGCAGAGTATACAATTATTGTCCAGTAACTTCTACAAAGAACAAGACAATATGTTCCAGAACAGAAGAGCCATAACAACAACAATTCCTCAAACAGGCATGGCTGAAGGCAACGCAGCGTCCAGCTCTCATTCTGAAAGCTTATCACGGAGATGATTTTCCCTTTTGCTAGTTTTGCTTATCACCACACAATGGCCATCAGACCCCTGCAGCTGGAAACAAGAATTCCTCAGAGCAATGGATTCACTCTTGTGAGACACTTGAGAGCCAACCTTCCCACTAGCACACCTATGTCCTGCCAGGAAGGGCTCCCGGGAGTTAAATGTCCCTTGATGCAAGGGTCAAGTTTCAGAGGAGACTTGAGGAAGACCAGTCTCGACACTCTCTCACTGTATTCTACTTCATACCTAAATACTTACAAAGAGGACAAATAGTAACTGAGTTTCCAGGAGCTGGAAAAGCACTGCAACGTCACCTTCAGACCAGCAGTGATCTCAACACCTCAAAAACATCCCGAGCCAGGAAAACTGTGGTAACCCCTGAGAGGCACAGCTCAAACTGCCTGAAACACTGCAGCCTATCTGCATACAAGCACACATTCCTCTTTACCCTGAGCCTACGTCTCTACCACTGCTCCATGGGGCCAACTTGAAACTGTAGCTCAGCTTCTCAGCAGGTGGAGGAAACTGGCTTTTAAGGCTCCGAGGGCTGGTTGATCCGCATGGTCACATTCAACGTCAGTGACTCTTCCTCACAGCTTGTCGGATGCGCACATAACATCCTGTCTTTATTTTCCAGCAAGTAAACTGAGTATCAAAGAGCCTGCCCAAGCCATACTGCACATGGCCAGGGTTGTAGCCCGGGTTCTACCTCTCAGGTCTAATCCCCTTCCATGACGTAACCATCCTCAAGCCAGAGGATCCAACGTGCATATTGTTCAGAGCAGGCCCACCAAAGCCAGGGTGAGCATGAACACCGGTGTTCCCACCCTTCAAGTCTGTGCTGCGTGAAACCGAGCAAATGAACCAAGTAAATGGAGCAATCCCTTTAAAGAGGAAAAGCTTGCATTTAAAAAAAAATATTGCCATAAAAAAAAAAGAGGAAAAGCCTGGGTGGGGGAGCAAGTCTCAGCTTAAATCAGTGTTAAGTAACATTTTCTGAGAGTCCAGAGCTATCTGGCATCTGGGTGACTGTGCTGTAAATGACAGTGTCCCTTCTGCTGTGGGAACTTGATACACTGAGTGGGTAGGGCGGAAGTGTGAGCAGACAAACAAGAAGTAAGACAGACAGACACGAGCATGAGCACCGAACAGTCAGCGCAGTTCTCCTAACTTAGATGAGGTGATATTCCCGGGTATCGCCTGTCATGTTTTCTATCACTCTGCTTTCCAGCCTCCTCTGGCAGGAACCCACCCACCCCAGCATCTCACAACTACTGTGACATATACAGAGTCTCACATGTATGAGTATGATCTCCCTCCTCTTCGCCTCAGCTAAGACTTCCTGTTTCCATTCTCTCCTGCTCACCACACTCTACGTGGTTGCGTCAGTCTCTCTCTGTCAAGAGATGAAAATGTAGATCTTGATCCAACAGCCCCAGGACCAGTGTCTAAAGACGAATTAGTGAAATAAGCCTCCAGATGGAGCCTGCTGACCTAAGCCGATCAGCTTCTGAAAGCAAAATGCACAAATCCCTTTGAGGTGAAGCCATGCAGGGATGTCAGGTCAGGAGGATGTGGGGTGCTGTGGGGTGCTGCTTAGAGCTGTGCCCTCAGTGTGAACTTGACCATGGGATTAGATGTGATAGTGGGCCGTGATGCAGAGAGTGCCTGGGAGAATGCTGGCCATGGACTTGAGAGCACAGATCTTACTGAGCTCAGGATCTGCAGCAGGCAGAGACCTTAGAAGGGAGGCGGGCTTCCAATTAACCCACCCTCTTCTGAAGTGTGGGGCTCCTGACGACAGTGAGTGGTGCACACTCATTTGGAATCCTGACATTACTGTGCCTACCACACACTGAATAGTCAACAAATCATTGTTTCTCTCTTAACCCCGGCCTTCACTTCCTTCTGAATTTGAGACATAAAATTATGAAAGCTGGAAAGCATATTGTATGTGTGTGAGAGAGAGAGTATCCAAAATTTCCTCCTTACTCACAGTATTTTGAGGCAGGATCTCTCACTAAAGCTTGGAGTTCACCTGTTCATTGGTGCTGCAGTAAATCCTTGGTTTTTATATGGGTATTGGGCATCGAACTCAGATCTTCATGCTGGTGTGGCAAGCATTTTACCAGCTGAGCCACCTCCCCAGACCCTGTATATTGACTTATGTTTCAGAGAGAGATAAAGATAGAAATAGAGATACAGAAGAAGGGGGAGAGGAAGAGGTGAAGAAAGAAAAAGAGGAAGAGGAAAAGGGGGGGAACATGTGGAGGTGGGAACCAGGAGAGCAGCTCTCTGGGCCCCCTGTTAAGGTGCGACAGGTAGGCAGAAAAGCTGTGGTCTTCACAGGTCTCTGTAGGAACACTCACTCTGCCTGCTCTCTTAAAGCAGGTCTCTCACACCTTCCTCTGTAAAATGAGGGCTGCAAAGGAAATGTTTAAAGGCCTGCTAAATACTCACAGCTCCCACAATCTGTCTGTGCATGTCTGTAGGCTAGGCTAGAATTAATGAGAGGTCAGATACACAGACAGCGCCCCTCCCTCCCTTCATGGCCCCTACTCGTGACAGACATCACTAATTGATCACAGCACTCTCTCCCACTGGGTGGGATTGTTGCTTTAACAGCTCCTTGCCAGGCTTCCAGACAACCACTGCTGTGTTTCCTGATACAGAGCTGGGATTTAGAGCTGTTTTTTCAATCCTGGGAGGGATCTTCTTCAAAGAACATATTGAAGACTGTGTGGGGAAAGTCATGAGAAAGAGGAGTCTGCCTGCCTGAGACCTCCCATGTCATTCCAGGTCCATCCTTAAAACCCCACCAGACACATAGCTTTGAGATTTCACTCTTCTTCAGCCTCGCCCCCCAGGGCAGTGCTAGGCTGTGTTCCCCCTTTGCAGCACAATTGCAGTGATGAAGAAGTGTGTGGCTAATTGATGGATGGGTCACAGACAGAGCAAACCCACATGTAGTTTCAGGCCGGTTGAGACTGTAGATCACTCAACATGATAACCCAAAGAAGAGAGCACTGGGCGGAAGTGGGAAGAATGTTCCAGGGCAGCAAGAGGCTGGCTTTTAAGGAGGTCTGTGTCTCCAGAAATCCTTGGATGAAGATGAACCGGTTTCCACATTGGGTCTGCAGGCCTGTGTGCACTTGCTTACAGCGACTTTGGTTTCCTTGTGGAATGACAGTGGCCCTGTGAACTCACAGCTCCCTAGATCCTATGGAGGAAGGAGTGGTCTGTATGGTGGGCAAGGATTAGCAAAGAACGTGGACTGTCATGCAGAGAGCCCACTGCCACGGCAGACTTCCCTCTGTCTGTGACCAGCACAGACATTCCATCAGTCACTCTGTCTTCTCTCTCTCCTTTCAGCATCTCATTTCTGTCTTGGGACATCCCAGTGAAAAACTTCGTACCTCTCTGTTTTCCCTACACCCTGCCCCTGGCCTCATCTGGTCACAGGTCATCAGGCTGTACTGTGCCCTGACCTCCTGACTGTAGATCTTTGATTCTGCAGGAGCGCTGATCAGTGTGCCCTTCCTCCATGGCCTTCTAAGTTTCCCCTGCCTGTCTTGGAAAGCCTGGGTCTGTCCAGGTCATCCAGGGCCCTGAAACTCACACAGCAGCATTCTCTTCACCTTCAAACCAAGCCCCGCTCAGTGTCTCTCTGCCTCTTTGTCTCTGTCTCTCTCTGTGCCCCCCCCTTGTGTGTGTGTGTGTGTGTGTGTGTGTGTGTGTGTGCGCGCACGCTCGTGCGTGTTTATGCCACAGTTCATGTATGGAGGTCAAAAGACAGCTCCTATTGTTGGTCTTCACTTGCCTTGTTAGAGGCAGCATTTCTTTTCTGGTGTTCAGTGCTGCACACAGCAGGCTAGCTGGCTGCTCACTCTGGGGATTCTCCTTCTCGTGTTCCCATTTCAGCCCAGCATCCACTGGGATTAAGATGTGTGCGACAGTGCCTACTCAGGGTTCTTTACATGGGTTCTGGGGTTTGAATGCAGACCCTCATACTACCCAGCAATGCTTCGCCCCCCCCCAAATCTTCTCCCCAGCCCCCAAGGTTGGCTTTTGTTGTTTTGGTGGTTGCATAGGGAACTGAACCCAGGGTCTCACCAATGCTGGGCACAGACTTTCTTCTCTCCCTCCGCCCTCCATTGGCCTTCACTCTTCCCAAATGGCCTACAAGCTCTTTCTGGGAGTCTTAGCCCTCAGAGCCTCCCCCACCTTGGCAACCACATCCATAGATTTACTGTCCAGTTCTGAGTGGTTCCTTCAACATGTTTACATGTAGCTGGCAGCGAGACTGCGTCTTCCACAGCTCATGGCACAGGTGCTTGGGCAACAGGAACACTGCCCTCACCTTTTTGAAGGCTTGCTTGCAAGGAGCCAGCCACTGATGGGTCTGTGTTAGCCATTACCCATGGGAAGGCTTCTCTTGCCATGTTTCCTACCCTGATGGCCTCTGGCATGGTGGCAGTAAGACTCTGAGGTCTGTAGTCAGGAAAGCTGGGGCAAGGGATGGCAGAGGAGTCGCTCTAGGTAAAATTTTCTCTCTAGAACCTTCTCTTTCCCTACTATCACCAGTGATGTCTTTTAACTCTCTTTTGAAGCCATCAAAACCGCATGATTCTGGTGATTTTTCCTGAGACTTCCCCTCCCCCAGAGAACTAACCATCCTTCCCCTTTAACTTCTGTCCCCTAAATCCAAGGTGAAAAGTTTTGCGGCACTCTCTTGTTTGGAAACCAAACCCTTGCCCTCTCCCTTGTACACACACCTCCAGGATGGGTCTGCTTCGGCCATTCCATACGCCTTCTGCCCATCTGCTGTGATGGCATGGCGCCTGCTCTCGAGTTGGTGGGAGCCTGTGGAGGTGCCAGGCAACAGTGTGTTTTGATGGGCAGCCTGCAGAAGGTGGCAATTGCCATCTCTTGTGAGTGAAGGCCATGAGTGGTGCCAGCCCTGGCAAGCCAGGTCTCTGTGTACTTGTTCACACCTGTTGACTCTTCAGTGCCAAGAAAAGTGAACCTACCATAGCTGGGGAGGAGGAGAAGGAGGGAGGAGGAGCTCAGAGCCCGAGCCCCGTGGGTTTCCCTGTGCAGCAGAAGATCCCAGAGAGATCAGTCATGAAATTGTGCTTGTGCATGTCTCTCACTGGAACTGCTTTGTGCCTCTTTGTCTCCGGCTTGCATGGCGCTCAGGGAAGGCGGCTCAGCTGTGGCATAATCCACCTAGACATAAACCCTCGGTCCACAGCAGAGAAAGGAGGCCAGGAGAAAACTAGACTGTGCTAACCCCTGATAACATGTCCAAGTGACCAGGAGGCTTCTAGTCCCTCATGTGTCTGCCCATCCTGGAGAGCCACTGACAGCCCAGCTCCTGAGTCAGATGGGCCTGGCTTTATGTCTTAGTAAGACTGATGTCCTAGCCAACACCTGAGCAAACAGCGCTCCAGAGCCGTGATCTCTGCAGCTTTCCTGCCGTCTGTGGCCAGTGCTTGAGCACTGACCTCATCAGTCAGGTCCTGCTCTAGCAATAAAGCTCTCCAGAGCAGGGGCAGTGAGGGGACATACTCGGGAATGTATTTATTGACCTTGAGAGCCTCATTTACACAGGAAACATAAGTGGCCGTGAGAAGCTTGTTTGGGCAGGACTCTGATAATGCTGGGCTTGTAGAATTCACAGTGGCCCATTAGACTTGCAAGTTTGTGACATATTTGGGACAGATCTAGAAGCTGGAATGTCATGTGTGCGAAGATCCTAACACTGCAGCTGAAAGCTGACAAACGTGTGGAATACATCAGAGATTCTTAAGGGTCTCCTCCAAGGAACTACACAGAGGGGGAAAAGGGCAGTTGTAGAAAAAATTAAAAGCAGCAAAATATTAGAAGAAAACTCATCAGCAAAATATTGTTTTCGTAAGGTGGAGTCAAAGACTTGAGATAGGATGTGAGTAACATGGAAGAAGTCTTGAGAATGAGGAAGCTTAGAGCTGCTGGTGAGCGCTTGTGACTTTCAGTGAAGCTGAGACCTCCAGAGCACCAAGGTGTGCTGTCGCGATTAGTTTTCTGCTGCCATGACAAAATACTCTGACAAAAGCAACTTAAGGGAAAAAGGATTTGGGCTGACCTATAGAGAGGGATGGCATCCATCATGTAGAAAACAGTAAGCAAGAAAATTATTGACAGGAGCTGGTCTCCGCCACACTCAGAAAATAGAACGAACTGAAAGTGGGGGCTGGTTATGAAACCTGAAGGCCACATCTAAGCATCTACTTCCCCCATCAAGACTCCACCTCCTAAAGATTCCACAACCTTCAAACGTCACCACCATCCACAGACTAAGTATTCAAATGCATGAGACAATGGGGGACATTTCACATTCGAACCATAACAGTTACAAAGGGAGAGTCCATGGGATGAACCTCCCCAGCCCAAGATTTTGTGTTCACAGGATACCCAAAGGAGTACTGGCCTCCTAGAAACCAATCCATTCAACTGACAAAACATATACTATATTCTCAGTATGGGTCTCATAACAAGTTGGTTGAGTTGTTTGTTTTTTGTTTGTTTGTTTGGTTGTTCATTTGGTCGGTTGGTTGGTTGGTTAGTTGGTTGGTTGAATGGATGGTTGGGTGCTTGTTTGCTTTTGTGCTTACTTGGATTTGGTTGGTTAGTTGGTTGGTTGTTTGGGTTGGTTGGTTGGTTAGTTGGTTGTTTGGGTTGGGTTGGCCAGTTGATTGGCTAGTTTGGTTGGTTTTTACCATTTTCTTTGGAATTATGGTGAAGAAACTCCCAACATAATGGATTCAATAGACTAGAGGATGGGAATAACTAGTGAGTGATGGTCTCAGCAAGGAGTACTGTTTCTAGAGAGAGATGCAGGGCCAGAGAAGGGTCCTGCAGATGTTGTGATGTGTCTAATTGTTGCAAAAACAGTCTAGTAAAAAGAGGAAAAAGAAAGTAGGGTTTAAAGGAAGCCGCAGAGCTGAGAGTTCAACTTTCCCTTGAAAGACAGGCTGATAGACAGATGAGATGGACTGAGTGTACTTTCTTAAGTGCAACAAGTTCACCACCAGAGCCCAGAGGGATAATGGAAGGTGGACAGATTCAGTTCAGATAACCTTGTCTGCAAGAAGAAAGAGCAGGTGCTAGGTAAAACGGCAGCAGACACAAAGCAATACTCTTCCTGAAGCAAGGTGGCCCATTCACTACTATGCTTGTCTTGATCTCCAGTGAAGGTCTCCTGACTGGGCGAAGCATGGGAAGAGAGGAGAATTGAACTTAACTATGGATGGAATTTTTCAGGCAAAAAATTAGAGTAAGTCTAGGCTTAGGATGATGAAGACGTATGCTCAAAGAGGGAAATCTATGCAATTGAATGACAACTTTTCTTGGAAATTTCTCATCAGTCCACCATGAGTTGCCATTTGTCCGTTTGGCAGAATAAACTAGACTTGACCCTTTGCCTCTGGTCTGTCTCCCATCTTTTCTGGTCTTCTCTTTGGTTTGGTAGGAACAGTGAAGAAGGAATTTAATGTGAGCTGAGTTTCATAGGAAGAAAGCAAGTGTGATGTTCAAATATGAAATGCCCTCCACAGTCTTGTGTGTTTGAACACCAGTCTCCAGCTGGTGCTGGTTGGAAGGTTGTGGAACACTTAGGCGGTGAGGCCTCACTTGTGGCGAGTTGCTGGGGTCGAGTCTTGAGGTTCCGTAGTCCAGCTCTACTTTTGATTCATCTCTTTCTGCTTCTGGGCTATGGGTATAATGTGACAAGCAGACTTCCCACTCATTGCTATCACCATGGTAGACTGTGTCCCCTCAAACTGTGAGCCAAGATAAGCCCCTCCTTCTTAAAGTTGCTTCTTGTGAGGCATGTAGTCACAGCAACAGGAAAAATAACAAGCAAGCAAGCAAGGGAAAGAGGACAGATAAAAGGAGGTGTGAGTGCCTGTCTTCCCCTGCGTCCCTGCAGGAGAGGCGGTTAGGAGGATGTGAGGAGTCAGGCACGTGACACTCATGTCCTCATAGTCTGTGTAGACTCTGGGGCCACAGTGGCAAAACTACTGCCCCTATTGGGCTAGCAAGCTCTACCTCTGTCACACACACTGAACAGGGATCTCCTCCTTAATTATCTGTGGGAGAAGCAGAAACCATGGGAAATTGCAGCCCCTTCCCCTGACATCATCTCAGTGTGCCCATCTGTGTTGCTCACAAAGTTTCCTGAGGCCAGGAGGACAGCCTACATAAATAGAGTCTAAATCAGACAAGAACTGATGTTATCCTTGCTGCTCCTGTCCCTGAGCCAGGGCCGGCGAACACTCTTCCGCGTGAACTGCTGTCATCCCCTCCTGGTATCCAGTGGTTATGGTGAGGCTGCTCTTCAGAGAAGCTGAAAAATGGTGCCTGCAGAATCCTTTCAGCCCCATTCACAGATTTGAAATCGCTGACTGTATGCAGGGAGAGGATTTGGATGTAGGGCGGGGGTGGTCGCTAGCACCACGCAGCTGCTATGGCTGTGAAAATTTAACCTCAAGCAGCCTAAACGTTCATTTTACAATGTACACTGCTGATTACTTAATTATGTCTAAAATATAAGTCAGACACACTACAAACCCCAGGGAGTAAATTACACAGATCGGCGAGGCAGCGTAGATGCAGTTATTCTAGGCTCACATTTCTGAATTATCTCCCCCCACACACACACCCTGTGAATTTGCAAAGCTTTCCCCTTCTCTGCAAATGTATGGCAGCCACAAGCAAGGGATCGCTTTCTCAGGGTTGTATGCCCATCGTAGGTGAGCCCTTCTTCAACCCTCCATCATGGGCCCTCGCTAACAGACAGCTTCTTATCTCTGTGTATGTTTGAACTAGGAGACTGCACATGCTTGATCCCAGCGCAGACCTCCCTATGACCTGATTTTGTTGCCATGGTCACCAATTAGATGAGTTCTGTTGACTGCAGAACAATAGTCAAGGGACCTCTGCTAAGTTGCAGAGCTGAATAACAGTCATTTGTTTTGGCGTTTTGGTTTATTTGTTGTTGTTTTGTTGTTTTCTGCTGAAAAGGAAACCTAGGGCTTGTGCCTATGAAAGACAAGTGCCTGTCTTCCCTGAGCAGCCTCGGCCCCCAGTAGTCATTATAGTGTGTGCATATAGTGTGGGCATATAGTGTGTGTGTGTGTGTGTAGGTGGATAAACATGTGTATGTAAGTGTATGTGCATGTGGGGGTCAGAGGTCAGTCTCAGATGTCATTCCTCAGGTGCCATCCACTTTGATTATTGAGACGAAGTCTCTTACTTGATCTAGAATTTGCAATTCAGCTAGGTTGGCTGGCCAGCAAGACCCATCAAGGCCTGTCTCCGCCTCCCCGCCACTGAGTGCGGCGCACCTGCCACCACACCCAGCATTGTCATGTATGTTCTGGGGATCAAATTATGGCCTCATGTGGTATAGCAGGCAGTGTCCCAGCCTGTCCCCCAGCCCCTCCCTCGGCCCGGTGAACACACTTAATAGGTGATTTTACCAGGATCCCCGCCTCAAGGTCTGCCGTAGAGAACCGGGTTCTCAAACAGAATTCTTATAAAGCGCTTCTGGAGCCAGCAGTTAAGTATCCTTACGGACCGGCCGGACCGGCAGGATGCTCCCTCCTCCCTTTCCTCTCTGATGCTTATACACCTGTGGGGCTTACTGAGAACGCCTCTCCAGAATAACTTCCCATGTTGCCCCTGTGAGTATACACGGGTGGTAAGATGTAGATAATCCCTTCAAACTCTCTCCCTGCCAGAACAAGGCCACCTCCCTTTGTTGCCATCCATGTGTTCACCGGAGTCGGACCCTGTTATTTCCTTCTGAAATCTTTCTTTGCATTCACAGCTCAGCTGTCTGGCACCACGGGCCTGGCCGTCTGTCTCTTATCTTTCAAAGATAAGATGAAATTCCCCAGTGAATGTCATCACCGCTGACTTCCTCTTCAGGGTCTCTGCAGCCCAGGCTGCTATACAACTCATGATATTTCTCCTACCTCAGCCCCCCTGGTGCTGGCATTGAGCCTGCCTTGACTTAAAGTAAGAGACCAACCCAACTCCTCTTCCACCCCAACTCTTGGAGGCCCTTTGACTGTAAGGAAAGTTCTGCCCATCTTCAGATGTCTTCAGGCCACGCAGGCATTCCCTGGCTCCTAGCTGTGCTGACATCCTCGGAGGCTTTGCTTCGCCTGTGTCATATGAAGACATCTGTTGCTAGATTGGCTGACACAGGGAGACCTCACTGTGAGATCTGTCTCTTCAGAGAGTTGTTATCAGAATCAGTCACAGACACAAGGGCTTAGGGATAAATTCTGGGACTTACACATTTTATACAATTTAGAATTTGTGTCTCAGTGCCGAGTCCTTATCCCCAGTTGATAACATTAGAGGATGCCACAAGCTATGTGTGAGAACGCATGCTTTTTGTGGATTGACTGACTGAATGAGGGCTCAAAGATTGATTGTAAACTGGAGCACCAAACCTAAGAATTCTGCGATGTCACAAAGTAGTTATGATAGTTTCTATTCTAAATGGCTGCCAAGGTTAGGTGCTGGAGGAAGGCTTGCTCCCCAACTCATCTTGCTCTTGAAAGGCAGTGGAAACCCCAGGAGGTGAGCCTCACTGAGGGAAGCTTGATGAGCTCTGAAGACCCAGGTCCTCTCCCCTTGTCCCAGACCCTTCCCAGCTGCCTGCAGTGAGTTCTCCAACACGCGCTCACTGTGCTACTGCAGGCCACAAACCAGTGAGGTGCATCCCGGCTAAAACCCTGAAACAGGCAGCTGAGATAAAGTTTTCTGGTTGGTCTCAGACACTCGCCACAGTAAAGCAAAAGTAAAGG
>CM053759.1:3915193-4023143 GCA_028658305.1 Pachyuromys duprasi | reverse complement strand
TTGGTCTGGGTGGGATGTGAATTGGGGCAGCAGTGTTTGCCCTGAGGTTAATTTATTTGGCTCTGTACGGGGGGGGGGGGCAGACACTGTCCACGTTACCAGAAATTTCTCCTGCAAAATCAATACTGAAGTTCTCTGCCAGAGAGCCAAAGTGATGGTTTATAAACCATGGCTGACCTCTAGACACATAAGAAATAAAGAAATTCTAAAATGAACTCTTAGGACCTACTACTTAAAACTCAATCTGAAATGAAGGTAGAATCTTATTATATCTGAAGTGTGAGGTTCCCAGACACAAAGAGCTCAGAGTGCAAATGACATCAGCCTACCATTGAGAGCCAATTCTCTTTCTCAGCACCAGCAACAAGGCCTTACCTGCTCATTCGTTCATTGAACAGATAGATGTATTGACCCCAGGGGAGTGGTGGTGTCACCCCAGCCTCTATGAGAGAACGCCTCTCTGGATGGGGCTCAAGTGAGGAAGGAGACTGAAAAGAAACAAATGTGAGTCACAGAATGCATTAGGAGATGGCCGAGTACATAGAGAAGGATACATCCAGGGAGGGTGACTCAGGAATGCTGGGAATAAAAGTGTCATAGCAGGGGGACAATTCCTCAAGAAGGCAGCATTTGAGCAAGGCCTGGAGAAAGCAAGCTGTGAGCTAGGAAAGCCAGCAGGGATGAAGGCACGTGCAGAAGCCCTGAGTCAGGATGGTATCTCCTTTAAGAGAAGGCAAGATGCTTGTGGGGTTAGAGAAAGAAGAGCAAAGACACACAAAGGCCAGCAGCCTGGGTCACAGCAGCCTGACGGGACACTGCAAAGATTCGGGGCCTTTCTGCCAACAATCAACCTTCTAGAGGATTCTGAGGAGTAAAATAACCCCCTTCTGTTCTGCAACCTCTCCCCAGTTGCTTCAAGGATGCCCCAGATGGAACTGGGTTGTGGTGCTTGCTTTCTGGAAGAAGTTTATGAAGCTGGCTTGCCCTCCCATGATGCTGTCCTCAGCAAGAATCTTTTCCCTGGGCTGGAAGGTAACCCAGTGGCAGAGTGCTCGCCTAGTACCCTGGAAGCCCTGGATTCAAACCGTGGTACTACCACAAAGAACCCCCTCCTGGAGCCCAACACCTACATCAGACTGGTCTGTTCTGTTATTTGGGGGTTTTGGAGATGGGGCCTCACTCTGAAGGCCAGGCTGCCCCAGACTATGTACCCCAGGCCAGTCTCAAACATGTGGCAATCTTCCCACTGAGCTTCCTAAATGCTGACATTTACAAACATACCCTATGGTGCCTGGCTCCTGGACGTAGCTTGGCTTGCTGGAGCATGGCATGGGCTACCTTGGAAGTGCCCTCCTCTGTCAGGTTTCCACACAGACTCTCAAAGCCATTCGAGGAACAGCTCCTGCATCAGAAAACAGAGAGTAGGTGACATCTCCACAGAGGCTCAGGGTCTGTCCCCAATGGCATGATTCCCTTCTACTAAGTCTCACCAGAGCATGGAGACCAAGCCTCTGCACAGGGGTCTTTGAGGGATCACGCCTTAGGTAGGGTTTCTACTGCCATAAAGGAAAAAAAAATGACCAAAAGCAACTTGGGTAGGAAAGAGTTTGCTTCATATTCCACATCCTGGGAACACTCCATCACTGAAGGAACCCAGGGCAAGAACTCAAGCAGAGCAGGAACCTGGATGCAGGAGATGACACAGAGTCCATGGAGGGTGCTGATTAATGGCTTGTTCACCTATCTGCTCAGCCTGTGTTCTTATAGCACTCAGAACCACCTGCCTAGGCCCATTACAATTTGGGCCCTCCCCCACATCAATCACTAATCACAAATGCCAAAACAGCAGGGCATTTTCTCAGTGAAGGTTTGCTCTTCTCAAATGACTCTAGCTTGTGTCTCTAGCAGACAAAAAAACTAGCCAGGACACACCATTTAGCCAAACCACAGAGAAAAAAAAATTAACCTGTGAGCTAGCCTGGAGTTTCACAGCATCACACAGCAGAGGTGAAACAGGTGTTTTCAGAAACAATATTTTCCCTCAATAACAAATCACACCCTAGGGCATTTACCACAACCACAGGAGACCACGTGACAATGGCAAAGGTACTTCTGGCTTTTAGGGAAAAGCATTCAGGCATCTGGGGCCACAGGAGGGTATGTTGCAAGACTGGACCTGGTGACTGGACCAGGGAGCACCAGAAGAGAATTGGTGCATGATAGGTTTGCAGACAGAAGCAGGGAGCATGCAAGGTTCAGAAGACAGTCTGCCAGTGAAAAGCTAGTGTCCCGGTCACTGTACACAAGAGGAGGAATGAGGGTGCTTGGTGACTAGTCAGTACAGGAAGCAGTGCCCCACTGTAAGGAGGAATCCTAAAAGCTCCTGGGACACAGACAATCCAAGATAACAGACAACAGAGTCACTCTGTCCAGGTAGGAATAGACTAGCCCTCCTGCCACCTGATGTGTGTATGGAACAACAAATTCTATAAATCCAACAAAAGAAAGGCATATACAGCCATAAACAAGCTGATAATGATGCCAGGAGTCCCGGGATGCCAGTATAGACACTGATCACAGAGAAGACAGAAGTGGTTTTCATGTGCTGCTATAAAAATTTGCAACGTTTGAGTGCTGACTGCTGCAGGTCAGACCACTCAAGTAGATTAGACTGTTGCTGATTTTAGTGTGTGTGTGTGTGTGCACAGTATGTTTGTGGTATGTGTGCAGGTGGGTGCACGCATGTGCAAATGAAGGCCAGAAGAGGTTGTCTATGACATTCCACCTTATTCCCTTGAGACAGGGTCTCTAACTGACCGTGAGCCAGGCTGGCATCTCTCTACCTGCCGCTTACAGGAGTGGGATTACAGGTAGTAACTCAGACTTTCTACGGGGCTGCTGGGGCCTTGAACCCTGGTCTCCATCCTTGTGCAGAAGGCACTCCTACCCACTGAGCCGCCGCTCCGGCCCCTACTGCCTACCACTTTAATAGCTGAGGTCTAGCTGGGCCGCAGTCACAGGGCAGCTGCCAGATGCCACTGCTTGACTCTACCCACAGCCTGGGTCTCTGCTCAGAAACTAGAGTTGTGAGGAGTGTTCAGACTTCACAGCTGGACAGCAAGGATCCCTAGTGAAGCCAGCAGTGAGTGAACTCACACATACACAGGTTTCTGACTAGGAATCTGGCCAGCCTTTTCATTATGGAATAATTATTTTGAAAAGCCAACCACTCATTATTTATCTAATATGTAAAGTTTGATTTCCACCTCCTGTGTTTTCTGACTACTGAGTTCACTTGCCTTTGAGGGTTCTAATTCCACAAATAGGATGAAAAAGAGACAGTCTTCTTTCTCTGAAGGTAAAGCGATGGGTAACCTCCAAACAAAGGAATAGGTAGACCCAGGGACACTGCTTTCTAGGTTTTTGTTGCTTTATGTCTTAGCTAGATTCAGCGTTTAGCCACGAGGCCTGATTAAAGATGATCTGCTGTATAGGCTTGCCAGGGAAGGGCAGTGAATTCCTAATATCCTGACATCATTCATTTTTAAGCTTTTTTTTACATTTATTTATTTGAAGAAGAGCTGGGGTGGGTGGAGGGACATGACACAGGATGTGTTGAGATCAGAGGATGACTATGGAGTCATTTCTCTCCTTCTACCGTGAGGATCCAAGGGACTGAGTTCTGGTCACCAGGTACGTATACCTACTGAGCCATCGCCATGTTCTGTGGCATGATTCTTAAGTATCCCTCCCTGTCACTATGTCCCAAGTTGTACCAGAAATTACATAGTAACCCTGAAGAGAGCAGATCTTACAGAAACAGGGATATGCTGTATTTTGAGGTCATTTAGAGGCAGTGGTTTGTATGCTGGCTCGCCCTCCCCAGCACGAGGTCACAGGACTCTGCCGTTCACCTGGGAGGGATGGCTGACTATAGTCTTCAGTTGTCCCTATTCCCAGGGGACATGACCCCCTGTCCCAGTAGGCTATTCAGGGGACAGGTCCCATGATACGCTGCAGGCTCTAAAGTACAGGGCTGCTCAGGAAGGCACAGGGCTTCCACACCACCCACGCACATTCTCACACATGCCCACATGTAAGTCTTCCCTGGGTCACTTACAAGGTGAATTGTGCACCTTGGTGTTCTGGGAGTGATAAGCTCCATGTTGAGCTCCTCACAACTTCGGAAGCTACCTGGGTCCACCATCGGCTGAGTCCCAGATTTAGGGGCTCAAGCCTCCACCTGTGAACCAGCTAAGTTTGTGTTTTCAGTCTCAAATCAAACCCTACGACTGCTTCCCCCTCAAAGGCATGCACACCCTTTGGTTGCCAGATAAAATATTATCTATGGTATTATTTGCAAGTCAACAGCTGAGATCAATCAAAAGGAAATTATTGATCCCCAAAAACATACCTGATAAAAGGCATGGGGGTGACATCATTGGCAGGGACATCAAGGCTGGGATCATAAGCCCTCCCCTTTCCACAGTCCTGGGACTGGGAAACGCACCTGCTCTTTGCAAGTGAGAAATGATGCTTAATGAAAAAGCCAAAACTCACAGCCTAGTGGCAAGCCAATTCTACCTAGCAACTACCAAACCATGTCCTAACAGAAGACACACACATGTATATATGAATGCATGTACACATGCACTTACATGCAAACATAGATGCATAGATATGTACACACAAGTGTACACATTCATACACGTGCATACGCACATACCTCCCTGGGGGACAGCAAAGAACCTTCAGAAGAAAGACAATCATTTTACAAATGTCCTATTTTCTAGCTGCCACCCCAACCCTTTTTCCTGCCCTGGAGGAGTAACTGAGCTAATAAGGGTCCCAGACTGCTCTTTCTGGGGGCCAACTTTTTCTTTTCTCCATGTCATGCTTTTTATTCAGAAAATAATTTTCTTTGCATTGTTTGCATGAAAGCTTTCCAACACCCCCAAATAATGGTGAGAAATTGGCTTTTATTTCTGAACAGGCTTTTTCAATGCCCCCGTATCTCTCAGCATATCTATCCCATTAATCTGAGCCTTAATGACACAATGGGTAAGAACAGTGTTCGCATGTGTATAAATGAAATTTTTAATAGATTTCCCTCTTAATGTAATAGAATTGGCATGCCGCGCGGGAGCAGGAGTGAAAGTAGTCACTCAGGCATTGTGTTTACATGATATTTAAATACAAGTGTCTGGGGTGTAAGTACCGCTAAGTATACCTGAAAGGGACAGTGCCTCCTAATCATTGTTTCAGCAATTGACAGTTGTTTACACAACAGCAGTACATTCACTGCTGATTTGAATAATAAACACGCTTAAATACCAGCTGGATAATAGAAGGGTAATTGAAACGTAGTTTAGGGCTGTGATTCACAGGCATTGTAGTAACACTTCCATTTGCCACACAATGCCACCCTTCTGTGCAGGCGCTAAAAGAAAAAAAAAATTAAGGCATTGTTTCAAACATTGGGGTCTATTAAAGTTGATGAATACACCGGGTGCATAGCCCCGCGCAAGCCATGCCTGGGCACACTTGAGACAACTATTGTACAGCGGGTTTCATCCAAGCACTAGAGAGCTGTATAGAGCCACTGGGGTGGCCCACCCTGCATTGTGTCCTCCGGGGTGGTGGGTGGCACCAAGCACCTCCCCACCCAGCCACAGAACAGCCACAGCACTCATGGTTCACAGGTGAAAGACACGAGTGCTGGCCTGCGGCACCTCTGGAATCATAAAAGCGACCACCCTAGCTGCCACACATTCCCAGATCCTCTGACCATTGATCACCGAGGCTCAGGCCGGCTTTACCTCCGATTTGGTCTATGCCTGTTGGAGGCCAAATGTGGGCATCTGCTGTGAGGGCTTCTCCATTTCAACAATTCCCTCACTTCCCACCACTTGGCCCCTTCTAAAGAGCACCAGAGCCAGGTAGACTGCCCTATTCAAGTTGGCTGGGTAGAGAGCACCCAGCAAGAGGTACCCACCATTACAGTCCTCTGCCCTGAGCGTCCTAGGAAGAGCATCCTGGTTCTTACTTGAGGAAGTTATTCATGTGGCCAAATTGGCAGGGCTCAGACCACCAGCCTGAGTGCTGATAGTTACATTGCTTTGCCCCTTTGCCATGGCAGACCCAGTTCCGGAGAGCTCACACTGGCCATCACATCTCTCCATCCTGAGTGACTGCCTCGGGGAAGCAAAAGACCTGTCAGAAAGTTGCTTAGTGAGCATAAAGTAAAAGCCAGTGTGAGCAGATGGATTGCCCTGTCCACTCAAGGCAAAGCACTGCCTAGAAGTAATACACCCAGCACAGGCCAGGAATTAAATTATTACACCTCTTTAAATACAAGGGGCTGATCCACCACCACACTGCTGCCAAGTCATAGCGTGGGAAACAGCCCTCAGGCTGGTGAGTAACCATCATATAGGTGGCCAGTGATGGTGATCAGATCTGTCCTCCCCCCTTTGCTGTCTCCCGCTCACTGACTTCTCTCTTATTTCTTCGCTCTTAGTCTTTCTGTCTCTTTCTCCCTCTGTCTCTCTCATATCTCTGTCTCTCCTCACCCCACCCCTGCCCCTGCTCTCCTGGACTGAGCTGGGTAGAAACACATATTTCTTTTCTGATTCCCTTTTTAGTGACTCACCCACATAGCTGAGAGGATGACAGATCCTCGAGATATCGTTAAGTGAGTGACCGAGGGAAAGGGAAAATGAATCAAAACTGGTTGCCATTTAATGCATTTCCGAGACCCAGCCCAGCTTATTAGGACACTCACTGAACAGCCCGATCTTCAGAAAAGGAAACTATTTCTGCAGTGGGTGAGCGCATCTGGCAGGAACAGCTACTCAAATTCAGTTTTCCTTACAATTACAGCTTAAGAGTCTAGGACACATGCCCAGCGTCCTCCACAGGTGAAATCCACTTCCTCCATCTCCCACTTATCCACTCAACACCTGGGTGGGCTAGGAGATCTACTTCTGGTCCTCACTGCCCTGCTGGATAAAACAGTGTGTGCCGATCACAGCCCCTGGCCATAGCTGCTGCTGCATGGTGATGTTCAGGTCCCCTCTAGTCCAAGCAGTAGAGAAGAGACCTCATGATCAAGGACAAGAGCCAACAACCTAGGGAATGGCCTGACATAGGAGACATCCTCCCTCTGCACTTACTCCAGTGATGCCAAAGACAAAGGCTGCTGGGGAAGAGGAGAGGTCATCAGAAGGCTTCCATGAAGTGGGAACTACAGGGGGAGAGTAAACAGTAGTAAAGGGGTCAAGAGGTCAAGGGTGTGTCTGAGCTTAGCTACCAGCTCTGGACTGAGCCTGGACCCAGGGTTTCCTCAGACCACTCATTGCCCCATGCCAGCACACTGTGTCCAGCTAGCCTGCAGGGTATGGTCATTGCCCACTTATGACAAGCCAGCCTCGAAACACTGTTACCACCTTCACTCCCAGCAGGTGAGGTGGGACACGGGACTTGCGTACAGAACAGCGGGCTCAAGAGCAGCAAGACACTTGGCTTTGACTCACAAGCACCCTCCGGCACCACGACTCCTGTGTTGACGGTGCCTGTGTGGATATGCTCTGTAATAGGAAAGGACTGTCACTAAATCAGGCTTGGTTCCTAACTGGATGCATGTCACATGCAGCACTAAGCACAACTTCAGGAGGATAGTGTGGTAAGTGACATGGGTGCCGTGAGGTGAGGGGAAAGAAGGTTAAGAAGCCCCACCCATAGGCCAAGCCAGGAAGTGGGTAGGATGATTAGAAGATGGCTGGTGGCTGTACTAATCCATATGTATGCTACTAATTTAAGAAACTAAAGAATAGTGGGATATGTATGAAATAAATGCAGAAATGAGGGGCGTGGGGAGGAAAGGAGGCTAGCGGAAGAGAGTGGGAATAAGGAGGGAAGTGGGAAAGGAGGCGAATAGAACAAGCCAGAAAGTGCCATCACAGAATCCATCACTCTGTATGCTAACTCAAAAAAATATCAATTTAGAAAACCTACATATCACAAAGAATGTTTATTATCATATAAGAGGTGGCATAAAGTATGTGAAATGATAGCAAATAGCACAACATTATAAATAATCACAACAGAAGAATGCAGGGGAAAGATTGACAAAGGAAAAACACAGCATACTGCACACCTAAGGGTGGCCTGCACCCTCACATGGAAAAGAGAAAAGACTGCACAAAGCCAGCCTGGGGGAGCTGGGACATGGTGCGTAGAGAGGCCCAGGACCCAGGAAGAAGCCAACTGGGTGGCAGGAAAGGACTGAAAATGCAGGAGACCAGGGCAGAAGGATGCCTCAGTTTCTCGGTGGTGACTGGTCCACTTTTCTTACCAGCCCAGGTTTTGTATCCCAGATTCTTAAACACCAAGGATGTATCAATAAACTAGGTGACTGAACTGAGAAGTGGCAGCTGACAGAAAGCACCAGAGCCCTCAGGGGAGAGCGTGGCGGCAGAGCTTCAAGTTGCTGACCATAGAAGGAAGTATCTTAGGTGCCATGCCCTCCACAAATACCCAGAGATGGCAGTCAGGAGCTCCACTGCCTGGCACTAACAAACAGAAATCCGTGGAGGACTTAGCGGGAGAGAGCTACAGGGAGAGAAAGCAGACAGCAGAGGAACAAATAAAGAATTCAAATAAGACACAAACCCTCCATGATATACTTAAATGCCTGAGACAATCCTAAAATATGATGCTGCTTCACAATAAAAGAAGGAGAAGTCATGGGAACTAAACACACACACACACACACACACCATATGAAAAGACAATTTTGAAAGGTAAATTCGGTGGGCTCATCTAAAATGATTTTAAAAATGAAAGGATATGAGCTATCAGAGGATAGAAACCTAAATCTATCGGCAACTTCAACATGTAGAGTCTCAGAGAATGGAAACAGGATCCTCTGCCCAAGGACATGCACTTTTGATGGATGCTTCTATTATGGAAACAGAATTGAGGAAAGGCGTGTCAATGGGAAATGAGTGAGAAATAGACTACCAGTGTGGGGTGAATGACAATGCGACTATTGATGTGAACTTTCAGATCTACAAGGATTAGTAAGAAGTTCTAGACGTTTTCATTGAGAAAAAAACGCCTACAAAAAAACTAGAATTGTCACCAAATTCCCCAAGAGTACACCAATGACAGAAAGCAAAGGAGAGAATGCCTTTCAAAGTCCCAAAGGCGGCTGTATTCACCATCCAGGGCCACCAGGCAAGCATGTTCTCTTCAGATATGGTTCTGAAGAGCGTCGCTCTCACATGACAATTTAGGAAATTACTGGAAGACCCGCTCCAGCAAGACAAAGAGTAGCACAGGAGAGTGAATAGTTGTGCCAGCGTTCTAGAGAGCAACCATTTCATTTATGGTGCACACCGGACGGAGGTGCACCATAAATATGAGGCCCTATGAAGTGGGTCCCGTCCTTGAGACCTTGAAGAGAGTTTAAGTGTAAGCTAAAGCAGGAAACATATTGAAATCAAAGCCTAGATCATGGCTCTAATTACACTGCATTTTACTGTTACCGAATTTATTAAATTCTGCTTTTACCTTTTCTTAGTTACCACAATCTGCTTTCTCTCAGGCTCTTTTAACTCTTATTTCTGAGTTTTTGAGTCAAAATTCAATGTAACTATTTTCATTAGCTATTTTTGTAAAGGGTGTTGGGGATTTTTTGGTTGGTTGGTTGTTTTAGATGTGTATAGCCATTCTGCCTGCATGTCTCTGCTCCATTTGCCTTCCTAGTGCCTGCGGAGGTCGGGAGACAGACTGCAATCCTCTGGAAATGAAGTTGCAGACAGTTGAGTTGTCATGTAGGTGCTGGGAATCAGACTATGGTCCTCTAAAAAAGCAAATGCTCATAATTTTGAGACCTCTCTGAAGCCCCCATTTTCATTAACTTTTAGTAATAAAAGAATTCAAGACCCCATTAACTCACATGTTTGAATGCTTGGCTCATAGGCAGTGGCACTTTTAGGGGGTATGGCCTTTTCTGAGGAAGTATGTCACTGTGGAGGGGGGCTTTGAGGTCTGGTATCTGCTCAAGTTCTGTCCAGTGTGGAACACAGTCCCCTTTGGCCATCTGCAGATCAAGATGAAGAACTCTGGGCTCCTCCAACACCGTGTCTGCCTGCACACCACCATGCTTCCTGCCATGACCATAATGGACTAAACCTCTGAACTGTAGCCAGTCCCAGTTAAATGTTCTCCTCTATAAGAGTTGCTGTGATCATGGTGTCTCTTCACAGCAATGAACTCCAATTAAGACAGAAGTACTCCTGTTTCTTGGTCTTTTGTTCTTCACTATAGTTTATAAGCCATATTTATCCTTGAAGAAAATGAGCCCTTTCTTTACTTAGAGTTTGTCAAAAGATATACCAACCCTGAGGCCCCCACAGCAAAGCAGTCTGTTGGCATTGCTCCTGTTTGTACATCAGAACGGATGTTAAAACCTTATTGCTGAAGACACCACACACTTTGGGGGCTGAGTAAATGGTGTCCTTCGTGATGGCTGGCTTTCTTAGTGCCAGAAGGCACTCTGCAGTCTGGTAAGAAAGGGGTGTCATTGGTAGTCTTGCTCAGCTACAGACCTTGTCTGCCGTTCTACCAACCTGACCGGCAAGACCACCCTCGGGTGCAACAGTGGCGTCACTGTCACTGGGGTGACTAACCACTTCCTGATCAAGTCTGAGGCCTGACCCACAGCGAGGGATTCATGCCTGATTCTGTCAACCTGGTAAACGCCTGTGACTAGAGAGGGTACAGGCTCTACGGTAAAGGTGTTGCTGTTGTTTGAATAAATAGACATATTGAACCCACAGCCTTCTAAATATTTGTGTTATATCCATAGATTAGCACTGTTCTCACCTTTACTGAGAAAAACTCCCTTGTGCAGAAGCTGATGGTTACTGCAGAGAGCCGGAACTGGTCAAAGAGATGAGAATAAGTGGCTGTTGGGTGCCCATTTCTAAACTGGACATCCATACCATCTCTTCCAAGACTCGGGGAGCATTGCAGAAGAGGGGTTAAAAAGAATGTGAGAGTTGAAGGAATACAGTCTTCTCGGAATGCTATGGCCATGGCAGGGAAAACCCACCATAGCTATGAGTGTCTACAAAGGAACCCACACAAAATTTGGCTATCAACATTCTACCGCTCCCTGCAGATTCATTGGCAGTTGGCAAAGAAAGGTGAGATGTTTTCTTCCATGGTATAGCCACCAGCAAGATGCCCACATTCCTGTAAATACCCCTCACCCACGATTATGCCCCTGCTTACACAGCCCTAGTCAAGCTCATTGGCCCACAGAAGAAATAAACAATGGTGCAGCCATTTCTAATGAGAATGCAAAAGTCATAAAGCCTTCACAGCTGCTTGACAGAGACCTACCAAAGCTGAGCTTCATGATGCAATCTCTGTTGTGTGTCTTTCACTTTTGGTCTTGATCTCCACATGTTGCATGCCGCGCGGGGAGGGGGGCACTTTTAATATTTGTACAAAGGAATATTGAATTGATGGGAAAGGTGTTATGAATCACGTATGTCTTCTCCCATGAGTTCTGCTTCTAAGCTTCCCCAGGAAGGTGTTCGGCATACTACCCCTTCAGCTGTAGGGAGACACTCTTATCTGGCCCTACCTGAAAATCTTTCTTATGCCCTGGAGGTTGTGACTCAAGTAAAGACACTAGAGATCTCCTTATGAGACTCCAGCTCCAAGATACTCTTGAAACATCTGTCCCTGCACTTACTCAGGAACAAGATAACCAAAACAAAGTAAACTTTAAGAGGAAAAAAGATTAGTTAGGCTAGAGGAGCTGGCAGAAGACCAGATTAAAAGCCTCCTCCTCTTACTGATGGACAAATGTGGATAAATGATAAAAGAATGAAATATCAGGACCTCACTTTCTTAGAAAAATGAGCTCATGCAGGGCCACTGTGGTGTTTTATGACCAAGGAACAAAAGAATACCAAGATTAGAAATATAAACAAATTCTACAAAGATATAAAATATAGACATTGTATTATACCAGAAATTGTATTATACCAGAAATTCCTGCAGATTTTTCCTGGGCCTAATGAAAATTAACATTCTGGCCATTAAAAGTTGATAATGCACTGCTCGGGACATGGCAATCTGCCCAGGCTGGCTTGGAGGTTTTCTTTCTGTCTAGTGCCCTTGAAACCAAAAGATTCTTAAAAGTTGGGTTATGGGGCTGATGAGGGAAAATTATTGTAAAAGATAACTCTGTTCTGTCACAGTTTATCAATGACTAAACTTATGACCTCAGACATGATTGTAAAAGATAACCGTTCTGTCTGATTTATTGACGATGACTAAATTGATGACCAAGAGGAAGTTAAAATGCATGTCCAGGGACAAACATGGTATGGTCTATGTTTTGTAACAGCATGCATCTACCCCTGCCTACTGAGTTCCGTATAAATAAAGAAGCACCTAGTCAGCCAGGATGCAAGACGCCCCCAACCACACACCTGACTCACCCCTCCCTCACCAACTCCTTATCTCCTCTGTGGGACCTGGCCATTGCCGGGGCTGCCCCCTCCCCAGCAAAAGAAGATCTGAGAGCAAAGTGAGGGGTGTGTGGGAAGAGGATGGAGATCAATGAGAGAGGAAAGGATGAGAGGCATAGGGGTAAGTATGATCCGGATATAGTGCACACGGGTATGAAACTTCATAGTCTTGTTTATAGGTATAATGCATGTGTTCTAGTGAAAACCTGAGGGGCTGGAGGGATGACTTGGTGGCTAAGAGTGGGTACTGCTCTTTCAGAGGACCTAAGTCTGGTTCCCAGCACCCATGTCCGGTGGTTCAGAACAGCCAAGCGTGGCTCTAGGAAGAACAAAGTCTGTGGACTCCATGGGTACCAGAACTAATGTGCACCCACACCCCCACGCTTGAAAATAATTTTAAAATGAATTGATTAGAAAAACTGACCTGTAGAATTGATTTCATTAGTTCTGCATGTGTGTGACAACCAAGCTGCAGTCATTTCTGGAGCTGGGATAATTTCTAACTGCAGCAATATTTCTTCTGCTTTACGACCACTTCACCTACTACAACGCATCTCAGAAGCTAAAAAGCATCCAGAGGCCAGAAAAGCTACACGTTCACGAGTCTTACCACCGCTTTTCCAGCATATTCCATGGAGGTTCTTCTGTTCCAGGATAGCACTTGCCTGTGAAATTACACTGTATTTCTCTGAGCTTCTAAAGCAGAATAAAGGAGGTTTTCTAGACATTCATCTCTCTGGAACACTTTTTCTCTCTGAGGTACTTTACTTGTCCAGTCGTCAATACGGTATGTGTGCTTCCAGCCCCTCGTCCTGCCCAGGGCTGTAAGAAGGTGGTGAGGACAGGGAGCAGACACCAGCAGCCCTGGTAGCTCCCCTGCCCACAGGTTCTAAATCTTGGAGGCTCCTCCAGGGAACAGAGCAATAGGGTGGATTATGCATGCGCAATGAGGTCTGCTGTGTCTCCTCCTCCACAGGCCCCTCTGAGCCCAGCCAGCAACCAAGTAAGAAGGGAACCGAACGCAGAAGGTTTCTAGGGAGAGAGCCGCACCCACCACACTCAAGGACATGCATGCTCTGGGAAAAGGTAAAAGGGGGACAAATGTTTTCAGGAATTGCTCGGGCTGTTTATGTAGAGGGAGAGAGAGGTCACAGGCAAGGGGGACCGGAGATACAGGGGCACCAGAACATCAGAAGGGAAATGTCTCCATCAGTGGCAAAGCCTGTTATGTAGCATCAGACTCAACAAGTGCTTTTCAGCAACTTGTAGGCATGAAAGGTGAGCAAAACACTCATCTTCTTTGTAGGGAGGGAAAGAAGATGGAGAATCCTTCACACCAAGATGCACTTTGACATAAAATGCAGGAAAGTAGCACTCAATCCACCCACGCCTGACTAGCCCACCATTAAGATTCTGAACAAACAAGGAGGCTGACACCACAGAGCGCGCTGCTGGTAGGTGCTTAGTTATGTCAAGGACAGAAGACAAAGCACTTTTCATGTGTCAGTTTGAGTTCTCCCAGTCAATAACCATGTAACCTGGGTTACAACCCAACCCAAACAGGCAGCCATTATGAGGGAAGATATAGCAGATGTCCCAATGCTGATATCCAAGCCCCTGGATCCCAGCAAAATTCAGAAATAGACAATTCATTTTGGGTCCATCTGTGTTCCATGCACCTAACACGTACCTGTTCCCAGCTCTGAGTCTCCAGTGAGCCACCCTGCTTCCATGCATGTCCCTGCCCCTGGCTCAGGTGCCCATACCAGCCCTTCCAAGTCTTGGCTTCTGCAGCCTAGTCATCAACTCTATATGTTAGCCATTAATGGGTTAACTGCCCTCCTCCAAGATGAGCAATTCAGTTTGTTCCTGACACAGGTAGCATTGAAGCGGCCGCCTTTATGCTGAAGCCAGCGGGACGGGAGTGTGAGCATTGGGTCCTCCTTGGGGAAGACTCATCTTGGTTCCTCCTCACAGGACCTGAATCCAGCAGCTTCTGAATCCAGCTGTGCCCGGGACGAAGCTCAATCAAGTTTCTACACCCATAACACTACAGTGAGGTGAAGAAAGTATGTCTAGGACTCAGAAGTCTTTGCAGGCATAGTACCAGAAGGGAAAACCCCACCCACGACAGATGAAATCTAAGTGACTCTGGAAGCCTGCTCTACAGCCTCCTTCTACAGCACATCACAGCAAACTTGCAGGTACCCTTGAGGGACCCATTTCCCAATCATAGTCTTTCAGCGACCCATCAAGCTTGCTACCTTGATACCACTTCTGTGAAAGAGGCTAAACACCGGCCTTGTCCAGGAGGCAAAGCCCACACACGTTATGATGTCTGCCAGATGCCCAAAGCTTGACAGGAGGACCACCCACTACGGTGGAAGCAGATCATCCCAGAGCAAGCATGATGATGCCTCCACATTCTTGGTGCATTTTGATTTTTTTCTGGTTTTCTGTGGGTACAGAGTCTAACACACTAGACAAGGCTGCCCTGGAACTCATTACGTACCCCAGGCTGGTACTGAGCTCCCAGCGAATCTCCTTACTCAGCCTCCCAAGGGCTGGCATTTTAGGAATGAATATCACACCCAACCACGTGCCCACATTTCTTGCAGTTTGTATGCATTTAAAGTGCCCAGGACACTCGGTTTACTCCACAGTACAGCTCGTTCGTTTATTTTCTTGGTAAAGTTCACTCTTTCAGATCTTGCCAAGTTTGAAAGCCAGTAAAGAAATGGGATCTTTGATAGACAGTCCACAAGGCCACCAAATCCACCTCTTGCTGCCCTCTCCACCATAGGAAGCCTGCTGCAGGGCTCAGATATCTGCTAATCGCTCTAGACAAGACCTTTTTTTTTAATTTCCTGAACACAACTGAAGTCCATATTCGGTGTAAGACCCTATTTCAAAACATATGTGTAAACAGAGATACTCATTAAATAACGGACAGGGCTACAACTCTCTGGTCAAACATTGCTCATGCTGAACACTGGGCCTAGAATTTTCTCTTTCTGGGTTCTGGGGTATCACTGGGGCTATGCCTGACACATGGCATGGGCTCTAAAACCTATAGCATCCACAGGTGTAAGGAACAGATTGGACAGGCTACATCCTGCCCTGATCTTGACTCTTGGTTTATCACACACTGGCCGAGCCTGCTGCGCCCTTACCACCAACAGTCACAGAGATCAAGGCACTTATCCCAAAGTTCTTAGATCTCACCTCTCCTGGCCTACCCAATGGACCCCATGGTGATTTGCTCACTGCCTTCACTCACTTGAGTATCCCAAGTCCTGTCTGCCACAGCAGTTCTTCAAGCTTAAAAAAAAATGGCCAAATTAAGCTGGTGTCTCCGATATTTAAGTTCCTCCAGAGTCTTAATGAATTTCACAAATATTTAACAAGCAAATTAATTTATGTAAAGATCTGTTCATATTTGATAAACTTGAAGCAATTTAATAAATCCTGTCCTGTTTTAATAAACGATGGATTAGGGTAGCCTTCCTACAAACAGTAAATACATAAGGAAAATATTTATCATGCACCTGCCTTTTAAAAGATCATGGAAAGATTATCTTTGCCATAAAGACTTGACACCGCTGTGTTGTGTGTTTGTTGGGGTGGAGGTGGGAGACTGAGCAGGCACATGTTCAGACTGCCAACCCAGCGCTGACTTCAGGGACAAGATGGAGTACTGGGGTCATTGCTGGCCTTCAGGTCCATCCAGCACTCCAGCGCTGCAGGCTCTGGGTGAGAACAAGTGGTCAGGATGCCCACACTCTCCTAGCAATGCCTCTGACTCACACTTGTCTCTCCCTGAACTGCTTCCTGCAATAACTTATGACCCAAAAAAATCCATCACAGAATTGTACCTATTATCCAAGACTTAGCTCAGATATTCATCTCAGCTACAACTTCCTCAGCCTCTCCTCTGCCTCCAGACAGTTAGAGCTCACTGTCCTGGACTCTGAGAGTGTCCTGTGACTGTCCATAGGGAGCATCCGTCTGGCCATGGGATGGCCAGTGCTGTGCAAGTCTGCCTCTCCCAGAGCACTATGTTTAAAGAGACTTAGAGTGAGAGTTTCTATGTGTTGTATTATGTAAGACTCATGTGGCCTTAATAACAAGCAAAAGATGGCAGCATGAAGCCAAGCACATATGTTAGCAAGCCAGAGCCAGCAGTAGGTAATACCGTCACTGTCAATAGCAGGTTTAGTCCAGAAATGCAGGGGTGATTTGATGAGACCTTTCCTGTGAATGCTTACCACAACAGCTCAAAAGGAGACCATGCCTGTGATCACCCCAACACACACACACTGCTTAACAGTGGCAGATACCACCCACAAAGACCCTTTGCTGGCTAGAGACAGGGATTTCTTCAGCCTGGTCAAACATCCCTACCCCAGGAGCAACTCAGGGGCAGGAAACAAGGTATTTTCCAGATTTCAGTGAAAAAGCAGACCAAGGAGATTCCCTTCCACTCCTCATTCACCTGAGTTTCTATTCAGATACCAGGCAATCGCTGAACCAATAAATCAAAGTGACCAAGACAATTGCCATTTGCATATAAACTATTAAAGCAGAGGATGAATGCACCAAAATTTCCTGACATACAGTGAGTCGAGAGGACTATAAATCCAAGCCCTCACCGGGATACAGAGTGAGGTACAGCCAACATTGTCAACTTCTCAAGACCCTGCCTCAAAACAAAATGAAACAACTTTTTAAAGGGGCTGGAAACCTGGTATGTGGTGTACACCTTCAACTCAAGTACCTGCCAGGAGGCAGAGGCAGGTAGAGAGATCTAACTCAAAAACAAGCAAACAAACAGAGTGGGATCTAACCCTGTGGAAGACAGAACAGTACTTGTCTCCTACGTGCAAGAACCAAGTTCAATCCCCACTATAATAAACAATAAATAAATAGTTTAATAAATATTTCTAGCATTAAAAACTAGTAGAATTTAAAATACAAACTAAAACAATTGCAAAAATGAATAGAAAACAAATAGAATTCACAGAGTTACAAAATAAAGTTAAACTAACAAAAGATGGCTATCTCAAAGTAAGTCTTTAAAAACACATATGAATTTTGTGGGAAAATATGTGCAGTATTTTTTTTCTTTTTGTGACTAGGTCTCACACTAGGACTCAGGCTGGCCTAGAACTCTCAGTGGCACTTCTGCCTCAGCTCCCACATGTTGAAGTTACTAGTATACCAACTACATATTGGTATTATTACTAAAGAACATAAAAGAAAGCCTGAACAGTGAGCGTAGACAACAAAACTTAATCCTGCTTTTTAAAAAGAAATACTGGCCCTGAACAGATGACTCTGGCAATTCAATATAATTCCAATAAAAGTCTAAGCAGACTTTTGTTTCCTAGAACTGTAAACACTCTTCTGAAATTTACAGGCAAAAGCAAATGTCTACCGATATGCAAGACACTTCAAAACAGAACAATAAGCAAGAGGACTTGATCAACAAAAAAGAAAGTTCTTTATCAAGTTATCTCCAACAAAAAGGACAGCCATGGGAAATAAGGCCTTGGCGCAAAGAGAAACATCTGATTCCAAACACTGCACAGGTGGAGCATTTTACAGCAAGGGCATGACAATTGTAGAGAATTAACTCTTATTAGGTGAAGCTGGAGAAATAAAACTTATTTAAAACTACTTAACCTCCTAGGGCTGGAGAGATAGCTCAGTGGTTTAGAGCCCTGACTGATCTTCCAAAGAACTCAAGTTTGAGTCCCAGCACCCACAAAGCCTTTCGTAACCATCTATTATTCCAGTTCCAGGGGATCCCGGTGCCTCTTCTGGCCTCTGTAAGCACTGCTTTCATATGATGTTCAGACATTCATGCAGGCAAAGCAGCCATATGCATAAGATAAAGTGAAAAGTGGTATTTATATACTTCACATTATATGCATAAAAACCTAGCTAGCTAGATAGAACGAAGCAATATAGCTTTAGAATAAAATAATTTTACTGTAAGTATGGATTCTTCTACTTGAATGTGACATCATCCTGTTTGGTAACTGTTCATGCTGCATAGATCTTTCCTATTTTTGTTTCATATTTTTAGCAGTTTTTATGACAACAAAAATTTATATTAAAATACATTAAAAAGGTCCTATGAATGAACAACAACAACAACAAAAGAGCAACACAACAGCAAAGGGAAAAAGGGCATGAGTAGGTAAATGAGTAGCGGTGCCCTGTCCTTCCAATGCAGTCATGGAGCTACAGCCAAAACAAACACCACGGTCGACTCAACAACAACACCAAAAACCAAACCCATTAATAAGATTGGGGTTTCCTTCTTTGTGCTAAAAACAGCTGAACGTTTTAACCGTAACATTATTGGCCAAAACATGAAAAGATAGAAACGTCACACACCACCTGTGTAGACTGACACAAAGGCATTGGATAGAAATGGAGCTATACCCTCACACAACTAAAGAAGCGTGCACGTTCTGTGACTTGACACCCTACCCATAGCTTCAGGAACCAGAGAGCCTTACACAGATTCGGTGAAACCCTGGAGCTTCGCTTACAGGAGAAGCAGAGCTGATTCAGACGTCTGGCATATATGATGGGTATATGATGTATGGACTCTCGTGGTAGAACCTCCCACCTCAGCTGATGCAAGCACATCCACATACAAGTCTTCTGGAAGGACAACTTGATGCTGAAGATGTGGCTCAGAAGGTAGCGGGCTTGCTGCCAAACCCGAAGGTCTGAATTCTATCCCCCAAACCTCCAGGATGGAAGGAAAATGTAGAATTTCTGTAAACTTTCCTGTGACCTCCACTCATGTGCCACAGCATGTGCACACAACCGTGGCCATGCACACATGTACACATTAAAATATCAATACATTCATAAATATCTTAAATAGCTTTTAAAATTGGAATTCTATGAAAAATGTTACTGTTTGTTCATTTGGGGTGGTATTATTCTAGCTCTTGTAATTTTTATTTTCAAATAAAATATTTTTAATATAAATTATCAGAAATACACACATATCTACAATTGTAGGTTAAGTAAAATAAAGGCAAAAGTGTATGTTATATTGCATAAAGGTCGAAGCCATAAAGGAGACACAGCCATCGTAAAACACACATATAAAAAAACAAAGGGTTTTTACAAAATAAAGGCTATAAAAAACCTAGTGAAACATGAGGAAACGGCCATAAGGTAGGTGATTTTCACTTAAATTTAGGAAGAAATCAATAGATGAAAAGATAAGAATATAACGGATTTGAAGATCAACATCATGAACCCAACTTAATAGATTTTTTGAACTTTGTAATAGAAAACTGAGCTCTTATGCTTTTCAGATACCCTTGAAATTAAAAAAAAAAACTATGTATTAGACTATAGACAAAACTGAAAATACCTAAAACATAGAAATCTGACAAGCCTGGTGTCTTGGCCTTACCTGAAAAGGTGGTTACCTTAGGAACAGGAGGGACAAAGTTCCCTGTCTTAGTTCCTTATTGCAGTGATAAGACGCCATGACAAGGCAACTTATAGAAGAGTCTATTAAGCTTACAGTTTTGAAGAGTGCATGTAAGACCATTGTCAAGGGAACATGGCACTAGAGCTGAGCACTCACACCCTCATCCAAAAACAGAACATCAGGAAAGCTGACTGGGTCTGACATGGGCTTTTGAAACCTCAAGATTATCCCCCAGGGCCACGCCTCTTCCAGGCCACATTCCCTCCAACAAGGCCACACCCCGCAATCCTTCCCAAGCAGTTCCAACAACTGAGAGCCAAACATTCAGAGCTTATGGAACCTGTCTCGTTCGGACCACCACACCTCCCTCATCAAGTTCAGTGTCAAAAGCCAGGACACCTTTGAGATTTACCTCAGGGACAAGGAGCGCCCTCCCTGCTGTCCTGAGAGGTCAGATGCCAGCATCTATGTGTCCATTGACAGACACAGCCTTCCCAAAGAGAGAAAGGAACAGAGTTGAGTGGAGAGAGCCATAGTCTGGATTCATCTTGATCCATTTTCCCTCTGTCCCAAGCCCTCTCTTTCATGTAAATCTAAAACCTCTCCCTCAGGGCATCTAGTAATGGTTTCTCCATAGAGCCTTTTGCTGGTCAAATTTTACTTCCTATTAAAAACTTGGTATCCTGAAAAAGGCAAACAGGAATGACTATGAAAGGCAAGCACTGAGGGGCGATGAGAGCAAGGTGTTCCACAGTGGTGCAATGTTCTGGCCATCCAGACGGAATTTCTCTGTGGCTGACTTAGCCTGTTTGATCTGGGTCTGCTTGCTGCATGAGCAATGCATGTTGGGTTTCTACTGTCATGCGTGAAATGGCAGAACAGACTGAGGCTGAGCCCTCCCATAAACCTGAGTCAGAAATAAACAGAAAGATTTATAAAGGGGAGGTGTAATTCTTCAGCTACATTGATTTAAAGATGGTGAAGTAAATGAGTTAAACTGTTCGCTCAGGTGTTTCATGAAGCAGATCTAATGTGCAGTTTTGTGACCTGAGATGACTGACTGTAGCATAAATCAAGAAGCTTAACAAATACTAAGGTGGTAAAAATTAGCTGTGTGGGACAGGTTTGACGCTCCAGCCACTACCAGTTAGGAAGCCTAGAGATCTCAAAGAAACACACAGGACCAAGGGAAGCTGCTCTGAGGTGACAGAAGTGGCCAAGCCACCCTCCTCCAGGAAACCTCACCAAGGGAGTTTCTGGCAAGTGAAGTCTGCCTCTGTGCTAGGTGTGTTATGCTCTTTTTCAACCCCAGACACACCCCTGCTGCTGCGGTCCCCAGACCACGTCTGGCGGTTACTGTGAGGGAAATGGCCCCACCCACCCAACGCAGCTCGGGTGTGCTACTTGGGAGAGGAGTCTCGGCATCAAGCGCCCACCACGCCCTTCCCCACAGTGCAGGGGTATGAGTCCATCTAAGATGGCGTGATCTAAGTTCCCCTATTCACCCAGCCAGGCCACAACTCCTTCCTTCCCACCATCCCTCAGAACTCAAAGAAGTGCTGTGTCTTGCTTCTGGGGTGTTGCCTTGCCTCCATTCAGGGGAGAAATTGGAGAATGAAATGAGATCTATGGGTGTTTTGAACTTTCTCCCAATAGCTAACAAAATGACTTTCTTAAAATTCTGGTTCTGTAAGGGTATTAGTCTCCATTATGATTTGTCCAGGAGTCCATAATAGCCTCATTTTATTAGATCCAAATTTTCTATTTAGACAACAGAGCCTAAGAGCTTGTTCAGAACAAGTAAATAATATGCATTTTCCTAGGTAATTTGCAGACACAAATACATATGTGCCGTTTAGATTACCAAAAGGACAAAATCGCCAAGAAGACGATGCTGTTTAGTAATTTCAAAACTAAACATTTTTGCACCTGAACAGAAACACCTGCCGTGCCCTAGAAAGGTTTCCACCACCTGCTTGATAAATTACAGCCCATTTTACCGCCTCCCTGATGCCACCATTTCTGATTGCTTTGAAAAAGGAGCTGGAACCACACCATCTTCAAATGTGTGTGCAGCGTCTTCAGGATAGATGTCCCTGTCGGTGTCCCCTCATGTCCCCTCTCAAAACCACCTTCAGATGGGGTTAGAGTATCAGCTTCTCTGAGCTTCCAGTCCCCTCTGCTCCCTGTGTCCAGGCACAGCCCTATCTGGGACAGGGATCACAGCTGAGGGGAGCCCAGCTACTGGCTGACATCCACCCAGCACACAGCCCTCTACCCTGTATCCAGGAACCACAGAGCTAAAATTAGTCAGAGGCCTGTGCTCGGAGATAACAGGATGAAGAATGTGGGCAAGGGAGGTGGGTGACAAGCTGGAAGACCAACTTCAGAAAGGAAGCCTGGGTGTGTCCCTACCCCTTCTCAAGGAGGGAGACAGAGGTACCATACTCTTAGAAGGGGCTGAGTGTCAGCTGTGTCTGCACTTCAGACCTGGGGTAGGAGACTCCCCGCTGCTCCACAGGACACAGTTCTATGTCTCCCTCTAAGAAGCACACACACATACTCTCTCTCTCTCTTCTTCACTCAATCCCAGCAGTCCAAGCGTCCCTGCTGCTTCTGCCTTCTCTGTGGAAATGTCCCTGGATTAAACCTGCTGCATTTTCACCATAGTCTAGTGGGGCAGATATGGAAATCCCGAGTGACAAAAATCAAGTGTGTGTGTGTGTGTGTGTGTGTGTGTGTGTGTGTGTATCTCAAGACTGTCGCTTAGATAAGTGAAGGGATGAGTGCTTTTGGGGTTACGCCTTGTCCTGTTCTTTTCTCTATAAGTCACCCAAGCTTGTTTCCTTCTTTCTTAGCAATTTTCTTAGAGCAAAACAACAATGCTGACCAAATACGTTTCATAAAAATCTCATTTCAGAACAAAAACCCTAAGTAGAAATGGGTCCCAGCTTGTAGTGAACAGCAGACAGGCGTGGCTGAGCCCCTGTCACGCTGGAGCAGCCATCCCATAACTCCATTCTGCCTCCCTCAAACAGGAGCCAGGCAGAGGGTGGAGTAGATGTCACTGTGCCTCCTGGGGCCTCCTGGGGTCTGTCCTATAGTCACCTCTCCAGTGACAGAGATTTCAGTACACATGTGGGTCTGTGGATTGGTGATTAGAGAAAGGTCACTGTTAGTGTCGGTCTGAGTGCCAGGAGACTGTGTCACCCAGCTTCTTGTGTGTATGGGGATTTGAACTAAGGGCCTTGTTTGTGCAGCAAGACTCTCACCTGAAGACCCACCTCCGTGGCCCCTCTGGGACCTTTTGTCCTGTTACAAAGGCGTCATTTGGGCATTTGAAATGGCAGACACCAAACTCTGAAGCACTTTCCAAACAGATATCACTGGGACAAGAGTCCAGCGACACTAGAACAGTTTGCCATGGTGATGCTTCAAAACTGTTGACATTCAAGGTCTGCAAATTCTGATATGCCTTCCAAGGAAGCAGTCACAGGACATGGAAGTCAGAACTTGACAGGATTCCCTAAAAGTGCTTCTTCTTCACTTCCCCGGAGAGCATTGCCTTCCCCACTGGACTGTGTGCTTTTCTAGGAAGGGACTGATATTGTCCCATAGCAGCCTCACTGTGCGCTCCTTATGGGACGTAAGTGTAGTTTAGAGGTGGGTGCTCAAAACGTGTTGTTGGGCTGGTGAGATAGCTCGGTGGGAAAAGGCCCTTGTCATCAAGGCTGATGACTTGAGTCTGGTCCCAAGGCCCCACATGATGGGAAAAGACAATAGATCCCTGCAAGCTGTTCCCTGACTTAGAAAGAGAGAGAAAGGAAGAAAGGAAGAGAGAGGAAGGAAGAGAGAGATTATAATATTTTAAAATGTTTAAACAGATTACCGACTCTTGACAGAACCCCCACAGCTGCCATTGCAGGACGACATGCAGACTGAACCAAATCCCCCCCAAACCATTACAGATTAGGATGCCCATTGCCAAACATGCTACATTCGCAAAGGCTCCTGGGCTCCATCAGAAGGCTGGGAGAGTCACAATGGCCATTTAATGATGAGGCTTTCAGGTGCTTTTGTGTTAACATGGTCCAATGTAGTGTCAAGCTGGGGAGAATAAAGGTTAATTTATTCTATTAGTCTCAATTGTCATAAGAATTTTACCTAACAATATGGTTCATTAAATGCTGAATCTAACAATTATGTTCACCATGATAGAAATTATTCAGACAGATATGATCTGAATAGTTGTGATTTATTAATTTAGACACAAATTTAATTAGCAATTGATTTCCATTGTGTCTCTATCTGAACAATAAGGTTTATGGAAAAGCATCCTGGAAAAAATGTCAACTTAGAATCAGGTAACAATAAAAGTAGTGACCTCTCTGCTTTCAGAAACGTGATTACAGCTTTCACTTGAAACAGAACAACAGAGACCGCCCCCAGCGTCCTGAAGAGGTGGCTATTTCCTTCCAGCTGAGATGCTGCTGCTGACCGCGGAGGCAGTGACACCCCACAGGACGCACAGATGTGTGGCACAAACTCACAGAACACGGAACAGAGACAGCCCTGTGCTAGTTCCTGCCACTGTGAAAAAGTTCCTGACAAAAGAAACTTAAGGAAGAGACAGTTTATTCTGGCTCCGCGTTTGAGGCTGTGGTGCATCTCAGCAGGGATGTCATGGCAACAGAAGCATGCGGTGATTCTTCCACTGCATCCATGACCAGGAGGCAGAGAGAAATGAATGCTGGTGCTCAGATCACTTTCTCTTTTGAATTTTGTCAGGGACCCCAGACCAAGGGATGGTGGGACCCACAGCTAGGGTGAGTTTCCCACCTCAATTAACCCATCAACCTCTCTGTCAGACATGCTCAGGAGTCTGTTTCTGTGGTGATTATCACGACTCCTGCTGTTCTGGATGCGTTGGGCACTCCGTCTTCAGATTTCTATCGCAAAGGGAAGACGTATCTCCCACCTCCTGTCCCTGTCCTCATCATCCCCAGGAGCCCCTGGGAGCCTTTACCTGGAGCCTCAGTTCTTTCCTTACCCCTTTTGGCATTGATTACAAATAATGGCATTGACTATATAAAATATGAAGCAAAGGAAGATAAACAGAATGCTTGGTTTTAAAAGAGGAAAATGGAATTTTTCCTCTTAGTTCTTTGAGCAGTCCCCAGCCATCAACCCCATTCACATTTGAACCATACCTCACAGACCAGAAGCAACTTTTCATTCAGGATAAAGAAGTATTTGGCACCTCCTGATGCTTAGGTATTTAGGAGTAGGAGAAGGACAAAGTAGTGCGGATGGAGAGAGTGGAGGGAAGGCTTGGAATAGACAGTTTCTTTCCATACCTCATTTCCCCATCTGCTAGCATCAGTCATAATTTGCTTCTTTCCTGATTTTTCCCTGTCTTGGATTACCAACTATTGTCACCTACACACCTCTAATACATAAACATACCAATAATAAAAGTAGACAATTTTATGCTTGTATTTTGGTACCCAGTTTCCCAGTAGAAGAAGGGGGAGTAGTTAGGTAAAGATGGCCACTTCTATGTCTTGTACTAAAAGTGTAGATGAGCCTATGAAGGGCAAGAGTAAGGTGGGAGAGCATTGGCCTGGTGAGAAGCAGAAAGGCCAAGTCTAAACGCCAATATTTCAGGAGAACAAGATCGGACCAGGCAACAACAACACAGTCTCATTAAAAGAACATGGATGTTCTAAAACCTACCCTTAACTCCACAGAGAGACACATGTAGCTCTCACTCCTCATGATAGAAATGTCTCTCTGCAGCAGAGATCATTACAGAAAGCCACAACCAGTCAAAAGAAAGGCAGAGAATGACTGTTAGGTGCACAACCACAGCCGATGCATCTACAATACAACCCCAACACCTGAGGCTCGAGGAACATTGTAGAAGAGGGCACAGAGGATAGGAATATCTGCTGTGAGATCGTGTCTTCTACGTAGGATGGGAAAGCTGCACCTAATAAGCTGCCCAATCAATGACAACACTAGTTGACTTGCCAAGAGGGATGGCAAACTCGTATAAAGCTCCATCTCTAGAGGAGGAGGTACAGGCAATGCATGACTCTTGAGAATCAGTTTTCCTAGGGAGAAGCCCTCAGACTGGCTATCCAAAACCAAGTTGTCAGCCTTAAGCACATGTATGTATAAGCAATGCTAAATGGACTCAGCCTTTGAGTGTATATATTTATCCATATGTGTGGTGTGGGGTGATAGTTAAAGGGAAGGAGGCCATTAGCTTAAAAGAGGGCAGGGCAGGTGGGGGAGGAGTTGGAGGAATGGGGAATGATGGTATAAATGCAGTACTCATATATGAAATTCTCTAAATAAATATCTTAAAACAACAAGAAAATTTTAATTCTCAAAAAGAAAGAAAGAAAAAAAAGACAGAAGAAAAGAAAAAGATGCAGGTTCCAGCTTAGAGAGGACACAGCTGCAGAAGCCTGGAACGGCTATTACAACACACCAGAGGCGTTGTAAATACATTATTTCGCAATACACACACACTAAATAAATAAACAAAGAATCACCCTGCCGCCTCATTGGAGGGGAGAAGGAGCCCAACTCATTTCTCTGAGAATAGGACAATAATGGTCGCGTTGCAGCCTCACTGCATGAACTGTTCCTCAGAGGAATTGAGAGCTGCTGATGAGGCGCCTCTTCACACAAAACCGCTTCAAGTAACAGTTGAACAATGCCTGCTAGAACCTGAACACAGCCCTTCTGTAGCAGAAGTGTCTGGTCTTGGTGCTGATCATCGAGGTAAGCTGATATCGCAAGAGGAGGGCCATAGGTCATGTGGCCATGTGTGGACATACTGACAATTAGCCACCGAACAGCCTTTGGTAAAGCCTGAACAGTCTCCAGACAATTACACATTTCTGGGGCGTATGTGAAGAAGAGGAGCACAGACTGTGTGCTCAGTGCCTGTGCAAAACCAAGAATGTAGAAGGTTTCTCCAGACAAATCGTACTTTTCTTTTAAAATAGAAATTGCAAAGAACAAGGAGAGAGAGAAAGACTAAGGGGGGGGGGGAGAATGTGAAATGAAGAGAAAGAAGCAAACATGGGCAGACTAAAAACAGGCTTAGGGCCTGTCAGTCAGAAGCGATCCATAGACTTTGCTGGACTCCTTTCCTCAACCCAACAAAGTATAAAATCATCATGGAAATTGAAACTCTGACTGGATGTTTCAGATGCTAAATAATTTTTAATTCACTTAAGTGTGATAATGGTAATGTGGTGGCCCTGAGTTTTTATTTCTTTATGTATTTAAAGACAAGGCCTCACTGTATAGCTCTGGCTAGCTCAGAACTAGCTGTGTAGGCAAGGCTAACCTCAAACTCACAAAGACCTGCCTACCTCTGCCTCCTAAGTGCTAGAATTAGAGGGGTGTGTGTGACCACACCTGGTTCCTAGTGTTTCACGTGGATGCAGACCTACTCAAGTGTTTCCTGGAGAGACCTGTGAGGGAGGCCAGGTGAGGCAGGTGAGCCTGTGAGAACAAGCCCAGAAGGGCTGGCTCTGGGGTCTCCAAGTCCCATACAGCGGTTCAGCAATGTTTCCTCTCCACTGTACCCTCCAGGCCCTGCTTGCTCTCTCTAGTTCTGACTCTCTGGTGAATACTGGGGTTAGGTTCAAGGAACACCCTGGGGGAGGCGTATTTATAGATGTGTGTATAAATAAAACAAATTTTGAGTCTTTCTATAATAAAAAATACAAAGTTCTTGAAATCCTTTAAAAAAGTCATTTTAAAAAAAGCAAACATTGTAGCTTTTGAGATAATTGGCAGGGACTTCAGGCTTGCTATCCATCCACACCACACCATGAGCCCTTTCCCATCAGAGCAGATTTAGCTCTGATTGACTGGTGTGAGACAGACAGCACACATCTCTAGGCAGGCTTCGTCCTAGGAGCTGGGGAGGGAATGAGGGACAAGGAAAGCCCTGCCCATGGGGCACTTCTCCTCTCGGGTTGAGACTGGGTGGGTCAGCATCGCGGATGGCTGAGAACCAGGACTTTGAGTTTCTCACAGCTCAGAACTAAAACTACAGCTTATCAGGAGGATAACTGAGATGATGCACAGATTAATATTAGACGGACAGAAATGAGAGCCCCGTGGCCTCTGGTGGTGGCTTTCCAGCTCTGAGTGGGCGCTGTTGGTGTGTGGGGGGAGGGCGGGCAGTAGGAGAAAGGAAAAGAGGTTCAAAACCGGGGAGAGCTGGAAAAGCACGTTGGGCATAGCTGGTGGGAGCCGCATGGAGAGGTGAAACAATGCAGAGCCATCACGGCGCAGTCACCGGCAAACTGCCCTTTCCCAGCAGCATCTCCCCAGTGGTCCAGCAGGTCCAGCGGCACATCATGGCCACAAGTGCATTGAAAACCTTAGACAGTGAGGTTGGGGTCAGAGCACAGAGCGAAGGTGCGGGAATTCCTTCCCTGGGAAGATGTGAACAACCGTACACCCTCCTCAAGGAAAAATCCAAGTTTAGTCCTACTCAGTTCCTCCTAGGAGGCCAATGAGCATTGGGGGCTTGCTTACAGGGTATGGGTGAGGGGTTATGACAGGACAGTAGGTGAGCCCGGAGTAGCAGCTGCACTGGAAAGTCTTCATCCAGCTTGGGCAATACCTAAAAGTTGACGTGACTCAGCCCAGTAGACAAATATTAAGGCCTGATCTCCTAAAAACCTTAGTCGTGGGTAAGGGATAGCATGTGACCTACAGTGTCCGTCACCTCGGTCTCCAAGTCTCGCGTGAGGTGTCGGGGATCCAGCGCATCCGGTACAAGCCTGACCATGGGGGAAGCTGAGCTAATCTAGCCTGAACTCCCGATGAGGGCTCTTTCGTTCCATGTGACTCGTGCTAGCCAGCAGGAGAATGAAGATCTTCAGCACAGCTGTTCTCCCAAGCCACTTCCAACTTACAGGGGAGCAATGCACAAAAAGGAGTGAATATCCCTGACCTTCGCTCTCTGAGGAGCACATGGCATAAGACACAGAGTGAAGTCCGAGTTGGTAGAGGCAATGAATCCGTACTCCTGTCTATATAACCACGTGAGCAGGTACGAGACTTTGTGTTTCTATCATATTCTTAAAGATTTATTTATATATTTATCTATCTGTTTATTTATTCATTTATACATTTATTTGCATCCATCCATATGAGTGTTTTTCCTACATGTATGTATGTACACCACATGCTTTCTTAGACCTGAGGAGGGGGTTAGATCCATCAGAACTGGAGTTACGAGCAGGAGCTGCCTTGTGGGTGCTGGGAACTGAGCCAAGGCCCTCTGTGAGAGTATTAAGATCTTGAGCTTCTGATTCTCCTCCTTCAGTCTCCTGCATAGCTGTGTTTATAGGCCTGACCATGAGGCCTTGCTTGATTTCTTTTATTGTCTCACCTTGTATTTCTCCTGTTCTCTTTTCCTTTCCTTCTGATGGTGAAATGCTTCCCTCTCTCTCTCTCTCTCTCTCTCTCTCCCTCCCTCCCTCCCTCTTGCCTTTCTTCCTACACTCCTCCTACACTCTACACACTTCTCTCTTTGTAATTAAAGCCTTCTCCACTTTTTTTTCTCCCCAGACTTTTCCACTTCCGCATCTTAGATACTCTAACCTTTCTTTTGCTGTTACCCATTTTGTTTTCTTTTTTAAAAAGTCACCATCGAAGACTTCCTGGCTTATGTCATTTCTGCCTCGGCGTTCCTGCTGGTTCTAGAGCCGAGTGTTGTAGCTGGTGCCTGACTTTCTTTATGAGTCACTGCTGTGTGTTGCTCTCCCTTTGCACAGTGCTGGGAAATCAACCGCAGCTGCAGTGTGTTACAGAAATGCTCTGCTGCTGAGGTATACTTCCCATCTCCATCAAGGACAATCATTGCTCTGCACAAAACCCACCCCCACTAGAGCTTCAGTAAACGTTTTACACGAAGGATTAGTGAGACCAAAACCCCAAGACAACAACTAGGTTTTAAGTGGGTGTGGAGGGGATTCTAAAGACCCACTCCTGGTCATCCACCCACACGGCAATGAAAGAGAAAGTGTTTAAATGGTTGTGAAACCACACTCATGATGGACTGCAGCAGAGGTCGCTCCCGCATCCTCTCAGACAATACCCTGTTGATGAGGCTAGAAGAGTAAGCATAGAGTCTCCCAGCTACAGCACACCTGCCTGGTCCTCTGGAAGAACCCCATGGTTGTGAGACCTACACAGAAGGTAGGACCTCTGCCTTCAATGCAGGGCCACTGTGTCTGAAGCTGTTAATCTACACCAAAACAAAAACAAACAAAACAAACAAACAGCAAGAAATCTAGACTACAAATTCTAGCAGACCCAACACTTCCTATTCATCTGTATGTCCTGGTTATCCTGTGTCTTGCTGTCAGGAGAAGACCAGTCCCTGAGAAGGTCTCACATACAAGTAGAAAAGATACCCTTCCCGGCAGAGAAGTAAATGTCAGCATAGAGGTGTGAACAGGCAAGGAGTGTGACACCTCCTACACTCATCATTTGTCAGCAGACTCTAAAAGACACTGGGGTGGGTGAGCTTCAGAAGAACAACTTTCATAAGGACCAGTAAATCCCATGAAAACACAGAAAAACAACTTACCTCAGAAAAACTGTGGAAGAGATGATTGAAAAGTTCAATAAAAAATATAAGAAAAAACACAAACAGAAATCTTGGAAATGGAAAGTATAAAATGTCAAGTAAAATTTCAGTGGGAAAAAAAATCTCACAAACGGATCAAGCAGAAGATAGAACTCCAGGGCTTTAAAGCAACACTTATGGCTTAAGACAGTAACAAAGACAAGATGGAGAACTGAAAACAAAGCAGCGGAATCTCTGGGACGTGATTGCATCTGTTGTTTCTTTTATTGTGGCAAAATGCCTGACAGAAGCATCTTCAGGGAGGAAGAGCCACTTTGGCTCATGGTTTCATGGTGATGAAGGCAAGGTGGCAAGCTGCCTCAGGCTGTGTATATTGAAGGGAGTATGAGAAAGGTCACATAAGAGAGGCAAACAAAAAACAGGTTAAGACAGGGAGGAGCTGGGGATGATAGAACTGCAAAGCCCTGCCTCCAAGGCCCTATAGCTATGCCCTACCTCTGAAAATCTTTACAGCCTGCCCTAGAGAGCACATGGGCCTGTGCAGAACACCTCAAATTAAACCACAGCATCAATTAAAGTTAACACATATTTTTTATCTAGAGTGTGCTTAAATATAGAGTGAAAGCGTAGAAATGTACTCAATGAAATAAGAGCAGAAACTTTCTTTAGGAAAGACAGTGACATCTAGGCATGGGAAGTATTTGCAACCCCAATCAGAGAGGACCAGGAATGTGGCAAGCCACTTCTAAAATGCCAAAGTTATAAAACAAAGAACACTGAGAGTGTGAAGGAGAAGCACTGGGTTACTTGTAAAGCCTAAACCATCAAAATAAAGGAGATTCCTCCCTATATGCCAAGAGACCAGGATGTGGCTTATTTCAAGCCCTGAAAGAAAACAACTGTTAACTAAGTTGTTACATTCATCAGGATTCCCTCTGAGAATCAAGGGAGGAACACAAACCTTCCAAGATATGTGTAACTTAAAGAAACACATGACCAGAGTTGCAGGAGACACTTAAAAATACTCTACACAAAAAAGAAAAATAGAGCCATAAGGTCACAGAAAAAATAAATCCCATTAGATAGTATATAAACAAATCAGAATTAGAAAAAATCAAACACTATTTAAAACAACAAAATGATAGAAATTTATACCTGACCTCAGACTACAACCCTGAATGTACATGACCTTACTTCTTTAATTAAAACACATAGATTAGCTGATTGAATTAAAACCAAGATCCAACTGTTTGCTGCCTACAAGAAACTCACTTCACAGGCAAACCATACAAAAAAGTGAAAAAAAACCTGAAAAATTATATCATAAGCAAATAGAATCTGAAAGTAAACAGGAGTGTACTTACATACAATAAGGCCACTCTCAGTGTGCATGTATGTCTGTACACTAGAAGAGGGCATGGGGTGCCATGGGACCACAGCTATAGAAGGCTGTGAGCCACCATGTGGACATTGGGCATTGAATCCAGGACTACAGATGCCTGCCTTTAAGCTTGATGACCTCAGTTTCATCCCTAGGATCCACATAATGGCAAGAGAGGACCTACTTCAGTAAGTTGTCCTCCGATCATCACATGCATACCATGGTTTATTCATGCTATGTACTAAATAAGGAATAGTGAAAATAGAGAACAAAACAATACAAAGGATTAGTGAAACAAACAAGCTTTGAAAAGATCAATTTAGGTAAACAATCTAAGAGAATGAGAAAACAAAAATATTAGAATAATGTGAAAAGGGGAAAACAGAGTTATTAGTATAGTGTGGTGTTTGCGTGAGAAATGTCTCCTATAGGCTCAGGTATCTGAACTCTTGGTCCCCAGTTGTTGAGGCTGTCCAGGGAAGTTTAGGGGATAGTCTTGCTGGAGGAAGTGCGTCACTGGGGGACTTTGAGAATGGATAGCCTTACCCTGCTTCCAGCTCACTCACGTGTTTCACATTTGCAATGAAAGATGTGATTTCTCAGCTTCCTGCCTCCATATCTTATCACCACACTTCCCTGTCATAATGGACTCTTGTCCCTCTGGAACCATAAGCCAGAATAAACTTTCTCTTCCTTAAGCTGTGTCTGACCATGATGGCTCATCACAGCAGCAGAAAGAGAATAAGACTGAGGGTTATTTTGAAAGCTCAGACTTAATGAATTAGAAAATCTTTAAGAAACAGATAAATGTAGAGACTCATATAATCCCCAAAATTGAACCAAGAAAATATTTTTAAAATTTAAATGCATAAGTAACAAGTAATGAAATTAATGCAGTACGTGTACCAACAAAGAAAGGGCCAGACCAGATTTACTGTTAAATTTTATCAGACCATCAAAGAAACTATTCAACAAAATAGAAGTGAATAAACCGTTCCAAAATCACTCTAGAAAGCTAATATTACTGTGATATTAAAACCAAAGCAGGACACAACCAAACAGAAAACTATGGACAAGCATCACCTATAAACACAGATGCAAAAATCTTCAACAGAGCACTGAATTTAATACATTAAAAAGACACCATAATCAAGTTGACCACTCCAGTGATGCAAGGAAGGTTCACCATATACAAACCATTTATAATGTATAGCACATACATTATAAAATCAAGGGTAAGAAAAAATTACATAATAGATGCAGAAAGGGCATCTGAAAAAATCCACACCCTTTAATTATAACAGCACAGAAGAAAACACACACTTTCAGAGTTTGGACTAACACTGGCTCCTGTGCTTTGCTAACCAGACTACCTTCTCGCCTCCAGTCGATGGCTACACTGCTTGCTGCAGTGGTCTCGAGACGCCCCTCATATACTGAAAAATGAGAAAAATCTCAGTCATAGCAGACTCAATTAAATAAAATTAAATACCTAAGAATAAACATAACCATGTGTAGGGAAAATTCTACAATGAAAGCTTTAACACACTTCAGAAAGAAATAAGAAAAACACTCAAACATAACAAGGCCTCAGTGGTCAGAGACTGGGCAATCAACACTGTGGAAGTAGCTATGTTACCAAAAGTGATCTGCAGACTAAACACAATCCCTGTAACAATTACAACCATATTGACCACAGAAATAGAAAAACATCATAAAATTTATATGGAAGCACAGAGACCCCAATAGCCAAAGAAATCCCAAGCAAAAGAACAGTCCTGGAGTCTTATAAGTTTCAAGTCATACCACTGAGTCATAGTGACAGAATAAGCATGGAACCAGCACAAAACAGACACAGCCTGGAGACCTAAAATAAACCCACACTGCTATAGGTTTCTCATTCCTGACAAAAGGTGCCAAACCGATACACTGGAAAACCGACAGTATCTTTACAAATTGTGCTGGGGAAATGAGTTACCTCCATGTAGCAGAACGAAGTAGATCCTCAACTATCCTCAAAATGAACAAAGGCCTTACAGTAAGATCTAGAACTTTGAAACTACAAAAGAAAAACACCAGAAAAAAAAACCACATCAATATACAAGTATAGATCATCACGTCTAAACAGGGCTCAGATTACCAGAAGCAAGAAGTGACAATGTAACTCGTTCTAAATTAAAAGTTTCTGTCCAGCATGGAAACAGTGGGTGAAGAGGCAGCCTGCAGAATGGGGGAAGGTTTTACCACCATTCTTCAGGCAAGCACCGACACCCAGAACAAGAAGTGACAGAAAGTAGGAGGGAACTGTGAAAGATGACAAATGGATGACTTCAGAGGGTTGGAGAGGGGTTGAGCAAAATACTTGATGTGCTGTATCAAATAAGAAAACTTACTGTTTGCATAATTACATCATGATCATTTTTTAAAATAAAGAATAATCTAGGCCTCTCCTACCTTCTAATGGGGTCAAAGAAATTGAGACAAAGGAAGAGAGTGATAAGAGGAAATCACAAAGGACGACATGTTCTAGGGAGGGGTCCCAGGGAATAGCTCTCTGTGACAGGACTAAACCAGGGTTTTGCAAAAAGAACCATGGGCTCACAAGACAGTCAGGGACTTTGGGTTCATATATGTCTCCAAAAGGGGGGGTATGAAGGAAGAGGGGAGAATGTGGGTCAGGTGCTATTTTCCAAGGGAATGGTGGTCTGGGTGGAGGGTACATTCTGAGCTTGTGGCAACAAAAGGTCATAACCTTATGAGCTAACAACTCCTGTAAACGGAAAGCTGGTTCTTAAGAAAGAATTGGCCATGGAGGGGCATGGAGGGAATACCCACTGACATGGTAAGAAGCAGACATACAACATCCCCATGTAGAGAAGATGAGGACAGTTCACACCAACAAACAGACAAACGGGGCTGGCACACAGCAAGGTACAGACAGGAGCGGCTGGGGTGGGGACATAGGCCAAGTTTCAGAACTCAGCTCTTTACAAACAAAGCAAGGTCTGTTTTGTTTGTTTTGTTTTGTTTAATCCTGTGTCCCCTGTGACGCCCAGAATATCTGGTGTACAACACTGGGTATGTTGATCTATTGCCCTGTGCTGACTCCTATTTTGGGGAAGCTGCTCTGTTGGAACCTCAGACAGAGGCGCTGAGCAGATTCATTCCTGAATTTGGAGAAATGCCCACGTTGAGAACAGGGGTCAATGTTGGGTGTCTTCCTCAACTGCTCTATACCTTATTGTCTGAGACAGGGTCTGTCTCATTTAGGGGTTCTACTGCTGTCATAAACACTGTAACAAAAAGCAACTTGGGAGGAAATGGTTTAATTCAGCCATCACTGAAGGAAGCAAGGGCAGGAACTCAAGTAGGGTGGGAAGCTGGAGGCAGGAGCTGATGCAGAGGCCATGGAGGGTGCTGTGTACCAGCTTGTTCAGCCTGCTTTCATATAGAGCCCAGGACCACTAGTCTAGGGGTGACACCAGCCACAGTGACCTGGGCCCTCGCACATCAATCAACAGTTAAGAATCAAGGAAATTTGCCACGAGGCTTGCCGACAGGCCAGTCTGGTGGGGCTGGTTTCTCAGTTGTGGTTCCCTGTTCTAACATCAGTCTGGTGAAACTGACATGAAACAAGCCAGCTCAAGGTTTCTCCCTGGACCTGGAGTTCACTGAGTGAACTAGCCTGGCTGGTCAGGAAGAGCTGCAGAATGTGGGTGCACACTGCACATCTTCTCATACTCGTGCTGTGAATTCAAGCTTAGGTCCTCCTGTTTACACAGCAAGCACTTTACCAATGGAGCTGTAGAAGGGAAATTAACTGAGAAGAGCAAAGGTGTCCGCAGGGTAGATGAAGAGGGGTTAATGGAGCATAAACAAGACCACACACACACACACACACACACCACACACATGCAAATGCCACTAGGAAACCCAATATTATATTACTATGCATAATTAGTAAATGCTAATAAGAACTTTAAAACGAAGGCATCAAGAGGTGCCATCTACCAACTAAAGAGAGCTGCAGAGAAAGCTTTGAATCCGGGCTCTCTTCAGGCAGTCCACGGGCAGGCCGTGCAGGGTGATTCAGAGACAGGAAAGGGGGAGGCTGAAGCCGCTGCTGGGGAACAGAGCCCGCCATCTGGAGCACACCCCCTTCTGCAAACCCGATCTGTGTCTTCATTTACATAAAAGGCAAGTAAAATTCGAAGTCGGCAAACCTTCCTGATTAACCCCGCCAGCTCTGTCGTCCACTGGCTCCCTCTTGCACCAACACTTTCACACATGTTGATAGCTTGCTTCAAAGAACACAATTTGCTAGTGCATTGTTCCGGGCCATTACATCTGAATATTTTGGTGTTCATTTGAGAATTCAGGTGCCTGGAACTTTTCCCTTTCATTTGGGAATTCAGGTATAAAGTCAATTTTCTATAATTGTTGGTGGCATTATTCCCAGAAGGGGACCATTGGATGACATCTCCACTGGAGAGAAAAACTGACCAGCCATTTTGTCTCAACATTGCTTGGTCATGGAATTCCAACTCAGTTGGTATAATTTGAATCGATTCTTCCCATATGCTCTTTAATCAGTTCTCAGTGTCTTCACTTCCTGCTCCTGCCCTGGTATCAATGGACTCTAGAAACGTCTGCCCAGGGGCGATCAGTTCTGCCGCCGAGAAAGGGCATGCTTATACACTCAAAGTGGAAATAGAAATCTGAAAGAAACAAATCCAAAAGATTGTGCTCATTCTACTAGGACCTGCTGGCTATTAGATATGACCGCTGCTCTCTGCTCTATAGACGGGACACTCTCCTCCGCTCTGCAGATGGGACACGTGCTCACTTATTTTCGTGGCTGACTGGCATCTTTTATGTGAAACCAATGGCTGACCTGTCCGAGACTCCCTCTGTGGCCCTGCTGAGTTGTGCTTACCTCTATCCTCAGAGGCAGGCTGAGACAGCGAGTCCTGCTCCTGGTACAAGAACTCAAAGAGATGTCACTGAGCAGAGTGGAGAGCCTTTGGACAAAGCGGTTTCAGGCAGCATTCACTGGTATTGCCTGGTTTGAAGGCACGCTCACTCGAAGCAAGTAAAGTGGAGCTGGCAGGGGTTAATCAGGAAGGTTTGCTGACTGAGAATTTTACTTACCATGTGTTTAGTACCAACACTGCAGTGATGCTGTCCCAGGCAACCCATCTGGGGTTTGTTAAGTGCTTGATTTTGACTTAGTTTTTAGTTATTTTGTGTCCAGTAAAGTCTCAACGTGCCAAACCTCTCTCCATACCCAAATAAGAACGGGACGAATAGTTAAAAAGGTGCTTCTAGACACTGCCTCAGCCAGTGAGAGTTACTCACCCATGGACACGCCCACACCCCTTCCTGGAAAAGCTCCTGAAAAGTGACTGCTCACAAGGGACACAAATGCCGGGCCTCTGTGGCTCCACTTAAGACACCACAGGTTGAAACTCGTGGTAGGAGGACCTCGGGCCTCTGCACTGCCTCTCTGTGGCGCAGCTGCCTCTTGGCCAACACTGCTTTGGTCTCTCACTCAGGTGTTGCTCCAAAGTGTGCTCAAAAAAAGAAACAAAACAAAACCTGCATACAGTATCCACACCAGAATCCAGTCCCCGAGGATACCTGCCACTCATCAGGGACATTTTCTGGTTGATATTTCCAATATAGTTTGCACTCACAAACCTTTTCTTCATGCGCACGAGGAGGAGCTTCACCCATACAGGTGGAATCATGGTTAAGGGAGTGTGCACCTTCAACCTTACCAGAAATGACTCCTGAGCTCTCCAGCAGCTGTGCCAGACTGCCCTCCTCAAAGCAGTGCATTCAAGCCTCACTAACACCCTCCTTGTTCTGTACATGAGACCTGTTAGAGACACGGTCTCATGTAGATCAGGCCAGTCACTATGTAGCTGAGTATGACCTTGAATGTGAGGATCCCTCTGCCTTCACCTTCCCAGTTCTAGGGTTACAAGTGTGCTCTACCAGATAAATAAATCTTAAGAAAATGTGTGGCCCCAACTATTTCATTATTTCATTAGAAATTATCAATAGTGCAACTAATTAAGGATCTAGAAGAGAAAAACAAACAAAGCAGGATGGCTTGATAGAAACACTCAGAAACTCACAAAACTTGTTTTCTTTCAATGGTGGGACTTGAATGCAGAACCTCATGAGTGCCAGGCAAGCAGTCTACCACTTAACTGTCTCCCTAGTCTGTGCAACAGTCCCCTGGAAGCTTTAGTCAACAACTGAGCTAAGACATTGAAAAGACTTAGTAAAGAACATAGACTGGCTGAGTCTGGTCAAGAAAGAGTGAAGGTAAGTTATTGGAAAGGAGTATTTGCTATGGCCATCTCAAAAGAGAATTTCTTACACAACTGTATGCTAGTAAACATGCATTTAGACAGAAAATGACAATTTTGTAGGGAAGTATAAATTATAACTATGTAAGAGAGACATATAACACTTTTTGACAAATTCAACCAAACAATCATGGGTCAGAAAATATTCAGTTCAAAACAAATTCTGCAGGATCTAGAAAAAGATGAAGGTTTACTGGGTTTCAGGAAGCTAGCATGATCCTGGTACCCAAACTAGAGAAGCACAACGCTGGGAAATGAGGCTGCTGGCCCACATTACCTGTGAAGAGACATGTAGAGACCCGAATAAAATATTAGCAAATTAGCTGCACATGAAGAGCAATGAATCACGGTGGCCTCATACCATAAGGACAGCGGATGCTCTGAACAGCTATTAACGTGATCCCTTCGTTAATGGAACAGAGGGAAAACCAACATAATTACCCCAGTGGCTGTCCCAAATGCACACCCATTTATAACTCTGAGAGAAATAGATGTCCAGTAAGGCACCTTGTGGTGTAAAACACGCCGTTATAATTTTCTACAGCATGTGACATTTTTTAGCATTTATTGCATGTCAGACACAGTTCCAAATGCTTTACACAAATTAATTCTTTTAACCCCCACACAATTCTATGAAACAGGTACTACAGTTGTCTCCATTTTTCAGGAGAAACTGGGTAAGCTGAGGTACAGCGTTAGGAAACTTGCCCAGATCACCAAGCTAACAACTGACAGAGATGAAGTCCAAAGCCAGGCAGATAGGCTCCTGCATTTGTCACCTTGCACCTCACTGGATGGTTCCTCCAGTTGTAGCTAGGAAAGGGGCTCCCAAAATCAATATCACATTTTAAAGATTTGTTTTTATTTTATGTGTCTGAATGTTTTTGCATGTCACGTCTGAGCTCCATGTGCATGCCTGGTTCCCACGAAGACCAGAAGAGGGCATCAGATTCCCTAGAACTGAAGTTACCGATGGTTGTGATCCACTGTGTGAATGCTGGGAACTGAATCAGTGCTATATGGAAGAGCAAGCAGCCGGGGATCTTAGGTGCTAAACCCTCTCTCTAGCAGAAGCCATGTCATCTTGGTAACGGCCAGAATGGCAGTGTAGATGACTGGGGTTTGCCTGTTGTGGTGGTTTGAAACAGGAAAGGCCCTATAGGCTCATAGACTAGTCATTAGGGAGTGGTGCTGCTTGACAGGGATTAGGAGGCGTGGCCTTGTTGGAGGAACTGCTTGGCTAGGAGTAAACTTTGGTGTTTCACATGCTCAAGCCAGGCCCAGTCTCTCTCTCTCTCTGCCTGCTGGGGAGATGCAGAACTCTAAGCTGCCTCTCCAGCACCGTGTCTGCTTGCACACTGCCATGCTTGCCCATGGACTAAGCCCTGAGACTGTAAGCCAGGCCCGATTAAACGCTTTCCTCTGTAAGAGTTGCCGTGGTCATGGTATGCCTTCATGGGACACCTGTCTTGTTGGAAGGTGTAACAGGAGTAAACTCGGCTAGCATGCTGGAACTTTTAAATAACAGGTCAAGATTAAGTGACAAATGATTGCTGCTGTCTGAATGGCTGTGTACAGCTTCCTGTCAGCTACAGAGCCCCCAGCTCAGTGCTATGAGGAGGGGTGGAATCCCTTTGTGGTGATACTTCAGTCACAGAGGTACGTTCTCAAAGAGGATGCTATTTAAAATGCTGCTTTTGTCCTCTCAGTCTTTCACATCTGGCCCTGGGGTAAGAGGACTGTGTTCCCAAACCTGACATAGTGGTCACCACCTGCCCCAAAACAAGGTCAACCCACCCACATGTACCGTGGACTGAAACCTCCAAACTGTAGGTCAAAATAAACCTTTGTTCTTTTCAAGTTGATTATCTCCGGCATCTTATTATAGTAACAAAAGTGACTAACACCCTTATAAGCCATAATAAACAATTTTTGAGGAATGAATTAAACAGTAAAAGTTGAATGCAGGGGTAGCTAATTCTATGCCAGAAATAAAACCTCCACATAAAAATATACAGTTCTGTATACCTACACATCACAAGAGCTGTTTCAAAAACAATCTCTGGAAGTATGCTCACTGCTATAAAAACATCTCTCTGAGTAAAAGGTAAACTATTTCTTGTTGGTGAATTTCAGGACTCATGCAGGCTACAGCTCTTTTATCTCTGCCCAGAGTCCCATGTGCTAAGATGCATGCATCTGGCAATAAGTCACTAATACAAGTGCTCTTTTCAGTGGGTGAAATACTCAAGCCCCGCCCAGGAAGTTGCTGAACCGCACACTGGTTCACTCTACTCTCTCCAGGGGACTGCAGCCTTAGAGAGCTGTCTGTCTCGGCAGTTACCAGTGGTTCCTGCTCTACACAGCACTGCAGCTCAGTTCCCAGAGCTCACAAGGGGCAGCCCACAACCACCTGTACCTCCAGCTCCAGGAGATCCCCCTTGTGGCCTCTGAAGGACCTGCATGCATGTAGCACAGACACACATACACACACACATGCACATAAGTACATATTTATTTTTTAAAGAAAAGGACTAGGTAGGTTATTGATTCATTGGAACCAGGCTGGTTCTCAAAGTGAGTCTTCTAGTGACAAAGGATAGGGTAAGAGACATCAGTGTCTCTGAGGGGATACAGGAAGCCTCTAATGAGCTCATGTGTACAGACAGAAGATACCCAGAGGGGCATCACCAGCTCATACCCCACAGCCCAGAAACTAAACCTTGAGCAGCCCCGAAGTTCTCATCAGCCTGTCTTGGAATCCCCAGCAGGCACAGGGTAGCCAGCTGGCTCCAGGTTCTGCTTCGCAGAAGGTCATGTGAGCATGGGTGTCCTCACTTGGACCTGACAGCTCCAGCTTCCAAACCTTACATTAACATCATACACCTGGAAGGGCCAGAGCTACCACATCAGGGTCTGAGGGCAGAGTGGGACACGGGCAGTCACAGCTCTTACCCTTAAGCTTGGTGGGCACAGCTTCCTTTTCAGATGACTATAACCTCACCCATGACCGCCCTGCCGTCACAGCCTATTTCAGCTCTAGTCCAGATTCTCATTGGAATAGACTTCTCCCATTCCTCAAGGCATCAGAGATGAAAGACAAGACCCACAAAACACAACAGACTTTCTGAGGCTGAAGAGATTCCTACCCATGCTCAGCTCCTTGTCACTACCATCTCTCGGACGGTTGGACAGGCCGCCATTCACTTTCCTGTGAAACAAGAAGTGTTGAATTACCTAGTGATTTCACAAAAGCACTTAGCATTTCCACTGAGCCCTTACTGCTCTCTGGCTTCTCCTTTCCTCCAATCTCCAGCCTCTGTCTGTGTCCCAACTGCACTACCAGCTCAGCCATGGCTCTGCTCGCCTGCAGCACACAGGGGTCTTCCTGCCTGGAATTTCATCCTTCTGTACCCCGTGACAACTGCCAAAGCTTTCTAGAGACAGGGCAAGGCATTCTTTGTGACATTTCACTCCAATAGCTAGTCTGACATGGTGTAGACTCACCATAGAAATGTATATGAGGAGACAGACCGGTGAGGGTGTCTTTGAGGGGTTATCTGCACAGGGGTGGGCCCTCCCCATGGAGGAAGTGCGGTGAGTAGCAGCATTCACGTGTCTGTGCTTCCTGACTCTGGAGAGCGTGACCAGCTGCCTCTCCTCCTGCAACCACTGACACCCCACCATGAGAGACTACTCCCCTCAAACTGTGAGCCAAAACAAGGCTGTTCTCCCCTAAGTTGCTTTTGTCAGATACCTTACTGTAGCAACCTGGCACATAACACATTCTCTTTTCTTCGAAGCCATTCTTGACCCCCAAGAAGTCTCTGTCAGCTGCCGTGCCTGTGGCCTGATGCAGTTTTGCCCCTCTACCATAGCACATGAGACCCTCACTTGTGAGACATATGTGATTGTCTTTATCACGTGTGTGTCCACCTCATGAAGACCCTAAATTTATATCCCCGGCCCACAAGCATGGTACCTGGCACATATGAGATATTTATGAACTGTTTGCTGAATGGACAGGTGAATTGATCGGTGAGTCAGTTGGTAATTGCCTCTCCTTGCCATGAGCCCAGGTTCTGACGCATGTTCTGATTTGAAGAGCTGGAAACAGGAAGTCAGAGACATGGTGAAAAGATGGGCCGTTTGGTGAACGGCTGTTGCAGTGACCCCATCCTGGATCGGTTTTTTCAGATGTTGCCATAGAGCTTGATCTCCCTCTCACAGCACAACGTTCCTGGGGTGCAGTCCGAGTACGTATTGAAAATGCTAACAATATTCACCCATGCAAGGCAGAAGCCACCAGGTAAATCTGGCCTGTGCAAACCATGCTTGGCATTCCAAAGCCGGGGAGAAATGAATATTGGATTAGCCTTCCACTCATGCAGATAATTGAGAGTTACTCCAGTTTAGGTTTTGTTTGCTCCTGGACTTTTAAATCCTGGCCATGGAGTCCTGGCAGCCTGGGAGGGAGGTGATACCAGTGAGTCAGGAAAGAGCAAGGCTGACCTCCTGTTATGGAGAGGTCCTGGCCCATAGGAAAGCGGGGAAAACAAACACAGGGCCGTCCACTGTGACCTTCTGGGTCAGGTACACACACAGGGACACAGAAGGGCTGCACTGAGCTATTCTGTGACTTCTCCTGACCCAGAGAAATACAGGAGAAAGGCTGGCAGCCATTTAATCTAGGAACCAGGAGCTCCCACCAAGAAGCAATAAGAATTTGAATAACAAGTACATTGTCCTCAGAGAGAAAAGAAGAAAGGGAGAGTTGTAACCCACCCACCCGTGAGTGCCAAGTCACAAAATTTAATTAGGAAGATAAGAAGTGGAGGGGGACTGGGCTGATGCTCCTTTTTAATTTTTTTTCCTTGTTATGAGCTGGGGGAAGGAGAGAAATAATTTAAGCATAGAATTAACATCTTCTAATAATCTTAGACAAAAACCTGAGTCTGTTTTGCTTTGGTTTGTAAATTAGCTCATGATTAAAGTGTCTCTTCAGCCTTGGCGCCATTGTCTCGGCAGGCCTGTGTGCTGAATGGTGCCTGACCCAAACGCCCTTGGCGCTCAAGTACAAGATTGGAGAGCGCAAGGGAACGATTATTATAAAGTGAAGCCCTCGCAGTTTCGCTGCAAAATCAATGAACTTTTCAAGTGATTTTTATCATATTTTGCAGCTGTTCTGAGGCCTCTTGAGTGGCTCACACACTGAGGGCCCTGGTTGCCTAAAGAGCCTTGTTCATCTGGTCGCCTCTCCCTCCTGAGCAGCAGCTGGTGCTGCCCCAGCTGGAGGGCCAAGCTGCTGGAGAGAGGAACCCCCCAAGCCCCATCCCTCACTTCCCAGCATGATGTTGGGGGCAGCTCTGAGTTCCCCGACTGACTCAAGAGAGAAGCTGGTATCTTCCGAAGGATATCACAACCCGAGTAGAGCTGGCTAAAGCGGAGCTTTGTGTCACAGTGATCGGAAACCAAGGCTCGTGGACACAAGAAGGCAACTTCCAAGAGTGTCTGGACCAGACACAATTGGTGGGGGGGGGGGGTGTAGAAGGGGAGAGAGGAGAGAGGAGAGAGAAAGGAGGATTCATTAGAGCTGGTGGCTCAATATTTGTGCACACTAGAGAGCCTCAACAGAGCCAGCCTGATGCTGAAGGCCTGGGAGATTCTGGGAAAGTCACAAGACTTCGGTCCACGTGGAATCCAGAGACACCGGACTGTGATGGTGCTGAGGGGTGACTGCAGCAGCGCTGCCGTTCAAGCAAACGGGCAAGCACGCACAGCTGATTCTGTCTGCGCCAGAAGCAACCATGCGGCCTGGGAGACCATCTTCCTCCCTGAGTTAATCCATCCTAGGAAAACCTTCAAAGACCTGCCCAGAGACCAAGTCTTTGCTGATTCCAGATCCAATCAAGTGGCCAATCAAGGTTAGCCAGGACTAGACCGACATCCCAGACAAGAAGGTCCATAAAGACCAATGTCCTGCAGTTGTGCTCCGACCCATGCACTAGCCCCCACTTCCAGTGCTGAAGCTCAGGGAGCAGCCTGTGGGGGGTGGGGGATCCTGCCTGCTGTGAGGGAAAATGTCTGCTCCACCCAGCACTGAGAACACCAAGGAAGCAGAAGAGAAAACGACATCAAGATAGGAACGTTCGCTTATCCTATTTGGTTCATTTTCTCATATTCCCTGAGAATCCAGGTGACCCACATAAAATGCTGAGGCTTCAGATATATTGGGTTTACTTGAAATGACTCTAAAATGGGCCTATTTCATAAGCTTATATAACGCTATATTTAGTTCTCAGCTGAATTAGTGGGAGACACAGAAACATGGCTGCTGCTCTCTTGACACTTAATGGTCCCAAGTTCAAAGGACACTCACCACCAACAGAAGAATCAGAACTAGGAGTCAGATCTGGCCCACGAACCAGTGCTCTTCTGAGTGTGGACCAGATGGGAATGTTCACCAACAACTTGTTCCAGGCGGAGACTATCAGCAACTGGCTAAGGGACAGGCATTTCTAAGCATCTCCCTCACAGAGCCTTGGTCTCAGAGTCCCACGAAAAATGTCTGGAGAGCAAGCAGGAGGAGGGGATCCCCCACTTCACAGCCGGAGGAAAGGTGGCGTGATTGAGGGCGGATCTGAGCACCTGCCTGGATCACCTGACGTCCAGCTGAATTAGATGTGCAAGGATGCAGATTTAATCCTACCCTGTGCTGCTGACACCAGTGAAGGGGAGGTCTTTCATTACCGCCAGACTCAAACTCCTCACAAACTCAGCCAGTTCATTCCATCTGTCGTCCTCAAGACACATAACGGGAAACCAGAAAGCTAGCAGGGACTGGTCAGCTTTGGGATCCTAACCCTAACCCAACCCTAACCCTAACACCTTAACCCTAAACCTAACCCTAACCCTAGCTCTAGCCCAACCCTAACCTTAACCTAACCCTAATCTAACCCACAGTCATAATAAACGTGTATTGAGTTCCTTCTGGATACCAGGTGATATCCTAACCATTCCTTCCATTAAGTCAATTATCATTTAATCCTGACAACCCACTGGTGCAAACTTAAGCTCCGTTTTGTAGAATAGAAAACAAAGGCACAGGAGGAAGGCAATTGGTTCCTATCACTCCCACTGACCATGGAGGAAAGGACAGGTCTCTGGGAAGAGAAGAGCAAGGAAATAGGTGTTGTGTGCATGAAAACCAGATCTAACCTAGCTCCTGGAAACATCTCTGAAGAGTAAAAAGCTGTTTCTGATACTTTGTAGCTGCCGTAGAACCCTGTCCTGCGTATCACAGGCCTAAAGATGGAAGGCCTCTGGGGAGGGATACAATGAATTATGTCCTGAAAGGCCCACTGAAACTAACTTCCAATGAAACATTTAAACATAGATCCTTTAAGGGCGTAATTGAAGTTAAATGAGGCCGTAGTGTGGAATGCTGATCCAACCAGACTCGCACACAGGGTGGGGGTGGCGGGGGGTGGGGGGGAGGGATTGGCTATGGAGGGCAGACTACCACCTGCAAGCTGAAGAGAGAGACCTTGACAGGAAACAAAGCTGCCCACACTTTGACCTTGAACTTTTAGCCTCTAGAACTAGAAAAAAGCAACATCTGTTACTTAAGCCACTCAGCCTGTCCTATTTCGTCACCGAGGTCCCAGCAAGGTGAGTGTCGGTATACTGAGATGCAGGAAGAGATTAAGCCTGTCTGCACTGGCACCAGGATGGTGAGTGGATTGCAGAGCCTGAAGTGTCTGCCCTGGAAGCAGAGGCGGAGCTCCATTTCTTTGCAGAAATTCTGACCTTAAGGCTGACTGAAAAGTTTCAAGGCACACAGGAAAGATGCTGTGAGGAAGGCCCCACAGAGAGAGAAGACAGATGACAAAGGACATCTGTGATGATTTATATAAGGAAACTGCATCTAGTGCTGTCCAATCACCAAGACTTCCCAAGTTGGGGCCACTGGGATTTCTATAGAGAGCCTCAGCCCAAAACACAGCAGCAATGAACCCTGGGGGTCAGGGACAAAAAATCAATACACGCACAGCCTTTGAAAACTCAAGATGTTCTATAAAAGCTTTGAGCAAGGACAAGAAAAAAAAATAGGGCTCCTTTAGCTCTAGAGATTTTTTCCTTTAAAAAAAAAAAGAAAGAAAGAAAAGAAATGGCAGATTGCCTGTGTGCTCTAAGAGATGGTGACTGAAAGTCTTATTCCCTGTGTGAGGGATCAGAGGAAGCCTTGAAACTCTGGGATCCTAAAGCAATTACAAAGGGTCTCAAGAAGTGGGACTCACACCCTGGTGTCCTGGCTTGCACCAGTGTCAGGGAAGCACAGAGCACCCTACCGCGGCTAGAATGGTGCCTTTGAAGGAAACAGAGCTGTCCTTGCTCGGAAGACCCACCCAGGTCCCCGAACCCAGCAATGCAGGAAATAAAACAAAATAACATATGAAAGTCAAACAAGATCCACGCCACTTGGAGTTCTGACCTAATTTCAAAAGAAACTTGTGTCTCCGCAGTTAGAAACACAAACTCCCAGTGTCCACCTCTCAAGACTGCTTCTGTGCGCAGGAGCCCAGCCTGTCAAACCATCTCTGCTGAACAGTGCTTCTTTATTAACCTTAAAGACAAAAGAGTCTTAAATGCACAGTATAAGTGAACTTACTAAAACATCCAATGAAAATATGATTCATCATTGTTCCCATATTTTATTGCCAGGTTCAAAAGATGTGAAACAGCTCAGTCAACTGTTTGTTGCATGTTCCGTGTCCGTTCTTATCTTCCTGAGCACTGGTCAACAGCAGGCCATGCTAAGTGTGTAGACTGCATCCAGTGTGCCCTAGCGTGGGGCCCACTGTCAGCATCCTAGGACCGACTAACACCCCACGAAGCAGTCATTCACCAGTGAACCTATGGAAGCAGTCTTGCTTGAAGAAGAGAAACAACTTCCAAAAGTTGTCCTTTGGCCTCCATATGTACACCATCACCAACACACACACAAACACACACACATATTAAGGTTTTTTAAAAATCAGCATTAACTATGGGAAAAAGAATGTTTATCCAGGTAATAATTTTAGTATTGGGTGTTGTGAGGGTGAATGTTTATTGTCAATGTGACAGGATGTAGAATCACTTGACTTCAGTTGATACAGGCAGACCCATCTTAGCTGTAGCCAAGTCCATTCCCTGGACAGGGCATCCTGCTCTATGAAAAATGGAGCCCCGGAGCCCAGCACAAGCAAACATTCGGCACATTGCTCCTGACTGTGGGTGTCATGTGATCTCAAGTTCCTGCCATCTTGGCTTCATAGTGTTCTTGAACTCAGAGCTCTGGAGATGATTCTGCTGAAGTATTTTGTCAGAGTGAGAGGAAAATAAACTAAGACAGCTATTTTGTTGGTTTGGTTTGTCTGAGACAGTCTCAATTTATAACCCAGGCTAGCCTAGAACTCACTATGTAGTCTAGACTAACCTCAAATTGGCTCAACCTCCTAAGCGCTAGGACTACATGTGTGAGCCACTGCAGCTTGCTTGATTTGAAGTGAAGATTATCCTCATGTGTGCTATACAAGCCTGTACTTAGAATAATGAGGCATTGGGTTCACAAGTTCAAGGCCAAGCTGGGATGCAGAATGACTTCAAGGCCAGCTGAGGCAACTTAAAGAGATCCTCTATCAAAATAAAAAGAAACCCAGAAGCTCAGTGTCAGGCAGCCCTCAGCACTGTAAAAGAAGAAAGAAAAAGGAATCACTCTCAACAGCATAGACAGTCCCAACCCTCCTGTTAGAGGTCTAAGAACAGAAAAGGTTCTGCAAAAAAAAAAAAAAAAAAAAAATATATATATATATATATATCAATCATGCCTTAAAGTTTCAGGGGAAGCCACGACAGAGTTTGAACTATCACCTTCAGCAACTGCATGAGCCAGTACACATACATATATCTGCACATGTGCCCCCACCACACACACACACACGGAGAGCCTTGACAGCACTTACCTAGTGCTTGATGGCTGAGAGTGAACTTAGCAAACATCTTGCAGCCAATGTGTCACAGAGCTCAGCCTGGTGCTTAATGTGTGGATTTGAACCTAATATTTTCAACCACTCTGGCCAGAGTGGGTTCCCAGAGAGGAAAGGGGCCATGAAGAGCTTCCGCTTCAAGCTCCTGAGGCTGCGCTAGGGTGTGCTGCAGCTGAGGGCTGGCAGTCGAATGGCCTGGGGGAGAGGATGCTGGGTGGCACAGGAGACTCATGGCTGGCAGGTGCTGGGGAGGAGTGCCTGGCTGGTAGATGAGGGTGAGGCATGCCTGGGCGAGGCGGGGAGTTACCGGGTTCTTGAGGCAGCTGCTGATCAGTAAGGGGCAAGAAGTCTTATGGAATCAGACATCACACCGAAGTCAGCAATGATAGATTCCAGTTCTCTCCGCTCCTCTGTCGTGAGCCAGACAGAGTTCTGGTGGGGTCCAGGGCTCAGCTCCTTGAGCTGTACATAGAGCACGGTCCTGAGTGGATGTGGAAGTTGCAAAAAGGATTCACAACAGTGAAATGTTTCTGATTTGGAATGACTGAACATGAGTTCAGAATCATGCAGTGAGTGCGAGGCCTTCCACGCAGCATCACTGTGTTGCACTGGGCGCCTGCACTGCAGCCTCAGTTTCAAGCCCGTGCCGCACAGTACCACACACTACCCGGAAGACCTCAGCTCAGATCCGACACGTGGGTTCCACAAGCTGCAGTGTTTCCAGCCGATGGAGTTCCCTGTTCTCACAGAAACATAACTCATTACAGGAAACAGACTGGCCACATCCCCACTGTCCTTCCTCGGCACGGGTCTTCATGTTGTATGTCACGGCGCACAGTTTTAGACACCACTGCTTGAGTTGCTGGCCTGAGTTTCCTAAAACACCATTCAGTGAACTTCGGCTTAGAACATCCAACAACTTCCGAAATGGGCCAAAACATCCTTCTACTGTTTCATTCTATGTATTCACACAAGATGAAATTGTCACCATGGACAGTTATAAAACAAAAATGTCAACCAACATTGACGATGCTCTATGCTGCTCCAAATGTTCAGCAGAGATTTTCTTTTTAATGTAAAATCAAAGAGAAGCATCATCTTAGTAGCAGGTAAATTTGCATTCATCTTTAATAACCCTCAAAATTATATACATACCAAATAATTGTTTTTAAATAAATTTCCTTATGATTTATTATCAGCAAATGTTTGACATATACACTTTTATACCCAGGATTGCCTAAAAATATCTCAGGACAAAAAGGTTCACATGTTAGTAGGTTCAAGAATTCCTAATTTACAGCCACCTTGGTTGCTTTGGGGACCTCTACTACAAAACAAAAAGCATCTGTGCTTGGCCCTCGACCATCCTTAGTGTGCTCCGAAAAACTAATCAGCCCACACTTACACCCTTCTGTTTCCTCAATTGTCTGCTAAAGGCCCTTTACTTGATCAGACAAGCACCTGTGCAGCACACAGTAGGAGGTCAATTGATGTATTCTATAGCTGGACAGAGAAGTGAATGAATTAATGAATGGAGTGAATGAGCAAACAAGCAGCAAAGTGGATGAGTGAATGAGTAAACAAGCAGTAGAGTGAGTGAATGAATGAATGAATGAATGAATGAATGGATGGATGGATGGATGAGTGAGTGAATGTGTGAGTGAGTAAACAGGGATAGAGTTGGAGACAATTGTGTTCAAATTATACAAGTATAAGGAAAACCATCCCATGCATGTGGATTATATTTCAATATCCCTAGGCAGAAAAATTGGACGGTATGGGTAAAGGCTGGCCTAGATGCACTAATGCAAGAAACTCTTCCTGCTTCCCTTGGCTGCCATGGGGACCCCAAAGGGGGCAGAGGAGGTGCAGTGGTGGCCAAATTCCAGGGTGGAAGTGCTCCTGGCCCTCGAAGCCCAGGCTCCAAAGTTTGGACGTGTGCTTGTTTAAACAGCATGATCCTCTCCGAAGACTCCAGGAGGCAGCGCGGTGTGTGAGATAAGGCTCAGGTTTGGAAGCTGAAGGCCTGGACCATGCATGTGGTACCGGGTGCCCGCCAATGGTGGGAGGAGACATGGAGGTGGAAGGCCCTGCATCCTCAGAACATGAGGCTTCTCTGTCTGTGCACCGGAGATAACACCTCCCGCTAGGAAAGTCTCGGGGAGGCTTTGTGCTCAGTGAATGGGAAGGCCTACCAGGCACCTGGAGCCAGATCTAGGCCTCTTAGCCGGCAGCCTGCTGGGGAACTCTGCCTTCGGTCTCTTGTCGATTTCCAGCCCCCTCCCCCAGGAGAAAGTATGAACCACAGTAACCGAGGTGTGGCCTCTGGAAGAACTTTGGATTCCTGTTTTGTTGTGTTCTGTGTTCCCAGTGAAACCTAGGCTGGCCTGTCCCATCTCCTTCCAAGCTGTCCCTCCTGAGAGGCAGCCAGCTTGGCCCTGCTGTGTGCTTACTGTATTCTAAGTCTGTTGCCTTCCCTCTGGTCCAGCCTGCCTGGATTTCATCAGCATCCCTCCACGAATAATTTCTCCCAGCCAATGGAAATCTCAGAAGGTGACAATGCCAGTTTCATAAAGAAAGATACGTGTAGAATACGGCAAGGGTTGGAATGGTCAGACTCAGGAGAAATGCCCGCGTCTCAGGTACCTGAAGCTTGGAGGAGTTTGCCCACAAAGGGGTGCGTTGTCTCCTTCTTCTTCTTCTTCTTCTTCTTCTTCTTCTTCTTCTTCTTCTTCTTCTTCTTCTTCTTCTTCTTGAAACTCACTAAGCACACCATGTCTCAAGGGTAGACAGGATGTCTGCTCCTCCTCTGGAAACAGCTTCTCAGAGGGAGATTCCCAGAACCCCATCTGCCAGTGAACACAGTGCTGAGAGAACAGCCTTAGTCAGTACACCCCGCATCTAGGCACATTGAGCACTCAGCTTCATTGGTAAAAACCCTCTTCCCTGCCTGCTGGTTTCTGTCCCTTAGAAAAATGGACACAGACAGATATGCACACTGGAAGACTGCCACATGACACTGAAATTACATAGACACAAGCTAAGGAACAGTAAGGTCTCCTGGCAGATGCCCCAATCCAGAGAAGGGTGTGCTCATCCTCTGTGAGGCTCTGGAACCTCGAGCCCACACACTGCTGTAGCGGGAGCCACCCAACAATGGTGCTTGTCCTTAACTCTCGGAGACCAACAAAGAAAGAAAAGCCCAGCATCATCCCCCAAGCTCACCTCCACCCAAACCGACCCCACACAGTCTCCTAGGACAAGGGAGGGACAGCTTGTTTTTACTTTCCTTTATTTCATATGAAGAAATTCAAGTTCAGATTACCACAAAGACCGTTGCTTTCAACTCAGGTGGGCTAGAAAGCCAGATTCACCATCCTACCTGAAAATGACCCCAAAGAACAAAAGTATGGAGCCATGGTTTCTACAGTAGAGACCAAGGAGCAAACAGCATCCCCGGGACAGGAAAACAAGCCAGGTGAACCTGTGTTCATCTCAGTATAATTCTCTGAGAGCTCCTGGGTGAAGTACAGGAACAAGAACATGGACTGAGCCTTGGGGACACCCTGAGTTAAGATAAAATTCAGAGATAAGATGGACGACTAAACCAGGGGCCAGAGGCAGGAGAACCTTGTGAGATGAAGGCTAGCCTGGTTTATTTAGCAAGGAGCCAGCCAGGGCTGCACAGTGAAACCCTGTGCTGTGCAGACAGACAGACAGACAGACACATAGATAGATAGATAGATAGATAGATAGATAGATAGATAGATAGATAGATAGATAGATAGATAGATAGATAGATAGATAAAACTCTAATGACTAAAACCCACCAAACCATCTGAGGTAACTTTGACACATCTCAAGAGAAAGCCCTAGAATATTCATAGGAGTATAAAATATTCTCATACCCAACGAAGTGAAATGTATAGTTTCTCACATAAAATGAGAATGACCAGGCTTAGTCAGGCATCATAGCACACTCCTGTAATGTCAGCACTCAGGAGGTGGAAGTAGAGGATCATGAGTTCAAAGCCACCCTGAGCTATCTACGTAGGAAGAGTCTGCCTCAGCAAACAAAACAGCGATAAAAAGGCAGCAGACAGCAAGATAAAACATTAGCAACAGAGATGAAAATAACTCATAACTGGCAGATGTTACAGCATCGAAGGACATTAAATAGCTATTATAATGAAAAGTCAATCCTGTGAAAAGTTAAGTCAGGGAGAGCAATATGAAAAACAAACTTCCTGAAAGAAAATTAAGGATGGAAAAGTGAAGCAAACAAAATTAACAGCAGTATAAACAGAAGAAAAAAAATGACTGAGCAAAAAGAAACATGGCGCTCTAGACACTTGTCTGTTGCTGTAATTAAACTCTCTGACCAAAGGCAAGACAGTAGAGGAAAGGGTTCACTGGCCAACAGATCCAGGTAAGGATCCCTCATTGAGAGAAGTCAGGGCAGGAGCTAGAGGCAGGAGCGTGGAAAAGTGATGCATGCTAGCTCGCTCTCTGCCTTTCTTAGCCATCTTTTTTATACAGCTGGGGACCTTCTACCAGAAGAATGGGACCCTCACGGTGCTTGGCAATGAATAACCAAGACAGTCCCTCACAGACCAGGCTCATCCAGGCAGTTCCTCAACTGAGGCTTCGACGGCTCAGACCAACAAGGACATGAAATAAACAATATGATCATTCCTAAAATCCAAAAACCTGAAACAAGTCACTGTGCAAGAAACAAGTGTCCTGGACAAAATCCTGCTGTGAGGCCACCGTGAGAGAGACTCGGCCAGAAGCACCCGTTTGGCCCCAGCTTTCCCAGCTCCCACCGTCTCATGCCAATAGAAAACATTCTCCCCAGAAGAAAGAACGGTTCTTGACTTGAGCGGCTCTCAGTTTTACCCCTCATCTGACCAAGAAGCTCTTCCCTACCCCTCTCCACTTCTCAGGGTAAGATGAGGCGAACGACACATTCAGTTCTGAAGCTCACGGAGGTACTGCTGTCATCTGTGACCCACAAAACACGGTCCCTTCTATGTGTTCTTACTGAATTAGTGTCGTTTAACAGGTGTGCGTGGCCAGGGGAGACGTGAAACCTATCAACAGGAATAGGAAAACAACCCAAAGAACCTCCGAGCTATGCCGTGTGGTTCCACCAGAGAAAACAGTGCAGTTTACAGTTTGCAGCGAGGTTTGTGGACTCAGAGCCGAACCTTTGACTTGAAACACCAGTAGCAGACAGGCGTCCTCATCCAGACACACCACCTCCCTGCCAGAAGGCATCGATCACACCAACAATTCACGGACAGAAATGTGAGCGCTGCACAGGGGTGAGCCACGTGACAGGTAGTTAGGAATCAGCTCCCTGTGTCAGGTTCTGGAGAGGGATTGTGCTGTTTCTTTGTGGAATGTTCTTTTTTGTTGTTGTTTATTTGCTTTTTGCTTTTTGAGTCAGGTTCTCTCTGTTGTGTGCCCTGGCTGTCCTGGAACTCCTATGTAGACTGGAATGGCCTCAGGTCACAAAGATCCACTGCCTCCACCTCTTCAGGGTTGGGATTAAAGACGTTTAACATTAAGTTTAATGACATGTGTGTGCATAGGTGGGTGTGTGGGTGTGAGTGCAGGTGCCCTCGGAGACCAGAGGCATTGGATCCCTGAAGATGGAGTTGCAAGCAGTTGTGAGCTGTCTGACATGGGTGCTGGGAACTGAACCTGCTTTGGGAGTGCACTGCAGGAGAGGTTCACTGGTCTCAACCCTGGGCCACCTCCAGCATCGTGGTTGGTCTCCCTTTGGGGACAGCTATGTCCTAGTTATGCAGTTTGCACACAAAGTGATAAAACGGTACCACAGAACTGCAAAGGAACTAGAGATATAGGGAGCATCTCCACTACGGCCCTTCAGTTCTACCCTCTGAGTCTCGCACTGGACATGGGTAAATTCATCATTCACACTGGTAAAACTATGATATACTATAAAGATCCTAGAGCCAGTGCTTTTTTTTCTGTGTGTGTGTATGTGTATGAAAGAGAGAGAAAGACTGAGAGTTTATGTGTGTGTGTTTGTTTATGTGTATTTATACGTGTGGGGGGTTATATATGTATGTGAGAGAGCATTTACATGTGTTTTTGTGTATGTTTATGTGTGTGTTTGTAAGAGAGGGTGCATTTACATATGTGTGAGTTTACCTTTGTAATTTTGTTTTTGTATGTTTATATGTGTGTGTTTGAGAAGGGGGAGAGGTAGAGAGAGAGGGAGGGGAAGGAAGAGGAGAGAGAGAAGGAGAGGGAAAGAGAGAAGGAGGACCAGTGCTGGCATTGTGAGGAAAGTCATCCACACCCTTAGACACAGGCTCTATCTCTGGCCTGAAGCTCAGCAGTTAGTCTAGGGCCCAGACACCCTCCTGTCCCTATATTCCCAGCACTGGGGGGACAGCCACACTTCCACCCTGACATTTTTCATGAGCTCTGGGGATCAGACTCCGGTCTTCATGCTCGTGACCTCCCAGCTCCTGGACCTGGGTTCATGACATCACAGCTTCCTCAGGTGGTTCAGCCACATCTGGCAAGCCTCCACCCTGATCCAGGCCTTCATTTTCTCCTCAGGGGGCCAAGAGGAAGACATAGAAGCCCCCAAGGCCCACCCGGCCCTCAGTACCCCATGCTTTGTCCAGCCTCAGCTAACTCCCGCCAAGATTTCTATCTTTCCCAGGCTCATTGGCCTCAAATAATTATTTCCATTTAAGAAGTTTCGCTCTTCTAGTTCCTGCAGAATGCCAGCTTCTGTAGCAGATGGCAATGGCTATAAAAGCAATAAAGAAATTAAGTAAGCTCAAAGATGGTAACTAAGAGAGAAAAGCAAGATTGGCCAGAGATAAACTGGGACATAATCTGCTTATCATCAATTGCAAGTTGGCTGCATTTCCCATCATCTGGGTGTCAGTGTGATGCTTGGAGGAGGGAAGGCCCAGGGAAACAGGAGAGGCGGTAGGCACAGTGGCACAGAGTGGGCACAGTGGCACAGAGTAGGGACCAGCCTGTTCACTGAGGACTCCACATCTCTGCTACTTAGCATTGTTTATGGTGCTTGCTCTGGGGCTAGTGTTCCCTCAGGTCTCTGGTTAGCATGGGGATGGTACTCAAATTCTCAAGGAATTGTGACGTCTACTGAAATAATCACATCCCCAGGGCCCTTTCAGCATCAAAGTAGGTAAAAGGAAGTGTCAGAAGTTGCCAATGGGTTTCCCTGGCTTCACAAAGGTCAGAGGCTATCCTGGGGTCCTCCTCTCATCCTGAGTGGGGATCTGAAAGCTCACCTAGGTTTCTCTCTAGCTGGCTGGGCAGAGGGACTCCCACAGGTCCTCCTGCTCTCCATGAGAAGGTGACTATAGAACCGTATCAGGAAGCATGCTCTGTGGTACTCACAGGAACCTGGAACCCACCTAGAAAAGAGGCAGGCAGTCAGGCATGCCCCTCACAAGACTCACAAAGTTGTCTGGACCAATGGAATTAGGGGTGTCCTGAGCACACCACAGTGAGAGTGAGCAGTCACTACACGTGCTCCCTCCCTGCTTCACTGGGCACCCATCCCCACCTGGGCAATCAGCAGTGACCCAGGCAGGCGCTAACCTGAGAGACAAAGGGAGGAAAAGGAGCAGGGTGAGGAAGGGGGAGGGGGCTCATTAGCCACTGGGGACTGATTATGCTGGATTTTTAAATGGTATGGGTGGGGTGAGGTTGAAACCATAGCTCAGTCAGTAAGGTGGTGGTGTCCTTGTGACCATGAAGACCTGAGTTCAATTACCAGTTTGCAAGTGAAAAGCCAGACTTGGGGGCATGCTCTCACAAACCCAGTGCTAGCAGGTGGAGATGGGTGCCTGAGGCTCTCAGGCCCAACAGCCTACACCATCTGGTGAGTCCCAGGCTGATAAAGGACCCTGTCCTAGGCAAAAACACATGCACACATACACAAACTCAAAATAAATAGATATGTGATAGACAGACAGACTGATGGATGGATGGACGGACGGACGGGAGGACAGTGTAGGTCTGGGACCTGGAGGAGGGAAGTCCTATCACAAATGAGACTGAAGGCTGCTGAAGTGCCATATACCCTTCTCTGGATCTTGTTTGAGACGTGTAAATTTTGTCCCTAAACATAGGGAGATTAAATCTTAGAGTGATTGTTGAAGCTGTGTAGCCAATCACTGAACATCGGGTACAACACTGTTAGAAAATTGTTTGTTAAGGTGATGTCTACCATCCTACCGCCCAGGGCTCTCAGGGCAGTTAGGCTAGAGTGACCAGACTGGTCACTGGTCACCTGCCTAGACTGACTCGGCTGGAATCAGGATAGCATCTTTATCCGGCATCTGACCTGGAGGATGCTGGAGGGACTCAGCCCACTTAGTGTCCAACCATTAGGGAAGAGTAAGAAAGCTCTAACAAATGATGTCACGCCCTAGAAATAAGAAAGAGATGGTGTTGGCAAGGACATCTGTCTCAGAAGACTTCATGACTAACCTCTGAACATTGGGAGAAACCTGTGCTGGGCACAATAAAGATTTCTTGGTCACATCAGTCCTGCATGGCCCAGGACTGTCTCTCTGTTCCCGGCTCATACCAGAGCATTTTCTCACCACCTATATACTGCACAAGCACCATTCAATAATACTAAAGGACCTGATGGAAATGACTATTTGCAGGACTGAGAGCGAAAAAGAGGTGTTACAAAGGGTCAGACGGCTCTAAGGTTTGAGTGCCATTAACACACAAACTATGAACCATCTGCCCTGTGAAGCCTTTGTGCTTCCTAGCAGCCAGTGTAGAGAGAGGTGATCAGGTAGTAGTAGTAGTAATAATAATAATAATAATAATAATAATAACCAGGCTGTATATATGGTTTGGGGAAAACAAGCTTTTTCTTAAACAGAGACCCAGAAGGAATCCTTAAAGGTCTTTATGCAAGACTCCAGGGATGTGCTATCAGCACTTTACACAAGTGCCAAAACTTCAAAAGTTACCTACATTGTCCAGGTCCCCCGTTTTCCAAAAGCTAGACTAGGTGAGCTCACACAGGTCGGTGATATTCTTCCAGTGGCATGTTACAAGTTTTTGTTTTTTTTTTAGGTTATCATACCAAGTAGAGGGGCTTAGCACAGCATCCTCACATACACACGCCATTATCTGGTTCTCTCCGCTGTCCCCCTCACCTACCCTCCTGCCCTGTCCCCTCTCAGATAAGACCCCATCTGCTTTCGCACCACTTATAAAGACACCGTCGTAAAGATCTGCCAGGATTGGTGGTACAAACCTCAAGTCCAGAACCCTCTGGGATGCAAAGAGACCATTTCTCAAAAAATGAAGGACTGCAGGGAGCATAATGAGGTAGAGAAGAGGGAAGGGAAGGAAGGGGAGAGAAGAAAAGGAAATGGAAAGGGGAGAAGAGGAAAAAGAAAAGGAAGAAAAGAAGGGAGAGGGAATGGGAGAGTGAGGAAGGAGAAAGAAGAGAAGTGGAAAGGAGGGAAGACAGTGGAGATAGTGAAAGGCTGCCCACTGCAGTACATCTGCCTCTGGCTAAGGTGTGTTCTGTTTGCTTCCTGCCTCTACCATGAGAATTCCTTGTCAGTTTGATGGAGGATTTAGCAAAACCAGGTGAGTCTTGGGACCTCACATAAGAACAAAATTAATTTTTATTTACTCCTAAGAGCAATATAAAACAGAAATCATGCCCACACGTAAAGTAGCTATTGGGCCTCTTAAAAGAACATCTCATGGTTGGGCTTTTCTTTTTATATTTTTATAGACAGTTTATAGAGTAAATATGTACATTTCTGTTCCTAGCCTAATAATTTATTCCATATTAAATACTGAATCTTTCAAACTGTATCAAAATTGAGCTTTTGCTATGAAGAATAAAGACACATAAGTAACCCTCGGCACTCTGCTGGCCCATGCACACCTATTCCGTATGTAGCACCATGGGCTAAATGAAGCAACCACACATAGCAAACAGGGGACCCCCTGCAGCCAGAGTGTCCACATGAAAGAGAAAATACACTGGGGATTGGGAGCCCAGTGGGTCTTAAATGATTTCATTAGAACTCTTTGCTCAAGCAAGATTATTATTGAGAGCATACCCATAACGGTCAGGCTGTCCTAAGACAGTGGGGCACTTTGAAGATGAACATTGGGTCTCTAGGCCTCCTCTCCCAGACCATCCACGTTCTTATGCCGCTGTCCAGGATGGCAGAGTTAGAACCAGCCCCCAACCCGAGCCCAAGGAATGAGCTGGAGAAAGGGGAGGCTCCTGGGACCTGAGGTCCAACTGTGTTCAGAGAGTGGAAAAGCCTGCGGGAGCAAACTGAAGAAACAGATCTCCAGAACTCAAGGGAAGCCTCTAGCAGGCGGGGCAGCTCAGTTGGTAGAACACTGGCCTAACATATATGAAACCCAGGATCCCATACCAAGTACCACATAAAACCAGGCTTCGTGCACATGCCTATAATTCCAGGGCTTGGGAAGTAGGGGGCAAAGAACCACCAGTTCAAGGTCACTCTCAGATATAAAGCAAGTTTTCAGCTAGCCCGGAAACTGTGCCTCGAATAAACAAACAAAAGCCAATGACAAGTCAGGGAGGCCAAGACCCAGTCTGGACGGGCATGCCTGGTACCACAGAGCGCATGCGCTGGCGCCATGCTCAAGCTTGCCATCCCAGTGGAGGAAATTGGGGCCCAACCACGGAAGAGGGAAAAGAGAAGTCAGTCTCTGGGTTTGGTGGTGTTTGCTCTGCCTGGAGAGCACCCACACTGCAACCCAAGCACCTCCTGCAGAGACCTCCTGCTCACTCCCACAGGTCACTCTGCAGCGGCAGTCACGGTGATCCTGAACAGAACCCCAAAAATGACAACTCATTAAGGACAACTCGTGAACAGCACCCAGGCGGGGCAGGTTGGCAGGCCATCCCCCCCCCCACCCGCATTGTGCGAGCACCTTGGCATGGAAATGGTTAGAGACCATCTCCCTCCACGCCGTCTCCTCTCGCTGCGGTGGAGAGCTCTTGAGAATGTTATTAGCTGGGTGTGCGCCTTGCCGCTTTTCCACACGAGGCAGATGGGTAATTACGAAGCTAATAGTCTGATTGAGAGAAATCAGATGCAGTGGTTTGCCCAATTAGATGATACATTAGCTTCCTTCTTTGTAAGCAGCTAATGTGTGAAGCAAAGTGGTATTTTCGAGGGTCAGAATCCTTAAACAAGTGCCGAGTTGCAGATTATTGTATCTGTCTTTTTTTTTCTAATGGAGGAAAAGTGCTAAGTCTTCATTACTAAAAGCATAGAAAATGCAAATCAGGCCCAGAAACAAAAGAGGGAAGGGACAGGCGAGAATATTCGTGTCCGATGTGTCAACCTACAACATCAATTACATTGAAATGCAGGACGCGGCAGCCTAATCAAGGAGAGTGTAATTGTAATAATTGCGTGCTTTTGTCGGAGAGACGCTGCTGTTGTTATTTGCCAACCATTTGTTCCTCCTATTGTTAAGGGGGGGGGAAGATTTTTTTTTTAATGTAACTGAGAGATTGTGTAGGTAATGGGTGGGCAGGCAGGCAGCCGTCCTCAGAATGCGGATAAGGGGGCCCTTCTTCCCCTGCATGGGCAGCTCTGGTGAGCCACAGTCACAGCCACGGGAGCTGGGCAAGGATCAGGTGGCCGGCCATGATGGGTGGGTTTCAGCCTCATCCAGGTCCTGATGTCCTGAGGCCAAGGCGAGCTGTGACAGGCCTGTGAGAGGGGAGCCTTAGCTAACTCTCCTTTGCAAATGGAAGAGCAGGGGAGACTGGGGTGCCGCCAGAGCCCTCCTGTGCGTGCCTCTCCACCTCACCCTTCTGCTTGACACTTGAGCCAAGTAACAGACTTTTACTTTTGTAGGTGACTCTAGCCTGCAAGTCACCCATGGGAAACCGGGAAGGAAATACTGAGTCAAACAAGAGGAAGTGCGTGAGAATGGGTACCCCAGCCAGACCATTTCCCTCTGGCCTGGGGACCGAGCCTTCCCATGGCCTCAGTGTCCCCTCACATAACAGGGGCTATGGCCATCCTAAGCAGCTCACAAATCTGTGTCAGGTGGACATGCATCCGAGCTATATAAACAAACAAACAAACGTGTTCTCCTCGCCCCCTCTGCTGCCTGCCTGTTTTCCCTGTGTATAGATTGCTCCTAAAATGAGGAAAAGGCATCCTAAGAGCCAGCAAAGGAAAGGAAAGAAAAGCGCAAGCCCAAGCAGTAAAACAAACCAGGATGTTCACCAAAAGCCCAAGTTGGGCTGGAAAACCCATCTCAGGGGCGGCCTCAGCATTCATATCAGACAAGAGGTTTATTTTCTCACTTCAGTTGGTCTTGCCAATAGGTTGAAATGGAGGCACAATGGGAATGGGCTGAAACATTTACCAGAGCTGTTAAATCACTAAAAAAGAACAATCCCGGGCCATCTCCACCAAGGGGAGGTTTCCTGGGCTATGGAGGCTTTGTGGGGATCCCTGACAATCCTGTACATACTCCAAAACTCACACTAATTAAAAGCAAATAATCAAATACATTCAATTTGAAAAGTTGGCAAACTCGCGTGTATTATTGCGTTAGCACCTTGGCATGGAGACGCTCACATCGTGCTAATCTTGTTGTACACAAGGGCTCTTGAGCTCTATTCAGCCAGCCCGTGCCCCCTCCTCCCACCCCCCCTTGGGCCTCTCCCCCACCATTCCCCTCACCCCTTCCAACTCTCCTACCCAAAGGGCAGCCTAGGGGAAGAAACTCTGCTTATATCAGGAGCTGTAAAATACGGAAGAGTGTCCTTCCATCTTTCCGGTTTTGTCTGTCTGCCTAGACTGGGAGCTCAGGGTGCACAGAAACGGCCACAAATGCCCCAGTTTTAAAGTAAACTTTTCAGTAGTAAGCCGCGCGAGTCACCGACCTCATCTCAGCCGCTGCTGCCGCCTTCCCGAGGACTGTCCATGTCAAACTGGTGCCCAGATCTGAGCAATGAACTGACAGAATGAAAAGGCGGCTTATGAGCCAACACAACTGCCCCTGGGGTCAGGGTCTCTCAGGGGCTCAGGGAGGGAGGAAATGATGGAGTTGCCCAGAGACACATAAAACTCCTGCCACCAAGAATGGGGTGAAACCAGCCCACACTGGGCAGAATTTTTCTGGCAGATCTGCTTCCTAAGGCACATTTGTCTTGTGTCCTGGGCTACTGCCAATCATAGTCGCCCAGATCCAGGGCTCGGAGGAAGATGGGCAGCTTGTCCTTAGTTCAGAACAAAAGAAAAACAAATAAAGTGACATTCAGCCACGTGACTTTCATGTCGGATGGGAATGGAGAGGGTCGCCCAGGCAAGCATGGAACTGTGTTTTCTAGGTAAGGCACAAACACACCAAGCAGACACTGGGTCTGGGGGGCTCCTGAAGGAGACGTTGGAGGAAGCTTCCTGGACAGAAGCGCAAAGACTACAGGAGGGCCTGTTGGTAACCAGTGTCTTGTGTGACTTCTCCTGGGAACATGTTCTACGGGGTCGAGCTTGATGAATCAACTGGAGTGACTTAGAGAAGCAGGGCAGAGTTCTCCCAGCAGCATTGTTGCTCAAAGGTGGCCGTCTCACGGAGGCCTTACCAGCATGGGTAATGATGCTGGAAAACTCCATCCCTGGAGCCCCCTCTCTTCAGTCTTAATTAGTTTCTACCGCTGTGGTAAAAGCCATGACCCAGAGCAGCGTGAGAGGAAAGAGTTTATTTCACTCACACTTCCACATCACTGTGCATCACCAAAGGAAGTCAGGACAGGAACTCAAACACAGCAGGAGCCTGGAGGCAGGAGCTGATGCAGGAGCCATGGAGGGTGCTGCTCACTGGCCTGCTCCCCATGGCTTGCTCAGCGTGTTTTCTGACAGGACCCAGGACCTCTATCCCATGGATGGCTCCACCTACAATGGGCTGGACCCTCCCACATCAATCACTAATTAAGAAAATCCCCTACAAGCCTGCCTAGAGCCTGGTATTCTGAAGACATTTTCTCCGTTGAGGCTCCCTCCTCTCAGCTGACTTTAGCTTGTTTCAAGTTGACACAATGGCAGCATACCTGCCGTTGTTTCCCATCATATAAGCTTACTGAAAGGTATGTGAATCTTGTAAGTTTCTGGGCATCTTAAGCTTTATGAGTTTACAAACCTCCCTGGTGTCCTGCCTCTTTGGAGCCTCCCCCTCCCTACTCCAGTCCCCTCTCCTCCAGGAGGATGTACTTCCATTCAGAATGAGTATCAATACAACAAAGCTCCAGAGGACTGCCCCTGCCAAGTCCAAAATTCCACACACACTCCACCAGACTCTGTCCCAGTAAACAAGGCACCAACCTCACTTCAGAAGAAGGGCATTAGGACCAACCAGTCGTCTTGGTTGAAGCCTACCTGGTGTGATCAGGAGCCTTTGTAGACATGTCAGATAGACCTTGTGATTTCTTGTACCATTTGACAATGCCCTTTTCCTTGTTTCTGCTATGCTCTAGGCTTTCTTGAAATGACCCGTTCCTTCTTTACAAGGGCTTGGTTTCTCTCATTGGTCACTCAATATACTTACTCAATAAATACACATATTATCTAATAAAATTCAATAGTCCCAAAGGGGCCATCCAAGGAAAATTGAGAAGGCTTCTTTGAAGATTTGAGCCCATGCCTCTGGAGGTCCTGGTGGACCTTCAGGCTTCAGGAGAGGATCGAAGGGCAGAGCTCTAGGAGCTCTGGTTTCCCTCATCTCAAGTGCTCATTAATCATAGAGAGATATCCTTAAGAACTGGACTCAGGGCAAAGGTGCCTGCTGCCAAGCTGGACGACCTCAGTTCAGTCCCTGGAAACCAGAGGGTGTGAGAAGAGAACCAACTCCTGCAAGTTGTCCTCTGACTACATGTGTGTGTGTCCATGCGGACGTGCACTCTTGGACACACACACACGCACACACGTTTATGTGCACGTGTGGCTTTTTAAGAAGAACCTGACCCATGATGCTCTGCTCTCACTTCTCACCTTGTTTGTATACTGGAAGTGTCGGGCCTTCCCAGAGGCCTATGAGAGTGCCATGAGGGTGATCAAGGTTCTCAGTGTGGAGCCCCACAAATGACCCACATGCCTGAGCCTCTTTCCCTTGCTTCCATCCTTCAAAAAGTCCCAGAACTCTAACCTAATGGCTACATTCTCACTGCAAAAGTAGGACACTAAGGCTGGGTTAAGTATATGGACGGGGCCCAGCTGCCCAGCTTAAACCAGCCAAGCCAAGGGACCCAGGAAGCCAAATCTCCTCTCCCAGCGCCGTGAGATTAAGCAGAGGGCTTTGCACAGAAACACCAGGAAAATCCTGATAAATTGAAGAGCCATCGACAAAGCACTCAGGCTCCCCCCCTGAGCTCCGCCCAGTGCCCCAAAGCTGCATCCAATCTTTTCTTTCCTCCCTCTCACGGAAGCCGTGAGTGGGTAGAAATGTTTCTATGCATTAAAGAAAATCAATGAAAACATCTCACAACAATTTCAAGCTCCCCTTCTTCCCATGGGGTGGCAAAGCCAGAACCTGCCGTGCTGCATAGGGGGTCACAAGGAGAGCCAAGCCCATGTAGGTGGCAGCCTTCTACCAGAACAAAGCCATGGACCCTGAGGTGCTGCGGCTTGCCCCTCCTTCATGCCACTGCCTGCGCCCTGTAAATCCCACCAGCCTGGGAAGGCCCTCGCTCTCTTCCCTGCACTCTATAACTGCATTTGAGTACAGTCTCTGCCCTTCACCCTAGTGGGAGTACACCTTGGGTGGGTCAGCACTGACACAGCAGAAGGCCGCAGATCTGAGGTCGGTAGCTCTAGCTGTGAACACTGGCCCTGCGCTGAGTTATACCACTTTGTCCCCTGTCACTAACCTCTCTGACTCTGGAGTCCCTTGTCTTTAAAGTCAGGATAGACCTACGGATGTTTGTCCGGTTTGGGGGAAGAACGAGAATAGAACTGTGCATGCAGTAGACACTCAATAAATCGCTGACAATCACTGTTTCTTTGTTGGTTTTGACTCTAGCCCTGGTGGCTCAGCTTCTCCAGTGTGTGCTAGAACTAAGCCAGGTAGGGGGAGATAACATAGGCTTGACACCAGATTGGTCACAAACCCCAGCTCACTGCACTTAGAAGCGCAAAGCCAGCGGCATGGACCACCTGGAAGAGACACTTGGCGGCAAGTGGTGTGTCTGTAAGTGATGGGCACTGCTCTACCTCCAGGAAACAGAGGAACGCCTTCATTTACGCTGAACCAGGCATGCTCAGGCGGTCGGGCAGGGGCGCACAGAGAGCGCAGGCAGGGAACGATACCACAGCAGATGTCTTGGCTGAAAGAGAAAGTTCTAGAGAATGTGCCGTGGGCTGGGGAACAGGGGGCTTGGGCTCAATTCAGAACAACACAGCTCCCTTCCAGACGTGAAATGAGAGCAGCATCCAGAGGGATATCCCCTGAGACCCCGGTGTGCAGGCCTGGCAGCCGCGGGCTGGGGCCGGGGCTGGGGGCAGCCAGGCATGCTCAGCCTGGACTTGGAAGCCAAGCTGTCTCAGCTGAGAGGGCTAGAAAGCCTTCACCCTGGGGAGGAAAAAGAAGATGGTATTTCTCCTGGGGTCGGAACAGGACCCTGCCGGGCAGAGACAATGCCTCCAAGAACCCCAACAACTCCACCCCTGTTGACTGGGGAACTCAACACCCTGGAGATCTGCGTGTGAAATCTGTACTGGGAAGCGAATCCTCATTTAGCAGAGAAAGTGCTGCACTATCTATGTGTGAAAGCTTTTTAACACTGTTCCCTGCTCTCCATATGGCGAACTTCACCCAAATTAGGAAGCATGGATGAACAAAGCTCCGACAACTTGAACATGAGAGAGAATACCAGGAACCTATCTCAGTGACTGCTGCAGCCGTGCCCAAGTAGGTGCAGGAGGGCAGGATACAGCCGCCTCACCTCCCACCCTGGCAAGGTCAGGCCCCAGACACATTCCCCAGGGCCAGGCAGGCCTTCCTTTCAGTGGAAGATAGTGCTCACTGATGATGAAAATGAAATAACCACCAACAATTACCATGTGCCTACTGAACGCAGACACTGCGCCGGGAGCCTACTGACGCACTCACTGATTTTGGCGAGTCCTCCTGCATCAGTCTCTTTGCACTGTTTTAATGTTGGCCAAAGTAAGATGATGAAGCTGGCTTTTGTTGAAGAAGGAGCAGGAAGACTCAAATGTGGACTGGACTACGTTCAGCAGAGGTCATTGCCGTCCTCACAGGAATCCCCCTGCCTCAAGTTGGAGATTTCTCAGGAGGAATCAGAGGCAGTTCCTGTGGGCTCTGTCAGAAAGCAAGTGGTCAGGCCTCATATAGTCTCACACCTCAGGGGCCTCATAAGTGATAGACACCAGGAGTGCAAGATGGTACTGGCTCAACCAAGAGTAGAGGAGGTAAACTGAGGCTCAAAGCAAGTTATGTTGGTAAGACACCCAGAAAACAATCCTGTGTTCTTTCTTAGACACTCTGAAGATGTCCAGGCGCTAGACAGAGAGCTCTTTTATCCTTATGCACCGCTCTACCTAGCTTTGTCCAAATGAGGCCACCCCGTCTACGAGCAGCCCTTCTGCAAGCAGGCCAGGACCATCTCTACCTTCCTCTGACCTCACAGACCCTTCCCGACCTCGCTTTAACAACGCTATTCCAGACAGCCCTCCAGTCTGCTCCAAGCTGCACCCCTGGGCCCACAGGGCTAAGTCACGCCCGGCTCCCCCACTTGCTGCTGCGCTGGCTGAGTGCAGCACAACCAAATGAAGCTTGATGCAAAGATGTTTAGAATGTTTATCTCGGTTATTGTACTATTTACAGCAACTCCAGCGTCGCTGGGGCATGGCGTGGTTTGAAAGACACTGCACACGCGGAAATTGTGCGGCATTGTCTGTTCCCTACACTCAGCGACAGAACCAATCTAGTAATGACTGTTTTTGCTCCTCAAATCAGGGACGCTCCGTGTTGTGTGTGCGGTGACTAATCTGGAAATAAAGATTCCTAACAGCCGGAAGGAGCTCGGAAAGCCGTGGTGGGGAGGTGGAAACGGCAGGGGAGGGGTCCTCTGAAAGGGGAAGCAGCCGACCTGGGGTGCTGGAAGTGCCACTGCACATATCTGTCCCTGGCAGACAGAACAGGCCCCAGGCAGCGCTCTGGCCCAAACCTGAACATAGCCAGCTGCAGCCCAACCACCCCAAAGCTGTCTGCTGCTAGGCCTTCACACCAAGGTCAGCTTCTCTGGAGCTGGGGCTGACCTCTCAGAGCCTAAGCTAGGGAGAGGGACTGGGAAGGAGGGGCAAGAGCATACCATGGGGAGATGAGAAGTCAGAACACATCCAGAGGAGAGGATGAGAAGGCTGAGGCAGGGGCCAGGGCTGCCCAGCCGGGTTCTGCTACCACATGCCTTTGCATGCAGTAGTACACAGTCTGGCCTGTTTGTGGTCAATCACAGATAGGGAGGCATGGCCAGGGTCCCCGGTGAGCAGTGACAAGACCGTGAGAGGTGAGGACTGTGACACGCAGGATGACCTCCCCGGTGCCCTTCCATTATAACCTGTAACCTGCCCTGTCACCAGCTACCAGCCACCCGCTCACAGCCTGCCTCCTGTGGCTGGCACAGGCATCTTGGTTCCTCCTTCCTTCACCTTTCCCTTCAGTCAGCCCAAAGCCTCCAGATCTCCAGTGTCTGACTCAGACAGTGTCTTCTCTGCCATACCTCCCACAAGCCCTAAGTCCCTTGTCAATATGACAGAGTTACCACTGAGCTCCTGGTCCCCAGTTTGCGTCTCTGTAGATCTTGCACTTAGGTGACTATCGGAATTGTCCGCCGAGAAACAGATCGCTGGCAGAGCCCCATCCAGAAGCCTTTTCTCGGGCTTTGGCAAGGTGCCTGGCAGTGTGTGAGGTCCTGGTGGGGTACCCTGGGGCACTCATCTTCTCCTTAGACACCCTCATAGTCACTCCCGCTGATTCCTATTCAGGCAAGCAGCAAAGAAGGCACAGTCACAAGACAGCCATTTGCCCCTGAGAACGTCAGGAAAGGCAATCTCTCCATGGCGATGGACGCTAACAACTCAAGCAGTTCATGCCGCCCACCCAACGCATCCACTGTGTCACCCAGCAAGTTAGATAGTAGCAGCCAAGCTGCTCTGCCATGTAAGGCCTCCCATTCCATGGCCTGAGCGTTGAACGTGAAGTAATAATGGCGCGCTATGCCTAATCCAGAGGCTCCTCACCGGCGTTCAGGGGTTCTGCTTCCTGACTTCCCTGCGGTGCAGATGGGTACGGGGACTGAGGCTATGTCACAGCATTCTGGAGGTCAGCCCCACCAGGAGGATGGACTGGACTGGGCCGTTCTGCTCTGGCCCTTTCACACCTCAGGGGCTGGAAGGAAGATTGTGCAAAAGCAGGAGAGTCTCCTTCAGTGCCTCCTGACGCTAGCCCCAGCCCTGTCCACCCCGGGTTGTACACAGATGCTTAAACCCTTCACTTGTCATGATTCAATGAGAGAGAGACAGACAGAGAGAAAGGGAGAGAGAGAAAGAGAGCAGAGTCCCCTGTTCAGGCTGGGCTGAAGGGCAGAGAACCCCAGCCCTGACCTCCTCCAGCCCACAGTCTTCAGCTTTCCACAGCCCACCTTGAAAGAGCTCAGCCCTCCTAAAGAGGAGTTTGTCAGGTGACTAGTGATGACAAAGCTGGGCGAACGAGCCTCAGGGATTCTTCCAGTGGTCCCCAGAGGGCTTCAGCTTGGGGAACGCATCCCAACTCTGGGTGTGCGGTAAGAGTTGACATCATAAAGAAGGGAGAAAACTAAGTCCCATGGAAAGGTGGAAGAGTACAGGGAGTGGAGAGGGGAGGGGAGAGAAACAACAAAATACGTTTTGTTGGGAGAAATGCCATAGTGAAACCTACTATATTTCGTATGCCGAGAAAGACAAAATAGAAAAATCTCACAGCCTTGTTCAGTGGCAATCTTGAATTAATAATGTAGTAATTAGCAAGTGCCTTTTTGACAAATTTGAATGGTGGGTCATTAGATTGGTCAGGTCCAATTGCCCTGTGCCCCTGGCACGGAGCAGGCTGATGCCAAGCCTTCTGACCTCCCAGCCCTCCAGAGTGTGAGCAGCTCAGAGGCTACCACTGAGCGCCATAAAGGAGGGCTGTGATGCAAGCCAGGCTCAAACCCAAAATACACCGTGTGTAGGCCAGCCTTAGGACATCCGGGTTTCAGGAGGCCAGTGCAGATCTGGAGCACCTCTTACCCCCACCACTCCTGCTTCCTGTCACTCAGACCATGGCCAGTCTTGGAAGAGCTTTCAAATGGCTCATCTTCATGGCCCCTCCGTTCTCTTCCCAGGACAGCCACAGTGCGTGACTACAAACCCAGACGCTTAAGGCCGCACACAGGCATCTCTCCCGGCTCAAGGAGTGAGAAGATGGGTTGGGGAATAGGCCTCCTGAAGGCCTCGAATCGCTCCCCACTTGCTCCCGGCTCCTGGTGTTGTTGGGACCGTGGCTGGCCTCCACCGGAAGATGAGTTCCTTCCTTCTCAGAGCCCCTCTGACAACAAAGTGAAGGAGGTGAGATTATGGTCCCAACTCAGTTAAAGGCCTTGTTACCAAGGGCTTCTGAAGTTAAGGGGGCAATGTGTGGGCTTTATGGGCTAAAGGAAACCAAACATGACCTGTTTCCAATAGAAGAGACCAGATGTTTGTAGAACAAAAGACAGCCCATAGAGGTGACAGGCATGCCACAGAAGAATGGGGCCCTGGAAGCTAACGGCACAGCCACCTGTCCGAGGCACAGCCTGGCCCTCAGGCCTGGACCCACTCCTATCCCTCTGTGAACACACTCTGCCTCTGCTGAATCCTCATCGACCTTCAGTCTTAGAGCCATTGATAAAGGCACCCATCAGCAGAGACTTCAGCACCTGCCGGTGTGAGCATGTTGTGGGGGCGGGGCATAGAGGCATCAGCTCTCCTCCCTCTTTCTCCACAGTAACAGAGAGAGGGCTGGGCATGAGGGTGACTGGCCTAAACTAGACTTCATTTCTGCCCGGCCTGGGAGACAGGTGTGCCCCACTGTGGCCCTCTAAGCCCATGCAAAGGGCCTTAGATCTCAGCCGAAAATGCTGATGCAATCTTACGGGAGCCAACGAGGCCTGCCCTCTCCGTGCCTGCCCCTCACCCCCAGGCAGCCAGGGTGAGGGTGATTACAGCAGCCCTTCAGCACCGCTTAGGAAAAAGTGGGCGTTGAGCACCGACGCATACAGAACATGAGGAAGCCAGCATGTCAGAGCAGGCTGGGCTGTGTGTGACCAGGCTCTTTGCTGTCCTCTGCTGCTGTCTGCTGCACTCGCTCTGGCCCTGGCGTTGGTGCTTTCCACCTCAGTGCTGGGAGACAGGGACGCAAAGCTTGTTGTGTGGGTGCTGGGGTATGAACTCTGATCCTAGTGATTGTGCAGCTAGGACTGGTAACAGGCAGACCGTTTCTCCAGCAGCTGCTGGTATTTTATTAATGACGAGTGGACTAACGTAGTGTGACTACACACTACTCAAGGCTGATTGCACATTGCTTCTTAGAAGCCCTGACCTCCAAATTTGAACTTAGTGTCCACTGCTTTTCTTATTCAGACCCACATGCTACTTGGCACTTCTGTTCTAAATTACATCTCTCTGTGCGTGTCTCTGTGTGTATGTCTGTGTGTGTGTCTGTGTGTGTGTGTGTGTGTGTGCGCGCGCATGTGTGGGAAGCATCAGTCTCTTCGTCTGTGTGGCTTTCCTGGTCATGGGGCTTAGCAGCAAGCACCTCTACCTGCTGAACCTTTTTGCCGGTCCTCTTACGGCTTTAGCCTCCCCCCATTAGATGGGTTTACTATTAAATGTGATTTCAGAACTGCCTGAATGTGGCTCATGCTTTCCTGTACAGACACATATACTGTTCCTTCCCAGAGCTATGGCTGAACTCACACACCCTGTTCCTTCCCAGGCTGGCCTCTGGACAGTTCTCTCAGTCTCATCTCTGCCTCTTTGGCCAAACTGAGTCCTGATCCAGGTTTAGTGAGAAGGCTTGCCTGGGCCTCTCCTGGGCAGCCCTTCCTCACGTTCTTGACTACTTCGCTGCACTCTGCTGTGGTCTTCTCTTGCCACACTGGCCACCTCCATCTGCTGTGTGTGTCCTCGGGAAGAGAGTGACACTCCTGAGGCCACACTAAGACTCATCCTGGGCTGAGCCAGCAAAGCATGAAAACAGCCCATCCACATGCATTACCCCAGCGCCACACAGCCCCACGTCCACACAACTCCAGAGGTTCCGCCTCAGGAAGGACAAACACCGTCCAGTGAAAGGACAGAGAATGAGCAACAGGGGGAGAAGTGAGAGAGAGCCCACTGTTTCCTCTCAGGGCTCTTGGGTAGCCGGGGCACAGACAGCATAGAGCACCTTCCTCACATTACTGCTCGCTGAACGGGGCCTGGCAGCCAGGGTTCTGGAGAGAAACGACACAGACACCTGGTGAGCCATAACTGCGCGCACTGCCGGCCACGGGCTCCTTATTCCTCCTCTGAGTCTCGTGAAGTTTCTGCTCGGATCATATTAGCACAGAAGAGCCACATTGCTGAGAAGCGGCTGAGCAAGCAGCTCTCTTTCCATCACCAAGACCCTGAGAGCCATACTCAGAGGCCCTACAAGTGCGAACTTGGAGGATGTCTAAAAATATTCCAGGTGGGACACTCCGACACTCCCAAGCAGAACGCAGTGGGGAGCCAATGGAAATTCCCCAGCCCAGTTCCCGCTCTGTCTGGGCCCCCCGCCCTCCCGTTTGTGTCCCGTTTTCCAGAGCGCCCTGCGACCCCAGGGAGCAGGCACCTTTCCACTCGTCCTTTGGTGTCATACGCCAGCACCCGGCCCCTTGGATGCAATCCAGCCCCAGCAGGTGAGGACTGACTCTTGACCCCTCTCTTGGCTGGGTCAGTGGATACTTCTCCACCATGACCCCACACTGGGAGACCCCATCTCTCCCACATTCTTGTTCCTCCCAGAGTTCTCTTCCCCTCCCGCCTACTTTGGGCTACTTTGCCCATCACGCTGTCTAACGACATGTTCTGATGGGAGAGAGAAGATGGAGGGAAAGAAAGTGTGGACGTTTCACCAGGAAAGACCCCGCAGGCCTCCTCCGCTCCTCTCCCGGCCAGTCTGGTCACACATCCACCCGAAGGAAGCTGGTTGCCGCCACTGCTGCTACTGACATTAACGGAATCTGGCAGGAGACCCTGTTGTTTTTCCAATCCCAAGTTCTGCCAAGCAAACACAGGGATCCTGATGAAAATGGCTGCTCCAGAGGGCTGTTTCAGGGGGACACGACACTCCCGACCCCCTCAGCCCGGGCGCAGCATCAGGACAAGCTGGAGCCTCTCTGGTTCGGACATGCTGGCAAGGCTGTTTTCTTTTCTTCTTCTTTTTTTTCTTTCTTTCTATTTTTTTTTTAATGCAACTAAAATGTTAAACAGGAAGCCTTTCAGGATGCCTGCCACGGACAGCGACCCAGTGCCAAGTTCCCTCTCTCCCGTGGCAGCGGCTCCAAGCCGACATTTTGTGATTTGGAGATGCTGGGTCCAGGCTTAGAGGACGGTAGCCAGAGACCCTGGAAACAGCCCCAGTGCCTCCAAGAAGGCCCTTTGTCCGCCGGGTCCCACACCTATCAATCTGGCCTGAGGTTCTAGTGTCCAGCGGGGGGCCCTCCTGGATGGCCAGGCTAGACCGGTGGTGACAGATCTGAGCTGCATCAAAAGCCCTAGTTTATTCCCCAGGTGGGAAAAGTAGCCTCTCTTCCCACACCTTGCACAGGTCAAAACCTGCTGTGGTCTCCTCCCCTTTGGTTTGCCACTGTTTCATCCGAGAATGGTGCTGAGAGAAGGATTTGATTACGGCCATCACTTGAAAAGCAGCGTCTGTGCCCCATCGGCAAGCCGCCTCTGTCTGCCCTCACCCCATTGTTTTAGGGCACAAGGGAGTGGTAATCTGCTCTGTGCCCCCAAGGAGGCAGCCTTTGTTGAAACAGAAACTTCGTATGGCCCAAAGGGAGCTGAATGAAGTGGGACCGAGGGGCAGACAGTATCACTGGAGAAGAAAGGAAGAGCAGGGAAGAGGTGCTCAGACAGCCCGGCTGCCTGTCTGGGGAGCAGGCACTTTTGCCTGCCACGTGGTTTCACTTTCAATCCTCAAAGATAAACCCGTCCTCACTGGTCTGTGCTTCCCTCAACTCCTGGGGACAGGCACAACTCCTGAGAGACAGCCCCATGCTCCTCCGGAAGCAGGCACTCCCTAAATGCTTATGGAAGGAAAGACGGTAAGCAGAGAGACAGAGGATGAAAAAGAGGAGGTGTGCATTCACTGGTGAGGCATGGGTGACACAGATCATTTTCTCACTTAGGGCCACACTGCCACCGATACACCTGACCCTCCCCAGCTGCCCCCCTCATGCCCCAGTTACTGTATCTAGGGCCCCCAGTTGCCTCCCTTCAAAGATGAAGTGCAGCCAGAACCCTCTCCCCAGAGGCTGTCCTCAGGGAAGCTCATGCTCTGGAGCTCCCCAGGGGCCAGGCAGAAGGGACTCCAGGGAAGCTCAGTCTTGTCTCACCTCTCCATGCTCTTCCTCGCACTGTCTCGTAGGTGCCCCTTCATCAGCCATGTACACTAGATATCTGCCTCAAGCTCCGCTTCGAGGAAATACAAGTGAAGACAGGAAGGCAAGGCTGTAAGAACATAAGGGCGCCCGTAAGAGAAAGAGTGGCCGCCGCTACATTCCAGTGAAGCATTTTTTCAGAGATTTGGTCAAAAAGGCAACACAGCACCATTTCCCTAGATCAAGCATCTATAAAAATGAATGACCACCTCCACCTTTATTCTTTCTGTGCTCAGGAATGGACCCAGGGCTTCACACATGCAGGTAAGCTCAACCATTGAGTTCTGTCGTCAGCCTTAACTCATGAGAGATTTTACCAGGTATCCCAGGCTAACCTTGGTCTCGAGATCCTCCTGCCTCGGCCTTCTGAGCGCTCAGATCACAGGCATGAGCCACCACACCCAGTGGGGGCTCCATACTGATTGACATAGAGGGTGAAGGCAGCCAGTTTATCTGCAGGCGAACTAGAGAAGGTCGGAGCACAGCCCACGGGGTGAGCTTGGGAAGCCTGGAAGAGGCTCAGAAGGTCTGAGGGGCGGTGCTGGTGTTACAGTGACCAGCAGCCCTCAGACCAGGGATATCTTATGAAGGCTAGTAGGACTAGGTTAAAGGTCGTGAGGGAGCAGGAAGTCATGGAAGTCACGGGGTAGCTGTGTAATGCCAAGGGCTGCTGGCAGGGGGGCTGCTACTACTCCAAGGCTTAAAGGGACAAGAAAAAGAAGAAAGAGGAAAAATGATCAGAGAAGGAGCCTGCACATCATAGGAGACCCACAAGAAAGGTCCCCAGATACCCAGAATTCACTTCCACCCGTCCTCTGCTGGAACTCCCACACAAGTAGACATGGGACCCAAAGGTAAGAGCAGAGTTGAAAGGGGCAGGGAAGAGAGTTGGAGAAGCAAAGGAAGCCAGCATATATGGGGGATTTGCTTCTTAATATAGTTTTTAAATGTTTACATATTTAAATATTTGTGTGGATTAAAAATATTTTAAAGTGTATTTTTAATCATCCTATAATCCATTCTAAGACATATCTGTTCCAGCATTTTCTAACAGGTCCAAGACAGGCTCATGGGAGAAGTACAGGTTTCTGAGTTTCTTGGGAAGAAATCACCTAGCAGACCCACTCACACACTTGTGTCTGTCTGTCAGTACGTGTGTGTGTGTGTGTGTGTGAGTGAGTTCCAGGAGCTGGGGAGAGAAAGGTGAGCACCACAGGCACATTCCTTAGCTTGGTGGAACTCAGGGCATACCTCCCAACCTGAATCTCACTACTGAGAAAGTCCAGCCCTGCTTCTCCTCATCCTCCTCAGTGTCTTGGTGTCTGAGAGGACACAGGCCATCCTGCCGGGGACGGTAGAGCTGGTCAGGGAGAACTTCAGGCTGTGGTGGCAGGAACATGAGGCCTCCTGCTCACAGCTGTGAGGACCAAGCGGCAGAGGTGAGGCCCACGTGGAGACAGCAGGTAAATCTCTAGACCACTACACAGAAATTCTCTTCTTCCAGTGAGCCCAGCTCCCAGATGCTGCCAAGACAACACCAACAGCTGGGGGCAGACTCGGACACAAGCCTGTTGTGTAGTGGTGCTTTTCACATCCAAACAATAAATGACAAAGAAATCTAAGACATTCTTCAGTGACTCTCAGCATGGCCCCTGACCTGGCCCGGTTACCACCATCTCAACGGCTCAGATTCTCCTTTAAATTTATCCACGGCCAGATTACAGTAAGAACAAAAGGCAGGCATGTGCTCCTTCCAGTACCAAAGCTACTGCTAAAAGCTTGACCCTGAACAAGTGACTCTGCCTCTGTGGGCCTCAGTTTCCTCACCTGTGAGAGGGACATGGAAGCATGTGGCAGGAGAGAGAAGCAATGGGACAGATGGATCACCCATCTGTGTCTCAACTGGAAGACGGATACAGGAGTGGGCAAACATCTGCCCATCAGCCCTTCCTCTGAACTAACCGCAGGGTAAGGGCCTGATGTCAAAGAAGGCTCCGACGCTTTGCCTCCCTACAGCCTGCTGTCAGACGGTCCGGCACAGTGAGTGTGCCAATTGGAGATCACTGACTCCTCTTGGGCAAATCCTCAACCTCTAAAACGCTTTTCTCCCATTTCCCTTCCTCCTGTGGGTCCAGCTTCGTCTCACAGTCAGCCTCTTCGGAGGAAGGAGACAATGAAACAATAAAATTAAACAATCTCATAGGACCAGAGAGTGCTCACCCACATCCCCACCTTCCCGTTATATCTACCAATTTCTCTGCTGAGTCTGATGGTTCCCCACGTAATTTGGTGCCCAGCCCTCTTTGGCCAGCCTGTCTTTGGAAAAAATCACAATGCCCACTCCCGAGTAGACTTTTTTTTCCTAAAATGCCCTGCATTCCTGAGTGACAACAGCTCTCTCCTCCAGCTCATGGACAGCCAGGTTAACAGCAGCAGCCAGCAGCTTTAGATGGCAGCGAAGGTAGAAAAGCCTAAGAGCAGCATGGCCCTCCGAGCCATCTGCCATGTTGGCCCATCCTGGCATCCCTCTTCCCAGAGGTAATGGGCATCTCAGCGGTGCTCTAAGCTGGACCTCCCTGCAGGGTCCACGGGCTCCTTCACATCTTGGAGCAGAAGATCAGGATGGCCTGGAAGGAGGCAAGCAAGGACTGGCTGCCTCACCTACCCAGTGGCCAACGTGTTGTCTGGCTCAACATGCAAAAGTCGTTCTAGTAGAAGCGTCAGAAGCAAGCCCTGGTGCCACCAGGAGAGCTCAGGGGATGGCTGCTGAAGGGGTTTTCGGGAAACAGAGACCCCTTGAAACACAAGCATGTGGACAGAACTAAGGAGGAGCTTACGCTGGACTTTCTTACAGCTGAATCTCTTGTTTTCCTGGGAGAGGCCAAAGATCCATTCCACTGCCTTTCCCTCTGGAGAGCAACCTCACAAGTTACCTCCTCCGAGAGCATCCAGCCACCCTCACCGTGCTTGACTGCCAACTGCCTAAGGGAATCCACAGCGTACCCCCACTGACATCACCCCGCTGTGGAGAGCGTCCTGGAAGGCAGGGACTGAGTGACCTGGTCCATGAGAAACAGCCCAGCGCTTCCCATCCCGTCTATCCTCAGCCCTGTTCCCTGGGCACCTCCGCAGATCTGGAAATAAGAGTTCACTTCACTTGACCCTCTTCTGTATATGCTTCCAAGCTGGTTCCGTCTGTGCCCATTGGTCACGTGTACCCCAGGAAAGCCGTCGTCTGTGCCCATTGGCCACGTGTACCCCAGGAAAGCCGTCGGTGCAGCCGATCACATTTACAGACCACGGCAGCTATGGTGCCAAGGGGCTGGACTTGCAGATTTCCCTTTGGCCTTGTGTGCCCTTTACAATCCAGTGTTGGATTCTGGGTTTTCGTGCTTGGTTCACAGACCTTCCTATTGCTTCCTGTGTGTGTTAATTAAGGGGGATAGTAATATCTCATTTAATAGAACCTCAATTTCTTTATCATTTTATCAGATTACGAATATTAGGTTTTATGATGCTGTTTTGCAAACAAAAATTTCGTTGTTCCTCTTCTCCCAACTCCGCATCCTCCTCCTACCCCCTCTTCTCCCAAATCTGCATCCTCCTCCTACCCCCTGCTCTCTGAGCTCCCCTCTAACACGTCCCATACCCTGTCCCCACTTTCTTGTCTGTTTCTGAGCTACTGAGATTATTCATATACACAGAGGTTAACAGGCGTACTCGAGAGGCTGGCAGACAGCTTGAGAGAAAACTGCTCAAGCATGAGGATCTGGGTTCAAATCTCCAGAAGGCACATAAGGACAGGATGCAGCAGCACACAGTGGTAACCCCGGCGCTTCTACGGAAAGGTGGGGTCAGAGGCAGAAGGTCTCGGGCCAGCTACATGGCACAGGGGACCTGTCTCAAACAAGGTCTCTCTCTCACACACACACACACACATGCAAGTAAGTAAAATCAGAGTGAAGAGGAGAACGTAACAAGAGAAAGTAGATGAAGTGTGATGAGGGCACGGCACAGTGCACCTGCAGAAACGGATGCTGTCTGGGGCCGAGGGCCCATGGATAGGTAACAAATCGTGAACAATCACACAGTTCTAAATATCCAGACGTCACTCTGTGAATAAGGTGGGGAGGGAGGGAGGCTTTAAACCCAGACTTGTAAATACACACTTACATACATGACCCAGAGAGGCCTGGCCATCTCGGCCAAACAACCACCAGACCAATTGCCTATCCATGAAACATGGAGAGAGAGGGTTCCAGACTTCTACATGGAAGTGATAGTCACTGCAGCCCAGAGAATAAGAAGCAGAAGCAAAAGCAGAAGCAAAACTCTCTGCGTCCCACAGTTTCTGTCATCGGGGTCGACCTGAGGTCCCCTGGCCTTGCAATGGCCACATCCTCCCTCCCCTGCCCCCGAGTGGATTCTCTCCAGGAGGAAGCATGTGTTGACATGAAACTGGGATCAAGGGGTGTGTCCTAGAGCTTTGCGTTTGGCTCTGACTCCTTGACTCCTAACTACTCAATGGCACCTTTCCTGCCTGGCTCGATAAGGCTTGGACCTGTCGGACTCTGAGACCTTTCTAGTTTCTTCTTTGCTACCATCCCTTGGCTCAAAGAATTGTAGGCCATCTCCTGATGTACCTGTCTTATGACTGGCTGGAATCAGTGTGTGTGTGTGTGTGTATGTGCGTGTATATGCAGATGTACTCTGTGCACATGTATGGTGTCTCCATATGTGTAGCATTGGTGGGTATTTATGGATATGAGTTTGTGTAGGCATGTGTACGTGTGTTGGTATGTAGTACATATGTGCACATATGTATAGCATGCATATATTGTATGTGTGTATTCTGTATGTATGTGCATGTGTCTATGTATTTGTATATGTGTGTGAATATATTTGGGTGTGGCTGAGTGGGTGGGTGTGCATTTCTGCATGTGCCCATATGTGCATGTATGTGTGGACACATGCATAAATATGCCCCTGACTCTTACCCTGCATTGCACTCAGTGCTCACCCACGTCCTTTTCAGTGACGTGCAATTAGTAGTAAGTTGGAAACAGCAGTTTCTCCATAGGGAAAAGCAGAAAGGCTCTGAACATGAAGAGGCTGTTCCTTAAGCTGTGGGAATCACAAGGTGCTTTCCCAACAGGGAAAGCCAGGGCCTCGGGGCATTTTTGAACAGCTGATCACGGAAAACAAAAGGGAAAAAGCAAAGGAGCAAAAAGCCAGAGGACAGTCTTCCGCCACGTGGAAACTGATTTCAGGGTGGAATCACTAGGCCATGGCTGTGTAGGCGCCTTACCCAGCAGAACACAGGGTGAAAGGCCTGCACTGGGGTGCACCCCACACAGCAGAACTCGGGGTGTAGGACCTGCATTGGCGTAATTCTCAACTACTGAAGAGCACCACTATTTTCCCTCACACACAGACTTAGTCCTTCCCGAAAAGTGAAGGTACATTTTTCAGGTTAATTGTCTTAAAGGGTTTGCATCTTAAGGATGTCAAAGTGATTCTGTGAACATTTTTGTAAATGACAGGTGGAGACATGGCAACTTGCCTGAAGAAGCCTCACACCCAGACTGAGATGGAGGCTTTTCCAGGCCCCCTTCTCTGTCTGTGCAAATAGATGTGGATTCATAAGTGCCTCTCCCCAACTCTCAGGTGTGACCTCATGGACAGGCCTGCCTCTGATTCCTCGTGCTCCCTGTTTACCAGCTCAGGGCCAGGCACAGGCAGTCTGTAAATGTTCATGAAAGAAACAGAAAGACACCTTGGCGTGTTGTCCCCAATGGGAGTGTGTAAGGAGAGGGAAGGACTTGGGGGATGGGAATCCTCAAGGCAAGAAGTTCTCCAAGCTGTCCCATGACCTATGAACCCAGAGTGAAGACAGTCGGTCAGGGTCCAGTTGACTACCCTTCACCCAGAGGTGTGCCCTCAGGCACCATGGCAAGGGCTGCACTCTGTGCTTACCACAGAGAAAGAATAGAAATGGAAAACTCAGCCCCACTCTCTAGGGCAGGGCTGAAAAGAAGGCAGGCTTCCCACAGTAAGGAAAGTAGCATGCATTGAGCCAGGCACCATGCCCACCTTCGACTTACATTCACTCATTCGCTTCTCTCTGCACCGGCAAAACGTAGCAGCGTCTCCATTCTGTGGGCTAAGCACTTTGTAACAAAGCCCCAGAGGGCAGTCTTGACGTCAGAGGAAGGCCAAGATTCAAGCTGCCTTCTGTAGCTATCAGACCCAGCATGCTCACCACATGACCCACAGCCTGACCCCTGAGATCCCACGCCAAGCCTTTAGAGGTGCCACTCCCCCTCTCCCCCCAAAATCTACCTTCCCTTCATCAATTCCTTTCCTACCAGGACCTGGCCTGGCTCTGAGCCTCCATGCACTGATTCACTAGCGTGCAGTGTTTCTTGGTTGTGTCTCGTGGTGTTTCCTAACCACTCCCAAACATTTGCCTGGTGCTGTTCACCCTGGGCGGCAGGTAGTCTTCGTTGGCAGCTCTCAGGATTGAGACTCCTAGAAGGTGCCTTCAGCTCAGGTTGTGTCTACGAGCATATTCCCGGAGTTGTTGAACTGAGGAGAGACGACCTTGAATGTAGGTGGAATTTCCAATAGGCTTCGGGCCGGAACGGGGGAAAGAGGGTGAGGGCTACCCGCCTCTGTCTCTCTCTACTTCCTGGCTGCAGATGCAGTGTGGATTTGGCGCTCTTGCTGCCAGGCCTTCTCCACCACAGTGGGCTGCACGCTTAGACTGTGAGGCAACAGAAACCCTTCCTTCCCAGAGCTGTTCTGTCAGGTATTTTGTCACAGGGGTTGCCCGCCTCCACAGGGGTTGCCCGCCTCCACAGGGGTTGCCCACCTCCACAGGGGTTGCCGGCCTCCACAGGGGTTGCCGGCCTCCACAGGGGTCACCCGCCTCCAGGTTTTGTTCTTCAAGCTCACATGGGTAAAGTACCTTTCCCTGGAATCTGCCAGGGCCAGCTCATCTTATTGCCAATGTGCAATCCCAAAGCATTTTCCAAGTCATACAGTAGCAACCTGACGTCAGCCATAGCAAGGAAGTATTTGCACGGCAGAAACCGGTAATGCCTGCAAATTGAGGGCCATCCCAACCACTGCTAACAGATAAAAACTGAGTGACATACAGCCGCTTTTGACTCTGGCTCCTTGAGGTTACCCTCTCTCCAGCTTTTTGTGCCATACACCATGCCCAGAAGCAGGCATGGGGCTTGTCAGAAGTGAGGGGGCAGCAGAAATCCAGAAGGGCAATATTGGTCTGAAATTCATCTTTAGCCTCACGTCATCCCTTCAGCCAATACTCTTTGAAATCTGACCAGACTATAAACACTTGATTCTTCAAGGTGAACTCAAAGGCTTAGTAATTTATCACCGTTCTAAAGTTGTAGGAATCACCACTGAGCCCAAACTCAGCCCCAAATACGTACAGCACCATTGCCAGGGCTCTCTCTCCTCCATCACAACATCACACTTCATGTCACAGTCCCATATTCCCCAACGTCTGCTGCTGGCCAGTGGCAGACAGGGCGAAAGCAGCTGTGACAGGCAGAGGTAAAGGGCAGCGTGAGCACTCAGGTCCAGGCATGCTCCTGGAGAACTAGGCAGACAGGAGCCATCTGTGACGCCCACGCCAGCGACTGTGTGGATGAGCTTTGCCTCTGTCCTGATGGAGCCGGGTCCTCAGCAAGAGGGCAGCCGCCCTGCCGGCTTCTGCCTGTGTGTGACACACCACTGAGGTAGGGTAGGGAGAAATCCCTTTCCTGCCACAGAAATAAATAAAGCCACAGTTTGCTAACTTGCCAATGGGCAAAGAGAATACAAAGTCTCTCCTAAGAGAGCAGTGGTGGCACCCGGGCTAGCTGCCACCCCAGCAACGTGCACTGGTTTTCTCAGAAGCCAAACTCTCCACTGTGCACATCATATTGGCACCTGGCCCCCAGGCTGCAAAGACTTGGGGACCAAGGAAGAAGCTGAAGCATAGGAGAACAGAGCTACAACACCCTGGGGCTGGGCAGGGCGGGCAGTGCCGCAAACAGGCAAAATGTGAGCCAAGCGGCACACACAAGCGCTCAGGACCAAAAAGGAGCTGGGTGTGCAACCCCCAGCATTCTGGCAAGGAAACATGTGATCTGGAGCTGCTGCCAATTTCTATGGTGTAAATACTCTAGGACCACTTTCCAGGTACCAACAGTCCAACAATCAGCCTGCAAATTTCCTAAATATTTAATCAACAGCACGGGCAGGAATATAATGCCATCTGGCAAAGAACCTAGTCCCTGGTGAGCCCGGACAGACAGCATGGAGGTAAGCGCTAGGATAGATTTGGTAAATGGCCAACAATGGCCAAGAGTGACCTGGATGGAGTTTGGGGCTCTACATCACAGCAGCACCCAGAAGTCCACCAGCTTCCTCTGTGTCCTCTCCTGCCCTTGTTCCCGTGGCCCCTGGCCTTCACTCCCATCACTGTGTCTGCTGTGTTAACCACTTCCTGGTATCTCATGTTCTGGACCCCATAACACCTCCCCAGACCCCAATCCCCCAGTGTAGGCTTGAGGTTATAGTATGATTCAAATGCTGACTTCTGTAACCCCCATATCTGATTACAAGCCTTGTTCTGAGAATCTCCTGTCTTAATGTTGTATAAACTCTGCTCCCCAGTGGTCCCCTAATATGTCAATAGAGCCATTCACTGAACAGGGGAGAGAATAGGGCTAGAATTCCTGTCAGCCAGGGGAGGAGGAGTTAGAGGAGGAAGTAGGGGGTTCAGCCACAGGCAGAGGACCAGGAGCTTCCTGGAGAGATAGCTCAGCAGAAAAGCTCAAAGTGCAAGCATCCTGGTATATGTGCTGGGGGGAGACCAGATTAGTGTAGAGAGTTAAGAACAGAGCACTGCCTGCTCAGTTATTGTGCTGTGGAGCTTGTTATTAAACAAATAAAAAAGAGTCTCAACCATTAATGTGGTAGCCGAGTTAAGAGAGAGACAAGCACAGTTGTATAAAATTAACTAACACCCCAGAGATGCTTAGTCTTGACTATTGGCTTGACAGGATCGAGAATGAACTAGAAAACAAAGCTCTAGGCATCTCTTCTAGACCTTTCTAGATTAGGTTAGCCAAGGTGGACCACCCACCTAAGTGTGTGGCGGCGGACCGAGAGAAAGGGGAGACCAGCTAAGCAGCAGCTCTCTTTCCACGCTGTGGATGCGGTGTGACCACACACCTCATTTCTGTCGCGGCAGCCCTGTCCCGAAGGACTGCACACCCAGGAGCAGTGCGCCAACGTAAACCCTTCCTTCCTGCTTTAAGTTGCTATGAATTTTGTCACATCAACAAGACATGCAACTAATATGTCGTCGACATCAACCCTCTGCCCCAGCCCCTTCCCTGACTCCCATCCAGGCAGAGAGTGAACATACCTTGCTATCACCTCTGTACCCTTTACCCTCAAACCCCCATACTCATACTCCAAGGCACCATCTGCTTTGTCTCCCCCCCCCCTCTCTCTCACACACACACCTATGCCCCTTGTCTCCTGTCCAGGCCTCCCCCTGCAACAACAACAAAAAAGCCTGAAAGAAGAAACTATGTGGGACTTTAAGCAGATATGGCCTCATCATACTCCATCCCAAGGACCAAATAGCAAAACATACACGGAAACACATGGGCAGTCAGTGAGGTAATGGCGACCGTCCAAATCCTTCCAGAAGGAATGGCAGTCAAGATGCTAAAGATAGCCAGCCTTTTTGCTCAGAAGGCCTTGAAGCCGCCTGAGTAGCGGCCTATTGAGTGGCCGAGACTTGAGAATGAGGAGAAACCACTTGAGAAAGGGGCGGAGGGTGAGCCGAAGATGAGCGAAATAGTGGAGGGTTGGAGCCCCTGGTTGGGTAAGCTGGGCCAAAAGAAAAACATGGTCTCAAAAGGTGGAAGTTTCTTTTCAAATGCCTTTGGGAAAGTGGATTTGGAGGTCAGGGGCCATCTGAGCAGGTGACGATGAAGCACGCAGTGTAACGCCCCATCGGTCTTCCCCGTGGAGCCCTCAGCCAGAGCCCCCCAGCTCATGGGTGCATTAGTATGAGGGACCGAGGGAGGGGATGCTCACAGAGAAAAACAAGGGGACAGCTGACATCTGGGTTACCCCAGTTACGGCAGGGAGGAATGACAAGTGAATTCAGCAAAAATGTTTTATTTCCACATCTATTGTCAAGCCTAATTATTGGTTGAAATTAGAGGTTCTGCCCCGACCATGGCCATGAATAAATAAAGATATGTTTGAATTTCCGCAGATGTTATTGGATTTCACGTATCTTTCCTTTCCGGGAATGAAAAGGAAGATGCAGCTAGCCCCCCCCCACACACACACACGGCCTCCACATTTAAGGTGTAGAGAGAGCCCCTGCCCCGCTGAGGAAGCTCCTGATGTATACATGGCAGTTGGCCTTCCGATCTCCTTCAGACACCTCCATCCCTCAGACTACACAGCTGACGAAACAAAATCGAGACAGCCTGCACTCCTGAGTTCTCCTCTAGGCAGTGGAAGATTCCCGCTGGCCTGGAATCCAAGCCCAGCAAGACACCAGCCGTCTGTGGAACGTTTCCCTCCACGTGCCCCAGGCACAAGGCTCACATAGTTGATCATTTAACCAGACAGTCAGAGAGCCGGCTCAGGGCCCGAGAACACAAGTGCCGAGGGGAAGAATACAAAGACAAAGAAGATAAGGGCTCTGCCTCCAGGAACCATGACCTCACGAACTCAGCACTTAGAGACACTTCACTTGGTCCTGGTGTCTGTGGGATCTGCGTGACTCAATTTCACCAACCCTGAGTGGAGAACAAGGGCCAGATGTGGCTTGTACCGATGAGTACAGACTTCTCCGACCACCATCCTTTGCCAATAAAACATGAGTATTTATGTAGCAACTACCATGCATGAAGCAGTATTGGGGAGCTGGAAGTGGTTTCAGTTATGTGGAAAGCTGAGCTTGGCAGTGAACATCTATAACCCAGCACTCAACAGTGGATGGGCTCAAGGTCATCTTTGCCTACACAGCCAAGTTCCAAGACAACAGAGCCCACATGAGATCCTATCTGGAAACAACAAACAATAGTTCATAAAGGTAAAGTGAGCGTGCTGAGGGCCGTACACAGATACCAGATAACAGAGGTGAGCATCTGCAGACTGCGGTGAGGGCGCCGGGCCTCTGCCCCGCTGACACAGTGACAGCAAACGTTGGCATCTCAGTCATGAGCGAGGACATTGTCATCCTGTTCCTTTTCCTAGAAGCTGCCCTCAGGGTTTTCTTGACAAAAGCAGCACACCGTCCACCCAGGCCCTCCTCCGCCTCCCTCCCACTCAGTCTCCGCTCACACTGCAGCCCGGCCAGCCTGCACGCCTGACATGTCCGGCCAGCCTGCACGCCTGACACGGTGGCTCCAGCAGCTGGCCACGGGTCCTGATGATAAAACTGCTTCCGAAGCAGTTGTAATCGCTTGATAGAACTTCATCATGAGACGACTCAGTCTACACTGTGCCAAGTTTACCTTCGCCTTCCGACCAGGTCACCAAAATAAGGATACACTTTTCAAAGCCAGACAGTGCAAAGATAGGATCCAAAAGAGCCAGACTGCACATGAAATCAGAAGGGATGAGGAGGAACAGCAAGAGGCTGCCAGAGGTCTGAGGGAAGGCCATGGGAGGGAGATGATAGAGCAAAGTACAATGTTGTGTGAGTGTGTGTGTGTGTGTGTGCAAATGCCATCATGAAACCCACTACTTTATAGAATGACTTTTTTTAAAAATCCAAGTTACTAGAACTGACTCTGTTGACTCTGAGGAGTCACGGGGACTAGCTTTCTGCCTCTGATCTTCTTAAGCAACAATCAGATCCTTCCTTGTCATACATGACCCTGAGTAGAATTGTTAGCACATGCTTGGCCTTGTGTCTTAGATAAGAATAGAAAGGAAAACAATGCAAAAGCTACAAAGACAGAAAACGCTTTGCTGTGGACATTGACACTCATCGTGTGGACCTCATGGCAGGCCTTGCGCTGGGGTGTGTCATTTTATTAGAATGGCTTTCTGCATCACTATACTACCTGATCCACAGATGGGGAAGCTGGGCACAGAGAAGAAGAGCATCTGGCAGAGCCTCGTGCAGTCAGGCCTCAGCTTCTCAACACTACCCTTGCCCCAGCGATACCGGCTGGGTGGGTGGCCTGCCTGCGCTCTGCCCAGCATGATCCTACCCTGCCAATCAAGCTCTTCGGGAGCCGGCTCCTGATGCTGTGCAAGAACGTCCTCCCATCTCTTCTGCCTCCTCAGTTCCTTCATCAGTGTCCATGGAGAGAGGACTCGGACACAGTGAGCATCTATTCCACAGCTGTGTTTTCTTCCCACATCTCACTCACCCACTTATATTCATGCTTCTGGTTTGCTATATGTATCTGATTGTGCCAAACCAATCTCTACCACGGGGCAGATGGGTTGACCATGTGTAAAAGACAATGCATTTGTTTTTCTCCACTTTTTATTAGACTCAGATTGTAAACAAATGGTGCTCAATAAATGCACACAATGCACGTGGCTTCAAATTCCAGCAAATTCAGGAGTTTAAAAAAACAAGAGACAACCAGAAGAAGAAAAATTAAACTGTAGAATGATATAAGCTGGCATCACCCCACCCCAAATACGCCTAAACCTTCAACCTCAAGTTGTCTGTGCAATACAGAATCACGCTCACACACATGTTCTACCCCTTGTGTCCACTATACCTACTCCAGAACACACTGAATTTGGTGGCAAAAGATGAACCAAGGGCAACACAACACGACCTGGGGCCTGTCATCACGAGAGAGGCAAATGATGCTTATGACTGCGCCACCAAACGCGGCCCATAGATTCCTTCCAGAGTGCTCGTTTGTATCTAGAAACTTCCAGCCCCGTGAGAAAGCAGATGGGTGGAAATACCAAAGAGTGACGAGCAGCCTCCAGGCAGAGCCGACAGACGTGCTCTCCCGTGTGCACTAAACCCGCGAGTGCTCCTCCAGCCGTTACGAGCAGGGCGATGCCCACCAGCTCTCCAAACAGCAAACCCTTCGCCCGATGACTGCCGCCGCCGACGCTTGCCATATTTTCAGTCCAAAAGCTTCCCTCGCTGCTGCAGGGCGAGCGGCCTTTACAGCCGGGGCTGAGTGGACACCCCTTTCAATTTTCATGGTTGCATCTGTTTTGCTATTTCCCTACAGCGGGTTGGAGTGCGGCGGAAGGATTAACGAGGAAATGGATGCAAACATTTTTATTTCAAATAGCTGCTTTCAGACAAGATCTGGAGAACAGAATCAAGCCATATGATTGTAAAAGAAAAAAAAATCCCACCATCCGACTATTGGGCATCTTGCCATTATTTGTGAATAGCATGTAAATACAAACAACTTAACTAGGGTGGGGGATGTACATTTTTCATTTGTGTCTAGCTAATCATTTTTTTTATTATTAATTTGGTCTCTTTTATTTCACATAAATGTCATCTCGAGCACCAAACATCAACAAATAAGATCGTTTATCTTGCTGGGGAAAGCAAAACACTGCATTGCCATTCAGAGAGGCAGCTGACGTCCCCGGCACACGACTAATAAAGATGGCCTTCAGAACAAAAAAATAATCATTTTCCATTCCTTTCCACCAGGCCTAGTCCATAAGCGCAGGGCCCCGCTGGTAATTGCCTTCAGTGAGGAAGCGGGCCCGGGCTGGTACAATTTCCCAGGATGAAAACCTGAAGAACACCCCAGGCTGAGGGTTGAGCTGGGGGGCCTCTCTCTGCCTGCTGTTCTGAGGCAGAGGATGGGGACAAGCAGGGAGGTGCTGTTTTCCCTTTCTCAGCCTGCGTAGAAAGGAGAGGCAGGCCCCCGTGGCTGTGAAGGAAGGGAAGACACAGCGGGTACAGTGACAGCCCACCATCCCTGAGGCTGGTCCAGCAGCTGCTGCTCCCAGGCTCGGACGCAAGACAGCCGCATCTCTGCACACGTGCATGGGAGCCTCCTGTCACGGGCAGGGAGGCTGCACGGCTGTGCCGATGGATCCAGCGCAAGCCCGCAGACTCCACGCTTCCCAGGCGCCGGAGCATTTGGCTCGACTGCCCGTGCGGCCTGCTCTGCCAAGCGAGGCGCTGACTCCACAGGAGAACCGTCCTGTCGATCTCTGCAGGAACATGAGACCTTTTTTTCCAAGTAAAATGTTCCCCAACTCTGCAAGGGAGGTTGGCAGTACATCTCCAACTCTGGCCTGTCTTTTTAATACGCTTACAATAGCTCTGTTGGACTGAGACCAGCTGTTGGGACATTACCGTTTGTAAATGCTTAAAACAGCTAACTCCTTGTTTTCTTGGCAACACTGACTGGGGGTGGGGGCAGAAAGAGAAGAAAAGAAAGAAAGAAGGCTAGCTCCAGCCACTTCCATTCACACATTAAGGAGCACTGCCTGCCAGCCTTGGCATTCGGTGGCCATTGTCTGCAGGGCTCTCCTCAACGAGTTCTCATCACCCCACTCTTCCTCCATCAGCCCTCGGGCTGAGCGGAGCCCAACAGGGGGCTCCAGTCACCTGGGTCCTCATGGAGTTCACACCAACCATGTGCTCAGCCCTCCTCCGGAAGGACGTGAGATGCCCACAGGAATGCCCTTTATTAAGGTTTAGTCCACCCAGTACCTGCTCAGATAGCTGTCACTCAGAGTTCCAGGATGGGGGAACCACCTGAGACCCTCCAGAATTACCCACCCCCTTTCCTGTTTCTGAATGCGCACAGTAGGGCTGAGGAGAGTATTCCGGGTTGGTGGCAGGGGCTGACACCACGTTCTGAAGAAAGGCTCCCGTTCCAGGTCTACCTTTCATCTGGGTAAAGATCTGAGAGTCACCTGCAGAAGATTCCCTGAGTCATCATCACTCTAAACAGATAAGGAATTCCTGGAAAATGCGTGAAGTCCTTCCCTGCCTTCCCTCTTCCCTTCTGGGTGGTCGATGTTGGCAGGGCAGCCTCCAGGGCCGAGTGCCCATCCACCGTGGGCACTCCACATGCCCACAGCCCCGCAGCCCTGGAGGACGGGCGCCGGCAGGCCCAGCACCGCCACAGCGGGGACAATGGGCTTCGTGTGCCATGGCTCGCTCTCGTGGCCTTCTGTTCGATGGCCTCCCCCACCAAGGGCAGTGGTGGTTGCATCTGTCCTTGCTCCTTTAGTGGGGTTTCTGGGCACGAGATAGCGTGGTCCATGTGTATCACACACACTCTTGGAGATGAGTGAATTCAAGTAGCCAAATGTCTCAGCAGGGTTGAAATCCCGCACAGAAGCTCCAAGAGCAAGGATGGAGCCCAACACTGGGCCCAGGAGGATGAGCTCTTGGTGGGAGCATTGGTACAACTTGGCTGGAGATGAGAAAGTTCTGCCCTCATCTGATGGCAGTGTGATATGGTCAATTCCTTATGTAGAACACAAGAGTGTGAAACAGATAGAGCACAGACAGCCAGAAACCTGGGCTGTGGGCTGAGGAGCAGGGTACAGGGGCAGGAGCAAAGGACAGCGAGCCAGGGCCCTGCCGCTGGCCAGCACAGCCATCAGAAGCGCCCAGGCCCTGGCCGTGGTGGACACTCTCTCACCCGGCCTTCAGCTAGAAAGCCATCCGCGCTGCATCTGCTCTAGAATCACGGTGCTTCTTCCTAACTCTCTACAGCATCAGCTTCCGTGCACCAGCCTCCCTGCACTCCTCAGCCTGTGCGTACACAAGTTCTGGTGTTCCCGCACTCCACTGCCCTGTGTGCACACAAGCTCTGATGTGAGCCGGGTGTCTCATTTAAAGATGGACGTCTCTCTCTGAGCTGGATGCTCAGATAACCCCAAGCCAGCCTGTACCCATCTTCTCAGAGAGGAAAACAAAGCAAACGTGAAGGCCATTGAAGGAAGCTTCAGATTCCCAGGCCAGGGGCAAAGCCTAGCATGCTGGGCTCGGCACACACTGGGCTCTGCACACACTGACCTTGGCACACACTGACCTTGGCACACACTGGGCTCGGCACACACTGGGTGTGTCACAGATCACAGGCATTGAAGGTAACAAACATTGTATGTGAAGTGGGAAGTGGGGCTCCTGAGAAGGCAGCAGAGGGGTCTTAGGAAACAAGGTGACAACAGTCTGAGGCAAAGTCTTGGCATGGGGGCTTTGCACTTGCCCAGATGCCACTAACTTAGGTCATAAACAGAAAACTGACATCGGAGGTCTCTGCTAACCATGCTAGTGGAATTCTCGATACTGAGCCGGAAAAGACCCAAGGAGTCTCCGAGCAGAAGCAAGGATGGCATACAGGCTGGCTGAAGTCTGAATGAGATCATGTAGCTAACCAGCCCCTGGCCGGCTTCATGCTTGCCTAATATTCTTCCCTGATGGGCTGAAGTTCCTTCCTATCTGAGGCTGTGTGCTGCCTTCCACACTATTCTCAGGAGCTTGCACAAAGGGTGCTCCGGTGTTGATACAAATAATGAGACACCTGCAAGAAAACGTGAAAGAGCTGAGCCTCCGCTCTGGGATCCCTTCCCTCATGATATGTGGGGAAAGCAAACGAGCAGGAAAGAAGGGAGGGAGGGACACGGAGGAAGGGAAGGAGAGAGGGAAGGAGGAAGGGAGGGAGGGAAGAAGGAAGAAAACATGACCTAACTTGTCTATGATGATGATTAAAAACAAAACAACAACAACAACAACACGGCAGGCAGAGAAGCAGAGGTGACAAGCCAGACTGGGCTGAGTGTCTGAACTCAGTCCTCACATGTGGCAGGGATGTGGCCTTGGCTCCTAGGAGCCACCAACGGGGCCCAAGAGGGTTGACCTCAGCACATTCTGAGTCCCAGCCAGCCCCAACACCTGACAACAATGATGGAAGGGCATGTGGGTCCGCGTCATCCCTTCCAGCCCTCAAGCCATGACAATACATAGGCCACAACCTCAGGGCAACCACTATCTCTGGTACAAATAGTAGCCAGTACAGAGCCAGCAACATGTACCTGGTCCCTGCCATCCTCACCGGAGACCTCCAAGTGAGGCTCACACCCAGATTGTTACCCTGGCCACAATTAGCCAGTACATGACTGAGTGGATGGATCCGAAGGCCAGATGCTGCACACGGAACCACCTGGTCTGGCTGCAATTCCCACAACAGAGCTGAGCCCTGGCTGTCCACCACACACAGAGCCCTGCAGTGTCAGGGCTACATCACCTCAGGCATCCGATCTCCAAAGGTCTATTGCTGGCAGCCTAACAGTCTTGATGTACAGCCCAGCTAGCCTGGAACTCACAGTACGCCTACCTCCACCTCCCTGGAGCTGGGTCCATGGGTAGGGCTTGCTACAAGGAGCTACTGTCAGCGTCAAGCCTGCGCAGAAGACACATCTGACCCCTCTCTGCCAAGTCATAAAGAGAAGTACAATACTGTGTTCTTGACAGTACCAGGCCCATGAGATCAAGCCCTATGGTCTAGTCACAGAGAGAAATGTCTTGTAAGGGCTAAGAGGGTGGGCACAGCCAGCAGAGCACCTGGGTTCAAGTCTTGGCTCTGTCATTTAGTAGCAGTGCAGCCCTGGGTAATGACCTTAGCCCCTCGACGTCTCTGCTTCCTCGCCTACAAAAGGAAAACGGGAGCTGCCAAGAGGAAGCCCTTCTCCCAGATGGAGCAGCTGCTTCCCCGGGTCCCCCTCTCTCCTACCAGGCCCGCCTTCAAAGGCCCAAACCCTCACTTGGTCCTGAGCCGGCTATACCACTTGCTCCTGTTCTGGGTTTGAGATTGTGGCTTTAGGTGCGGGATAGCTCAATTGGTGGAGTGCCTTCTGCCATACACAAACCTTCATGTTCAACTGCATAAACCAGCTATGGGAACACACAGAAATACCCCAGCACTGGGGAGACGAAGACCTGAGGATCGGGAGGCTTGCCCAAGCTATGGTGGAGAGTTCATTGCCAGCCTGGGCTACACAAGATCTCTTGATCCACGTGATTGGATCCCCACTGTTAAGACTCATGTTCCCACCTCCAAAGTGGGGTGACACAGCTGCGAACCTGGACACCCAGGCTGAACCAGTTCGACCTCAGCCCTTCATGAAGAGATCTGAACCCACAGTTTACACCCCTCAGGCAGCAACGCGAACGTAACCTCAGGCAGAGTCTCAGAATCACCCGGCCAGCTGACTCTGCCAGACTTCATTCCTGTGCGACCTTGAACAACCTGCACTGTGCTCCACCATCCTCCCTGGAGATGGCATCCAATCCTTGTGTAATCACCGCACAGACAGGGATGTGTGTCAAGTCAGCACAACCTCAAGTGAGAAGTTAGAACAGAGTGGGTGAGGCTCCCGGGGGCAAGAAGGGCCAAAAACATAGGTCGAACACACTGCTCCCCACCTATGCTACTAGGGTGTAAGCGCTGCCCTTCCTCCCCACCCCCAGGTTCATGGCTTTGAACATTTCACATCCAGCTGGGGCCACTGTTTTGGGAGGTTTCAGAACCTTTGATCAATAGTCTAGCTGGAAGATATAGGGTGATGGGTATGGGCCTTGAGGCTTATTTCCTGGCCCACTTCCCTCTCTGACTGGCCAAGGTGAGTACCGCATTGCACTCACAGTTAAGAAGCAGAGGGCTGCTGCTCAGCTCACACCCTCCCTCCTTGGGATGGCGCCGCTCACAGTCGGGATTCTTCTTCCTTGAATGGTGCTTACAGACACACCCAGACGTTTCCATTCGTGCTTCTAAGCCCAGGCACGCTGACATCATTCCCCTAGGTTTGTTTCATCCTTAGAGGAAGCACAGCCTTAACCAGAGTTTGGATCCCAACATATGAATTGAGGGGAGTGGGCAAACATTTGGTCCCAACTATTTTGAGGTGAGTGTAAGGTCTACAGCTTACAAGCAGGTGATCACACAAAGGCTCGCCTTGCGAGGGCAAGGCCTCACACAGACACAGGTCTCTCTCTCTCAATGTGGAACACCATATGCCACTGTTTTAATTTAGGTGCTGGGCATCAGTAGTGGACAAGCAGAGCCCAGGCATCTAATGTAGCTGATGGTTGGGATGGTCAGCAGAAGGGACCAGCACTCAGGACGATGCCTTGTCCACTCTCTCTGTTTTCTGCTGATGCTGCAGAACATCCGAGGCCGGATGACTTACAAAGAACACAGGTTTGCTGTACCTCACCATCTGGGAAACTCAGTCTGATCACGTGACCCTGGCATCCTCTTGGCCTCTGCAGGGGACTTCCTGGTGCTTCACCCACCAAGAGCAGACACAGGCATGGGACAGAGTACAGCCCTGCTTTAGAACAGCGGGTCTCGAGCTCCGGGTTGCAGCTCCTCTGGGAGCTGACCCACCCTTTCACAGGGGTCGCCTAGACCATCAGAAAACACATATATTTATAGTACAATTCATAAGAGCAGCAAAATTACAGTTCTGAAGTACAATGGAAACAATCCATGGTTGGGTACCACTGAGAGTGAAAGGCTACAGTATTGGGAGGGTTCAGAACTGATGCCCTAGGACAGCCTGTTCTCTGGCAGCAACTAAACAAATTCTGCCAAGAAAGACGTTAACCCCGCCCAGCACCCCAGCACCTCACAGAGGCTGCCCCTCCCCCACACTGCCGCAGTGATGAGTCTGGGGGGCGCATTCAGACTGTGACACCTACAGTGGGCCCTGGCTGGAAGTGTGGGGCTTACTCCACAGAGCAAGGCTCTGAGCTGACACTCCCCAAAAGCCGAGCCACACAGGACAGGAAATGTCCAGTGCAGCCATCAACTGTTCTGACAAGGAGGCCTTCTGCTGAGCTCCAGCACCCCCCGCCTGTCTTCTGGGGATGCAGCCTGGCGCTGGCAGGTTCTTGGGGATACTGCAAGGACAGGCTTTCCTCTCAGGAGGAAATGGCTAGGCCCAGTCATCTAGACAGCAGAGAAAAGCCCTTGAGGACTGAACTCAAAGGAAACCCATCAAACCACAACCTTAGGAATGACCTTGACAGCCGTCTGAAGGCCACCAGCAAGACTTCCTGCCCTCCAACGCTGCTCTGGCACAGTGAGAGGAAAAGAGGTATTATTAGACCACCTAGGCCGAGCCTGCCAGCCTCTCCCAAAACCCTTTCAAAGAAGAAAAGGGAAGGGAAGAAGAGATAGAGAAAAGAGAGAGTGAAGGAGGGGTGGGTCCTGCATCTCAAAAATACTACTTTTCATGGGCTGTGTGAATTATTTAACAGACAGCTGAAAAGACTGAACTAACAGAAGAATACAAAAAACCCAGCTTTCAGTGCAGGCGCCTTCCCCGAAGCCCACGACAATGAAATGTGTTTTATGCCCCAGATCAACATGCCAGGAAGGAGCTCGGGAGACAGACACCCACCGTGATCATTAGCCCCTTATCTCTCAACCCTTGCCACCAGCATCCGGATCCCTGAGCCCGGGCAGCCCAGGGGAGAAGCGCTGAGAAGTGTCTATATTGTAAAGTGTTGGTTAAACACCCCCACCGCATTCTTATTTGCTGGAGGTTTTAGGAGCAGATGTAGGACTGGCAGGGCTCAGAGCTGGCGAGATTGTTCTAGCTCGCTCAGAGCCAACACGCACAAACACACACACACAAAAAGCTGCATTTGGTGCGAGTGCCTGGGCGCGCGGCTCGCCTCTGCGCCATTCTCCCGTCCAAGGTTCCTCGGAGTCCGAGCTGACCAACACAAAACCGGGCTTGGGGTCCAGCCAAGAGAAATAGGAGTTCTCCCAGAATCTGCGAGTGGGTGTCACTCCACAAGAGGGCTTGCTGTGAGTCCCCCTGCCTGCAGGCACAGGGGCTGGGCAGGCGACTCCCCCACTGCAGGCTGGTGCAGTGGTTGCTGGAGAAAGGGTAGATGAATGCAGAGGCAACTATAAAGGCCAGCAGCAGCGAGGCACTGCTGCAGCTGCCGGGCAATAACTTAGACAGCTACAGCTGCCATCACCTAGCTCGTGCAAGCTTTTTAATATCTTTTGGCAGCTCTCGGTGTCACAGCACAAAGGGAGAGTTGGCACTCCCTAGCACACTTTGTTTGACATAACTGTAGGCAGGACCCAGCTGATACCTTCAGCGCTGGGGCTGGGTTTGCTCTCAAGGTGCATTTGAGCAGAGCAAGTGCCAAGATCCCCCTGTCTCTCTTCCCCTCTCCCCGCTGCCCTGCTTCTGTGTAGGGCTCATGACACCCCTAAATCACACCCTGGGCACCGGATTAGATGAATGGGGGACGAGGCGGGTGTTGGGCAGAAGGCAGGCTCTGTAAGCAGCCAGCAAAGGAGCAGAGAATCAGGGAGCACAGCAAGGCGTGGAGAAGGGAGATGGAAACTGTTTGCAGAATGTCCCCCAGCCCTGGAGAGAGACAGTCCTGTTTCGCCCCTACATCCAGAAAAATGACGTCAATCACAACACCACGGCTGTTTCCTGCTCTGCACCCTATCTGTTGCCAGGCCACACACCTCCTCCCTAGTCACATGGGGGCCGACGCTGCTCCACGCAGCATCCTGCACACCAGGACTCTCCCTGAAGACCAACTGCCAAGATGGAGGGCTGCAGCAGCTGTTCCCACCACAGCAGCTCCTCCACTTGGCTGGGCATCCTAGTTAGTGAGAACTGTCATCCTAAGACCCATGGAGCTGGGGGGCATGAGGAGAGGATGCAGGCTGGGGGCAGCAGAAGAGGAGTGTAGAAGGGAGGGGCTCAGCCTGGTGGGAGTTCAGAGTCTTTCTGGTTACGTGCAATAGACATGTCTTTGTGCTTCTCTCTAGGAAGTGGCTCTGGAAGTCAGAATAACCAGGAAGGCACAGAAGGAAAGTGTGTGAGGGCCGCCAAAAACTGAGAATGGGCCCTGTGCTCACAGCTTCCCGAAACTGCAGCAAACCCCTGGGAAAGAAGCTGGGTGAGAGAAGGAGGTGATTCTTGCTCGCCTACTAGAAGGATCAGGTCCTGACGGGCGGGCCTGTTTGTTGCACACTTGTCAGGGACCAGCTCATCATGGATGGAGCACATGGACCTCATACCATCACAAGCCAGGAACCTAAGAGAAAAAGGAGGCCAGGATCCACACTCTCCTTTTGAGGGCACCTCCCACTGCTCTGATGCACACACTGAGCCCCATCTGTTACAGATCCCACCACCAAAGGGCCTCCTTGGGTCACAAGCCACTTGCATGTGGACCTGAGGACCTACACCCCAAACTACAGCGACTCCTAGCCATGGTCACTGCTAGGCCACTGTGCAAAGAGCCGCAGCAGAGGCTGTGGTCTCAGCGAGTGGCTGCTGGCCTAGAGGAAGGCAACAGCAGATCTGCTTCTCTCTAAGGACTAGAAAGCAAATGCGGCCTGGCCTCCCCGGCTTTCCATGAGTTTTGGGCAAGCTTTGGTGTTCCTTGGCTTGTAGATACACCTCTCCTATCTCTGCTTTCACCTTCATGCAGCGTTCTGCTTATGTGTGTTTATGCATGTGTGCATACATATGTAAATGTGTGTCTCTGTATTCATGTGTATATAATGGGTCTGTGCAGGTGTATGCATATGTGTATGTGTGAATATGTGCATATGTGTGTATACATGTGTAGAAGTGTGTCTGCACATATGTTTGTGTGCAGGTGTATACGTATATACGCAGGCATATGGAGAGGAAGAGTTCTTGTTGTTTTGGTTTGGGTTTTGCTCACTCGTTGAGGAGATGCTAGTCCTTCCAGCCAGAGGAGATAGCTAGCACGAGGTTCTAGGCACTGGGAGCTTGCTGGAGACTCCTCTCCCCACATGTTGGCAGACCAGGAAGTGGGAAGCCGCAAACAACGGTATGTCCCTAGTGATCTTCTTCCTCCCGCTAGGCTGCCACAGACTGGGAACCAAACCAGCACAGGGCCCGGCCCTCTCCACTCTGACCCCACCTTAACTAATTACATCAGCGATGCCTCCTTAAGGGGCTAGCAAACAGTATGGCTGGTGCAGCTGTGCCCTGGGCACCATGCCGCTACAGTAGGGGTCATTTCTAACCCTTCCACAGTCCTGAGAGGTGAAGATACTGTCTGAATTTTATGTGGGGTGAAAACAAGACCCAGAAAGACCACAGAGCTTGCCAGAGCCACCCAGTACAGCCTCTTGTTGCTGAGAGCCTGGGGGCTGGCCACCACCATATTCTTCCCAAGGACCCGGATCATGGATGGGGAGTCCCTCCTCACCCTGTGGAGCACAGCCTGGCCTGGATCACTGACGTGCAGCATGGAGCTGGCGGCCTAGGAGGTAAGGGTGTGGGGTGCCGCAGGGCCCACCAGGCTTGGCAGGAGTCTCCACCTGACCCAAGCTCTGACAAAACATTGGTTCAGTCCCCAGCAGCCTTTACTATTGACTGAATAACGGAACAGTGGCGAAGCGTGCCGGCTACGTATCTGGAGTCCTCGAACGTCAGCTTTCTCTTCTTGTTTCAACAGGCTCTGAAAGAGCTCTCCCCACTCTCACTGCTTTGTTTCTGCTCAGGAGTGCAAGCTCACTGGCTGCTGAGAACACAAGCAAAACGCCAGTCAGATTCAGCAGGCAGCAGCAAGGTGCCCACCCATCCCCAAAAGTTCACGTCCGGCACTGTCTCTAAGCCACGTGACTGAGCCTAGTAAATCTCCCAGCATGCTGAGCAGAGCCATCACCCTCCCCACACTACAAATAAGATAACTGGGAAGGAAATGCTGGTCCCTCTGAACTGTGCTTTAGTCTCCCTGTTGTAGTTTTACTTAATTGGGGATGGGGGAGGGGGTGTCTGAATCAGACACGGTCATGTTTGTCCTATAGAAACTCGGGTTTTATCAACTTGAAACATCCTGTGTGTCCACCAGGATGGCAATGCCTCCATTAACCAATGGTGGCCAGAGAGGTCTTCAGAGCTGGCCCAAGAAGGGAATGTAGTCCTTCTAGAGACATAAAGACCTGGGCAGATAGCTCAGCCAGTAACGTGTTTGCCAAGCAAGCATGAGGACCTGAGTTCAATCCCCAGCACTCACATACAGATCTGAACATGGTAGCAGATGCTTGTAATCTCGGGCTGAGGGTGAGAATACGCAGCCTCCTGGGACCCCTGGCCACCAGCCTCCTCTATCACAAAGCTCCATATGAACGAGAGACTCTGCTTCAAAACGTAAGGTGGTCAGCAGGACACCTGTGGTTGACCTCTGACCTCCACGTGCACATGCATGTACATACCGTGGATGGGAGGAGAATAAATCCTGCTGCTCTTGTGCTATTTGCACAGCTCTCTACCTCCCAAACACTTTTTCCTAAAAGAGCCTCAAATCAGTGTGCCCAAAATAGCAAGTCAGAGGAGTAAAGTCCAAATAAATGGACTTCAGCTACACTCAAGATCTGTCAAGCTGCCCCCAAGCTTAGAGGTGTGGCCGCCTCACGCAGGCTGGGCCAATGTCCACCTCCCAGACTCTGGCTTCTAAGGGTAAACCTCAGTCCTCTACGCCCTTTCCCAAAGGCAGCTTCTTGCAGTCCTGTTGTGCTAAAAGATTCCAGCAGCTTCCAAAACAAAATTTGCTGCAGCCACAGCTTGAGAAATGCCCCTCTTCCTGGGCTCATGGCATTCCAGATCATTATTCACTTATTATCATTCAAAACAAAGAAGAATGGTAAAACATCAGCTGGAACCAGGCCAGGCCAGACGGGGCCCATAAAGCCGTAGTATTCCACAAATAGAAAGTATGAGAAAATGCAGAAAACAATGGCTGAGGGCATTCTGACTCTCCTCCCAAACACAGATCACCTGAAATAACAGCGCGCCAGTGGATGCCCGTGTCACCAACAGAAGGGCACGCGGGAGAGCACCCTTAACAGCAGCCTCCCAGAAAGAAGGTGTGCGGAATGTCAGCTTCCTTCTGGCCCTCCCGGCAGGCGGAGGGCCCTCCAGCCAAGCTCTCCCGGCAGAGGACTGGAGAGACAGTTGTGCCAGAGTTTGTGTCTGGCACGCCGAAAGCGCCGGGTTCCCCAGAAACATAAAAGAAGAGGAGAAGGAAGAAGAGGACGAAAAATAAGAATGGAGGATGAAAAGAAGAAAAGAAAGAGGAAAAAGCAAGGTTCACACATTCAAAGACTTTCGGTCCTCTGCAAGAAAACACCCACTGACCTACCAGACCCTATATTAGGGATTAATTCCAAAAGGCATTTAAAGCCAGTTTCAACCAGAGAAAATGTCTAATTCTAAATCATGAAACATGCCAAGATGTTGAAAGTCACTAACATTCCAAGATGGCTTTCAGGAGACATGGCAGCTTCCTGCCTGGAGGGGTAGAGCCTCTGCATGCCCCAAGCAGTTTCCAGACTGAAGAGCCAGTCTTGCTCAGGTCCCACGGGGCTCCATCCCTTCACCCTGCTCTTTTCCTGGGGGACCCTATCCTAGGGGATCCTGCACCATCTCCTCTGCGCCGTCTGAAAGAGGCTTCTGCCCACGATGCCTGACTTTGGAGGTGTGGAGCGCACCCACTGAGGGAGAATCTGCCCGCAGACGGTCTATACCGATGTGCCTGTTTCTAGAGAGAAAACTGCAAGCCAGGCAGACCTGCAACTCCAGGGGTCGCACACCTGTCTCCTTTCCTCCCTCCTCCACACAGTTTTAACTCTCATCACAGCTTGGCCTGGAGTCAGGTGGGTAGAAGGGCTGAGTGAAGCCAGGAGGCAAGAGACCCAAAGCCTCTCTGACATCAGCCTCGGGGGCGGGGGTGCAAATGCCACAGGTCCCGTCTTATTTTTGTTTACAATAGTGAACCTAATCTTTGCATGGAGTCAGGAAAATGTTCTCTCATGCTTGCATGCCCACCACCCTGAAACCATGCTGAAAAGTGAAACAATGAAATATCTAACAACGGGAAGATGGCTGAGCGAATCCAAGGCATTGAATACAACGCCTAATCCAAAATGCAGCCTGCAAAAGCTTTGGAGACCAGAGAAATACCAACAGGAGAATGTTTGGCTAAAAGCAGGATGCAGTTCCGTACAGCTAGACCAAGATGGAAGTGTACACAGTACCAGGTACTGTTTGGTCTACCAAATTTTCCCCTTTCACCTCTAGCTTTGCTGAAACCTTCATTCACATTCACTCACTCATAGGCACACCTGCGCGTGTGTGTGCACAGACACACAGCAGGGTAGAGTGCCTAGTCGCTGCCGCTTTAAGCCTACCTCACCCTGCAGGCCAGAGACCTCGGCAGCTGATCCAGGGGAGGGAGGGTAGAAGCAGTACAGAAAGAGTCTGCGGGCTGGAGAGATGGCTTAGTGGCTATAGCACTTGCTAGGCAAACATGAGGACCAGAGTTAGGATCCCAGCACATGAAGGCCAGGCAGCTTAGCTTACCTGTCTTCCCAGTGCCCAGGGGCAGAGACAGGGGGCTCCCCTGAGGCAAGCTGCCCAGCTAGACTGACTGAACCTGGCAGCTCTGGGCTCAATGAGAGACCGTGTCATCAGCCTCTGCCTTCCACGTGCACACTGGCTCAAGTGCATGCGCACTTGTCTGAGAGGGTTTCTGTTGCTAAAACACCATGACCAAACGCAACTTGAAGAAGAAAGGGTTTATTTCAGCTTACAGCTCCTGACCCTCACTCCGCCTCTGAGGGAAGCCAGGGCAGGAAATTGAGGCTGAGGAGGAGGTCATGGAGGAGGGCTGCTGGTTCCCAACGGCACTCAACGAGCTTTCTTATAGCACCAGGACTAACAGACCCGAGATGGTCTGGGCCCTCCTACATCAGTCCCTGATTCAGAAAATACCCCACAGACTGTGTGCAGACCAGTCTTAGGGAGGCATTTTCTCCGTTACGGTCTCCTCCCTTCAGATAGCTCTAGCTTGTGCCAAGTTGGCATAAAGCCAGCCAGGATAGCTCCATACACACATATTCCTATACACATTAAACATGTAAACACATGTGTGTGCACATACACATGCACCATATGCATACAGAGAGAGAGGCCGTGAGGCACCCCATCATGTGATACCAAGACATACACCTGGGGTAAACCTAGCTGCTTCTATCAAGGCTTCCATCTCACATCAGGCCTCTGCACTTGGTTTCTATCCCTTCGGGCAAAATAAGACCGGCATGCGTCATGCAAATGCTCACCTTTGTGCATCTCTTCTGACGTCTCCATGCACTGAAGAAGGAAGTGTCTGACTGCAAGGGTATTCTTGTTTTCATTTGGAATTTTTCAGACTTCACTGTATGAACATTTTTGCCATCTGATTGATGTATTCACCTCCAAATGTATCACTTTAACGCACTTATATCACATTTACACAATATTAAAGCTTTGCTATCAGAAAACATTTATTAAATGTGTGTCTGTGTGTGTGTGCGCTCAATAGTAAACTTTCATATGAGACATAGAAAGGGCACTGGAGACAGTCTACCACACGTCCGTCTTCATCAAGGATGGCTCCAATGAGCCAGAGCAGAAGTTCTTTCCTCTCTGGGTTACCGGGCGGGTCCTGTGTATGTGTCACCCGGGGCCTGCAGACCCTGTCTCCCATTCCAGCCCTCTGGGTATCACCACTGACAGCTTATCCCAAGGCCAGCCATTTGCAAGTGTCTCCGCAGAAAAACTGCAGTTGGAATGTATTGAAAACAAACAGAAATAAAAAATTAAAAAGAAAGAAAATATAGAATAGATGACTATTCAGTCACTCAGAATACAATCTGGTCATTTGAGAGAGAGAAAAAAAAAAAAACAGAGATGGAGCCAGAGATCATAATGTTAAATAAAATAAGCCTAGCCGAGAAAGAAAATAAAAGGGGGGGGGGTAGCGGTGCTCCCAGCTCAACAAGTCATGTGACCACATCTCTTCATCTGGGGGTCTCAGCCATCAGAACACTTGGCTGTCACGCCCCCTAGTGGTGGCCTGATGAATCCCCCTCCACCCCTGCCCACCCCACCCGCAGGGGACAGTTCTGAGTATTCAGTACCCTTCTTGTGCTTCACAAAACCAGCTCGGAAGAAAAGGGCGTTAGCCGTCAGGCAGACGTGAACACAGTGTGTGTGTCTGCTGTTCCAGGGGTCCCGTGGGTGACAACCGGCTCACGGCACTGTGACTGTGCCTGCGGCTTGCAGGGGACTCCACATGAATCGGACCCTTCACTGGACACAAAACCTCACACTATGCAAAGACCCATCTTCTAACTTTTATTTCTGTGTGTGTCCCTGTGTAGTTATGTGGACAGGTGCTCACGGAGTCCTGAAGAGGGGATCAGACCATCTGAAGAAGAAGAAACAGGCAGTCGTGGGTGCTGGGAACTAACTCATATCCTCTGGAATGGCAGAGTGACGGTCTGAGCCAGAATGTCCCCAGAGGCTTAAATATTTGCATGTGTGGTCCCCAGTTGAAGGAAATGTTTGGGAAGGATGAGGAGGTGTGGTCTTGTGTGTCACCAGGGGTGTGGGCTTTGAGGTTTCAAAAGCTCATACCATCCCAGTCAGCTCTCTCTGCCTCGCAATCATAGCCTGATATCTAAGCCCTCAGCTATTGCTCTAGCTCCAGGCCTGCTGCCATGATGCTTCATGGACTAAGCCTCTGAAACGGAAGGCTCAAATAAGCTTTCTTCTGTCTGTTGCCTTGGTCATGGTGCCTCTTCAGAACAATAGAAAAGTAACTAAGGCAAGCAGCAAGAGCTCTGAACTGCTGAGCCAGGTCTCCATCTCCCAGTATTCCCAGTCTTAGGCAGAGAAATTGATGTTCAGAGGGTTCAATTATAGCCCATCATCAAACGACACGGGGATTTCTACGAGTCCCAGTACACACTGTCTCAGTTGCCGAATCTAAAATTAAATTAAATTAAAAAGTCAAATACCAGGCAGGCCTTTGGTCCCAGCACAAAGGGAGGAAGAGGCAGGTGGATCTCTGTGAGTTTGAGGCCAGCCTGGTCTACAAGGCAAGTCCAGGACAGCCAGGGCTACACAGAGAAACCCTGTCTCTAAAACAAACAAACAAACAAACAAAAACCAATACAAATAATACCCAGATGTCTGAGATCTTAACAATGACAAAATCAAAATCCCCATATACATGTCCTTCTTCTTGGTCTGTATGGTACTGGCCACAGGAAACAGAGCAGAAGAAGCTTCTAGCTGAGAGAAGATGGATGGACAGAGAGATGGAGTGACTCGCCCTCCTCTCGGCTTTCGGCAGAGGCGGGAGGAGGGCCAGGCACAGTGTTGGGGTTGTGGTGGCACTACAGATGGGCAGGACTGGCCTGTTTTCCTGGGCCCGCTGGCCCACTGTTACAGCAACAGCGCATTCTACAGACATGTCATCAGTGAAGGCTGGCGATGACGACAAATCACACTTTAAATTCTTTTCCCCTCTCGCTCTTGCCATGGCATGCATGTAGGGGTGGATTGCTCTCATTCCGCCACATGGAAATCTGGGGAATGAGCGCAGGTCATCAGGCCTGGCGGCAAGCACCTCTACCACCAAGCCATCTCAGCAGCCCAGTAGCTCACACTTAAACGTCACATTTAAGAGCATAATGTGTTTAAACGTTTAATACTGACAACGCAGGTTTTGGAGTTTTATTACACTAATTGTTTTTGTTTGTTCAGTTTAGTTTTGTTGCCTCATGCTGCTTCTGCCTCCTCTTCCTCCTCCTCCACTTCCTCCTCCTCTTTGATATTATGAAATAGAATACAAAAGACATCACTGAAAGTTTGGCCTTCAGGCACAGTGGGATCCAGGAGCTGAGCCTGAATGAAAGGAACAGAAGAGGCTGCTAGAAAATGCCTCCACCCCTTTCAAGATTGACACAAGCATCCTCCGATAACTGCACAGTGCTCAGAGGCTGGACCTATGTGTCCTTCCGGACACCACTGGCCTTGCACTGACCCTTGGTGACCCTTTGCAGAGACTGAATTTCCCCATCTGTAGCAACTGCTCACTTCTGTGGCTGGTGCAGCCCATGGGGCTTTCTGACACGTTTTCCTTAAAGTCTTAGGTCTTGTGACGTCAGTACACGTAGACCTGTGTGGGCATGTGTTGCTCTTAATGGTCAGTTTTCCCAGTGACAACACTTATAGAAGCAAAGGTTTTCCCTATGTCTGTTTTACAAATTTATCATTTAAAATTCCATAATTAGCCTGGCAAAATACACATCTCCAGCAATATAACTATAGCTCAAGGTCAATTAAGCTAGAGGGGAGAAAGGAGAAAACACAGAGAAAGATGGATATGTACATATTTAAATTCACATTATGTGTGCATGTTTGCAAGACACATCTAAATGGCAAATAAGGAAACTTCACAAAAAAATAAAAAGACAGACAGCCAGATAGCCCCAGATTTTAATGCCGCCCCCAAGGTAGAACAGGTGGTGAAAATATAATAAAACATGTTGCGAGGAACTTGTCATGAATTTTAAAAACAAAACCGCCTACAGACCAAATAAGCCTCTCTGACACCGGGCTAAATCTGAAGTTCCCGAACTATTTTAAATGACAAAGCAGAAGCTCCCTAGAGAGGAGTCCAACAGAAATGGTTTGAGGGCAATTGCTGCTGAACCCAGGCAGAGGGAGCCTGGAGAGAGGACACAGCCAGCTCCCTCTGCCACAAAGGCCACGTGCACATGTCCGCAGCCAGACCATGTGCAGGACCAAGGCCTGTCCACAAAGGCCCCCAGGAGGCCCCCTCAATGCGTGTGTGACAGGAAGCTGAGCTCAGGCTCATGGCAGCCACTCCAGGGGCCCTGTGTGAGACAGGCTGAGACAGGGTTCTAGATAGTGCGGGTGCCCACCCTCATGTCCCCATCGGCTTAGTTACTGCAATCACCAGCCTGCGCTTTGATCTTGGCCAACAACATATATGAAGCACTCACTCCACGGTCCCTTCCTGGCCACAGGGAGGCTGGGTGCTGCACAAAGGTGAGCTCAGCCCTCCTTCCTGGTCTCGGAGCAGCTGGACAGACAGCATGAATCTCTGGCTCCTACAACACTGTGCTGACTGCAATATACTTACTAAGATAGTCTAAGGGTCAGGTGGGGTGTGCACATCTGAAATCCCAACACGTGGAAGGCTGAGATGGGTGGATCATGGGTTTGAGGTCAGCCAGGAGTACATAGCAGAACCCTATCTAAAAAAAAGGCTGTAGATGTAGCTCAGTGGGAGAGTACACACCGAATGTACAAGGCCCTGAGTTCAAGCCCCAGCGCTGGAAGGAAAAATGAATGATTTGCGGTTTAGAGGGAGTCGGCACCCCAGCCTCCTTCCCTCACAAACATCTGAAGGGTCTGGATGGAAAAGAGCTGAACACACTGCACGGTGAGCAGGAAGCCTGTGTCCATCCTAGACATGCAGCTGCCTCTGGGTACCAGCACTCTGTTGCTATGCAGCAGTGACAAGGGAGGCCAAGTCTTGATGCTTAAAAGCTTGCTTCCCAAACACAAGGATAGCATTTGTCAAGAGGAAAACCATGGAAGCCTGGGGATGTAGCACAATTGGCAGACTCGTCGCCTAGCATGCATGAAGCCCTGAGTTCAATCCCCACCCTGAAGAAATACACAAAGAAACCAGGCGTCCCAGGGATGTCTGGCCATCACCGTCCTGTAGGACTGTACACAACAGCCACGTGAGAGCCTCAATAGATGAGTGGATAAAGAGATGTGGTCTAGCACAGTGGTGCTGTTAGGCACGCAGGCTCTCAGGGCAACTGCTGGGCTGGATCTGATCCACCTTCTGTGTATATCGATAAAGCTTTATTGGAGCACGAACCTACCCATTTATTCCTTATTGTACATGCTGTTTTCCTGTGATACGTGTGAAGTCCAGTCATTGGACAGAATATGTATGACTGGCAAAACCTTACACTCTCACTTTGGATGCCTTTCCAAAAAAAGTTTGCAGACCGACCTGGGACTTCACCGTCATCGGAGGTGCCTATTTGTGCTTTCTATTGCAAAACTAAGAAAATCCTGCAAGATTGGGAGCCTCATACAAGAAGCATTTCCTGACACAAGAGAAATGGCCCCAAGTCTTTATAGGCCAAAAGTTTTAATCTTCTGTCTCTTTGGTTTTCTTTTTTCTTTTTTTTTTCATCACTGTCCTAGGAAACACACATAATAGACAAATTGTTTCAACCCTGGGTTTTCTAATAAGGGTGGGCAACATGCTTCAGAACAGTTATGGAAAAGGGAAAATACTCCTGTGAATTGATATTAGACCCTAATTAGCCACCAAGCCCAGCTGATAACAGCCCATCATACTCTTTTGCCCAAAGAAAGCTCAGGGGGAAGGAGAGGAGAAAAGAGAAGAGGAAACAAATAGCAATTACGATAAACTGGTTTCCTTGGCAACACTGTTTACAGCGGCGGAGATGCTGGCAGACATTTAATGGTGAACGCAAAACGTTTGTTGTGACATTGTAGCCTGCCACTGTCTTGATGCTGGTTCCACTCTAGCAAAGGGAAAGCCAGATGCAACTCAAATTTTGTCTGGTCTAGAGACCTTGGAGGTGCTTTCTTGAATCCCACCTCAAATCCATTAGTACTTTATTCTCTGAGAGGCTGAGGTCAGGAATATGGAAGCATATTTGCACTGTCCATGGCTCATGCGTCCACTAAAGCCTTAGAGTTTCAGGCACGGCATTAACTATTTCATTGCCACGCTGGGCAAGTACCTTGTGGCTTGTAGAGGGGCTGTGCAGTGTGCAATGTAGAGGAATTGGACCGGGCCCCTCACTAGCTTGTCAACCATCAGAGGCAACCCTAAGATTGCCAAATTACCTCAGTTCCATTCCAGTCTACTCTGGGGATGTCTGTATCTAAATCTCTAAGAATAATATTTTGATTAAACTATTTGGGAAATGTCATATACTATGTTAGTTGCTTTTGTATCATTTTGAGCAAAATACTTGAGAAAAATGCAAAGGGAGAAATTGCATATTTTAACTCAAATATCAGAGGAGGCATGGCATACTATATATGCATCCATTGTCTAATCTCACACCAGGGCTCTATGTTTATCACGTAGATGACATGTGTGCTGGCTTATTGCAAGTCAACTCAGGGTAGAGTCATTTGGAAGGGGGCCTCAATTGAGAAAACACCCCTCCCAGACTGACCTGGGAATGCGCTTTCAGATTGATGACTGATGGGTGGTGCAACCATGGGCCAGTGGTCCTGGACAGCATAAGAAAGTGAGTTGAGAAAGTCATGAGGAGCAAGCCAGTGAGCAGCACTCCTCCATGTCTCTGCTTCAGCTCCTGACCCCAGGTTCCTGCCGTGAGTTCCCGCCCTGACTTTCTCAGTTACGGAGTATGACCCGAGTCGTAAGCTGAAATGATGCCTTCCCTTCCGAAGTAGCTTTTGGTCATGGTGTTCTATCAGAGCAATAGAAACCCTAATCAAAACAACACACATATGTGTGCATATACGTGTGTGTGTGTACACACCGGAGGCAGGAGGGGCTGGGCATCATCAGGCTGGTATTAAAAGTTCCAGCTCGTGGGACCTCACTGTCCTTGAAAGGACACCCTGAAAGTTATGACTTTACACATTCCTTCCTTCTTCCACAACTCTAGACCTACCTCATGCTGTCTTGTACCTAGCTGTAATACACATGTGCGTGGTTTCACTATATAACTTATTAGCAGTTTAATATATACATAGAGAGAAAGAGAGAGATGCAGAAGTTGATTTTTAAGAGATCAGCTTATGTGACTTTGAACTCTGAATCCAGAACCAGCCAGGCCCTAGCCAGAGCCCATACAGCAGCTCTTATCTGGAACTTGTCTACTGCAGAGGTCATTGTACAAACCTCACAGATACAGACAGACAGAGGGAAAGACACACACACATAGTTTCAGCTTTAAATGGTATGTGTAGTCTTCATCATCACACGTATCAGTGATGATCTGCTCTCACTGCCAGATGCACAGCTCAAACCTTGCTCCTAAGATGGTGTTTGAGAGTGACAGGTATAACAGTAGAGGGCCGCTCAGCTGCCTGCACATTCATCCTGTTTCCTCTTTCTTGAACACAGTGCTCATGATGTGGAAAACTCACCTTGCACCTAGAGAAAAGTAGGAAAAGGGAGAGGGAGGGAAAGAAGGAGAGAAGAAGGAAGAGAAGACAGGTTAATGTCCAACTTTGAGTAATCACATCAGTCTGGAGCTAGCTTTTGTTGTTATTGGTGGTGGTGGTGTTTGGTGTTGTGATTCATGGTAGTGGTGTTTGGTGTTGTTGTTCATGGTGGTGGTCATCATGGTGGTGGTGGTGGTTTAGACAGGGTTCCACACATCTTAGTCTTGTCTCAGACTGACTACAAAGCCATGGCTTTGTACTCTGATCCTCTCGTGTCCGTGTCCTGTGTGTCAGGTTAAATGTGTTTGGAGCTGGTTTTCATCTCTTCCTCGATAATGTTCTTCTCACACTCTCCCAGCACACAAAGAAAAGTATCAATCTCCTCAGCAGAAACGGAGAGCCTAAGTGTTCCAGCAGCATGTCTGCCAGGAGCAGCACTAATATTAAACAAGGTTCCTCGTGTGCCAGTGACAGCAACTGGTTCACTCCCACCTCAAGATGCAAGGCGCCTGGCAAAGGTGACACCATCCCAAACCCAAAACAAAGCCCACACCCGAAGAGCAGCCCCTTCTTCCCAGAGCC
>CM053759.1:3831681-3915093 GCA_028658305.1 Pachyuromys duprasi | reverse complement strand
AGCATGTCTGCCAGGAGCAGCACTAATATTAAACAAGGTTCCTCGTGTGCCAGTGACAGCAACTGGTTCACTCCCACCTCAAGATGCAAGGCGCCTGGCAAAGGTGACACCATCCCAAACCCAAAACAAAGCCCACACCCGAAGAGCAGCCCCTTCTTCCCAGAGCCCTGCACACTCCTGCTGACAGTCTGAGCAGAGCCCCAAGCTGCCTCCGAGGTGCTGCTGAGTGGACTAAACACTCGGTGTGACATGTCGAGACAGGGACACTCAAGCCAGGTACTGGAAGGCGACAGCGCTCGGGCCCTTCTCCATCAGAACCTCTGCTTTCCAGACGCAGAATCACATGTACACACAAGCGCACACATACACAAATACACATGCACACACACATACATGCATACACACACGCCACACAGATCAAACCACCTCAAGTTGTCTATAAAGCCCCTTCAGGGGATTCTAAAAGCTCAAAGACCGTTCTCAATATTTGTTACAGTATGTGTGTGAGTGAGTAAACTTCCCTGTGCTGTTAGAGACGCTACCACATCCGGGTCTGCATTCGGCTGCTCACGCTGACAAGGTCTGCATTTCTAAGCTCCTCTCACATGTCTCTGCTGCTCTCAGGCAGGAACATCCAAGTGTGCAAGTGCAGAACTGCTTCCACTTGTAGGGAAGGGTGAGAAGGAAACAGATGCCGCTGAGGATTTCCATACAGAAATCTCATTATAGACTTAATTACAAAGAATAAGTGTGTACACTTGCTTAATTAAATATCATCTCATAAATAATATAGGAGCAGTCAAACACATTTTATAAAACCATCAACTGCTTTATTACATTTTCATTAAAATTTTAAAAATAACTGTTGGCCTGGTGGCTCAGGCTTGTCACCGTGGGACTCAGAAGGCTGAGGCAGGAGCATGCCTGGTCGGCCTGTGCTATGCAGTGAGACCTTGTCTCAAAATCCTGGTGAAACATTCTTTTTTTAAAATTTTAACATTTTTATTTTATATTAATCACAGGTTATATACTTTGTATCCCATCCGTAGCCCCCTCCCCCATTCCCTGCCTATGGCACCCTTCCCTCCTCCCTGCCCCTTTCCAGGTCCACTGATAGGGAAGAACCTCCTCCCCTTCCATCTAACTCTAGCTTATCAGGTGTCTTCAGGAATGGCTGCAATGTCCTCTTCTGTGGCTTAGCAAGACTGCTCCTCCCTCAGGGGGCAGGGAGGTCGAAGAGCCAGCCATTGAGTTCCTGTCCAAAATAGGCCCTGTTCCCCTTACTAGGGTACCCATTTGGGTATTGAGCTACCATTTGCTACATGCAAGCAGGGGTTCTAGGTTATAACCATACATGGTCTTGGTTGGAAAGACAGTCCCACAAAAGACCCCTGTGCCCTGATATATTTGGTCCTTGCGGGACTCCTGACCTCTCCAGGTCATACTAACTCCCCCTTCTTTCATATGCTTCCCTGCACTCTGCCAAAGGGTTGGTTATGTGTCTTAATATTTGCTTTGATACCCTGCTCGGTATAGTCTTTCCAAGGCCTCTGTGGTAGGCTCTTGTCCTGTCACTTGTTTTCTCCTACATCCAATGTCCATCCGATTTGACTTTCTAAGTGAGGATTAATCCTATTAATTAACATTCTTAATTATGGGAAAGTAACCAACCAGTAGGCCATAAAACATTACCAGATAGGGTGTGAATTTCCACATAGCGTATGTGTAAGCGTGTGTTTGGAAGTGTGTACACCACTATCCACACATGTGAACCATGTCACAATTTAACTGTGTGCATGAAAAGCGCGGAGGGAAGCAGCAGTGAAGGCCTGGACTGCCGAGTAATTGTGTGGTGTGTGGTTTGGCCTTAAATGTTTTCCATAGGGAACATGTGTCACTTTACAGTCTAAAGATTAAAAGGTTTAAAAACAAAAAGAAAAAAGGAAACTACACTCCAACTATTCACAAACTCAGCTGTTCTCTCCTGGGTCTCTCCAGCTCTCCTGTGCTGTCCCGAAGAACCGGTGTGGAGGGGAGTGTCCAGGTGTGTGCCCTGGGGAAATCAGATTTCTTACACACTCCCCCTGCCCGGCATGTCTTTCCCAAGCATCCATCCCCTTGGCCAGAACCCCTCGAGGCCCTGCAGCTGGATCACAACGGCACCATGGCACTTGGGTGGAGGCTTGGCCATGAAATAGAATAAAACACGGTCTCTTAACAGAGAAAGGAAAATTACCAACCTCCCCTTTAAAAACAGTCCTGAATAACCTACCCAGCACAACAGCATGCAACAGCCGTGAGTAGTAACACATGGACTTCTTAGTGCGCCAGCGCCTGCGGTTGGGCCTTTCCTACCTGGGAAGAGAGGTAGGTGTGTAAACTGCCTCTGCGAAGCAGGGAGGATCACAGGAGCAGCTAGTCCCAGAGATGGCCTTTGCTTCCGCTGAGTCCTAGACGCCATCGCTGACACTTTGAGAGGGGTGTTTCCAGTCTTCCCCTAAAGAGGAAGCCCACCCTCCCAGGCCATCTGGGCCCCCGCCCTAAGGACGGACAGAGGCCCAGCGCTCAGCCAGGGCTGTAGAAGCAACACCAGGAAGGGACGGCGCCGGGCAGCGCCGGGGTCTCTTTGCCATTTGGAAATGGTTCAGTAAGTATCCGAATGTCTGCACCAGCGAGTCTCAACCTGTGGGTCACCATCCAACTGGGGGCCAACAACCCTGTCACACTGTCACCTAAGACCATTGGAAAACGGAGATTTACGTTAGGATTCATAACTACAGCAAAATTACAGTTACGACATAGCGAGGAAAATAGCTTCACGGGTGGGGTCGCCACCACTAGGGGAACTGTCTTCCAGGGTTGAGGCATCAGGGAGCTGGAGAGCCGCTGGTCTAGACTTGCCGTGGCAAGTCCTCTGCCTCTGGAGCTGCAGGCCGACCCTTCCATGTGCTCTTGTTGAGCTCCCTGGTCAGCTCAACAGTCCCTGAGTGGCTTCACCACAAAAGGCACACAGTTGGTTTTTCAGTTTTACTTAAAAATCACTGAAAAGCAGGCCGCTCTGTCTGCACACAGTCTGCACCTCAGGTTTGCACAACGTGGGTTCAAACAAATCAGCTGTAAATTAAAATTGAGATTTCCATCTGTTCACCAGGCATAGAGCCTCCAAAAGTCTGTGACATTAGCCTTAGACTGCAGGCGGGCTCCGTCCACAACTACACTAAACTGCAGGTGCCAGAAGCCTGTGCAAAGCTCGGGCAGGGATCATGGGGTGTCATCTCAGCATCTGGAAAGTGTCCCCAAGTGCCCCAGAGCCTAGATCATCCCAAGTCTCTTTGCTGCCATAGGTCACCACAGTGGTCACATGCCACCCTCATCAGAGACCAGAGGATAGGAGTGAGCTTTCCAGGAGAGGAAAACTGAGGTTGCGCTCAGGTTACACAGTGCATCATTAACGGTATTTTTTTTACATAGGGTTCTCCCTATATATCCCTGGCTAGCCTGGACACAATATGTCAACTGAACTGACCTCAAATTTACAGTGATCCTCCTGCCTCTACCACCCGGGTGCTGAGGTCACAGGTCACAGCATTGTGTCCAGGATCTCTGTCTGGTTAAAAATAAATATTCTCCTAAACTAATTGCCATTTATTCCATGTTAGTAAAAAGTAACAACCATTCTAGCTTCATTTTTCTTGCTGTGATAAAATGCCTAACAAAAATTAACATTAAGAAAGAAAGGCTTATTCAGGTTCTAATCTCAGTTCATAGGACACCACTGAGGGGAAGTTGAGGCAGAAATGTAGCTGCCAATCTCATCACATCCAGTCAAGAGCTGAGAGAAATGAGTGTGTGCATGCCTGTTGGTATTCAGCTCGCTCTCTCCCACAGTGGGCTTCGGGCTCCTACATCAATAACAACACAAGGACCGTCCCCTGCAGACACACCGGCAGCTCATCCTGATCTGGACAGTCCCCCAAAGAGATTCTTCTGTGGTTCTAGGTTGTGTCAAGTTGACAGTTAAAGCCAGGTGACACACAACAGCAGAAACAGCTGCCCACGAGAGCCGAATGAATTGCTGACCTACTGTGGGAAGAGCAGCCCTGGGATAAAGACCAGGGCTGTTCTCCAGGTGTTCTCACAGCCCTTCAACAAATCCAATCAGAGTCACCCATTCACTCTCCCCACGGGATGCTTGGTAAGCACTCTCTATCCAGACACTGTGCTGAGCTGTTTAAGACACTGTCTCATTCCATTTTTCTGTCAGTGTGCTGTGTAGGATTTGTTGTTTGTCGAAGAGGGAGAGTGAGGCTCTGGATGGGATCTCCCGGCTCACTCACAAGAACAGGGGTCAGCTCGGAAAAACCAACAATTGATTCTGCCATGTCAGCTGGGACTAGTCTGCGTGAGGCAGGATTTTGGACCCTGATAGCTTTAAATGGCATACAAATTCAGGATATCCCATGAGCAGGAAGTCAAGATAAACTCCATCCTCAGCAAGGGCCTTTCTCTTCACCCCCACAACCCAGACCTCAGATGACCCCCATCCTGGGCAGGAAAGTCTCTTCAGCCCTTGTGAAAATCAAGCTATTTCTGTATTCTTTCCTATGAGATTAGTAAACTTCTCTTTGCTTCTTAATTTTTCTATTGTTTTGAAAGCTGGTGCTTTATTTATATTATTATGCTAATTACACAGACATTTTACATAGATAACTACATATTTTCCTAGTTATGAAGATGTTTAATGCTGCTAATCTCCACAATGAAGCATGAGCTGTTTTTCTCTTGAAAACAAACAACCATTTTTCTTGTATCCTTTGAAAATAGAGGAGAAAGAAGGTTTAGCTTGGCTAGAATGCTCAGTGAGTAAAGACAGCTGCAGCCACGCCTGGTAACCTGAGCTCCACCTCCCGGACTACACAGCGAGCAAAGAAAGCCAGCCCACAAATTGTCCTCTGCCGCCAGCAAACATGCCATGGCACACAGGCCTCTACCACATACAACAAACACATGCAATAAACAAGTTTTTGCAATAGTTTACCTCATTACTGGTCAGTACCAATTCCATTTTCTTCATTTTGATCAGTGAAATAGGAAAATTTTCGCCTGAACCAGTTCCCAGCCCCACCTGCTCTTCACTCATGTAGTGCCTGTGTTCTGTGCTGTTGTCTCCTCCGTGTTGAGCTTCTGTGTTGGTGTCTGCTGCAGCGGGGATCTGGAATTTACTCCAGAGTCCCATGTAATAAGCTTGGTTCCCTGTTGCACTGGTGTGAACGTTCAGCAGGTGGGATCTCATGGGAGCTTTTGTGTCATTAGACTGTACCATCAAAGAGGATCACAGGATTCTCATCTCTTTTCCTTTGGTGTCTTGGTTCTGAGGTAAATGGCTTCTTCAGCCACGCTTACCATTGTGACACACTGCCTGGAAGGGCCCAACCAAGCATGGACTGCAACCTTCAAAACTGTGAGCCAAAATCAGCCTTTCCTCTTTCTAAGCTGGCTGCCTCAAGTATTTTGTCACAGTGTGGAGAGCTGACTAACACAGTGTTATTAAACATATGAATGAGGGATTTGTTTATACTTCTGAGTGGAGGTTGAATAATATGGGTGAATGGCATAATTTCATTCTGATACTGTGTATGTCTTTTTCCCTAGATGTCTTACCCAGAATGGAAATGCTGACTGTGTGTGGAATGGCTATCTGTCCAGCCGCCTGACACTTTTGTACTTTAGTGTGTCCCCGGGAACCACACTGCATGTGTCTCTCACCCTAGACACACCAGCAATCACTTCCATGACACGGTGCCAAGGGGCACACGGGACCGAGGGACAGGGTACAGAACTGAGTTCTCCCTATGCACCGTGGGCCTTGACAGTTTGGGCAGCGAGCGCCTCTACCCACTGAGCCACCTCTCCAGCTCCCATTCACATTTCTGAAGAGAACACACTACCGTGTGTCATGATGCTTATCACTGTAAACCCGGTCGAGGCGGGAGATGAGAACACTCTTCCATGAGAACTGGTGTGTGGATTCCAAGCGGTCAGGGGAACAGGATGGGAGGCGATGCCCCAGGCAGACTCCACGCATGTGTACAGGTGGACAGGGAATCATTTACCTGGTGGGTCAGGCGGGGTCAGACTCAGTCCCCCTATTCACCCTCCAGACAAGCAGAAAGGCCACGTAGTGAGAAATGCTGTGACTAAGGAAAGGCACCAGGAAATGGAGATCACAGAAGTGCCTCTGCCTGGTGGAGAAGACTGGAGTGATTCGAACGTGCTCTAGCACCTAGGACAAAACAGTTATGTTGGTTTAGCTTTTGTATCTATTCGTGATAGGTTCTCATATTGCCCCGGCCGGCCTCAAACTCACTACATGGTTGAAGATGTCCATGAACTACCGACCCTTCTGCCTCTGCACCCAAGCATGAGGACTGCAGCTGTGTGCCCACACACCCAGCTGTGAGGTAAATAGGAACAGCAAGGGGCCCTCTCTGTGCCCCCTGAACTATGCTTGGGCCCAAGCTCTCTGCACAGCACAGCAGCCCCAGGAAGTAGGTCTGATATGGCTACCACCTGGCATCTGAAGAGAAAACAGCTTCTCATGGTGACAAAAATTCCCAATCACAGGCCAGGGGTAGTGGCACACACTTGTAATCACAGCACTTGAAAGCTCAATTCAAGGACAACTTGGGCTGTAGAGTAAGACTACTTAAGAAAATCAAAATTCAGGTAGTAGGAGCAGGTGTTGATATTCAGACCTGAGCTGTGCCCCTAACGATGACCTAGGATGAGCCACTTCATAGCTCTGAGGCTCAGTTTTCTTCCCAGATGACAAGGACACATGCCCCTTCACACAACTTCCATTATGAGACTACTGTGCAATTAAACTAATCCAGGGACCTTGACATAAGACCAGGTATCTTGACTCTGATGAGGACAAAGTGGGCGATTAGCCTTGAACTCACTGGCACAAGAAAGAACTTTCTGAACAGGACACTAATAGCACAGACTCTAAGATCAACAACTGATAAACAGGTTCTCATGAAACCAAAAAGCTTCCACCCAGCAAAAGGCACCATTATTCAAATAAAGAGGTGGCCTACCGGGTAGAAAAATATTTACCAGCTATCCACCTGACAGAGGGTCATTATCTAGAATATACAAAGAACTCACAAAGTTAAACATCAAGAAGGCAAACAAACCAGTTTTAAAATGGAGCACAGATCTAAAGAGTTCTCAAAAGGTGAAATGCAAGCGGCTGAGTAACATGTCTGCATTCAAGACAGACAAATACATAAAATAAAGTTAAAACTAAAACAGTTAACATCTTTACCCCTCACAGAAATTACAACCAAAACCATTCTGCGATTTCAGCCCCCATCAGAACAGTCAAGACCAGAGAAGCAAGTGACAGCAAATGATGCCATGGGCGTGGGGAAAGGGGGCACTTATTTACTGCTGCTGAGAATGCAACTAGCGTACCACCATGGAAATCAGTGTGGAAGTTCCACAAGATCCAGCGATCCCACTCTTGAACAAACCCCCAGAGACTCTATCCTGCTGCAGAGACTCCTGCTCATCCATGTTCATTGTTTCTCTTGTCACATCAACCAGGAAATGGAAAACAGGAAAAATGTCCATCAGCTGATCATGGTATATTTCCACAACAAAATAGTAATCAATTGTTAAGAAAACTGAAATCTGCAGGTAAAGGGATAAAACTGGAAACAATCATTCTGAATGAAGTAACCCATACTCAGAAAGGAAAATGCTACATGATTTCTGTTGCTGCTGGATTCTTGGGAGGGATGGATGGATGGACAAAAAGAAAGAAAGAAAGAAAGAAAGAAAGAAAGAAAGAAAGAAAGAAAGAAAGAAAGAAAGAAAGAAAGAAAGAAAGAAAGAAAGAAAGAAAGAAAGATACTTTATATCTGAACATCCCACAGATGTCAGGAATTTAGTCAGAATTCATGAAGGGGAAGGGAGATAGAACTCAGCAGTATAAAGGATTAGAGGTATAAAGAAAGAGTTAAATTGGGGTGGATGGGTAGAGGAGGGAATATGGGAAGGAAGGGCAGCTACTAGTATGAAAAAGCCATATGGAACCCAACTACCATAGAAGCTTCCTAAATAAACATATACATACATGAAAAGAGGAATCATCCTACAACTGGGGTGCTATGATCCAACTAAAAACCTCATGCTCACAGGTAAAAGCCCCAGTACCGCGAGTGAGTTACCTCTTTTGCAGTTGTTGGCCAATGCACTATAGACTACTGCTGGTACGCTTGGCCACTCTCCAGGACTTGACAGTAAGACCCAAATTCTGAGGACACCATGTGCCTGAGTCAGAGAACTGAAAAGAGCCAAGATGGTCCCCACCCAGAGCTTTCATCCCTCCTGGCTAGCTTTCATGGTGCCGGAAGGGGAAGGGCCTGCACAATCCTTTCTCTCATGCAGTTGTGAACTCTGTGAGCTCCGGTAACGAGCTGCCTGACAAGAGAAACCCAAAGTACAACAGTGGCACAGATGTGACAGGGGTAGCCAGGCATTTTCTGACTGGAACTACGGCCCGCTCCACGAGAAGAAGACGGGTTTATCACTCTCCTCCCCTCCCAGCTCTCAGGGATCTGCCAGGAAGACTGTAAGAGCCAACGCTCACAGACAACACGAAGGAAGTAACGTCTTCTAGACACAACAGGACCACCGAACACATGAATTCACAGAGAGTGTGACGTCATGCAAAAGACCCGCACAAGCTCCAGCCGGACAAAATTCTAGCTTCGAGAAGATAGGCATGACACTGCATCCATATCCAAGGAAGTGCTGCCATTTGACGGCTACTCGAAGAGGATGGATAGCAGGAACCCGAGAAAGAAAAGAACTATAGAAAGCCAATGCTATGACACCTCGGAGTCAAGCACACTCCACAGCAGGCTTCACTCCCAAGACTAGCCGGACAACACAAACGAGTCGATGTGGGGGAAAGAGGAAAAGGCAAAACGGGGTAGGAAAAGAGGGAAGGGTGGAAGGGAAGAGTGTGAGGAGCTCTTTAATGTGAATACGTTTAAATACATTGTATAAAATTCTCAGAAACCCTTAAAAATTCATCTAAAGACATTCTTAAAATAACCCCTGCCATCTAGTAACTGCTCAGTAAACACTGGCATCTTATCATTGTCGGAGTGGCTGAGGAGCTGGAGAGGGAGGTGCCTGGTGGTTCACTAGGTCATCGTAGACTCCTGGTCCACGTTCTCAGCTACTTTCCACTGCGCTTCTTCTACAGAACAAAAAATGCCTCCATAATGCAACACCAAGATGGCTCAGGACACTCACGGAGGCCTTGCTAACCGTCTGTCCACTGGGCAGTCTGTGAGCGGGGCAGTGAGTGTATGTTTCGTGTTAAAACACAAACACGTGCTCATCTACCCTCTAAGCTACTGCGGCCATCTGTCAGTCAGTGAGTGTGAACAAGGTCCACTCTTCACTAGGAAGGTGATGAGGAAGCTTGTTGGGTACCTGAGAGGAAGAAGGGGAGAAGAAGTGGGCAGCATCACCAGGGTCAGGGGCTGTGCCTTTCAAACTCGACAGTCTAGCTTTCCCTCCGGGTGCTCTTCGACATCTACAGAGACTCTTCCTTCTGGCCTCTAGTCACAAAACAAGATGGAGGCTTAGCCATGTCGCATGATTTCTCTAAGGCGGTTCAGCTGCTGAAGATGCTCGGTCCAGAGCTCCTATCACCCACCCTCATCCTGCCTGCGGCCCAGTCCTGCCCCTCGCCAGCCCCCAGCTCCCTCCCACCCAAAGCCGCACAGGTGGAAGCAGGCGGGCCTCACGCTCTGCTTCCCTGCTTGAGTCCACTCACCGAGGCGCCTACAGCAGGCCCAGATGTGTCAGAATAGAGAGAAGAGGGGGGAAAGGTCATTGTTCCAAACCATTTACAAGAATATCTGAGTTAAAAATGGAAGATTTGTCATTTGCACATTGAAGGGGGGCGAAGGGAGGGAGCATTGTTAGGTGTTGGTAATGTAAAAAACGCAAGTATGCTGTTATTTATGTAATTAGTTATTGCTTTCATTATGGGTGCAGTCTTAATGGTTATAGTATTTATGTATAATTACCTTAATATTCACTGAAATTTCCAAGTAGCTCCCTAATTAACTGTCTCAAATATATAATTACATTGCATCTTTACGCAAGACTTGCCTAATTAATGTAGTTACACCACTTCTTTTGTGGTGTGCATTATTAAATGCTCTTTGCATCCTTCTTCTGACTTCTTGTAATTCACGCTTTACAAAAACTAAGACCTCGAATTAGAAGCCTTCAGAAGCAGCTCGGTCCTGCAGCAGAGCTGCTCAGAGCTGCTGTGCAGACTCCTCATTAGGCCTCCCTCCTTCACAACTTTCCTACCTGGAGGAAAGGAAAGCAGGAGGTGGGTCCCATGCTCATCAGAACAGGCAGCTGGAGCAAGGCCCTCAGGCTGGATCCTCTCCCCTACTTCTGGCCATCCTCCTCAGGGAAGACCACCCTGTGCTCTGGGGTCTCCGTGTGATGGCGGGCTCATCCTACATCTTCTTCCACCAGGTACCTCTGAAGCCAGCTCTCTGAGCCTAATATGAAAATAGGGCCCGGCTCCTGAGAAAACTCTGCAAGGACTAAAGCTAAGCAAGGCAGGTGGCTCAGCTGGGAGCATTCACCTTGTACGTGCAAGGAGCTGAGTTTGAACTGAAAGACAAACAAAACAAAACCTTTTGAAAGGCAGATATGAGAGCACACTCGCAAGCCCAGCACTGGGAGGCGGACACCTCTCTATGGAGCTCACTGGCAGCCAGCCACGCCACCTTAGGAACTCCAGGCAGTGAGAGGCCCTGATCCAAGGAACAATGGCAGGGGTGAGGGGGAGTGCTGAGGACCAGCAGTTGAAGTTGACCTCTGTCACCCAAATGTATGCACACTCATTTGCACACATAGACATATGCTCACATACATTTTAAAAATAATACTTGAAGGGCTAGTGAGCATGAAGAGCTCTGAAGGAGGTCACGTGTCAGCACAGAAGTGGGGAGCAGGTCATGGGTACAGCACAGAAGTGGGGAGCAGGTAATAAGCACAATACAGAAGTGGGGCTGTTCTGGAGCCTTCCTCTCCCTCTACATCAGAGCAGTCTTGCTGCACACGCTGCCAAGCACATCACACAAGCCAGAGGCCTAGAAGAAGCCCCTTGTGTGACCACACACCCTGAGCACACTCAAAAGCTAAGAGGAGGGCCCGGCTACTGCACAAATGTCCCCATGTTCAGCTTCCAGCTGTGTGGAGGGGTAATGGGCTGAGCTCAGCCTCGGGAACTTTCCAGCTGAACCACACTCAACTAGTCTTCTCACATCTCTGGGGTCACCAGAAGAATGGCCAAGGTCTTCATGCAGCTTCTCATCTTGTACCAGGCTAGCCTTGCAGTTAGCCATCCTTCGGGACTAGCCTTGCAGTTAGCCATCATTTGGAAGCATTTCCAGCCAGATCTCAACAGCTACAAGGCTCCTAGACCAAAATCTGTACTTTGAGAATGCCTCATGAGGCAACCCAGATTTAAAAGGAACAGATACTTCGTTGTCATGGAAGGAAACTGTGCTGTTGTTATAATTCACCACAAGGGTTAGCTACCTCCAATCTATTCATATGGTAAGTCATGTGTCTTGATGCGTGTGTGCCAATCAGTACACATAGTCATCCATGGGTGCACACGCATGAAAGTACATGCATGTTTTATATGTGTGATTACAAGTATACGTGGGTACATGTGCATGTATGTGGACAACCTCTGGTGTCATTTTTCAGACCCCACACACTTTGTCTTTTTGAGATAAGGTCTCTCACTTGCCTAGATTTCAGCATTGTAGGCTGGCTCAGGGCATGTCAGGACCCTCCTGTCTCCATCTGCCCAGTGCTAAGATTACAAATTTGTCCCACCAGACTTTTCATGGTGAGTTCTGAAGACTGAATTTACGGTCTTTCTATTTGAAAATGGAGGACTTTGCCAACCGGGTCACCTCCCTAGATGCTGCAGTCTGTTCTTCTGGAGGTGAAAACAGTTCTTCAACTAGTCAATAACCATGCGCTATTGGCATCTGCTGCGGACTTGATACTATGGAAGATTCCCAGAGGGAGAACCCAGATGTTGAAGACGCAGAATGTTTTAACACTGCCAGTCTCGGGGCAGGAAGCAAAGCCAAGGAAGATGAGGGAGAACAAGGTGAGGGGATCCATGTTCTAAGCACAAGGCTAGTCCCCAGAAACGGGAGGGCAGAGAAAGGCGAAGGAATCCGAACAGCCTATGACCAAGACCTGCTCATAAAGTTCGCGTTCCAAGAGTCTAGGAGCCCAGCCCTTCCCCAGACAACAGCCTAGATCTGCTTCTCAGAAAGGCCTTCCCAGCAGCACCATGTGTGCTTGCACACTCGCGTCACACACTCAGATGTGCTCACATGCAGCTCTGTCCCCACCTCACTGGTCTCAGAGACAGGACCACTGCCTTTCGTTGTATGGTGTGCTTCTGTCCGCATTTCCCCACAGGACTGGGCTGCTTAAGAGAGGAGTGGACCATTTTATGCAGTGGTGTGCCATCCCCAGTGTGCATGACAGTAAGTCAGCACCCAGCCTGTCAGGTTGGGTCAATGAGGAAATGGATGCACGACCCATGCCAGGAACCAATCATCGGGGTCTGGTCAACACCAGAACAGTGCTAAACTCCATACCCAGAGTAACCATAAATGCTGGCAGAAGTGCCACTGTCCTTAACAATAATTCAGTGAAGCCGCTACCACAGAGGCCCAGTCAGCGCATCCAAGAGCCTCTCCTCCACCTCGGCACCCGGAAGCTGATGGACAGTGCCCATAGCCATCATCTATCAATGCACTTTCAGAAGAGCACTCTGCATTTCATAGATTTTGAAGCCAAGGAAAGAGGGTAAAGAGGACTTGCCCAAGATCAAACGGCTTGCTGATGAGAAAAGTAAAGCTCAAAGCCACGTCATTTGGCCTCAGATTTAACCTCAGTTCCCATGACACTCACTGCTATGAGGCACAGCCTTATTGAGCGAGAACTCTTGAGTCCTACTGCGAATGGAGATTTACCCGGTTCCTTTCCGAGCTCTGAGGTAGTTGGAGAGACAAGAATCCAGATGGAACTGTCAGAAGCCACACAGTGTAGTCCACAGAAGAGAGGTGCTTGCTGCTGTCTGCACACCTGAGATGCAGACAAAAACCTTCCCTTTAGAGTTCCCAATAAAGCACCATCACACACTGCACAATCCCAAGAGGTCATGCACACGGTTTTTTCACACATAAAGCCCAGAACATGGCTCCCCAGGGTCATGCAGCCCAGGCTAAGACTGAGAAATCATAGGAAGAACTCAACATGCACTGTGATAACCAAGGTATGGATTCAGATCCTTCCGGGTCCTTGACTCGCTTGGTCTATGTTCTCGGTACGTCATCCGAGTCTCTGAAACTCAGTTTTCTCATCTGTAAATAGGGGTTAAGAGTGACATCTGTGTACATGCCTAGGAGTGGTATAGCTGGGTCTTGAGGAATCACTATTCCTAATTGTCTAAGAAAGCGCCAGATTGATTTCCAGAGTGGTTGTACAAGTTTACATTTCCACCAGCAATGGAGGAGGGTTCCCCTTTATCCACAACCTCTCCAGCATGTGTTGTCACTTGAGTTTTTTATCTTAGCCATTCTGATGGGTGTAAAGTGAAAGAAATCTCAGGGTCATTTTGATTTACATTACCCTGATGCCTAAGGATACTGAGCATTTCTTTAAGTGTTTTTTGGCCATTTGATATTCCTCTATTGAGAATTCTGTTTAGCTCTGTACTCCATTTTTTAATTGGATTACTTGATTTGTTGCTGTTTAACTTTTTGAGTTCTTTATAATTCTGGATATTAGCCCTCTGTCAGATATAGGGTTGGTGAAGATCCTTTCCCAGTCTGTAGGCTATTGTTTTGTTCTGATGACCATGTCCTTTGCTTTACAGAAGCTTTTCAGTTTCATGAGGTCCCATTTATTGATTGTTGATCTTAGAGCCTGTGATGCTCAAGTATACAACAAGGACAATTGTTCAACCATGTTTGTAGCTGCTTTATTTGTCATAGCCAGAAGCTGGAAACAACCCAGATGCCCCTCAGCTGAGTAATGGATACAGAAATTGTGGTACATCTACACAATGGAATATTACTCAGCAATAAAAAACTAGGAAATCATGAAATTTGCAGGTAAATGGTAAGGACTGGAAAAGATCATCCTGAGTGAAGTATCCCAGAAGCAGAAAAACACACAGGGTATATACTCACTCACAGGTGGATATTAGACATATAATATAGGATAAACATACTAAAATCTGTACACCTAAAGAAACTAATCAAGAAGGAGGACTCTGACTAAGATTCTCAATCCCCATTAAGAAACACAAAGAGGGTGGACATCAGAAGAGGGAGAAAACAGGGAACAGGACAGAAGCCTGCCACAGAGGGCCTTTGAAAGGCTCTACCCTGCAGGGTATCAAAGCAGATGCTAAGATTTATGACCAACCTTTGGGCAGAGTGCAGGGAATCTTATGAAAGAAGTGTGAAATAATAAGACCTGGAGAGGACAGGAGCTCCACAAGGAGAGCAACAGATCCAAATGTCTGGGCAGAGGGGTCTTTCCTGAGACTGACACTCCAACCAAGGACCATTCATGGAGAAAACCTAGAACCACTGCACAGATGTAGCCCATGGCAGTTCAGTGTCCAAGTGGGTTCCCTAGTAATGGGGACAGGGACTGTCTCTGACATGAACTGATTGGCCTGCTCTTTGATCACCTCCGCCTGAGGGGGAAGCAGCCTTACCAGGCCACAGAGGAAGACAGTGCAGCCACTCCTGATGAGACTTGATAAACTAGGATCAGAAGGAAGGGAAGGAAGACCTCCCCTATCAGTGGACTGGGGGAGGGGCACGAGTGGGGAAGGGGGGGCGGATGGGATTGGGAGGGGAGGAGGGAGGAAGCTACAGGGGGGATACAAAGTAAATAAAGTACAATTAATAAAAATAAAAATAATTAAAAATTCAGAATATTAAAAAAAGAGTGACATCTGTTCTAATTGCTGAAAATGTTGAGCATTTATTTATAACACTTTGCAAACGCAGGAAGAGGGAAGAGATGCCAGGCAATGCTGTTCTCTCACACCACATATGGACTCCATGGCCACCAGGGCATCTGTTCTTTATGTATGTTCTTTATGTACATGTTCTCCCATGTATGAGAGTGTGCCACGCGTGTGCCTGGTACCTGCAGAGATTAGAAGATATCGTCAGATCCCCTGGACTGAAGTTACATAATGTTGTGAGCCATCCTGTGGTTACTGGGATGTGAACGTAGGTCCTGTGCTCGACCAGCAAGCATGACCACTAGGCTGTCTCTCCTTCACTTGATCCACCTCATCACTAATCTAAGGCCTTTCTCATCGATAATTATCTCTGTGCCCAGTGGTCTCCTCAGCAACAAATACAATAGCATTTAACAATTACTTGGCACCTGCCACAATAGTTCAAACAGCCCGTGTACACTAATTCCCAGCCTTGAGTTTAGCCCCCTTCTGCCTCGGTCTATTCTGGGGTGCTGACTAAGCAGCCGACCACTGAGGTCCTCACTGCATAATGAGAATTTTGGAGCTCAGCTTTGAAGAGGTTCTGAAACACTGACCTTCACTGTTGAATGTGAATGTCAGGCTGTTTGTGAACCAGTGGAAAACACACCCTTAAATATGCCATACATATAAGGGTCAACATTAGATGTCCTCGATACTTAACCCTAGAGCTTACAAAGTTATAAATGCTGGGCTGGTGAGGAGGCCCAGAGGGTGAAGGTGGTCATTGCCAAGCCTGTCCTCTGAGCCCAATCCCTGGGACCCAAGTGGTGGAAGAAATTTTAGGTTGTGGCAAATTGGCATTAAAAAGTTGCCATCACTTTAGACTTCTAGCCTGTTCTCACTTATATATTACATACATATTTCACATGTATAACGAGTGTGTGAGTATACGTGTGTGTGTGTATGTGTGAGTATGTATGTGTGTGGTTTATGACAAGGAACACACTTATTATAAATTAATTGGTATAAGCAACAACTTATGAATAAACCTTCCAAGGTCCTTGGAGACTCGCGTGTGTGCATGTGTGTGTGCGTGTGTGTGCGTGTGTGTGTGTGTGTGTGTTTACAAACTGCAGAAGCCAGCTCCCTTTATCCTAAGTCCTAAGCGGTTGGGACCCCTGACTTTTCCCCATGAGTTCTACTGCAATGGGGCAGGGTAAATGGCTGTGGTGTTCAGGGGCTCCTGCCTGGGGAAAGCTGATATCTGTACCCTCTAAGTGGGGATGACTGCCTGGAACACTCCTCTATAATCCATTCAGAGGATTTAAGAACAGTTATTTCCAGGCTGGGCTGTGGTTCAGTCTATAAAGCTCTCTCTGTCGAGTTTAGCACATTCACAAGGTCCTGGGGCCCACCCCAGCATAGCCTAAACCTGGTGCGGCAGTGGTAACCCCAGAACTCTGGGGATGAGAAGTTGAAGATCATCTTCAGTTACATCGTGAGCTTAGGCCAGCTCAAGCTGCATAAGACCTCCTCTCAGAACAAAATAAAAAGTAACTTAAGTGAGTGCAAAAGCACAGAATGAGGAGGCCTATCTCCTTAGCACCTGAGAGGCTAAAGCAGGAAGTCAAACTCTTGGGACCTATAACCCTATCTCAAAAAAAAAAAAAAAAAAACCCTAAAGGAGAAAATTTAAATAAACGAACGGTTCATCCAAATGTGTAACAATCAGTTTGCAAGCTGTGGTGTCAGAACAGAAAGAAAGAAGCAGATCTGAGGTGGCTGGGAAGACAATCTGGGAAACTCCCCCAATGAGGGGAGGAGTCTAGGCAGAACAGGAGCCTGGGTATGAGGTGCACACCCTGACTCCCTGCCCACCCTTCTTTCTATCCTGTCAAAGCTCACCTCCTCTGGCTCCCATTACCTTCTGACCATGCCCCACTCTGCCCTAAGGCAGAGTGAAGATCCAGGAGCTTGCATCTTCTCCGTATGTTCTTATAGACCATAGGTAGGCCCCAGTCCTGACTACCAACACCACCTGAAGCCAGTCTTGGATAACAGTCCAGCAGAGAGAAGACACTGTCCACAGAGTGGGCCCCCGTGGCCCAGCCATGCCATCACCACAGGTCCCACAGAGCAGCTGACTAGATGACGTTGGGGAACTGTTTCCTTATCTTCAGGAGCTAGCCCGCACAGCACTGACTAACTCTTCCTATAGGCATCACTCAGGCGTTCCTGGGCCTCGCCACCTCTGCCAGAGGTCTGCTGGAGTCCCATCAGAGCAGCGTATATCTTCTGTGGCATCCCCTACTCACACGTACAGAGAAATATGGTCTCTACTGCCACTTGACTGGATTGCTGCCCTGGAGGGCGTTTTAAAACAGCAACACGGAGCAGAGAAAAGGTGTTTAAAAGAATGGCGACCTCCCCTTCTGAAGACTGCCCACAGGGAGGGCCCCGAGCCAAAGCCCTAAATTCAGCTGACAGTTAAGAGCCTGTGAGCTGGAGAAGGGGGACATAGATGGAATTGGGGGTGCTTGGAGTTTTCCTCTGGGGCATGTATGCACATATGTGTGTTCAGGTGCACATCTATGTGAAGGCCTTGGGTGTCATTTCTCAGGGAACCATCCATTTGAGTTTTAGGACAGCTGGCCAGATGCCCCGATATCCCCTAGCCACACCCCCTCCTGTGCTGGGCACACAAGCAGTCACACCTAGCCCCATGTTTTGGTGTGGGTTCTGGAGACCAAACTCAGGTCCCCTGCTTACACAGTGAGCGAGCGCTTTGCTGACTGAGCCACCTCCCCAGCCTGAATTGGGAACGTTTCAATTGAAGTGGTCGTGTCTCACGTGGCTGTCCCAGTCAGTTTGTGACAATATCCATGTCTCTGGCCCATTACCCAGCCTGGAAAACACATATGGAATTTTCCTTACCCCAGGATAGGATTTTTCCATTGTCTTCCCCACCCCACCTTCCCAGATCTTGTGAGACCCAGATAGCTACCAAAATAACCAGTAGCTGCAACATCTGGAAACCCAAACAGACACAGGAAAAGTACAGCAGGAGGGAAGAGCCACAAAAACAGGAAACAGAGAGAGGAGAATGAAAAGATGTCAAAACAAGGTGGCCTGGCCTTGCAGCCAGAGAGGAGGTCAGGGGGAGCGGTCAGGAGCCCAGCCACCCCCAACTCCCTCGGTCTTCCAAGAATTACCGATGGCATGGTCCCGTGCCTAAACAAAAGAACCACCGTGTTCTCACATCTGCTTCACACAAACACTCACGGCCTCAGACCAAGTCCCAGCAGCCATGGTGACATGTGGGGAGGGACAGTGAGCGCTGGGAGGGGGCCTGCACCCAGCCTTGCCCCCCCAATCACTGCCACCTCCTTTCTTGAAGGCAGTGCTAAGCCAGTATTGACCTGTCTTGCTCAGTTAGTTCTACACTTGGCGTTTGACCAATCTCGACTGAAAATGGCCAGTGTGATGGCTCCGTACCTAAGGCGACTTGCCACCGAGCCTGAAAACCTGACAATCCCCAGAACCCAGACCGTAGCAGAAAGCTGACCCCTGTACATTGTCCTCTGACCTCCATATGTGCAGAGGGGTGTACACACGCGCACACACACATATGCACACGCACACTGAGACAGACACACACATATGTGCACTCACACAGGATACTTAATTAAAATAGCTTTATCCACACCACCCAATATTCAGTTCCTGCCCCAGATTTCCAGCCCAAATCAGGGCAATACATCTACCTGCCCACAGCTGACAGGAGCAGCGCCCAGAGGTCTCTCCCAAGCCAAGTAGTGTGCACATGTGTGTACAAAAGCATGGCTCACTTCAGGCAGGCAGACCTTTCAGAGTGAGAGGGGGTCCTAGAAGCCCAGTCTTATCAGACATAAATTTTCCATACTTCGTTGTATTCCAAAAGAGAAGTGCTTCCTGGCTTAGGGGTCTGAAGTGCTGGCACATCGGCAGCCATGAGGGCACTGGCACCTCCCCCTGAAACAGCTGAGGGCTTCTCTCTTCGTCTGTCTTCCTCCAACAGCAAATTACCAAGCACCACCCTCTTCCCTCTTTTCTCATCCATGCACCAGGATGAAAGGTCACCATCTTGGTCATCTTTTCTGGTAGGTTCTCTGGCTGGTGAGCTAATCAACTCTTGCTTCAACAGCCTCTCCTCTCAGAGAAGCCATGCTATCACGAGAAATTGCCTTCAAAGAGCTGAAGCTTGCAAAGCCAAAAGGTGGGTACCCGTGCCATGGAATCCTCACAGCTCACCTTTCCCTGGAAAAGCATGGGCGGCAGAGAGGAGAGCAAGCAAGACCCTCATCCTCTGGGCTCTGGAAATTTTCCTTCTCAGCCCTCTGAGTTGGTCACCACCCTGCATGAGTGAAATATGAATGGCTCTTTCTAGCTCAAGTGGTTGCCAGCTTGATTTCGCCAACAACTCCTCTTCCTTTGAGCCCAAGAGGAATGAGGCCATTTCCCAGATCAGTGGAAGGATCCCAACCCTTTGGCATATGGCTCTATGGGAAATGTGCCCAGTCAAGAGATATCTTCTCCCTGGAGTGTCAGGTAGGAGCTACAGACACTCGGCCATCCGTCTCTCTCTCACACACACACACTGAGTTCATTGCTTACATCTCTCCTCCTTACTAGATCCCACTGGACAGTGGCTCCATTTTCAGGCTTTGCCAGGGTCCAGCCGTAGTGTAAAGAAGCACAAACCTGAATGAGCCCAAAAGCCAGCTGATTACAGCATTCACAAGTAAGAGTCATGAGCTACCTTGGGGTTGAAGGGACCTGAGGCAAAGCTCATCCAAAGCTCAGATGGATGAAAGAGGAGGCTGACAGGTTTCTGCTCTGTCCCATGGGAATCTCTTTCTTCAGGCTGTTTGAAGTAAGGCCTGAGGAGCCAGGGTGGACACAATGCCCAGTGTGTGAGGCTCCCACTCCCGGCGACCCCAGGGAGGCCCTCAGCCAGGCTGGCAAGGAGGTCTGAGGGGAGCTTTTCGGCACAACGCCACCTCCCTCTTGACCCCTCCCCCACCCAGGTTTCTTTGAGAGGATGCCAGGGTTTCCCATGCTGGACTGGGAGCAGCTCCTACCTCAGGAGAGGAGTTTTTGCTGCCCACCCTGCTGGGAGGGGCGGGGCCAACGGTGAGACCCCATAGAGGAAGGGTCTCAGACAGCTGTCTGCCAAGGCACAGAGGCACGTCTTTCTTACTTTATGAGAAAGAAAACAAACAAACAAACAAAAAGATCTAAGGAAAAGGAAAGAAAGGTAACCACGGAGACCATTCTAAGGAGCCCAAGACGGCCAACACCGCCAGCCGGGCAGTGGGACGCTCCGCTTTGTTCTAGTGGGAGATCCAAGGCTTATTTGGACCAGAAAGAAACAAAGCCACCAACTGAATAATCAGATGGCCCTGGACTAGCTATAGAAGACTCTATCTAGCACAGTCCATGCTGCTTGCTGGCTTCCTACAGAGATGAGAACCTCCCCCAAGACTGCCATTCTCCAAAAGTCGAGTTCTTGGCATGGAGCTCAGGCCCTGGCAGTAAGGGATTAGAGGGTCTGGGGCCTTCTTGCTGCCAGTTCCACAAGGAACAAAATACCTCTTGCTGAATGGCTCACTGGGAACCCTCTCCCCACAAGCCTACTCTCCACTCCCATTATGCCTATGTGTGCAAAGGTCCCGAAGTTTGGGAATAAGATGGAGCCTCTTGGAAGAACTCTCGATCGGTTTCCTGGGAAAGAAGAGTCATTACAACCAAAAGACCAGGAGAGGACAGGAAACCCCAAGAGGCCAGGCTAACTCAGCGGTGCCTCACTTTCCTGGCCTGTGGAACACTCTGGGTTCGAGCCCCAGCACACACAGGCACACACATGCACACACACATAAGGCTACAGTTTATCTCAGTGACAGTGAGTTCCAGTAAAAAAACAAAAACAACCAACCAAACAAACAAAAAACTGTGCTGTCTTGTTTTGCTTCATATGGTCCGAGTGACATTCCGCCTGACAGAAAGGTACCGGTGCCATGCTGGGGCCCAGGGTTTGGACAGGGAGCACTCAGTTCCCAAAAGCTTCTTCTATAAAATGGGCATGTGAAAGGGAAGCTCAAAACAGGAAGGGGTCTTCTCTCTGTAACTCACTTGGCTTGCCAGGCTTCTGGAACTTACAGTTAAGCCAGGTCCGTGTTTCCTAAGACCAACCTGGAACTTTACTTCCTTCTCAGTCTATGTCCAGTCCACCTGCAATCTCAAACATGTGTGATTGGGCAGCAGGTGGCACAGGATAGCACAAAGAGACATAGAAAGGACACTGAACACACAAGTACACATGGGCACACCTTCCCGTACATGTTCGTGCAAATATACATATATGCATGTATGTGCCTACCCACATATCAGGCCCACACGTGCACATGCACACACTCACACTATTTCTAGAATAGTTTTCCTCCTATCTGCTCTACCTCCCTCCCCTACCTTCTCCCCATTTCCATACACTGCAGAGCTCACCTGAGGACTGCACAGAACCACAGGAATGGCTGAAGGAGGAAAGAGGGGGCTACTTTCTAAACACTCACGTCTGGCTCACCCCATGGGCGAAGCTTTTGAAATGTGAACTGGGCAGCAGCCATTGGTGGCCACGATAAATGTGATTTGGCAGCTAGGCAACGTAAGCTTCAAAGACAACATTTTAAAATCGGTAATGTAGCTCAGCTGGTAGAGTGCTTGCCTGCCATGCACAAAGTTCTGTGTTCACACATGAACCTAGCATGGTGGCATGCTCCTGCCATCCCATTGCTAGGGAGGTGGAGGCCGAGGGTCAGGCCCTCAGGATGCACTTCAGCATCCTGTCCAGGCAGCATAAGATCCCAAGTTATGAAAACAAAATCACCCGCTTGTTTAAACAATATATAGTGCATGGTCACAGGAAGCCAAGTCTGGGTGACGGTGGAAAGAAACAGTGCCTCTCCTTGTTGACAGGGACAAGGGACAGAATCTGCTGAGGGAAAATAGACAATACTTAAGATTCATTTCAGACAGAGGTAACAGCTGCAAAGGAAGTAAAAACCTGGTAGAGACCCAGGGGCAGGGGTCTCTACTTTCTGGTCTCTGGAAAGCGCAGCCACCTCACTTGAAGGCCTGGGATTGATGCTGAGATCCAGCCTCTGGAAGTCACCAAGGCTTGGGAAGAGCAGGGGATGGGACTGGCAGGCGGGAGGAGCAGAAGGAGCAAAGGCAAGAAGAGGAGAGAAGCAAGGGAGAGACCTGGAAGAACCAGCTCGGCAGTCCCTTTCCGGGGTGCTGGGGGAGCCCCTCTTGTCTGTGTGCACCACCATGGCTTTCAGGTATAACACAGTCATCATTTCTGCCCTCACGGCCCCTTGCTCTCTCCCACCCCACCCCCATGCTCCCTCTGCTTCCTCTGCACAGCACACACACATGCGCACAGCTGAGGGACTGCCCAGAGAAAATGAAGTCTTTTCTTCGAGACCTTTGGGCCACCCGCAAGCCAGGCACATGACCAAAACCCCTGAGAGGAATGTGTGAGTCAGGGGCGCAGTGGCTGGGGGGACGCGCCACCACCACAGAGCCACGGAAGAGAGGCGGTGTCTGCGGACCACTCTGCCCTGTCTTACTTTCTCCTCCTTCAGTTCTGAATGAACAACACTGGCTAATAACGTGCTTAAAAAAAATAGATTAAGAGTCTAAGAGGTGGAAAGCATGTCCCAGTAGTTGGCAAATAGCGTGACTTTTTTCTTTCTTTGCCGTCCTCTGTCAGCAAGGCCTTCCTCCTTCCCCGCCGAAGCCACTGCCAGCCTGTGCAGTCTTCCTTTGCCTGGGTGTCTCTTGAACATTCAAAAGTTGGACAACAAGGCTTTAATTCAACTTGATCATCTACTCAAAAGAAAAAAAAATTAGAAGAGATTTTTTTTTTCTGCAAAGAAAAAAGAAAAAAAAAGTAGGGGAAGAACAAAAGTTGGGAGAGGCCAGACTCAATGGATATGATCTGAATGCATATTTGTGTTACAACCAACACAACCAGCATCAGAGAGGGACCAAGATCAAATAAACGGTGGAACCTGACAAAGAGAAGAATAGACGGTATTGGAGCCATCTGCTCTGGAGGACACCCAAATCTGTCTGAATCTGTGAGGCCAAACTACCAGCTATTCTAAGACGCCCCATTCCAAGAGTGGCCCGATGCAGAGCGGCACAATCACTTTCTCTCACCAGCACTTTGGCTGCAAGTTTTTTGTGCAATTAAGTAATTTATTCCTTTCTTCAGCCTCCTGATTCTAATGAAGCCGAGCCACAAACAGGCCTCAGTTGTTCCTATTCAAGGAGTCTGATTGCATCTGGCCGTGATTGCTGAAAACGCTGAAGAGGAAGCAGGGAAGGGAAGCATATTGTTTGGGGGGTAATAGGTGAAGACCTGCCTCTCTTGACCTATAATACATTAGTGTCACTGAACATTTGGCAGCCTTCAGATGATTAGCAACGAAGATGAATCAAGCAAAAAAGAGGTAGGAATCTGCCTCGTCTGAATCACCACGCTGCATACATTTGCATGCTGATTAGCTGTTCTTTTGTCTGTGTTCCTAATTATTGTGACACATTATGTCTTCATCATGAAGATTCTGATCTGTCTTGTTCAAAATGCATGTAGAAAAAAGTGCTGTTTATTGATTCAACATGTAACTTTTATTTCTATGTTTGCTTTAATTAAATACATATTTGATTGCCTCTGCCTGCTGTCTTTTTTTTTTCTTTCTGTTTTTTTTTTTTGCTCTTATTTATTTCATCTTGTTGACAAACACACAGGTAACCTTCCTTTATCAGGCTCAGATCATTCTGTGAACACTGCCTTCCCTGCCCAGCCTCCTTGTCCCTCCACCTCAGAGATGCGCACTTTCATTATCTTAGAGAGGAAAGGAAAAAGGGACACTGAAGAAGCTAAGGTCCTGGTGACTGCCTGGAGGAGTGTGGAGGGGACAGCCTTCTCCCAGGCTGTCAACCTCAACAGGAGCAGGCGAATGTTGACTCCAGAGAAGGGCTTTCCAGGGGACACGGGCAACAGAATGGGGTTAAAAATAACAGAGCCCTGTGAAAGCACAGGCTCTCTGTCATTCCCAGTTGTCTTCACACTTTACTGTAGATGGAGGTCTGTGAACTAGGGTACAAACATGCGTGTGGCCTGGGTCAGGCCTCCTGGTCTCTGCTGAAAATCTGGGTAGACGAGGAGGCTGTTTTCTCAAAGCTGGCTTTACATGTCCTCAGCCCCTCTTTCTAGAAAGGGAAGCAGTGGAGGAAACCCAGCAGACCTCACACATCCCCAGGCAGCACCATCAGGAAATCACATTTCCAGGGAGTGGGGAAGAGACAAAGGACTCTGGAAGGGTGAATGTGGGGGACCATGTACCCCACTGTCTGTTGCTCCGTGCCCTCCAGAAGACAGGACTCTTCCTTTGCAAGGGAGGGCAAAGGGGAAGAGAAGAGAAAGGTGTGTGTTTCCTGTCCCAGCCCCTCCTGCCTGTGGCCCTCCCACCCTCCAGCCAGGAGCACGCGACACAGCTGTAAGGAACACAAAGCTCATTGGTGAATCCAATCAGGACCCTTGGAGAGGAAAAGAGCACCGTGGAGGAGGAGCGGATGCAGAGTAATTGAGAGCCAAGGGCCCATGCATGCCCAGAAAGCAAGCCCAGCCCAACAGAATGCAAATGGCTCCTTGCTGAAGAGGCATAATGCCCACGCTCTTCCTCTTAATGGGCAGTGATTGGCTGGAAATGTAATCAACAGCTCTGCCCCCAACATCTATCTCTACAGGGAGGGCTGATGGGATCCATATTCATGAGGACACAGGCCTGCAGTGTGTGCTGGGTGCCGGGGGGCAGGGGTGGCCTGGATGAGCTCAAGGTCCCTGGAGAGCAATAATGAGACCCCAGCACAGAACACAGGTGCCGTCAGGGCCCCCAGCCCGCCCAGCCCTCCCCTTCCACATCAGCCCCTTGCATGGTCATGCATCCCTGAACCTGGAGCCAAAAAGAACGTGGATACGGTGAGGGCATGTCTGTGCGGTCTGTGTGTGTGCCCCACCTCTCCGCACCCCCCTGGAAGTGCTTGTACCAGCCCTGCCCTACCCACACGTGGCACAGTCGACAGAAGATGGCAACCAAGGGCTCACGTAACACCAGGTTCTTTGAAACTAAACCATGTGCCAAGTGGACTAAGGTGCTTCCTCTTCAAAGGCAGCAGGTCTGACCCCGCTTGACTGTCTGCACAAGTTCGCTGACATTGCCAGGCCTTACCCCACACCTCCTGAGGTTAAACACCTCAGATGAAGGATTCTCATCATTCGAAGATCCTGTCCTCATTGTAGCTTAGATACTTAAATGTCCCAGCCATAAGGGAATGATGGCAGAAGAGATGAAAACAATTCCTAATATCCTTTCTTAGCAACATTAAAAGCCAAAAGCCCTCTGGGCTGTTTAACAAAGAAAAATCCATGACGTGTAAACTTCCTCCAAAGGTGTCCGCCCTTTGCACTGAGTATGCTTCTTCTGTTTGACTTTTCCCTGCAATTTTTAACACAAACACTTGCACACGTGCATACACGTACATGTACACACACAAATTAGAACACACGTGCACACACGCTCATGCATCCACGAACTAGAACTGTATTGAATGTGAGGATTTAGACATGTTCGTGAGAGACCAAACGATTAAAAATCAGCGGATACTAAAGTTTAAGGTCTAAAGTAGATGGGTGGAGGAGGGGAAAAAAACTCACCTCTTACATTCTTTCCCTACTCACTAGAGATACAGTTGCTAGGAAACACCCCCTCCTTGGGTATGCTGGGAAGGACAGAATCTTTAAAAGGGCCAACTAGTCTGAACATGGGGCTCTTGGTTCCCATTGCTTTGGCAGTGGGGGCTCATGGCTCTCACCGCTTTGGCAGTGGGGGCTGGGGACCCAAGCTGCAGCTTCTAACTTTTAATAAATGAAAACCTCATGTATTTACAGCGGAGTCTATTTGTTCCTGGTCTTTTGGGGTTTGTGCACTGGGCATAACACTAGCAGGCAGCAATACTGAACTTACATTCTGAACCCCAGGACTGAGTTCTTCCATCTTCATTTTCTACGTGTACACAGCACGGGACAGTCCACTCCCTGTCCAAACCCAAGGCTCCAGAACACTAAATGAAGGAATCTAAGAATCAACAGATAGTGTTGACTAAAAATACCCCAGGGGGAATTTTCAGAGTAAGAAAAATGCCCCATATGATATTACAGTTCTGGAAGGTGACACCCGTTGGCCCAGACCTATAGGACAAGATCCAGCACCATTGACTTGGGGACCCAGATGTGGCCCCACATTCTAATGAAATAGGCTTCCCACCTTGAAAGGAGGAAAGCATGGGGAAGTCATGGGAGAGAGGCCATATGGGAAACCCTACTTCCTCTCAGTGAACCTGAAACTGTCCTTGAAACAAACAAACAATCAAACAAAGTCTTTTAGAAACAGTGTTAAAGCCAACAAGTTTTCAAACGGAGACCCAGATAGAGAGGCAGCGGGCTGCTGGCTTATGCCTCCATTCATCACAGGCAGGTGTCCGTGGTTCCTTACCCAGGAAACAGACTCTGCGTCAGGTAATGATTGTGGAAAGGAGGCCCAGGGCTTGCAGGCCCACGTCAGCACACAGTGGAGGTATGCAGTGGCCTTCGGAAGATGAAGCGTGGAAACTGATTCAACTCCAGAGGGTCTCACCCTGTGGCCCGTTTGATTTCAAGACTCTGGTTGCCAGGACATAAAACAATGAATCTGTGGGTTTTAAGCCCCTAAATTTGTAGCAAACTGTTATAACAACAGTAAGAAGCTCTGGCTGCGGGGCCTTTCCAGTCTGTGCCTTCGCTCCAGAAGGTCCATCCCTTGGGAGCTCCCTGCCCGCTTCTCTGTTGCTGCCGTAAACTCTGACAAGAAGCAACTAAGGGAAGCAAAGGGTTTGTTTGACTTACACTTCTGAGTCAAGGTCCATTACTGAGGGAAGGAAGCCAAGCAGGAACGTGGACGTAGGAACTAAAGCAGAGACCATGGCTTGCTCTCTGGCTCACACTAGGCTCCCTTCCTCAGCCCGCCTGCCCAGGAATGGCACCACACACCCGCCGTGGGCTGAACCTTCTTACATTGGTTAGCAATCAGGAGCATGCCCACGGACCAACCTGATGGAGGCAATTCTTCAGCTCAGCATCCCTCTTCCCAGGCGTCTCAGCCACGCACAGCCATCGTTCTTAGAGTCGCTTCCCTTCGGTCTGTTTGAAACTGCAACCTAAGGCATCCAAAGCAGCAGTCGGGTGCGTGCGTGCGTGGGTGTAGGGTAGTGGCCATGTTTGTATACACCTCTGTGTTCAGGTGCACATGTACATATGTGCACGCACATGTGAAAGTCAGAGTCAGCCTTGGGTATCATTCTTCCGGCCCTCTCCACCCTGTTTTTGAGACGTGGACCCTGGACCCTGAAGCTATCTCTTAGGCTGAGCGGGCTGGCCAGTGAGTCCCAGGGCTGCTGCTGCCTCCGCCTCCCAGTTCTGCGACTGCGAACACGGGGCACGCTCAGCTCTGTACCCGGGTGCCTGAGATTAAACCCGTCCACTTGCTCGCACAGCCAGCACTTTACAGATGGAGCTGTCTCACAGGCGCCACATTTTCAACAACCACAGTAAGAAACCCGCCGTCACCCACTGATGTGGACAGAAGAGGTCACAGTTTAGGAATATGGACAACTTCCCCAAACTCTTAGACTTCTGCTCGGGAGCCCAGCCTCGGTTCCTGCTCTCTTCCCCAGCTAGAGTACAATAGGTAGCAAGAGTCAGAGCAAAGAAGGGGCCACGGGCAAAGGGGTTGGTCAAGGGCACCAAGAAGGGGTGTGTTCCACCTTTCCTTCCCCACAGACCCACCCCTGCAGAGCTGAGGCCCAGCGGCGCTGGCTCCCGGGAGATGAATCACTGGGTCTCCTGAGGAGGATGGTTTCCCAGAGAGCTCTGCTCATGGCCTGATCTCCCCGAGGGGAGCAAAGGACACCCTTGAAGGCCAGGTGACAGGTGGGGCTTCCTTTGTTTTCGGTTGCAATCTCAGTAGTAGAGCTAGTCAGTAAACACGAACGTGAAAAGACCCAGCGAGATATGAAACAGATTTGCACACAGCGGACAACTGTACATGCCGTTTATTTAGCTCTTCTCACAAACTGATACCTGGGGTGACATTTATTAATAACCGGCATTACCAGGTGCCTGATATGTGGCTCGCGGAAATTAATTACCCAACCCATGGTAAAACCTTAACAAGCCCGCGATGCCGTAGCATTTGTGCTAATTGAAAATGAGATAAGTGCTGTGGGTACAGTTTGCATCCAATGCAGTATAGTAATTATCTTTAGTTCTCTTCATGATAAATACACCTGACTGAATCACTCTCCTAATTTACCGGGTAATAGAGTCATAAGTGGATTCCCTTGGGTCCAAGGGAAGCCACTGAGTTGTAGGTAAGATGGAGGCTTCTGCTCTTCAGAGCTTCTCTACCAAGTCAGCTCAGGCTCCCTTCCCTCACAGCATCCCTCAGATGGTGAAGATGGCCCTGTCAGCTCCCAGCCTTCAGCAGAATTCTCCCCATCCTACCATGAGTTCTAGAAGCTCAGAGGACATTGTGTTAGGAGGGCTGAATCTCATGGTCACTGAATCTGATGTCTTCAAGGAACGGCCTGTGGCCAGCCATTGCCCACATGGCCCCGTGCTCACTCAATGGGAAGGGGACTGAAGAGGTCTTTGGGTATCTGCATAAGCAAATTACAGAAGCCAGAAAAGCCATTAGTAATATAACAAGTAGATAGATGGTCACGTTCATGACTGAACATTTTTGGGGTGGGAGCCACTGAGTCAGGGTTATTGGGAACTTACCTTCCAAGGACTAGAGTCAGAGACTAATGGCTAGTGGATACCAAGATGGATGCGTGGTATAAAAGGGAGTTTCTGTAGTCATCACAGAATGAGTACAAATTTCCCATAATCCTGCAAAGTAGGTAGCCCCAAACTGAAGTTATGACCCAATCCAGGCAGGGCATAGGTTGTGTTCTCAAGTGATGAACCTCTCTAAGGGGCTCCATCTCCATCCATCACTCTCACGGTAGCCAGGAGCCCTTTGAGGCAAGTCTGACCATGAAATCTTGTGCTCCGCTTGAGGGCGGCCCAGCCTGCTGCTGAGGGGAAATGCCTGCAGGATAAAGACAGGGGCTGGGGGAAGCGACCAACTTCTGGTGCTGAGAAGACTTTCTCCCGAGCACAGGCAGCTTTGCGTGTTGAATCGCAGGATTCCCGCAGGGACGTAGCTCCTAGCCTATGGGTACTCCGTGGGCACCCCAAGCTTGTGCAGCCCCCATGGCACGGGTTGGGGATGGGCCCCCAGCTTCAAGAGCACCTAAGGCAAGGGCCCTGTGACCTGTTCAGCATCCCTGGGGTGGCCCTACTCAGGGGATGCCAACTCAGGACTGTTCCTTCCTACGGCCCTTCACAGTAAAGCGAACCCTGTAAAAATCACCTGTGGAGTGGGATAGTACCCGCCCTCAGATCTAAGTCTGCTGGAGCATGCCACGTGGTCTCTTCCACCCATGCCAGAAACCACACAGCCGCTGCCACCAGCTGCCAATTCTCCCACCAGCTCAGGCTTCCATATGACAGATGACGGCGACACTGATTCTCTTCTGAGGATAAAAAAATGAGTTTGCTCATTCCAGTAAGAAGACCTCAACTTCTAATCTACAAATGTCCTACTTAATGTAAACTGGATATTTGCACCTCACTCGTATATTAAAGCCCCAGGCCCCAATCTAAACATATTTGAAGACAGAGGCTTTAGGGAGAGATCTCAGGTTAAATGAAGTCACAGGGCAGGGCCCTGACCCACCAGAAGTGATGTCTGTAAAAGGGCAGACATCTTTATCCCTCTATTATGAAAAGACACTCAAAGGAAGCTGCCAGAGACAGACAGACAGACAAAGAGCTCAGAATGACAGAACACCTTGATCTTGCATTTCTAGCTTCCAGATTGTGAGAGGTCACAGTCTTCATTACTTACGCTCCACAGTCTCAGGCATTTTGTTACAGCAGCCTGGGACAAACAAGAGAACCTTGAGCATTGCATCATGGCACCTCACCACCCTGGGACATGAACTACTCTGAAAGATGGGGGTATGACAGAGCATGTAAGTGGGGGCCAGAGGAAGGAGACAAAAGATGAGGACAAGACAGAAACATGGTCACATGACACTACAGGCTGCCCTGTCCGCTGAGTCTGCATACACCAGAAGTCGCCACACGTCGGAAAAGAGCTTTCAGCCCCCATAATAACACAAGTTTACAAGGTAAGAAGATGGGGCCGCTTAGAGCAAGCCGTCAGCACACGCCCACAGTGATAGATAGGTGTGAGGTTGGTCAGGGTTTTAGCCTGGGTCTGTCTCCTTACAAGCTTGTGCTCCTCACCTCTAGGATGCTAACAAAGGCCCGAAAGATAATGTGAAAGTTAGACAAATGCTTACTGTTCAAAGGGAGCTCACAGAGCAAGGGTGTAACTCAGCTGGCAAGGGCTTATTCAAAAGCCTAAGGCCCTCGGGTAAGCACCGTGTAAGAACAGACATCAGGGAACACACCCCTATAATCCCAGCACTTCAGATGTGGGGGCATGAACTTCAGAAGTTCAAGGCCATCTTCAGCTACACAGCCAGTTCAAGGCCAGCCAGAATTAGAGAGCCTCAGGAAGAAAGTTGTGTATGGCCCTGGGGTAGGGAATTATATCTCATAAATCATAACAAAAAATAATGCTTTTCAATAACTATCCCTCCCCATAGGTCTGTCTGTGATCAATACACCAGAATATACCATGCTTCAGAGAACATCTTGGCTTTATTTTAAAGGGTGTGATATTTTGCTAAGAAACCAACTGCATGTGTAAGCTGCTTTTCTCACTGATGTGGTAAAATACCAGCGGTAGAGCTTGAGGGGAGAGAGGGTGAGAGGACCCACAGTCCTCTGTGGTGAGAAGACACGGTTCAGAGGGACTCCAGCTCTGCGGACAGGAAGCTGTGTCTTGTCTAGATCTTGGAAGCTCAGGAAGCAGAGAAGGTGCTGGGAGCAGAGGCAGGCTTTAACTTCAGACCCACCACCAACGCCCCCACCCCAGGACAAACCACAAGCAGCCATGCCTCTTGCCAGAAGCTGAAAATTAAGTGTCCAAAGACATTCATCTGCAGGGGGCATTTCCCACTCAAACCAAGACTTAAGCAAGTGTTGCTCAAGCTTGTAAGGAGTAGGCTAATCTCCTCTGATCAGACCATCGGACAAACCCAACATCAGGAGTCTGCTAAAAAGCACATCCAAGATTAAACTTTTACCAAAAAGGTACATGGTGCTACAAGGGGTAAAATGAAGATGTGTTGTTGTTGAAAATTATCATCATTACATTCTTTGAAAAACAAACAGAAAATCAAGTTTTTCCCTGGCAGCTCAGCATGCTACCACATCATTTAAAATCATTGTGATTGAAAGTATAGAATAGCATAAGGGCTCTCTGACTCTGCTGAGGCTCCTGGTTGAATTGCTGGACTCAAACAGCAATTACACATCGTACATTTTAAGATCCGTACTTGTTCCACACCTCACAAGGGTGTCGGGGGGGGGGGCTGAGCAGAGGGCCTACAGCTGTTCTATCCAACTCTTGACTAAATCTGAGTATCACTCAGAATTGAGTCTTTTAAAAAACCCTTTCTATCCCTCAGCACCCATTTCAAGCTATTCAAGACAAAAATTACTGAACCGAAGGTCATATTATTCCACTCACCTCATTTGGGGCAATTCATATGGTACAAGCAGCCTGAATCCCTCACCCCGCCCAAAGGATTTCCCCAGCTGTTAATGGAGGAAGTCTGGTATAATACAAAGATGTTTTAAAGTTTCTACAGTGAAAAGAGATGGTAAAACAAGTTTCGCTGGATGGTGAGACACTGTTGCTAAAGAGGTCACATGCTTTAGAGATCAAGCCCCGATTGAACTGCAAGCTCCCGCTGCTGGCTCGATTTCACGGCAGCCACAGTGATGGAAAATGGAATGCAGGCTGCTAGGGCAGAACAGACAGCAGCAGGTTTACTGGGCTTGGACCCTGCAAGCTTCTGACCTGCCGGGCCAGACGTGCCCACTGGCACAACTATTATGGAGGTAACCAACAGCGTCCTGATTAGCTGTGAGGTCTGCTGCAGAGCAGGGAGTTCATGCCTAGTCTCACAAACCTAACCCAAAACTTGTGGAATTATTTGAAGAAATAAACACACCAAGCCCATCAAAAAAATGCCTTCTAAATATTTATGTTTATCCCCATAGAGCTATGCTGTTGTCAGCTTTAGTCAGAGAAGGGGCCTTTGCAACAGTCAGTGATCACTACAAAAACTCTCAACTGGTCAAAGCGCTGAGAAGAAGCAACTGTTGAATGCTCATCTCTAAATGGACCATCTGTACCACACCCACTCACACCCACCCCGTATAAAGGCCAAGGGAGCACTGCAGAAGAGGGGCAAGAAGACTTCAAGAGCCAGGAGAAAGAGCACAGAACGCTGTCACCCTGGCACGATCTAAATGTTGCACTATTGAACTCACAACATGCTGCATGGATGGGGGAGGCTCCATGAGCCTATCCCTGAGGCTTAATCGGCAAAGTATTGGTTGCTGGGGACGAAAGAGACATCTTTAGTGCTGTAGTGACTGCTAAGGTGTCCACACTCCAGCAAATGACTCATCTCCCATATTCCTGTAAGCAGCCTTAATTAAATTTGTGGCCCTAAAGTTCTGTCACATACACATACACACATTTTCACACACATATACACTCTCACACGCACACATACACACAAGAATGTGTACACACATTCACACACATATACACTCACATGCACACATACATACACAAACACACAATACACACACATGAACATATAGGGGATACTAGCTGGAAAAGGAAAGGTAATCGGTGGAAGTAGGAGGGGGTTAAGAGAAATGAATAGAAATATCATTATATACACATGAAAGTTTCATACTACAACTCACTATTGTGTGTGATTGATGGATGCTAATAAAAGCTTATTAGAAATGTATTTTGTGGGGCTGGAGAGATGGCTCAGTGGTTAAGAGCACTGCTTGCTCTTCCAGAGGTCCTGAGTTCAATTCCCAGCAACCACGTGGTGGCTCACAACCATCTATAGTGAGATTTGGTGCCCTCTTCTGGTGTGCAGGTGTAAATGCAGGCAGACCACTGTATACATAATAAATCAACGAAGCTTAAAAAAAGAAATGTGTTTTGTGGCCAGGTGCGGTGGCACGTGTCTTTAATCCCAGCACTCAGGAGGCAGAGGCACATGAATCTCTTTGAGTTAAAGACCAACCTGGTCTACATAGTGAGTTCAAGACCAACCTGGTCTACATAGTGAGTTCTAGGACAGGCAGAGCTACTGAGAAACCCTGTCTCAAAACACAAAATAAAACAAAAACTACGTTTTGTGTAAAGAAATGTAGCAAGATTTCTTGAGCCTCTCAAATATTTTTGAGAAGGGTCTCTCTATGTAGCCCTGGATGGCCTGCAACTCTGACCTCAGATCTGCCTGTTTCCAAACAGTGGGATCAAAGGTATGTGCTACCACACCCAGCCTAATTTAATTTCCTGAAAAAGAGAGAAACCGGGCTGGAACTATGACTCAGGAGTTGAAGTGACAGACACGTGTGGTAACCAGAGTTCACCAGAATGCACATAAATGCAGGAGGGCATGCAGCCTGCTGGTAAGGCCAGAACTCAGAAGGTTCAAGGGCTCCCCAGAGAAGAGTGTCTAGACCATCCACTCGTGCTAGTGAGCGGTGTGGTCAGCGTAAGAGCCTGCCTCAGTGAATAAGGTAGAAAATGAGGAAGACTCCCGACGGCAGCCTTGGGCTTCCATATCCATGCACACACATGCTCAAGTGCACCTACACACACACACACACACACGAGCATGTACACAAAACATCCATCCATATATGTGTGCACACTACACACATAAACATTGGGGGAGGGGGGAGCGAGAAATTAACCACTTTAGAAGACATCTTAAGTCCCAGGTCAGGACGCTTTCTGTTTGTCTAATGCCATCTGAACACAGGACACAGCTGTAAATGAAAACCCTAAAGATTCTTCAAAGCCAAGATTTCCCCAAATGCTCTGAGCTTCAGAAAATCTCAGTTTACTGGGTAGGGACTGGGTTACCCACTCCGTAAAATACACTAACATTTTAACTTTACTATGAGTGAACAAGAGCCGATTTGGACACAGGGTCCTCACCGATGTGATCAGTGTCTTAGGAGCTACCCCTGAGCTGGGTTAGTTACAGAGAGAGGCCTCATGAAAACAGACACACCCAGTGAGGGGCCCCGGACACAGCAGGGGCAGAAGAAGGGTTGAGGGGGCAGAGCAACTAGGATGAAGAAGAAAGACTGCTCCCCAGAGTGCCAGAGGAAGTGCAGCCACGCAGGCCCTGCAGCTTTAAACTTCCGGAATCCAGGGCTGAGCAGAAAAGAGCCATTGCCAGAGGCCGCCCTGTTGTCAGCACGTGACACAACAGTGCTTAGCTGCAAAACAGACACAATGCAACACACACTGCACACAGGACAACGCAGGCAACAGGTTGTGGAAGTGACTAGAAGGAGTGTCAAGAGAGGCACAAGGCTTCGGAAAAGAGTTCTCTGGTCTCTGAGGGCCAGAAACAGCTTCCAAAATGAAGCGGGGGAGGAAGGGAAGGTTGCTGGGAAACACACTGACCAGAAGCAACTTACAGCAGGAAGGGTTTGTCTGGGCTTATGGCTCCAGAGGGTTTGGGTCCATCACGGCAGCTGCAGCAAGAAGCTGAGAGCACACATCAGAACCAGAGCACTCCAGTGAGCCCACCCCAGTGACACACCTCCTCCTTCAGGGCCACACCTCCTAAGCTTCAAACTGCACCAGCATCAGAGGCCTGAGACCATGGGGGCCAGTTCTCATTCAGCTCTGCTGACTGGAGAGCCACACAGCTCTCAAAGCTTCCTCCCTGTGAAGTTCCCAACCTCTCTGCTCCAAGGCACTAGTACTAGGATGGAAATCGGCTCCGCAGAATACATAGTTTCCATTTTCAGCCCGTCAGGAAAACAGCATCTAAATGAGCACAGCTAAGTAATTAATAGTCAGAAATCAAGCCATTTCCATCCTCCCACCCCAGAAAAACTGAGGCTAGGAGAGAACTCTCTGAAATTCTGGAATAGAAAATCTCCACAGACTGGAAGGACGGTGAAGGGTTTCTGTGGGGGAAGGGAGGGGGATCAGGAGCACCTTAACTTTTAGTGTGCAATACGCCTGTTAAATAGACCCACTAATGGTGTTATTGCAGCTAAAAACAGTGCCTTGAAAATGTTGTGTACATTATCACTGCCATTATCCCCCAACTGTAAGAATGCTATGTTAAAACTAACTCAAAACACCTCGGGAAAGGTAATTGCTACTAATGGATCTGAAGTGTGCAAAATTGGAAGTCATTACCCCTCCTCCCGAGGAGGGGCTGGGGAGCGGCTGGAGAGGGTAGGAGGGAGGCCCACCCTTCAGTCAGGCAGCCTGAGCAGAGGGCCCTGCAGCAGGGTAGTGTGGTGTGGACACCCAACTCCTCCTCCCCAGAAGTGGGGCCAGACAGAGTTCTCCTCCAGCTGCAGGTCCCTCAGCTCAGCCCCTGCCAAATGGTGAAGGCCTACTGACCGTGCAAGCAAGAAAACAGCCCAGAACTGGGCTCCTGGGAGGCCCGTGGGAGGCCCGTGGGCCACCTCAAGCAGGCTGACACCTCAGCCCCCAAGAGCAGGGACTTGGCTGCTCCCCAAGCTGCTGCTGCTACTAGGACCCCCAGTTCCCATCCTGGGGTGTCGAATCACAGCTCACGAGGCTGGCACTGCTTGCTGGCTCCACTGCCCCTGGCTGTGTTGAACTCCTTCTTCCTCCCTGGCACACCCAAAGATTCTCCCCTCCCCCCATCCCAGGCAACAGGGGTTCAAATCCTTAGTCCTTGACTGTCTTCCAGATTTTCAAAAGGAATGGTCCACAGCACACAAAGCTCTTAACACCAGGTCATGCCCCCGCCCAGCGCTCCATTATGTCACGTGTTCTGCACATAAGAACTGCACACGACACACTGCACATTATACATACACTGCACATCACACATTGCACATCATACACAGTGCACATCACACACTGCACATCACACACCTTCACATCACACATGCTCTTCATCACACACATACTGTACACCACACAAACACACACACACACACACACACACACACTGCTGACGTCGTTGGGGAACTTCAATTTGTTTTTGCACTGCAGGTCCAACACTTAGGCAAGCTTCCCTCTTCCTTCTGGCCCCAATAGAAATAAAACAAGAAAACTCATGAGGCCCAGAGCCTGGAAATGACCTAAGCCAGCTCTGATCAAGACCCCAGCCCAAATTCTGACAGTTTAACAGAGCTTCAATCCTGAGAATTTAGAGGAGAGGATTTCAAGCCAGGGGTGGTGGGCCCACCCAGATCCCAGCAGGAGTGTGTGAAGGGGTCTGGGCAGCAGTTCCAGGCTAGCCTGGCCTGCAGAGGACCTGTCTTGAAAAAAAACCAGGCCTCCATAGAGTGAGATGCTTCCTCTCCACCAGGGGCTCCAGAGAGCCAGGCACACAGCGCTGTGGAGAGCTGGGACGCTCTCCACAGCTCTGGCTGTGGAAGAAGCAAGAGGCTGAGAAGCAGGTGCCCCAGTGGTCTGTGGCTCCCAGGTGAGGTTTCACCCTGGCATGAGGTGCTGGGAGGAGGCAGCACTGGCCTAGACCTGCCCAGCAGAGGAAACACTGTCCAGGCAAGCCAGAACCCCTGCAGACGGGCCACCTACAGAATGTTCTTCGTATTTGCATGACAGGGTCTCCCCATGTAGACCAGACTGACCCAGAACTTCCTACCAAGCTCAGCTGGCCTGGACCTTGACCCCTGCTGCCTACACACCTCCAGCATGCTGAGCTGGAAGGCACTCACCACATCAGCCTTTTAAAACACACTCCTGAAGGCCCTTCAGGATAGAGCCTGTACTTTGTCCCTTCATTATTAATGTCTTTATTTTGTTGCTTCTTCCGGTCTCTTAACTTCTACAGCTGTGGTAAGTGTTAATGTCAGAACATGGCTTGTAGACAAACAAAGATAGATATAGCTGCTGGAAAACAGGCAAACGCTGAAACCACCAGGACTTCGGGAAGCCAGATAACCACACAAGTCCGTCAGGTCAAGTCCAGGCTGACCTTCTTCACCTGAAGAAAAACTAAGCCTAAAAGGATGACAGAGTGGGTGTCCTTTCAAATGGGTGCCCAAGGACGTAGGGGGACAATCACCAGTGTGTGGGGTTTCTGGAGAAGGGGGGAAGAAATGCAAAGGGTCCGAGCGCTTCAGGGCTTGCGAAAGAGCAGCGATGTGGGGGCGGAGGGGAGTGGGTGCCCCAGGCTGAGCTAGGCACATGACTTGGCTGAGCATTGTAACCTCCATGAGGTCTCGTGTGGTTTTGCTTTTCATTGTCTTTAGACATTTTATTGGCATATATTAATATTAAAACAGTATGTAAGGTTCTTTGGTCAAGGCCATTAGGACTCTTTCACCAGTCCTCTGAGGTGTTCGTTCCCCTTTCTCCTTCTAAATAGTTCCTCCTTTTACTTCTGTGACTCAAAAAAAAAAAATCTGATCCCACAGATGAGTGAAAATATCTAGCATCCTGTATCTGGCTTATTTTGCTTACCATGATAATCTTCAGTGTCACCCATATTCCTGTGAATATGTCATTTTGTTCTTCAGAACTGGAAAACGCTATTTTCTATACATCTCTCATTTCCTTACTAATCCATCTGGATAAGGGCAGAGTCATATGACCCAACTGATTCCACAGTGTGACTGTAACAAATACGTGTGCACTGGACAGAAGACATGGAGAGATTCAAACACAGAGGGAAGATGTTTCAGACCTGCTAGAGGGGTACCACTGACAGCCATGGAAGGGACTCTGCGGGAGCCTGGCTAGACCACTCTGTGGCAATCCATGGATAGGTGCAAGAGGGTGGGTGAGGGAGACTCAGGTTCATGAGGGTTCTCCGAAAGAAGCCCAGGGGGGTGGCTGCTGGGCACAGTGTGTGTAGAAGGCCAAGCAAGGCTCTAGAGGAAGGTAGAGACCGGTGGGCTCTGGTCCTGTCCATCACGGCAGAGATCTCATGCCACACATTTGCCATTTCTCAGTCTGCTTCATCCCACAACCATAGTGGGACTAGAAAACGTGCAACGCCCCTGGGAGCTCTTCTGTCTCTCCCTCCATCCTCGACAGAGGGAAAGTCTATAGCAGATCACTTTTTAAACTACCAGCTACCACTCAAGGGTTCCTAGAATTCGAACTGTGCTGGTCAGTTGTGTCAGCGTGGTGTGATTTGAACTCATCATGGGAGGAAGCCTCTGGTCACACCTGTAAACTAGGGAAGCTGAGCAGGAAAGACCCACCCTACACCTGGGCGGCACCATGCCACATGGGAGGACTCTGAGTGAAACACAGACAGCAAGCTGAGCACCAGCCAGCATTCAGAGGTCTCCGCTTCCAACTGTGAGTACCATGTGGGCGTCTGCCTCAAGCTCCTACCACTACGGGGTATGGCACCCTTGAGTTCCGAGCTAGGATAAACCTTTCCACCCCCCATCTCCTGTGGCCTTTGTCAGGTGTTTTGCTGCAGTGACAGGAAAAGTAACTCAGACAGTACCTACAGCATCATTGCTCACTTCCAAGTCCTCTCCTTCCTCCATGAGGGTCAGGGATGAAACTCCGGCTGCCAAGCTGAGGGCAAGCATCTTTATACACTAAGCCATCTCACCAGCTCCTGTGTTTTCAGGTCTGCCAGGTCCTGGGGCAGTCTTTGTGACTGGAGCACTTATGAAATCATTATGAACAGCTTTATGAGAAGATGGGCTTCCCCTTCCCGCAGAATTCTGTTAAATTTTGTAACCTGTTTACATTTGACTTGCCTTGGTGCTATCAGGGTTTCTATATCCTAAAACTAGCTAAGCGATGGACCAAGAACAATCGCTGAAGATGTTGGCATGTAACACCATGCTGTTACTCAATGGTTTTTCTTCCATCTGCAACTGGGGACTGGAGTGATGGGCACCGAGAAGAAGCACCCTCACGTCAGTGCTCAGCCGGCTCTAAGTCTCTGGTGACACACCCCGAGTGCCAGTTAGTAGGAAAGCATGGTTCCCAGCATATATTGGTACATCTGATCATATTTAGATACAAAGATAACACCTGAGGCTCAGTGGGTTCCCAGAGATAAATGGTTTATATAACTTGTCACTGAATATTTAGTAGACAGGTACAGGGAAAACTAGGGGATGCAGTTATTGTATTTTTGAAAGAAATTGATGTTTTTCTTCATTCCTTTTAACTTTGACAACATCCCCAAATCTTGTGTGACCCTGGGTTTGCCACCCACTGCAGACCCTATGAAGGCTCTAAGCCAGGTGTTCTCAACCAGTGCGTCATGACCTCTTTGGCAAACCTCTATCTTCAAAAGGTAAAATACATTACAATTTGTAACAGTAGAAAAATTACAGTTATAAAGTAGCAATGAAAATAATTTTATGGTTGAGGTCACCACCACACGAGGAACTGTATTTAAGGGTTGCAGCATTAGGAAGGTTGAGAACCACTGCTCTAAGCAAACGCTGTACACACAGGAGCGAGAGAATCAGGGGAGCCAGCGAAGGCTAAGAACTGGGAGAGACAGAGGTGGCAAGCTGGTAGCATGCACCTGACAGAGGCTCAGTCTTCAACTGCACGTGTGTGCAGGACACATCTTCCAGAGAGAAGCCAGCCTTGGATTTAGGCTGAGAGTAGGTCAATTTGAAGATTCTTCTGGTTTTTCTGATATTTCTCCTGAAAGAACTGAAAAACTAAATTGACCTCAGGTGGATATTTTTTTTAATGTTTTGAACTGAAAAGACTGTTCAGCAGTTACAACTATATTCTGGATCCCCTGCCACACACCAGAAGACCTGAAAAGAGACAGGCCTGGAAGACAGCAGCACCCAGCACATACTGTATCTGAGTAGCACATCAGAGACTGGTCCAAGCAAGTGACTTCAAAACACCAACATCTGAAGCTGGGTCCAGGAGTCACACACAGTCCTGGGCTCCCAGCATCCAATGCCTTTCACCTACTCCAACAGGAGGAAACACACAGCTCCAGCATCCAGACCACAGACTGCTTCCGCCTACCCACGGCCACCTCCCAGATGCCAGGGGTAGGGTCTCAGCCTCTGGTCCATGGTTCTACTGGTCACCATGCTGTGACCAGCTGGACAGTAGGAATATACAGGGTCCCTGTTCCAAGATAGCAGCACCCAGCAGAGTCTGAGTGCCAGGAGAATAGTGTCTACAGGGCAACCAAGCCCTGAGCTGCTGATTCTGAAATGCCAGCTACTCTTGGTGCTTCCACAGAAAAGTTGAGGCCCCTGGCAGCCAGACATGCACAGTACCACCCTCAGACCACCCAGCTACTCCCACCATCTGAAGACAACTCTAGATTCCGGAGAGGTGCAGATCCAGCCTAAGATTCAAGGCTCTGCTAGCCATCTTGAGGAGACTGGCAGGACCTCACAGGATCACCACATTAGAAACACACATCCTAACTCCCTGCCTACAGGTTCAACTGGGACACAACCAGCAGAGCAGAGCTGTAGGCTAGGTGGTGAGATCCAGCCCCTCTGCCCACAATCCAGGGCTCCTCCACATGTCCCAGAAGTCTCACAGGTTCCAGAGACAACCAGATGGCTAAGGGCTGGCCAAAGAGTACAGTCACCAGGACAATACGGCAGCTCTGGATATCCTAATACAGCAGAAACACAGAAAACAACCTTATGAAGCTTGTAGGGGACTTTAGAGAGGAAACAAATAAATCCCTCAAAGAAATACAGAAAATACAATCAAACAAATAGAGGCCCTTAAATATAAAAAACAAATAAGTCACTTAAAGAAATACAGGAAAATACAATCAAACAACTAGAGACCTTTAAACAGGAAATAAATAAATCACTTAAAGAAATACAGGAAAATACAATCAAACAACTAGAGGCTTTTAAACAGGAAATGAATAAATCACTTAAAGAAATAGAGGAAAACCCAATCAAACAGGGGAAGGAAATGAATAAAACAGTTCAAGACATGAAAATGGAAATAGAATCAATAGAGAATACACAAACCAAGGAAATCTAGGAGATGGAAAACTTAGGGAGGAGAACAGGAACCACAGAGGCAAGCATCACCAACAGAATAAAAGAGATGGAGGAGAGAATCTCAGGTATAGAAGACTCAATACACCTCTCAAAGAAAATATTAAATCAAAAATATCTGTGGCACAAAACATCCAAGAAATCAAGGAAACAGGGAAAAAACAAAACATAGAAATAGAAGGTGAAGACTACAGGCTCCAAAGCCCAGAAAATATTTTCAACAAAATCATAGAAGAAAATCTCCCCAACATAAAAAAAGAGATTCCTTTAAATATAGAAGAGGCTTACAGAACACCAATTACATTGGATGAGAAATGAAAATCCTCCTGCCACATAATAATCAAAACACTAAATGTACAGAACAAAGAAAAAATTTTAAGAGCTGCAAGGGAAAAAGGTCAAGTAACATATAAAAGCAGACCTATCAGAATCATACCTGACTTCTCAACAGAGACTATAAAAGCCAGAAGGGCCTGGGAAAATGTCATGCAGACACTAAGAGACCACAGATGCCAACCCAGACTACTATACCCAGCAAAACTTTCAATCACCATAGATAGAGAAAAAAGGATATTCCATGACAAAACTACATAGCACAATCCCAGCCCTACAGAAGATGCTAGAAGGAAAATGCCAACCCAAGGAGGTTAACTACACCCAAGAAAACACAGGATATAAATAATTTCACAACAGCAAGTCCAAGAAGACAAGCACACAGACACACTACCACCACCAACATCATAATAAAAGGAACTAACAATCATTGGTCATTAATATATCTCAACATTATTGGACTCAACTCTCCAATAAAAAGGCACAGGCTAACAGAATGGGTATGGAAACAGAATCCAACATTCTGCTGTCTACAAGAAACACACTTCAGCAACAAAGATAGACATTACCTCGGAATAAAGGGATGGAAAAAAGTTTTCTAAGCAAATGGACCCAAGAAGCAAGCAGGGGCATCCATCCTAATACCTAATAAAATAGACTTTCAACCAAAATTAATCAGGAGAGATAGGGAAGGACACTTCATTCTCATCAAAGGAAAAATCCACCAAGAAGACATATCAATACTGAACATCTATGCCCCAAATAGAAGGGTACGCACATTTGTAAAAGAAATATTATCAAAGCTTAAATTACACATTGATCCCCACACATTAATAGTGAGAGACTTCAATACCCCAGTCTCACCAATGAACAGATCATTAAGACAGAAACTAAATAGAGAAATAATAAAATAACAGATATCATGAACCAAATGGACCTAATAGATGTCTACAGAACTTTTCACCCTAACACAAAAAGTATATATCTTCTTCTCAGTACCACATGAAACCTTTCTCCAAAATTGACCTTATACTTTGTCATAAATAAAACCTCAACTGATACAAGAAAATTGAATTAATCCATTATACTTTATCAGATCAAAGCTGGACTTCAACAACAAAATAACAAAAAGCCTATACACTCATGGAAACTGAACAACTCCCTACACAAGGACCACTGGGTTAGGGAAGAAATAAAGAAAGAAATAGACTTCCTAAAGTTGAATGAAAGTGAAGGCACAGCATACCCAAGCTTATTGGACACAATGAAAGCAGTGTTAAGAGGAAAGTTCATGGCACTAAATGCCTTCAAGAAGAAGCTGGGACCCATCCCATACTTCACAGCCTACTTCACAGCTTTAGAAAAACAGAAGCAAACACACCCATGAAGAGCAGACTTTCTATTTTAGGTACAAATATTACCTCAAAATCTATAAAAGTATTCTGTATTATAAACTTCTGTCACGATATTCGGTCATACAGAGTATTAACTAATTCTAGAAATAAGCTGCACCTCACTTCCTGTACATGTAAGCAGGTCTGAGTCTGAAGGAAGTAACTAGGAACAAAGTTTGTGTACCTTAGATATACTTCAGAGATCACGGTCTTCAGAGCTTTCTGAGATCTGCTGAATACAGGGTTTCAAATGTTTAGCTTTTTCTCCCCACCTCCTTTTTTTTTTTAACCATTTAGGTTTCCAAGAAGATGATGGGCCCCAATGATGAATCCACCTGGATTATGTATCACTAACCACTGGGTAAAACTGCTCCAAGCTTCCGCTTCTGGTTCTGTACAAACAGTGGACACCTTTGAGTTGACTGTTATGTTCTACCTGGTCAGGATTGCCACTAAGCTGACAAACACCACCCAAAGATCAGCTTGGGACCACAGACTGGTCAGCAATTCAAACTGCTGAGTTTCAACTCAAAAAATACTTAATTCTTAAGACTGCCAAATACAACCAAGCTGGACATTGTAGAAAGCTTAGCAAAAATTGCTCAATTTTTTTAATAGTTTTACTGTGTCTTTCCTTTTTATTTAGACAAATTATTTAGAAATAATATAGGAACAATAGGAAGAAAGATTATTGAATCTACTCTTATAGCTCTTTGTATACAGATGCAAAATTAAGGTTATAATTGGTTACATTGGTATAGATCCTTTGTGTATTGATACAAAATTAAGGTTATATTTTGGTTACTGTTCACTATGTATCAAATCTTTTTAAGGTATTGTACCTATGTAATTGGTAAAAATGCAATGTAAAGTTCTCGTTCTTTTGAAAGCTACTATAACAAACTGTTTAGAATGATTAAGAAATGCAAATAGACAAACTTGTGGTTTTACTAGGTACTAATTTAATTAATCACAGGTGTTACCTAAGTTAATCAGTACATAACTAGAAACAAGCAATTCATATATACTAGAGATAGATAGATGGTCTTCAGAAACCTCAGAGATCTATATAAGTAGGGATTTAAAGATATTTTATTAATTTGAGAATTTTTTATAATGAGACATGTCAGCTCATCATTTTGATGATGAGCATCAAAAATTCTCTTTTCACATGTGGTTTCACATGTGTCAAGATGGCTTCACTGGACAAGAGCCCTTGTTTTTACTTCAGACAGACTACTAGATAAACTGGATGCAGGGCAGTTGAATGCCAACTTCTGCAAGGACAAGGTAGGCAAGTCCTTCATAATACCTGCTTCACAGAAATTCAGATAGTCTGCCAGCAGGCTGAAGATGATGTTCCAATGTGACAGAGAAATCTTTATGACTGTCCAGAAGGACAGCGGTGTCTGTCATTTGTATGATTTTAGAATTTGTTTACTCTGCACTTTCTGTTTATTAGAGAATATTTATCTTTCTCAGGTTTCCGATGGGGCTGAAGACTACATGGTTATAGTCTTACTATTAAGTTTAAGTTCTTTAGGATTAAGAAGATGCTTTAGGTATAAAAAGATATATTTTGTTGATAATGCAAGTTTTGATACAAAGTGATTTAGGTACAGAACTTTGGACTCACAGAGATAGGATAGATAGTAGATAACTTTCTTCAAATTTGCTAAATACATAAGGACTGTGGATGTAATTTTTACCTGATAGTAAATAGTTTATTGATATAAGGGGGAAAGTCTTTTATTTAGACAAAAATGGGAAACTGTTGCAAGATCTTTGAGCCCATTGTGAACCCCTAAATTGTGAACTATAAAAATCTGTTCCTTGTTTGGTTTAGTTGATCTCTCACACCTTTAATCCAAGAATTTTCTGTTTATTGTAAACAGGTTATTATGGTGAGGTTCATCCAGCCCTAACACACACCTTTAATCCAAGGGCTTTCTATACACAGGATTTAGTAAAGTTAACCGTAGAGTAAGAGGCGGAGTAAGAAACCAGCTGACAGGGATTAAAGAGTAGGAGGGACTTTGAGTTGAGGGGTATTTAAGACATCATGGAGCAGTAGAAGAAGCTTTCTGACTTTGGGCTAGCAAGCCTTTGGCCTTGGGGTTTTGGCCTTTTCTTACTGGGCTGTCAGCTGAGCTAGTCAGCCTTTTCTGTTTTTTCCATCCAGACATAATAATCAAACTCAGGGTGAAATCAATACATTAGAAACAAAGAGGGTAATGCAAAGAATCACAGAAATAAAGAGCTGGTTCTCTGAGAAATCAACAAGATAGGCAAACCCTTAGCCAAACTAACTAAAATGCAGAAAGACACTATCCAAATAAACAAAATCAGAAATGAAAAGGAGGACATAACAACAGACACTGAAGAAATCCAAAGAATCATTAGGTCTTACTTAAACCTGTACTCCAAAAATATTGGGAAACCTAAATGAAATGGACAATTTTCTTGATAGATTCCACTTACTAAAGTTAAATCAATATCAAGTAGCAAGTTAAATAGTCCTGTATCCCCTAAAGAAATAGAAGCAGTCATTAAAATCTCCTATTCAAAAAAAGCCCAGGGCCAGATGGTTTCAGTGCAGAATTCTACCAGACTTTCAAAGGACTAATATCAATACTCCTCAAACTATTCCACAAAATAGAAACAGAAGGAACATTGTCAAACTCATTCTATGAGGCCACAGTCACCCTGATACCTAAACCACACAAAGACCCAACAAAGAAAGAGAACTTCAGACCAATTTTTCTTATGAACATTGATGCAAAAATACTGAACAAAATACTCACAAACCTATTCCAAGAACACATCAAAAGTAGCATCTGCCATGTTCAAGTAGAATTTATCCCAGGCATGCTGGGTGGTTCAATAAAGAAAAATCCATCAATATAATCTATTATATAAACAAAATGAAAGAAAAAAACCACATGATAATCTCATTAGATGCCAAAAAAATATTTGACAAAAATCTAACACCTCTTCCTGTTTAAAGTCTTGGAAAGATCAGGGATACAAGGCACATGTCTAAACACAGTAAAGGCAATATACAGCAAGACTATTGTCAACATCAAATTAAATGGAGAGAAACTTAAAGCAATCCCACTAAAATCAAGAACAAAACAAGGCTGCCTACTCTCTGCATCTCCTCAATATAGTTCTTGAAGTCCTAGCCAGAGCAGTAAGACAACTAAAGGAGATCAAGGAGATACAAATTGCAAAGGAAAAAAATCAAAGTATCATTATTCACAGATGATATGATAGTATACATAAGTGCTTCAAAAATCACACCAAAGAACTCCTACAGCTGATAAACACCTTCTGCAAAGTGGCTGGATACAAGATTAATTCAATTTTTAAAAAATCAGTAGCCCTCCCCTATACAAACAAATGGTCTGAGAAAGAAATTAGGGAAACTATACTTTTCACAATAGCCACAAATAATATAAAGTATTTGGTATAACACTAACCCAGCAAGTCAAAGACCTATATGACAAGAACTTCAAGTCTCTGAAGAAAGAAATTGAAGAAGATATCAGAAAATGGAAAGATCTCCCGTGCTCATGGATCGATAGGATTAACATAGTGAAAATGGCCATCCTACCAAAAGCAATCGATAGATTCAATGCAATTTCCATCAAAATACCAACACAATTCTTTACAGACCTAAAAGAACAATTCCAAAGTTTATATGGAAAAAAAAACCCAAAATAGCAAAAACAATCCTAAAGAACTTCTGGAGTGTATCTCCATCCCTGACTTCAAGCTGTACTACAGAGCAATATTAATAAAACTGCATGGTACTGGCATAGAAATAGACTAGTTGCTCAATGGAATAAAATTGAAAACCCAGAAATAAACCCACACACCTACAGACACTTGATTTTGGATAAAGGAGATAAAGGAAAAAAAGAAAGCATTTTCAACAAATGGTGCTGGTCTAACTGCGTGTCTACATGTAGAAAAATGCACCACCCTGCACAAAACTCAAATTCAAGTGAATCGAAGACCTCAACATAAAACCAGACACAATAAAGCTACTAGAAGAGAAAGTGAGATGATCCTTGAGCTCATCAGCATAGGAGATAACTTCCTGAACAGAACACCAACAGCACAGGCTCTAAGATCAACAATCAATAAATAGGACTTCATGAAACTGTAAAGCAAAGGACACTGTCGTCAGAACAAACTGCGAAAGGATCTTCATCAACCCTACATCCAACAAAGGGCTAATGTCCAAAACATTTAAAGAACTCAAGAAATTAAACACCAAAAAACAAAATAATCCAATTTAAAAATGGGATCTAAGAAGATCTAAATAGAATATTTTCAACAGAGAAATCTCTAATGGCTGAGAAGTACTTATAGAAATGCTCAATATCCTTAGTTATCAGGAAAATACAAATCAAAATGACTCTGAGATTCCATCTTACATCCATCAAAATGGCTAAACCAAAAGCTCAAGTGACAGCACATGCTGGCAAGGATGTGGAGAAAGGGGAACCCTCCTCCATTGCTGGAGGGAATGCAAACTTGTACAACCACTTTGGAAACCAATCTGGCACTTTCTCAGAAAACTGGAAATAGTTCTACCTTAAGCTATATGACTCCTGGACATATCCCAAAAGATGCTCCACCATACTACAAGGACATTTGCTCAACTGTGTTCATAGCAGCTTTATTCATAATAGCCAGAATCTGGACACAACTTAGATGTCCCTCAACTAAAGAATGGATTTTTAAAAATTGTGGTACCATTTATAAAATGGAGTTCTACTCAGCTATTAAAAACCAAGGAAATAACAAAATTTGCAGGCAAACAGATGGAACTAGAAAAGATCAACCTGAGTGAGGTAATCCAGACCCAGAAAGACACACATGGCACGTACTCACTTATAAGTGGATTTTAGCCACATAGTACAGGATAGGCATACTACTATTCACAGACCCCACGAAGATAAGTGACATAGAGGACCCAAGGGAGGATGCTTACATCTCACTCAGAAGGGGAAATAGAATAGACAGTAGAAGTGGCTGAAAAGAGGGAACAAGGTAGGAGAGGGAGCACAGGAAGAAATGAGGGTGGAGGACTGGCCTGGAGGATGGGGCGGGAGCACAGAGAGGCTGCTGAGAGGAGAGAACCCGCGGGCAAAGGCATCTCTATGGCAAGCTGGAGACCTAGGATAGGGTAGGCTCCAGGGAGGATATAGGGGTGACTCTATCTGAGATTCCTAGTTGCAGGGGTCATGGAGACTGAGGAGGACCACCTCTAGCTAGATATCACTCCTAGTGGAGAGAGGGGAACACTAACCCATCCACAAAAACTTCAACCCAAAATTTATTCTGACTACAAGATGTTCAGGGATAAAGACAGAGCAGAGATTGAGGGAAGTCCAAACAATGCCTGGCCCGAGGCTCACCCCATGAAAGACAGCCAACCCTAATACTATTAACGATACTCTGCTTTGTGCACAGACAGGAGTCTGTCAGAGTTGGCCTCTGAGAGGCTCCACCCAGCAGTGGATTGAAACAGATGTTGAGACTCACAGCCAAACATTGGGCAAAGCATAGAGAGTCTTGTGGAAAAGTGGAGAGGAAAGATAGGAAGACTTGGAGGTGCCAAGAGCAACACAAGAAAACCAACACAGCCAACTAACCAGGGCTTAGAGGGACTTGCAAGACTGAAGCGCCAACCAAGGACCATACATGGACTGGACCTGGGCCCCTACACAGTAGGGAAGACAGGTTTTCTCTGGCATGGAATCTGTTGCCTGCTTTCTAATCATTTCCCCATAGTGGGATGCCTCGCCAGGCCACAAAGGAAGAGGACATGCTCAGTCCGGATGTGACTTAATGAGCTGGGGAATAGAGTTTTCCTCTATTCCCCTTGTCTGAGGAATAGAGGAGAGGGAGAGGGAGAAAGGGAAGGAGAGTGGTACTTTTAAAACTTGTACTTTTTAAAAACTTATTTGCGTTTCTTATGTCTCTCTCTACTCCACCCCAACTCCTCCAACACCAGGGAGGAGAGAGAAGGGGTTAGTAGGCGAGGGGATGCAGTTCTTTTAGCTGCTTCCTGCTGGTCAGGGTCATTGGTTTCCTTGGAGCCAGTCCAGTCCTCATTTCAGGAGATCTCCACCTTCTCTCACTGCATCAACAGCAAGAGTTGCTGCAGGTGGCAAGCAGCAGCCTCATTCTTTCCTGGAGCCTCCACACTCCTGGGCTCTGGCGTTTATTCTCTCCAGAGTCCTCAGATCTAAACTGTCTGCAGCTGGCAAAGAGGCCCTCTCAGAGCCTGCATGAGGCAAACAGTCTGCTGCTGTGGACCATTTGAATCTGCCCCACACCCCACACCTGGGATTAAAACAAAAACCTGTTTACATCCTCAAAAGGGTGGGGCTGGGAGCAGAGGGAGGGGGCTACGACCATGATGCAAAGTGAATAAATAAATTCTTTAAAAAATAATATATTTCTGTTCCCAGTGCCCACTGGAACTCCAGCCCCAGGAACTCTGATGCCCTCTTTTGGTCTGTATGGGCACCTGTACACACACACAATCAAAACAAAAGTAAATTTTAAATGTTTTAACCATGGGCGGAAGAGCACTGCACAGTGCTGCTGTTCCTGCTTGAGGAGATGCCCAAGGAGACAGGACTGTCACCCTCCCAGTTCCCGCAGAATCTACTGTGGGAAAGAGGCACTTTGTTACCTAAGAAGGATCCTTGTAACAAAGAAAGCATTTCAAACCCACCTTCCTCGCATGGGAGAGACAGCCTGCGGTAACACTCAGAGCCCAGGCTGACTGGCCACTTCATGATCTTATAGATCCAGGGATAGAAAAAGGAAGTAACAGCCTCCTGCTCTCTTTACCCACCACACTCAAGTACACATAGTAGGTACACACTCTAGGTGTACATCCTAGGTCACATCCTATGGCAGGTGCCACTGAAAGACACCGGACTGGAACACCAGAATTTAGCTCAGTGCCTACAGCTTTGCTCTGTGAAGGAGTCACTGCACTCCCCAGCCCAGAGCCCAAAGACCACCTTGGAATCTTTGGCCAGCATCAGAATTCCTGGCCCTCCACTGCCAACCTAGAGAGGGGCAAGAAAATTGAAAGCTTCTTGCTACCCTTTCACAACCAGCTAAAATCCTAACAGTCTCCTTTTAAGGGAGGCAGTTCACATCTGACAATAAAGGCAGACCCCCGGTTCCCTAACTTCCTGGCAACATCAGGTTAATTTCATGCAGTTGTTTTCATCATTCAGGGAACAGCTTCCTGTATTTGTAAACAACAAATTCTGTCTGAAACATAAAGCCCGTATAATGGATGCTCTTGACTCACTATTTGCCAATAGTGTTTACACATTGTTAATAATGGTGTTTTCCTATAATTACTGTGTTTGGAATATGTTTTAAGTTTTGTGTTTTTTTTAATTCAGGTAGACACAATTGTCATCAGTGTGTCTTGGTCTCTTTCTGGAACACAGAGTGTTTGTCTCCCGACCCCTGTCTCTGTGAGACGGGGCCACAGGCCTAATTTTGACCAGAGGCTCTAAGTGTGCGTCCCTTCTAAAGGAGCCTGCGGGTCTGCATGCGCTCATTGCCTCCCCAGGGGCTACCGCTTGGATCTGCAGCAGCCCATGTGCTAACGGCCATGTGCCAGTGGTCCTCAGTGTGCGGTCATTGGCTGGTGGAAGAACTTTCAGGAGTCAGGGCCTCATAGAAAGAAGCTGAAGTTGTTGGAAATATGTCCTTAAAAGAGACATTGGCACCCTGCTCCTTCCCCTTGTCTCTCTAAAACCACAGTGAAGTGAAGTCCCCCTCTGCCACAGGTCCCTGCTATATCGTTCTGTGTTATCACATTCCAAAGCAAAGGGCCAAGCAACCATGGGCTAGTGCAGCGCAACTCCCACTAAAAGCCAAAATCAGCTGTTTCTCCTCAGGTACTGAGCCACAGAGATGCAAAGCTAAAGACATGACCAAAACACCAAAATTATGTCTTGAGAGCAAGCTGCCATAACATACACAGGGACTGGATTGCTGAGGTCACATTCCACTGGGGAGCAGCTGCCCACAAGGGAAGAAACTTGGTTAGGTAAAGGCACTGATACCTCAGGATCACTTCTTATACAGCGTTACTTAGCTTGACCTGACTGATACATAATAAATGAGATCCATCAGTTCTGAAACACCTATCCCAAAAGCAAATGCTGGAAAGGGTTTGTGCGGTAAACAAAAGATGAATTGCTCCAAAGCAAAGAGCGTCCATATTACAGAACATCCTATGTTAAACAGGCACTGTTACCAGGGAATCTTTGGTTGCCTGTAGAAATGCTGATATGATGTTAGGTGAACAGTGCAATGCAAAATTTGCCAGACATATGATCTCAATTTCTATAAAAACCATAGTACAGAAAGACTAAGAGAAAGATGTCAAAAAAATTTTTACCAATTAATAGATCTAAGTAGTGATTTTAATTTTTTTCTTTGAAAATTTCTACATCATTTTTCAAATTAATTCTAATAACTATATATATTGTTTAAAATCAGAGGCTTTTTGGGGGAGGGGTGTTTCAACACAGGGTTTCTCTGTGTAGCCCTGGTGCCCTGGAACTTGCTGCTCTGTGCACTAGGCTCGCCTCAGACTCATAGAGATCCTCCTTCCTCTGCCTCCTAAAAGCTGGGGTGAAAGGTGTGTTCCATCAGCGCCTGGCCAGGGGAAATTTTATGAGAAAAAATAAATTTATATCGTTATCTTGGAGATTTCAATAATTCCGGGGTATGTTCTGTGGTGAAGAAAGCCTTGACTCAACCTACAAGATGCAGCCCAGGACAAAGATTGCTTGTGGACAGTGTAATGGCTCTATGGAGGAGATGTACTATTAATTAAATGAGATATCATTATAATACCATCTAGGGCCTTGCTAGTAAATCATTTCTACAACTCTGTGGTAGCATAAAGCTATGCTCAAGTTATCTCATTTAAAGTCTCACGGAAGAGAAAGATCCGAAGTTCAAGGTCTGCTTGAACAAGTTACCAAGACAAGGCTGGGAACATGACTGTTTTACTGTACTTTTGAGCTTGTGGGAGGCCCTGAGTCACATGCCCAATACTGAAAACACTGGGGAGAAAGTCTAATTTAAAAACCCGGATGTTAAAAAAGCAGAGTAGAACTCTTCTCCCTCAGCTCATGATGGCCTGGTGCCAGCTCACCGCCCCTCCAGCTCAACCTCCCTCCACTGCCTCTGCTCATCTTCTTGCATTGTCTCTCTCCCCTCCCCCGTCCTCCGCTCTCGCTGTCACTATGCCCTCACAGTGTTTGTGAGTGTATGTGAGATGGAGATCACTCCTAAGACTGGTAGATTTTTTTTTTTACTTTAATCCTTGGTCACAACCTGGCTGGAATCACTGAGCTAAGGACCTCCCAATCTCTAGAAAGAAAAGACAAATATTAACTAAGAATTAATTAGGAATCAAGGACTGTCCTTAGACAACAGGCTCTCGGTGCTTTAGCGTGTTACTTTCTTTTCCTGTTTCTGTTATGAAATCGTCTGACAAAACAACTTGAGGCAGACGGTCACTTTAGCTAACAGTTCCAGCAGCACGTGGTGACAGCAGGGAAGACACGGCAGCGTTGAAAAAGGCAGGAGTGCAACACTGTCTGGTCACATTGCATCCATCCTCAGGAAGAAGAGAGTAAACAGGAAGTGGGTGGTCCTTGGGCCGAGGTGCACACAACATCACGTACCACTACCCAAAAAACGCTTCCGTGAAATTCCAAGTCACCACGCCCAGCACAACACAGTTCCATTCTGGCAGAGATCTGTAACTGAGGTGTCTTTCCGAGAACTGCAGATCAAGCAGCAGATCAAGCCTCCGACCTCATCTTACCCGGATCAGTGACTCCCTGACAGCTGTGCGCATGCGCCTGCCCTCAGCTGTCGCCGCATCCTTCGTAATCACTTTTCCTTTCTGAGGCTTTGTTAAGATACTTAAACCTTCCTTCCTCTAATCACATCATCTATCAGCCAGAGATTAAGAGTTGGTAAATCTAGTGGTTGCAAATGCTCAGGCACGTCAACTGCTGCCGTGCCTCTCCTAGGGGGAGGTTGAATGTTCTGACTGGCGGCAGGCATTGCCAGGAGTCTTCTGGTGATTCTAGTATCCATACCGTAATCATCCATCATGATTTCTCCGGTCACAAATGCTCACGCCTTGTCACTTGCTCAAGAATGGCTGAAGTTACACTACAAAGGCAGAAGTCAGGAAAGTGGCAGCCAGCGAGTCTGAGACAGAAAACAAGGGAGATGTACGTCCTTGGCGGAGTGAACAAATCTAAACAGGCACAAACGGTGAAGTTTGGTGTTTCCGCTAATGAGGCCCCCACGTGACTGGAAACTCTCCGCTGTGGTCCTTGTGTGGCTTCTGACCCTGCTTCTTCCATACTTCCGAAGAAAGCCCTGACCTTCTATCCAGCAATGGTATTGTGTCACTTTTCCTGGAGGGTCAAAAAGAAACTTCTCTTCAACCCATATGGGGCAATAACAGACCAAAGTAAGAATTTGGTTGAAGCCCAGCTTTGTGAAGTAACTCCCGGGGTGGAGTTACTTACAGGAACGCGGGTAACTCAAGGGCAGCTACGTCACCAGGACGCCCACCATCATGTCTAACTCATGGCAGGTACATTGCTCCAGTCTCCTTCCCAGGAGTTCAGCTCATGCTTCGTCTTAAGGAAGAGAAGAGCCACGTGATGATCCTGTGAGATGCTCCTGAGTCCGTGACCCTCGTGGCCTTCCTTCTTCCCTCCAGGCAGCAATGTGACTGACCTGTGACTCACTGAGGGTCTCCTCAGGATGAACATGGTTGCTCTGCCTCAGGACACCGACGGCCACACAAGTCATGGAGGAAACAGCCCCACTTCCTGTGATAAGCCAATGACAATGACCTTGTCTCTTCAAGAACCATCTTGGGCCACCTCTCCCCAAACCATCAGAGCCTCCTTCACTTTTCTTGCTAAGCCCTGTAAGAGCTTTGCCCTTCCTCAACACAGAACCCTCTCAGGGCCCCTCTGCGTCACCTCCACTGTGAATGAAATGCTTGGTTTCTTTCTATTCCTGCCATGGTCCGATGCTTAGCAACTCTGTGCCCCTTACAGGCAAACACCACAAAGGGAGTTATGAAAAATTAAGTTGTGTTGCATTATGATGTTGAGTTTTATGGGCATACTTCCCATTTTCCCGAGTCACTCTAAGGTGCTTCTATGATCTTAAGGAATCATTTCTCCTAATGAAAAGCCAGCTATGCCCATCTCAGTCCAGTATGATTATAACCAATTTCCCGAGAGAATTTTCCAAGAGAATACTCTTGAGTCTTGGGGGGGGGGGGTATTTCAAACTTTTTCTTACTTAAAAAAAAAAGTCTGTCTCCTTCTCCCTGGCAGACATGTATGTGGCTTAGAAATGACCAAGTACTGAAAAGCTTTCATTTTAGCCTCCAAAATACTACATGAATGGCATCTGGTTCTCGAAAAGTGAGGCTCCCACATCGTGTGTCTTTATAATGGGGTAGGGAGAGAGGGAGAAGGCAGGGGTAATTTTTTCCCAATATGTTTGTCATTATTATAGGTTATATATACAGAAGGAAAGTTAATTAAGCTTTTTTTAAAAAATCCATCACACATCAATGGCTGCATTTTAATGAGTACAAAAAGTTGAGGTGTTTACTACCAATTAAAGTGGTTTTTAAATAAGCATTAATTAACACAGAAATTCAGAAGAAAGTTATACCTTGTCAAAGAAAGGCCAGTGCAGGCTATGCCCACTTCTGCTCCCATCCGTATTCAGATGGTAATTACCACCAACCCTATATTTTCCATAATAATGAGGCGAGATGCTGTCCTGTCCATCAAACAACAACACGCACAAAAGTGGCGGAATTAGAAATTCTCAACCTGAGTAAACTTTTCAAATGTTCTTCTTCTGGATTTCCCCCTCATCCGTGTCAGAGTGACTCAAAGAAGAGGTTAGCCTGATTTGAAGGGTGAGTTTCTTTCTTTTATTCTCCTCGCAGGGACCGCGCAGGAGGGCCCTCATTGGTCAGGGAGGAGCGGCTCAAGTCTACACTAGCAAATCAGAACGAGCTTCCTCCCCACCCCCCAATACCCTTCCAGGGGCTGCAGGCCGCCCTTTGTTTCTTTCTGATTGTGTGCTTCGAAAGGGCTGTCTCTCCCAGGAGGGTAATGAGGTTGTATTAGTTACTTTTCTCCTTACTATGACAAAATACCTAACCAAAACAATTTTAAGGAGGGTTTATTTGGGCTCACAGTTCAAGGGTACAGTCCGTGACCGTGGGAACACGTGGTGGCTGGAGCGTGGACCTGCCCGGCACAGTGCGCCTGCCGTCAGGAGGCGGAGGCAGAGCGCGCTGGAGCTCAGCTCTCCTTTGTCTTTGTTCAGTCTGGGACCCATGGAATGTCAACAGCCACGTTCCTGGTGTCTTCCCATCCCAACCAAACCAACCTAGGTGAGCCCTCACAGGCTCACGCTGAGGTTTGAGCCCTGGGGCTCCTGATCCCGAGGAGCTGACAGGTGACAATAACCATCAGAGAATGAGACATATCAGACCTTTCAGACCTGCTCACCAGCACTCTGACGGGCGGTCTCGCCCTGGAAGGCGATGGGGACTGTGAAGATGCCGTGTGCGGCAGTGAAGAGAGGAGCCTCTGCAGCGTCTCAGACAAGCTGTAGCCTGACCTGCACCGCCTCGGTCAGAGGCCGGGGGTCTTAGTAAGGACCTTTTTCTAACCAAGTTCACTGACACATCAGCCTCATGGTCCCCAAGTAAATAACGAAGGAGCCTGTCCCCTGTGGTCAAATCACTCTGGCCTGCAGGACACAAAATTTCAGTTAGACAAAGGAGGTCAAGAGATCAGCATATAATATGTTCCAGTATGACGTGTTATCACTATTCGAACATAAAATACCAAGATAATAAAGGGCTCTCATCACTAAAGTATTATCTATGTGACCTAATATGTGTATGTTAATTAGCTACATTTTCGTTGCTCTACAATGTTTGGACACTTCAGAACATCTTACTGCACAGTTTTATCTGTTGATCAAGAGTTTCAAACACGAGTCACTAAGAAGCTTGACACAGAAGAACCAGTGGACATGCTTACAGCTCCAGCTGTCAGGAGTCACAGGGGGAGGAGCAGTGCATGTCTGAGGCCAGCCTAGGTCACCTAGCGAACTCCAGCCAACCAGGGCTGCACACCAAGCCAACTAACAGGTAAACCAGGCTGACAGGCAGTCTAGCTAATGGCAGTAATGCTTTGGTCTCTTTGGGCCCCATTTCAGTGTACATTGCTGGCCCACGGGACCCGGTGGACAGTAGGTCCCTCCTACTGTGGTCATTTAACTGTTCTTAGCAGGCATGAAACACCTTAGAGTCAATATTTTTAATCATGACTGAATGTTACATAAGAAAAGGCTGACCCCAGGGATCTACACAAGAAATACTTAAATAATCAAGTTGATTCAGGGTTAATTCCTCACAGTGGGGACACTGAAGAGCACTTCAGCGGTTCCCAGTGGGGAGTGGCTTCTCCCCAGGGTGTGAGGTAAAATAGATACAGGCTTACAGCAGGGGCGGGAGGCACCCCCCTCAGCCTGAGTCTTATACCTGCATTATGCACGAATAAACAGCTGGTTGAAGGACCAGATGTGGTAACCCAAATATGTAGTTCCAACACCTGGGGTGCTGAGGCAGGAGGATGAGGCATTCCAAGCCAGCCTAGGCAATATGGCCAGACCTGTCTCAAAACCAAAGCAAGCCAGCTGTAGATGAAGATGTGATTTGGTTACTAGAATGCATTCAGGACTCTGGCAACTCTGTGGTGGCTTCCAAAGTTCTATTTGTAGTAGCTGACAGGGCGCCCCCCTTGGAAGGGCTGGAAGAGTTTGTTTTGGGCCCATCAGGTGGCTGGAGATCTGTGTATGACCCAGGACCAACGTGATGAAGCAGAGTACAAACGGCTGCAAGTTTGTACTCTGACTCCTACACATGGAAACACATTTATTCAATCAATCAATAAATAAAAATTTTAATTTAATTAAATTTTTTTCATATGTTTAAAAAATCTTGCTCTGGCCAGGGGTAGTGGCTGAGACCTGGCAAGGTCAGCCTAGACTACACAGCAAGGCCTTGTCTTTGTTTGTTTTTGTTTTTTGAGACAGGGCTTCCAGTTGTAGACCAGGCCGGCCTTGAGGTCACAGAGATCCCCTGCCTCTGCCTCCCAGTGCTGGGATTGAAGGTGAGCCACCACACCCGGCCCAAGGCCTTGCCTTGAAGAAACAGATGACAGCAAACAACTATCTCTGGAAGCCACATTTGGAAGCCTCCCACTTTTCTTTCAGGGGCTACTGCTGTAGGGGGGAAGAGGTGAATCTTGGTCATTTGTTGCAGAATCAGTGGGGTGGGGGGTGGTCCAGGACTCATCCGTCACGGTGTCTAGCAGAGGCATGGGACACAGAACCACGCCAGGTGTTTGGTATCTGAACGGCCTTGACAAGCCCACCAGCATTCTCCATCAGTACCTAGTGACTTTCCCTAATTTGGGCCAACTGACTTCACATCTACCCTGTCATCTACCAGGAAACCCTCTCACCACTTTCTCTGAGACCAGCCCAAACCTCTCAAAATCAAGGAAGCCTGATCCAGAAAGCCACAGGCTGGACTAACAGCAGCAGAGAAAAATCTGTGTGTGTGTGTCAGAGACATACCTCACCAAGGAGCAGACACGGACACCCCACCACCCACCCTGTGCGCCACCTCGGCTCATACTCACTGGAGTCCAATCTGAAGACACAGCTGGCTTTAGTTCTTCTGGAAAAGCACATTTCCCCATGGACAGAGCATAAGGATCACGCCTCCGTGGTCCTGTCTGGCAAAGCAAAATGTCCTTTTTAAAAAAATCCCTCAGTTATGTTACAACCATTGTCTTGCTTTATTAAAACGGAAAGAGCTCTCCCTCGCGTGCGCCCCATCCTGCCGTTTATCAGAACCGGGCTAGACTGTGCCTTTGCACTCAGTTTGGACAATGGAATGAGTTTCATTTTTATCTATGGGCTTCACAAACCCGTCTCACTTGCTGCTCTTCACGCTCCACTTCCAGGCTGTTGTGTTGGGACTTCCCTCCCTGCCAGGCAATTAAACCAAAAACTCAGGGAAGAATTTTTTTCTTCACAAAATTCTTTTAAATTCAAAATATACATAAATCATCTCCATTTCAGGTCCAATCCATTTAAGGGCTGGGGCTTTGAAGCCTTTTGGACATTCCACTTGCCAGGTTAATTCCGTTGTCAGCAAGCTCACATTGAGATCTGAAGTTTTGTTCAGAATTCCGGGATGAATAGAACTTTTTTAATTTTAGATTTTTCCAGACCTAGTTGCAGGGAGGTGAGAGAGCGCTCAGGTGGCCCTGTGGCTGAGAGGCTTCTCAGAGAGCCTGAGGGGCTTGCGTGCGAAGCATCGTGGCCTGAGCCCAGAGCGGGGCCGAGAAACCCCAGAAATACAGAATAAAGGTAGACAAACCAACAACACAACAGACAGACCAGACCAGACCAGGCAGCCCTCGGCAGTAAGGGAGAGGCAGAGACTCAGTCTGTCCGTCTGCCTCTCTGTGGCTCTCACCAGGAGTGGCTGCTCTTTCTCTAAACACAGAAAAGGTTTCCATCTCTCAAGGCTGCACACAGCAGGACCCCATAGAGCCAGGCACAAGCAGTAAACCTCATGGTCTGCGCTCAGCACAGCTCAGTCTTGTACAACAATCAGGGAAGAAAGTCAAAACTTTAGATGACATGGTAGTTTCAATGAAAATGTCCCATCGTTTTGGGCAGTTGGTGGTGCTGCTTGGAAAGGTCTAGGAGGTGTGGCCTTGCCACAGGGATATGTCACAGAGAGGGGCTGTGAGAGTGAATCCTCTCACCACTTTCTCGGCCTGCTTCTCGCCTACAGTGAAGGATGGGTGCTCCCAGCTCCCTGCTCATGCCATCAGGCCTCACCCCTCCCTCTGTGACGCTGAGCCAAACCAGCTCTTTCTTCTCTAAGTTGCCTTGGTTGTGGTTTTCTCATAGCACAGAAAAGCAGATAGCACAGACAAAAACATAGACATTTGACATTGTAAGGCCCAAGATACAGTTAGCATTTTCTTTTAGGCAGGGTCTCAGGTAGTCTACCCTCAAACATCTTATGTAGCCAAGGATGACCCTGAACTCTTGATTCACCCACCTCAGCCTTTTGAGTGCTGGGACTATAGGCATGAGCCACTACACTGGGCAAAATTTATTTTGATGTTTCCTCTAATTCAATAAGTCTATCTATCTATCTTGCCCCCCCCACATACACTCCATGTATCTTCACACACACACACACACACATACTATCTATGTATCTTCACACGCACACACACATACACTGTACAGGGGATTGGACCTTGGTATTCATGCATGATAGTTAAGTATTCTATACCAGGCTACATCTCATGCCATTTTTAAAACTCTCCTTCTCCTCTTCTCTTTCCTCCCCTCCCATTCATCCTCCTCCTCCTTTCCTCCTCCTTTTCTCCTCCTCCTCCTGCCACTTGTCCTCCTCTTTCTCCTCCTCTTTCTCCTCCTCTTCCTTTTTCTCCTCCTTCTCCCCCTCATCCTCTTCCTCCTTGCCCTCCTGCTCTTCTTCTTTCTCCTCCTCTTCTTTGTGCTGGGAACTGAACCTAGAGGGTCACACACCCTAGGCAAGTACTTTACCAAGGAATGACATGCCCAGCCTGCTCCCCTGATGGACCTGAGTGACAACTCATGGAAGCACACAAGGCATGTTCAGACGTGCCCCCTCAGTCTGCTAAGCCCTTTGGACCAGCCTGCACCTCAGATCCTCTTGGTACCCCGTGTGCAGCAGAAGGTGCCCCTGTCTGTTAGACTGACTTCCCTGGGATTCTCCACGTGGGAGGAGCACTGGCTGCTTCCTGTGTCAAGCCACAAATTACAGGGTTGACCTTGTCACTCAGGCTCGCTAGTGGAAGTTTGTTCCCTTCCTCCCTCTTTGTGGAGCCTGGGCAGATGAGCGGGTGAGCGAGCATCTGTGGGTGCGTGTGGGACGGTGCCGACTCGGTTGCCACAAGTGTTTTGGTCCAGCTGGCAGGCATCTCCCTGGGGCAGAGCTGGGTGGACCAGAGTCTGATGAGGATGTCACAGCCTATTAGGATCAGCACCCGCCGTCTCACAGCTACTTGCCGGGTAGAGAGGGGATGGGTAGCAGGAGTACCCCTCTGGGGCATTACCACTCGTGATTCCCATCAAAAACTAGTGAACTTGCACTCTGATTTGAACTTTTACTACCATGGATCTATCCTCCACCCCCTAATCTGAGTTAGATGATTCACATTCCGGAGGCCAAGATGAAATCCAGAGCCCAAATCATGCCAGCCACAGCAGGGTACTGCGCCGTAGGACTTGTGCCTCAGCTGCCAGGCAGCCCTTCCACTTGCTGGGCAACACCTCAGGAAGTGTTAAATTCTACCTCAGGGACGCTACGTGCTGCAGCAAACGAGAACACTGCCTGGCTCCCACGAGATCATGCAGAGAACTGAAGTAGAATTCCTCAAAGAACAAAACGGTGTTGAAAAAGCATCCCTGTCCTTAATAACCCTAAGTGGAGATGGGCTTGGGCCAACGTGGAAACCCAAGACCCTCTCATAAAACTATGTGGGTTCTTCACTGGCCAAGAACATCATCAAACAGGTGCCTTTCACATCACGGACTCTAATCCTGCTTCTATTCTATTTACTGACCAAGAACAGTAAACGCCTTGAGGAAAGGCTTCATTTTTCTAAATTGCAGATACTCCAGTAAAGAGACAGTCCTGTAGAAATGGGAAAGGGGCAAGAGAGCCAGTGTCTACTCTAAACACACACATACACACGCATATGCACACACATACACATATGCACACATACACATTCATGTACATGCACGTACATACACTTGCACACACAAGCACATACACATACATATAGGCACACATGCAGCTGGTGCTTACAAATACACACTGTGTACCCACAGACTTATACCCTAAACACATGTACACACAGATGCACACACATTCCCACACACTCAACCACAGAACACATGCACATTCATGCTCACAAATACATGCATGTGCAGGTATACACACACAAATACATACATTAATGTACACGCATCCACACATAAGTGTAAACACCCCAGAAGTTCTTACAGATACCCCTCATCTACCCTCCTTCCCTCCAGGGTAGTAATTCCCCTGTGATGGTGCCTTCTGGACACTAGTCTCAGCCCTCTTAACGCTGTGGTACCTTTCCATCCTGCCATCTAAGCCATGGCTTCTCTTCACAAAGGACATGAAGAAGCCAGGCTCCTTGCCCTGAGCTTCCCGTGTGGACGTGCTGGCTGCAGACACGTGGTGGCTGTTCCGCCGGCTTCAAGTCGGGGCCCTCTTGACAAGTGGTGTGGGAGGGCCTCCAGGAGGTATGCTGACCTCGGGCTTTCTGTGGGGAGCCTGGAGGCTTTGTTCACTTCACGCCTGAATCCAACGCTGGGGGGGGGGGGCGGTGCCAAGGGGCAGTGCATGCTCTAACCCCACATCCCTCTTTCATTCCCAGCTGTCCTATGTGGACAGTGTCCTCCTTGGGTGACCAACTCACCTCTTTCCATTTTCAAGTCCTGTTTGTAAATACGTGAGGGTTAAGTTGTTCTCTCTTTGGCCAGTAGAAGGGTCTGAGTTCTTTCTGACAAGTCCTGCAATTTTCTGAAGACTAGAAGATCCTAGAAGTTTCTGTGTTGTCCGCTGCAAGACTTCCCATGCAGTGTGGTCAGCTTCCTCGCTGAACTCTTCTGGAAGGCAGAACACTTTCTGTAGGCAGAAGCTGTTCTGCTGAGCTGTGGCTGCATCTGGGACTTTGCACTAGGATGAACTGGGCAGCACTTCTAACTGGAAGATTTGGGCTTTCATTTGTATGTTTAAGTATGAAACATACATTTAAACTGAAAAAGATAAAAAAGCAATACATGGGAGGCTGGCGAGGTGGCTCAGTGGATAGACACTGGTTACCAAGCAAGATAACCTAAATATAATCCCTGGGACTCAGATGATCTCCACACATGTGTCATGACATATATACACACATACAGTAGGTTAGATAGGTAGATATACAGACAGACAGATAATAGATGGGTAGGTAGGTAGATAGATAGGTTACAGATAGATAAAAATATTTAAAATGTTTTTGGGAGAGTAAGAGAGGATAAGAAGTTTAAAGTTACCCTCAGCCACACCACAAGTTTGAGAGCAGCCTAAACTACATGAGACTCTAGCTTTAAAAAACACAAGCATTTTATCCATTGAAAAGTTCAAAATTAATCAAAGTTCTTCAGAAATTGTGGGTTATTACTACTTTTTTGAGTTTTTTTAATTAGAGATGATTTTAAAACACACTCCTCTTGGTTCAACTCGGTAAGACATGTAAAAATTAAAGTTTGTGAAATTGAAGAAACAAAGAATGTCACCGCTTTCGTTTTGTAGCAAAAAACGGACTTGCACATGATTTAACATCTCCTCCATACCTCCTCTCCCAAGCCTAAGAGATCACTGTAGACAAAGAGGCAGAAAGATTGCAAGAACCATACGCAATCGATGACTACAGAGGATCTTCCAGACACAGTGGACATATGAACTCACAACATGGCAAGTAGATCTGGGAAGAGCTGAGAGTGGGAGCAAACACTATCAAAACAGATAGTTTCAAAGAACTAAGAAAATTTTAGTAAATAAAAATGAAAATGGAAAAAACACACACATAAGCAGACACATAGCAAAGATTAAAACACATCACAAATTTATTTAGAGACTTCCTATTCAAATGAAGTGCTGCCAAGCCTTAATTGGTTCTCTCCAATTGTAGATGCTCCTTTATCCCCCGCTGAGCATCCTGGTCCCTGAGGCAGACGGGATGGGCAATCTGAACCTCCTGTGTTAACATCAGCCCTTTAGCCCATATATCTCCAGCCATCCTTCTGTTCTATCCTGGGCAATTTACACACAGCAAACACTGCTTCCGGATCCACGTCTGAAGGCGTGCTCTCTGCTCCCTTGTGTGCTGGGAAAGGTGCACCTCTATTGGAAGTCCCTGGTGGCTTGCTCACACCCCAAAGGTCTGTTAACACTATCGCACTGACAGTAAGTGCCAACATGGAAGTCGTGTAGCCACGGTTCACGCACTGGTGTGTTCCTGCCTCTCCCGTGGTCACAGATCCACAGACAAGCGTTGAATGTGCCACTTAGCTGATGTCTTTCTCTGCACTCCAGTTGTCTACAACATATTCTCCACTCAATTCCTTCAGAAGAGGCCTACTGAAACTGTTATGGATTGTTTGGGTCCTCCCAGAACTCATGGTGAACCCTAGCCCAGCTTGTGGTGGTAGAAGATGGATCCTTTGGAAGGTAACTGGGATTGGATGAGGTCACAGTCTCCTCAGGAAGGAGATTAGCGCCTCACAGGAGTCACGAGAGAACAGGCTTGTCTTTCTGACTCCCCATGTGGGAGAAGGCCCTTGCCAGACCCACCGTGCTCCCCTTGGTCTCCTACTGTAGCCTCTGAAACAGGTAAAAGCTGCTCCCTGATCTTCATGAGCGTCAGTCTCCGGGGCCCTGTTACAGCCGCACAATGAAGAAAGAAAGGCTCCCTGAGCTCTCCCACGCTCACTGGCAGTCATTGTGCTGCTGGCCACAGCGGCCCGGAGTGGTGTGGGAAGACCGGCTGCTCTGTGGGCTGCAGGCAGAAGCTGCTGTTTCCTTTCATACCCCACAGCCTCTTGGCTGCCAGGATTTCATTTTCAGCTGCTGCCATCTGGGGTTCATTGGTGTGGTCAGCTGGTTGTGGAGAATGTTGTCTGTGAGTTCCTCTCTCGCTCTGTGGTTGCTCTGTTAGATAGTGAATGTGGTCATCTCTGAATTCAAGCTAGTCTCCGCCTCCTCCTGGCTCCTTCTCTCAGCTGGTCTTGGGCCTCAGCTTTGCAAAGAGCCCTTGTATTAGAGTGTGTTGGGTAGGAGGTACATAGCGAGTCATCATTTTCACACTGAGGGAAAACCTGAAACAATAGAGAAACTTTCCTTGGCGCACAGTGTTAGGCTTTGCTCTGTGGTTTGCTCACTCTATGGTTTCTCAGCTCATGGTAAGGGACAGGATCGTGACATCTTCACAGCCAGGAGCAAAGAGAGGTGAGGGACGGGGACAGCTGTGCCATTTAAAGGGCCACCCACATCAAGCACATCTTCCAACCAGCCCTGGCTCCTAGTCTCCATCACCTCTCAGTAATGTCACTAGATTTTAAATCCATTGACCAGGCCAGAGCCTTCATAGTCCGATCACTCCTGGTGGCCGGATCTTCCAGCTGAGGACCAAGCCTTCCACACACAGACCCCGGTGGCCTTTCAGACCACAGCGTGTTACTAAAAGAGGGAGACCTTCGACAGCGCAGTCTCTGCCCTTAGTTCAGAACCAAGTGCCTGCTCCGGGGCTCCAACTGCTGCATTCACAGAGCCAGCGCCTTCGTGCTGGCCAGGCAAATGAGAGTGGGTTCTCTTCTCAGGACCTTCATGTCTCCATCTGCTCCACAGAGAGGCTGCCCCGCCACAAAAATGTGCGAACAGCAGTGTAAACTGTGGGAAGTGAGGTCACAGGAGCATGTGGCACCGGTCACCGTGGCCCGAGTGGGGTGTGAGGTCACAGGAGCATGTGGCACCGGTCACCGTGGCCCACATCCTTGAGGGCCAGAACTATGCACCCCTCATCCTGGCTCTGCCCTCCACACCCTGGACAGCAAGCGTCTGACACACTCTGAGCACTGGAGCTTCACACCTTGAAAGAGGGCTGAAGCCCTACCATGTGATCACTAATTTAAAAGGCCCCAGGCCCATCAGAGGTGACAAGGGTTAGCACCATGGTTGAGAACCAGCCTCAGAAAAGACCCTGCACGCCGAAGAATGGCCTTCACTTCAGACGCCAACCGCCAAAGACAAGGAAGGGGTGAGTTTTTAAAATGCATTTTTTATTATTCAGCCTTCAGCAGAAATGTCACCTTTCTAAGGCAAGCTGTTATCATGCGCTGCCCGTGCCAAACGGGCGCCTCTGAGGAGCAGGATTTGATCTCAGCATTTTTAGTGATTTGTGTTTCTCTTTCAAGGAGCTCCATGCCTTAAGGCACCTGCGACACTCACAGCACAAGAAGGTAAGTCTGCAGGAGAAGCCAGCGCTGGAGCATAAAACAGGGGCGTTGCTGAACAGGCCAGGAGCGCCATCAAAGCCAGAGCCTGCGGTCCCTCTGCCTAGTAACCCGGTCCCCTCCACGCCGCGTATTGTTTTCCGGTGGGCACCATGGTTGAAACCATATTCTCAAAGAAGCTCTGTTTTGTCACAAGGCCCCCATCCACAGGCTCAGCCACATGACAGGCCCAGAAGCAGCCAGCACAACTGCCGGCAATGCTTGCCAACAAGCCAGATGCTGCCACACATTGGCATCTGGGTCCTGGAATAGCAAGCATGTTCTCAGTCTGGCTAGGGATTCTGACCCCAGCTTCAGAAGGAGACAAAAACAGGGAGGAAGGAGCGGGAACAAGGGGAGGTCGGCCTGTGGCGGGCTCTCTTGGTAATTTCCCCACGGTGGGTTTAGAGCTGAGGAAAGCCTCCTTGGAAAAAGGCTTCCAGAGCTGCCATGAGTGAGAGCAGCAGAGACGGGAGAGCTGTTCTGGCACCTGGGAAGGGGGCGGCGGATCTACAGGAGACAGCTGGGGCAGGCAGCCCTCCCACCCTCCCCCCTCCAGCCACGCTAGCCCTCAGCGGGGCTAAGCTTCGGGACATGGCTCCAATCTGCAAGAGAGGGACAGAGTAGCAGTATCCATGGCTGTCGAGCCCGCTCTCCAGGTGCCAAGGCTGACCAGTGCCAGCAAGGCACTAAATGATGAGAGCCAGCTCCAGACCCCATGAGGAAGGGGGCCTCACAACCAGGGACGGTGTAGTCAGGGGCTCTGGGCTCAGATGCAGGGACAGAGGGAAAAGAAGCCCCTCACCTAAACGTGGCTGCTGACTTGACAGTGGTCTCCAGCACTGTGTGGTCACACAGAGGCCGGGCTCAGAGGAGGCCAGAGCTCCGTGCAGGGTGGGGAGTAAAACGAGGAAACAGAGCAGCAGCAGTTCCTTCCCAGAACGGCAAATTCTACCCAGCATCCCCTTGGTTCCATTTCCGTGTCGGAACCCTAGGAGCCAGCCTGTGCTCAGAGGAGCCTGCTCTGCATCTGCAGGGCCCTGCATGAGGAACAGGAACGCTGCTCTCTCTAGGGCTGGTCACTGCAGCCCCTACCCAGACTCCCAGTGTCCAGCCATCGCTGGTGAGACTGTGAACCACGTTGTCCCTGTGGTGCCATGGGCAACAGTGTCATTTAGAAGGGCCAGCATTACTAGCACCCTACCTGGGTCAGCACAACATGGACACAGGAAATAAATGCTCAGTGGACATCCCTCCCGGCTGCTGTTTACACAGCTCTCATGAGGTACAGCCTCAGAGACTGGTCTGGAACTGTGTACCCTCCTGTGCAGCCTTCCCCAAATCCTCCTACTGCAAGCGCAAAGTTCTGAACAGTTTACAAGTTTTATGTATACGCACCGTGTAAACAATCTCAGGTAATGTATTCTTAATGCTTTATAAACTATCCTGTGGTAAAGATGTTTTTAATTGGACCCTCTATATTCCTCCACTTCCACAGTTAAACATACAATATGCTGCTGGGGAGATGGCTTATTCATACTTTCAAGCATAAGAACTTGACCTTGGATCCCCAGATGCACGTTAGGCCCAGTGTGGTGGCACAGGCCTGAAATCACAGCCTGGGCAGGGGCCAGGTAAGGAGATTCCAGGGCTTGCTGACCTGTCAGGCTAGCCTACTTACCAGGTTCATGAGAGACCCTGTCTCACACACAGACAAAAAGGTGGCAAAGTCCAGTGACTCTGGCATTGGCAGAATTCCAGCCCAGAACCAACATAGAAAGAGAGAAAACCGACTCCACAAAGACACCCTCTGACCTCCACCCATGGCACACCCACACAGTGATAATAAATAAGACAAAATAAAGGGAGAAGGCGTCTGAAACCCCCCCCCCGAAATTAACCTCTGGCCTCTGCATGTGTGTGCGCACAAATATGTGCACCTGCATACACATCTAGGCACACACACATGAACAAGTGTACACACACGTGCACACATGCACACACATTTAAAAAGCACACCCCTCACTTTCCTGATGTGTAATCCAATAGCCCTTTACAAAATGTTAAATGAGCTGAGCCTGGAAGTGGCCCCAGCTGAGGCCTGACAGAAAATACATAGCAGCACTATGACACTCACAAGTCAGCTCTGGAGCCTGTGGTGGTCTGAAGAAAAATGGCCACCACAGGCAGAAAGGAGGACGTCCTTGGGTGTTTAGGACCTGCCCCTGGCTGGAGTGGGTGTGGTCTGGCTGTCACTGGGGCTTTGAGCTTCCAGGTCCTCCAGTCAGGCCCAGCGTTACTTTCTCCTCTGCTGCCTGCTGATCCACGTGCAGAACTCTTAGCTCCCTCTCTAGCTCCATATCTGCCTGCAGGCCGCCATGCTTCCTGCCATGATGACAGTGGACTAAACCTCTGAATGTAGGCCACCCCAGTCAAATGTTTTCCTTTATAAGCATGGCTGTGGTCATGGTGTCTCTTCACACTGGGACCCTGACTAAGACAGAGCCTTTGCATCGTCTTGAGGAAGGAGACCAGGTGCTGATTTTCAACTGCAGCACCCATTAGAAGGAACATGAAACTCAGTCTGTCCAGGGAATCAAAGCTCAAGACCTCTAGTACCTACATCATCTACTGCAACAATGGCCTGGGATGGGGGTGGGGGGCAGGAGCTGCCTTTAAAGCAGCTGTCGTGAAGGGGCTGATCTCTTTTCAGGTGTAGACACTTTCTACCAAGTGCTCCTCTTAAAGACGTGCTGCCAGGGCCCGGCTCAGAGTCCTCTTTCTCCAGCTGCCTACATGGACCAGTTTCCATGGAAATGTCACAATGTCTTCACACTTAGAAGGTGCCCCCGGGGCAAGGAATGTCCCACACAACCTAGGTCCCAGAAGGATGCTGTTGTAGTTCAGCAGGATGAGGATGGGGACCAGCACCCGCCTTTCCAACTATGCCCCTTCCTGTTTTTCTAAAGATGCAATTTCAAGCTCAAAGAAGACTTGCAAGAAAAAAATTCACAAAGTCTCCGTTGACCCAAAACGGAGGACGTTTTTGAGAATCACTTAGGTAAATGATGTTATGTCTGGCCTGGGACAAAGAAAAAGTAGCCCAAGAACAAATGTCAGGATATCATGGAAACAGAAAGCAAATCTACTACATAAGAGTGAAATGCTGAGGAAGGCTAGGACCCAGGGCTTTGGGCTCTGAATGGTGGAGCATCATTATCAACACAAATACACTTGCTTGGTTTTCTCTGAGGGCCCTCAGGCGATGCTACAGAGACACTGGCTCATGTATAAAGTGGTTTCTGAAAGAAAACAATTTTTATAAGGAAGTTCTAGACATGTGAGGGGCAGGAATGGGATTGCCGCTCTCCACATTCTCCCCTGGCTCAGGATTCTACCTCCAGCCCAAATGTCTGTTCTAAACCCTCTCTGCACTCTGGTCCTAATCTCTTTCCCTCCAATTACTCTCTATTCTCACCCTAAAGTTATCTCTCTAAAGTAGCTGTCACCCACACTAGCTACTTAAGAACCTTTACTGATTCGCCAACAATCTAGAGTGCAACATTGTAGCTGGTCTTAACTATTCACTGGTTTTTCTTTTCCCCACCCTTTACACACACACACACACACACACACACACACACACACACATCTGGCCCATTTCACTTCCTATCACTAGATAGAGAAGGAAGGACAGATGAGAGATAGAAACGGAGGTCCCTGTATCTAATTTCTTTATTGTTTTCTCTTTACTTGTAGCTGGTCTGAGCTAGTTTGTGGTTCTTCTCTTTCCCACTCTTTATCTTCCCATTTTCATGACCTAGCATTAAATAGGGGAGAAAGAAGAGACAGGGAGAAAAGAGAGGTCCTTGAACCTCATTTCTTTCTTCTTGCTTCTTCTTTGAGCATGACTACTAACAAACTGCAGCCTCCTCTTCGAGACACTCCTAGAGAAAAAGGCTTCAGAGAACGTCAGGGAGGCTGCTGCTGTTCCTTGTTGCTGTTTGCTGGGCTGTTGGAATCCTGGTGCGAAGAGTGGAACTGTGCTGAGGAACTATGGATAAAGAGGTCTACATCCCCTGTCCCTACTGCCCTTCTTCTTCTCTTACCTAGAGGCGGGAAGAGGGTGTTGAAGGGTGGTAGAGGCATTTACAAAGCCAAGACCCTAACCAGCAGGAAGTGGCCAAAGAGAACTCTGCCTCTTCTCCCCGCTAACCTTCTTTCTCTCCTACCTGGTATTGGGGTGTTGGAAGGGCAGGGATGGGGGAGGGAGAAAGAGCCATAAGGAACCCCAAATAAAGTAGCTTTAAAACCCAAAGCCCAAACCTTGATGTTGGTCTTGCCTTCTCCCCTCATTTGAGGCAGGGTCTATTGTTCAGGGAGCCATGTGCCAGGTTGGCTGGTAGAAAATCTCCCAGGATTCTCTTGTCTCCTTCTCATCTTGCTGTAGGGGTACTGGGGTGACATGGGTTGCCCTACCTGGGTTACATGGGCTGTGGGGTCCTGACTCAGGGGGTACATGGGCTGTGGGGAGCCTGACCAGTTCCGAGCCGTGTCCCCAGAGCTGCTCTTTGAAAGCCAGCCCAGCAAAAGTCTGTTGCTCCCTGCTGCTGGCTGCTTCACTTGGGGCACTGTCCCTCTGCCCACCCATAGACTCTGCATCTGTTTCCCCCTGAGATGAGACACCAACCTCAACAAGTCATGCCAGGCCACCTTCTCCCTGCACATCACCCACTCACAAACCCACAAGGATGCTACCTTGTTCCGTCTCCCTATTTACTGCCCTTGAAAGAGCAGCACCAAGTGGCAGCCACCGCTGCAGCCTCAGGCTTCCCTGCTAGACTGAGGTTTCCATGCTCGGTTTACAAAGAGTTGACCCTACAGCCCTTGCCATTCATTGACCCTCCAATGCAAAGGCTTAATATGAAAACCTCAAGATGAGCCGGCGATTCTTCAGGTACTCAAGAACTGGGGGAGGAACAGAAAGTACCTATTCTGTGCTCTGACTACACCTGCCAAAGGATGAATAACATAGATACCTAGGTGTGATGGACAGGGTCCAGGGACACCGCCATGGGCACGGGGGTCAAGGAAGAGGGCAACACGGGAATCCTCCAGCCTCTGTTAGGTGCTACACACTGGACCTTCGCCTCTCCTTTCTGAGATACACCTGACTTATTTTCTCATCCTATTGTCTTTTTAAAAGTTCTCTCTCTGTGTCTCTGTCTCTAAAACTCTCTCCCCCCCCCCAACCTCTCTCTGTGTGTGTGTATGTGCCCAAAGAATCTAAGAGAATTTCAGAACCCCAGAACTGGAGTTATAGATGGTTGTGAGTGGCTGATAGAGAAGTAATTGAACTCAGGCCCTCTCTAAGAGCAGAGGCAAAGCGCTTTCAACCACTGAGCTCTCCCTGCAGCCCATCTCAGTGGGAAAAGTGCCTGCTGCACGAACATGATGTCCCCAGGTTCAGGTCCCCAGAGCCCATGTGAAAACACAGGCAAGTACCTGTAATCCCACCACAGGGAGGAGACGGCTCCCTGCCTCACAGCCAGTCTAGCCAAAATGGCAAGCTCTGGCTTCAGTGAGAGATCCTGCCCCTCCATATATATACATACCCATATGCCTACATACATGCATACAGTGGAGAGAAACTGAGGAAGATGCTGTGCTGGCTGGCTTTATGTCAACTTGTCACAAGCTAGAATCCTCTGAGAGGAGGAAGTCTCGTTGAGAAAATGCCTCCCTAAGGTCAGGCTGCGGGCAGGCCTGGAGAGCATTTTCTTAATGACTGATGAGGGAGGCCTCACCCACTGTGAGTGGTTCCATTCCTGGACTTCAGACTGAGCAGGTCATGAGGAATAATAAGCCAGTGAGAAGCACCCTCCATGGCCTCTGCATCAGCTCCTGCCTCCAGGTTCCTGTCCTGTTTGGGTTCCTGTCCTGACTTCCTTCTACGATGAATGGTAACATTTAAGTATAAGCCAAATAAACCCTTTCCTCCCCAGCTTGCCTTTTTTGTCATGGTGTTTCATTGCAGCGAAAGAAACCCTAACTACGGCAGATACCCAGTGTTGACTTCTGAGCCCCACACAAGTGCACATGTGAGCACACACATATCCAAAATGACTAAAATGGCCACATTTATTTTTATTCTAGTAAAGAAAAAAAAAACAGATGAGAAATATTGAGTGGCATTTTTGTGTGACTTTGACCCATCTTCCTCCCCTGTGCCTGAGCCAAGAATATAGGAACTAGAGCAGAGGCCAGCCTCCCACACCGGAGCCTCAAGCATGGACCCCTGCACGGAGGACCCAAGGTCCTTACTCCATGTTCACTTCTAAAACAATTTGTGTCCAACACGAACGATGTATGCACACTCAGTACACGCTCCAATCAAACAGGAGGAGAGAAAACTACAGCTCTGGAAGGCTGCCATGGCAACCGTTTGTTTCCGTTCCTGTCCTGAGTCCACAGGTGCAAGCCACAGGGAGGGCAGGGCCTTCGCGTCTGCAGTGCAGCCCTGCTCTTATGTCATAGGGCACTTCTGGGAGGAAGTTCTGCTCTGGCAAGCTGAGTGCCAGTCACAGACTTCCTACCGACCCCCACAGGAAGTCCCTGTCTCACCTGCATGACTTCCTGTCATGAGGCCGGGGGTGAGGAGCCAAAGCCAGCTCCAGGGACTGATGTCATCTTGACTGAGGTCTGATCTTGGTGACCTGCTATATCCCAACCTGGCGTTGTCACAGCCCTACAGCTGGGTTTCAGGTTATAAGGGAAAAGGGGAGTCAAATAATAGAAAAGGGGAAAATGCTTGCACATTTCCTGTGTTTCAATACTCACTTCTGCTGCTGCTTATCTTGATGGGAGAGCAGACAGTCAGCAGATGGATGCTGAGATGTTCTTGTGACCCGGTGGCCTTTCACACACACTCAAAAGCTCATGGATTAGGACAGAAAAGTTGAGGGGCCAGAGTGAAGCTCAATGGGACAGCATTTGCCTAGCATGCCGGCACAAGGGGCTGAGTCTAATCTCTACTACAACAAACACAAACAAAATACAACGACAACAACGAAGGAACAGAAAATTTCAATACTTTCTGGAGGCCTCTTGCTTGTAAATAGCACCTTATTCTGTCATCTCTGAATGGAGGTCGACAAACAGGCAATAGCACTTGTAAAGCACCTGTAATTCTTGGCAATCACCTTGGCGGGAGCCGCACCACCTCGGCAAGATGAAGGAGCAGTCAGCAACACTGGAGAGATGCGAACACGTGATTCTCAACCCCAGCAGCAGGAGCTCGGCTCCGAGCATCACCGAGTCATGGAACAGGAGACATCTTCTCCATATGAATGACAGACTACAGCTCCTGGTACACCAGCCCCACCCCACTCCAAAAAAATATGAACACACTAGGACACAGCAGGACAAACTGTCTACATTCCACAAGAGAAGGAACAGGAAAAAAAAGCCCCTTCAAAATGAACCTTTAAATCTTAAGCTATTAAATGAAGAAGTCATACAATGCTTAACCACATTTATTTTACATCATGATTTCTTAGTCTTGGTAAGCTGACAGTTTGGGGAAATAAATGCCCCTTCCCTTTTTGGCTGCATGTGTGTTAGCGGACGTAGGGAACACAGGCTCCAAGAGAATAAGCAAGGAACGCAGGAGATGGAGCAGGGGAGAGAGAGGCTAAAGGAGAGACGTGTTCCCATGAGCCCCTCACTGTTAGCAGCATCGACCAGCAAGCTCGAAGCTGGCAAGAGTGTTTTTCCTCAGAGAAAACCTGGGCCCGCTGGGCATTCCTCTTCATTCTGTCAGCCCACTGGTGACACTGTTCACAGAGCACATTTAGTGTGTTACTCAGCAAATAACGACTTAATCATGTAAACCAGCCTTGTTTAGCAGAAGCACCATTAGCTGCCACCAAGGTCCTTCCTTACATATACGGTCCCTTGGCAGTGTTTCACATGGCTTATCATTTCAGTCCCAACTGCAGCACCGCAACCCTGAATGAAAGTTACATCATCTCGGAGGCTGTGTTCACAGCAGCTGCTGGCCAGGTGGGCTAGTCTCTTGTCCAGACAGCATGTGTAAGTGGATCTGTTAGCCTCTGCCTGTCACTCGCAGGTCTTTGTCCAGGGCTGTGGTGCACCTGAAGCTTAGCCACCGCTGGGGAGCCTTCACGAGGGCCCTGTCCTGTCAGAGCACTCCAGGTGATGTTCATCTCGTCAGCTCTGCCCAATCGACGGGGGTGAAGAATGGGTGGGACTTGATGTCCTCCACCCCCGCCACTCCGGCTCCCAAGCGCTCCGTTGGGTTGAACTGCAAGAGCTGAAACACAAGATTCTGTAAGTGGCAGAAACACAGCAGCAGTGGAAAACACAGTGGAAGGGAGGGCTTCAGAATTCTACCGAGAGATAAGCGGGCCGTCTGCAGCCGAGCGGCTGTCTGGCTGTGGGCTGGAGAGCATCCTAACTGTGTGAAAGCTCTTCAGTGTCTGCAAGCTCAGCCCTGGGCTACCCAGGCTTTCCCTCATCCTCAGAAGTGTAACGGGATCAAGAGAGATGCTACTTCCTTCCTGACTCTGAAGCCTGGGAGCTCCATAAAGCTTCCAGGTCCTTAACGACTACAGCACATCAGGGCTGCACAGCTCTAAGCTGTGTCCCCCCAACCACTACACCTGGAATGGCCAGTGAGGCTGATGAGGTCATTTGATCCAGTGCTTGACATTTCTTTGGAATTATGAATTTTATATAAAATAAGCAAATAATGTCATAGACAATCAGATATTTAATAGTAAAAACCAGAAGCAGGCTGGAAAGATGGCTCAGAGATTAAGAGTATTGACTGCTTTCCCAGAGCTCCTGAGTTCAATTCCCAGCAACCACATGGTGGCTCACAACTGTCTATAATGTGATCTGATGCCGTCTTCTGGCATACAGGTGTACATACAGATAGAACACTCATATACATTAAATAAATAAACAAAACATATCTTTAAAAAAAAAAACAGAAGCAATTTGTACAACCACACAGAAGCCCTGGACATCCTGGAGAGCATGCCTGAGACATTCCCACACCCTCGAACTTTACTAAGCTTTACTAAGGGACAATTTCTACACTATATAAATATCTACTGCAAGTTACAAGCCAACATTCTTTGATCAGTTTACCTTGTGTAAGACCCAGTCCGGCTCTAGACCCCTCTAAAGACCCTGGTAGGCCGCTCTGTGACATCTGAGTCACCCGTAGTAGCTCAGCCCCAGGCAGTCACTGACAGGAACCTGTCCTTTTGTGGCATTTGCTGGGTGCAGTGCTAAGGAAGCCTCTGTGCTTCCCCTCAGGGAGCACAGCGCCTGTGGGACCCAGCTATCGGAGGCAGGCACTGGCCCCTTCTGATCACTATTCCACAGTGACTCTACTGTATTCTACTAATCTACCCACTAGTTAACAGGCCTTCAAGTTCCCAGTTCTATAATGACTGGCATGGCTGCTAAGAGTCGGACGACATGCATTTTCCGTTGAAGTCATTCCTAGGATCAGAACTGCTGGGTCACGAAGCAGGTCTGTGTTTAACTAAGAAACTGGCAGACTTTCCCTAAGTGACTGCACCTGTCCACACCCCGTCAGCAGGGAGGGGGCTCTGGGTTTTCCACCTTAGCAACTTCTGTTCTTTCCTAAAAGCCCCTCTAGAGGGCTGCTGGCCTCTCGTGGTGGTTTTAATCAGACTCCCTGGTGACTGATGTCACTGAGCATGGCTGTACCCTGGTAGCCACTCATGTAGTCTCTGCTGAAATAGCTCACTGTCCACACATTTTTAAACTAAGTTGTCTGTCTTGTTGGGTGAGCTTTATTCATTCTGAATACAAGCGGACAACAGTTAAAACATTTTTAAACTAAGTTGTCTGTCTGGTTGGGTGCTTTATTCATTCTGAATACAAGCAGACAGCAGTTAAACCATTTTTAAACTAAGTTGTCTGTCTTGCTGTGTGAACTGTACTCATCCTGAATACAAGCAGACGGCGGTTAGCAAGCATCTTTCCCCAGCCTGTGGCTTGTTTTCACTTTCTTCATATCTTTGAAGTGCTTATGTTTTTAATTTTACTGAAGTCTACTTTATCAGTGTTCCTTTTATGGATCGTGCTTTTGGTGTCATATCTAATGAGCTCTGTGAAGCCCAAGGCCATGAGTGTTCTCTCGTGTTTTCTTTACAGCTGTATAGCTCTAGCTCTTCCTCAAAGGCCTGTGGGCTACTTTGAGTGTACCACAGTGTGAAGTGAGGGAGCATCACTGTGGTCTGGCAGGTAGGTGAGTACTCATTGATTTCCAAGCACTTGTACATGGCCCATTGCTGTTCTGAGGATCATGACAGGAGCCGACTGGCCAGCTCAGACTGGCGTGAAGAACTGTATGGATGGCGGAGGCGCCTCAGCCTTTGTGTGCACCGCAGTCCGACAGTTCCCAGGTTCACTGAGCTTTTCCAGTTAGGATTTACCTTTTATTCTCTTCCTCCCTGTTCTCTCTCACTGTTTCTGCTTCTTCAGTTTCCTTGGGCTTTACTTTATTTTGGATAGATCCTTTCTGTATTTATTAATTAATGTTTTTAGTAGGGACTCATTCTAGAGCCCTGACTAGCCTTGAACTCATGGTAATCCTCCTGCCTCAGCTTGCCAAGTGCTGGGATCATGGGTGTGCGTTCCCATGCCCAGTTCTTCTCAGTGTCTTAAGGGGTAAACTCAGACCCTGAGACAGTCGTGTAAAGGCAGCAGAAATGGTGCAGCCTTCTTGATAAGCCATGGGACGCTGTGTTACTGAGCTGCAACTTTTCTTATGAGTTCTTCTTTGACCATAAACTGCACAGTAGTGAGTGTGTTGTTTAATCCCCAAATATCTGTGGATTTAGCTGACTCTTTCAGAGTTGGGAGTGGGGGAGGCTTTTTGTTTTGGGTTGCTTTTTGAGACAGGATCTTCTGCAGCCCAGGCTGGCCCAGAACTTGCTGTGAAGCCAAGAATGACCTTGAACCTCTGACCTGCCTGTTGTCTATTACTGACTGACAGTTCCTCTGCTGTGGTCAGAGTAGGCTGTTGGATTTTAGCCTTTCTAATCATAGAGGTTTATCTGAACACAGCACATGGTGATCCGGAAAGCTGCTTTCCATGCTTGTGTGTGGTGTGCACCCTGCAGCCACCGTCAAGCCTGCACCTGTATGATCACGTGTGTCCTCTGTAGCCTGCTGGTTTCTATAACTACCAAGATGAGATAGGGAGGACTCCATTTGTTCTGCTTAACTGTTTCTTGCTTTCATTTCAGCCTTTTTCTGTACTTTGGGGCTGTCACTAGTTACACTTTCCTGTGTTGGCCTTTATCCTTCTGAGAGGTCGTCAGTCTGCAGCTCTTAGCTTCGCTCCAGCCCTCAGGGTGACCGTGAGTGGTCTTCACCTCTCCTTGACCCTTTTCTCTAACCTACTTGTATCTGAACTCTAAGTTGTCCCGTCTGCTTTTCCAGGCATGTTAATAATGTTTTGTAAGGTGTGCACAAACAGGAACTTAAAATGTCTCGGGGGTTCTTTGAGTAGTTTCTGTAGAAACTATACAACTTAATTTATCACAATCTACCTCAGAATAGTACTAACCCAGTAACAGGCAGGAATTTTCTCCCACCGTGGCCCAGTCCTGCCATTAGCCTCACTGTATGGCACAGGTTAGCTTAGGGACTGGAGTAACTCAGCAGGCAGCCATCCTTCATTCCTTGTGTAATGAGAAACAGAGACTGAGAGGAATTAGCAACCTGCTTAAGCTCATACAGGGTCTAAGTTGCCTCGCAAGGGTTTGAAGCCATACCACAAGCCCGGCATGACAGAGGCCCGGAACATGTAACTGGAAGGCTAAGAGTCCTTTCTTCCACTCTGATCAGTTACCAACCACAGAAGAGTGAAGCACATACTCCCAAAGAGCCTGGGATGGTGACACATGCCTGATCCCAGCATTCAGGAGGCAGAGACAGGAGGATTACTATGAGTTCAAGGCTATTTCAAAAATAAATAAATAAATAACCAAAATATTAATAAAAATTTACCTGAAATTATTTTGCCTAGAATTCTAAATCAACCTAGTACTGCTCATGAAAGCTAACTGTTCAAAGAACTTTTATATTAGAAGTTCCTGAAGTGGGTTTTTAGGTTGTTTTGCTTTATGGGCTGTGTATGAGTGCTCTGCCTCCTTGTGTGTATGTGTGCCCCATGCATGCCAGCTGTCCACAGAAGTCAAAGAAGATGTCAGATCCCTGGAACTGCAGTTAGCAGCTGGGACCTGCCATACAGGTGCTGGGGACTGAACTCGGGTCCTCTGAAGGAGCAGCCAGGGCTCTTAAGCGCTGTCATCTGTCCTGTTCATTAAGGCTATTATTATTAGCATAATGGAAATGTCCTCACTGTGTTAAACTCATTTCAAAGACAGCTCCCATCTGCTGACTGAAACATGCCATAACTACTACTCTTTGTGGAGCACAGACACTACCTCAGGGAGGCTCTAAACAGGGGAGTTTTCTCTTTACCTGGGTTTCTACCCACCCACTCGGAAGCATGGCTTCCAAAGTGAAACTCCCACAGTTTGTATTTTAATATTTGCTAGGACTGATTTCCTTAATCTGGAGGCTCTTCTGAAGCTCTGCAATTGCCCCCACTCACTCGGCCATCTCAAATGCTATCAAAGGGTCAAGAGAGGTCGAAGATCCCACTCCTTAGGAGAGAGTGTCAGCCAACAGAGGCCCCACAGCAGACTCAGCACCGTCCACCCAGCTCACTGACCAGGTGGCCACACCAATCAAGGAGGCACAGGAACCTTGTCTGAAGGTCTTTCTCATGAGCAGCAGCCCCCGATGAAGGGCTGAATCCTGGGCTGCTGAGTCTGTGTAAACACTGGCTCTTGGATTTCTTAGTTGCATCTCTTAAGAAACTGTTTACCTCAGTACTGTTCACATTCTAAGAATCAAGCAAGGAGCAGAAAGAGCAAGGAAAGGAAATACCCCCAAAGCAGCATAATGATTTCCGCACGAACTATGTGTGGTTCTTTTAATGGTAAGCCTATAACCTGTGAGGTGGTGTGAAAGGAAGGTCTCACCCTGCCAGGGACCCTCTCCCTTCTGAGGGCAGACTGCATTTCCTTGGCAGAGTGGCCACTTGCTTGGGCAGGGACAGAGTGTTGCTATCACAGAACCAAACAGATCTTCAGCCTCAACCACTCCACAGGGACTCCTGCTAAAGACAGGACAGCGTGGTGGGTTCCACAGAGCACTCTGTACTCAGCATTACAGAATAATGCTGAGGGAAATAGACAAAGAGCCAGTCACAGCCTCTCCCCAACCCCTCATCCCGGAAAACCTTATCGTGCTCCACCATACAGAAGATGGAGACAAACATGCACCCAGACAGAGTGTCTTAGGTGGTCTTCTCTGACTCACTACAGACAAGGGCTCCGTGTCTGCATCTCGGGTCTCTTCCCATGCTTCTTCCTGTTGTCCTCCTCCTCCCCATCTTCCTCCTCCACCTTCTCCTCTTCTTCCTCCTTGCCCACCCCCACTTTTAAAGCTTTGTTTGTTTTAAGGTGGGCTCTCATGTTGTGTCCCAGGCTAGCCCCAAACTTAGCAGTAACCAAGAATGACCTTAACTACAGGCATGTGCCATCATGTTGCTTTTCTCTGGCCGGGGAGGGGAACTCTGGGCTCTTACACTGCAAGCAGGCACACTGGCAACTGAAGCACGTGAGCCCATGACAACATCTCTTTATATTTCAGAGTTGGGCAAACCATCCAACTCTAATACTTTCACTCACATTGTAGAAGAGCTGTGTTCTCCCGCCCTCTGCTCATGACAACAGCGTCCGCAAGAAAGTCACTGACCCTAGATTCACCCGCCCTCCATTAGCCTCTCATCACTGTTGAGTCCCCTGTGCGGCTGAATGATGTCAAAGGCCCACTAACTGACTAACGTTAAGACAGGATTAATAGAAACAAGTCTCCGCCCTTCTCTGAGTCTGCCAATGCACCATGTTCATCTGAACACCGCTGCTCATGAGTCCCTCCTGCCCAGACTACCGTCCTGATGGTGCTGGTGCAGCCTGCAAGGCCAGGTGCTTAGCCAGGAGGTCAATTCAATTACCTGTTGGATGAGCGAGCGAGCCTCTTCAGAAACACAGTCCGGCATGTTCAAAGTAGTGTGCGTATTTATCCCTGCTGGGTGGCACTCCACCAGTGTCTGAAACAGTCAAGCAGGCACAGTTCTTATCCCAAACCACACCACAGGCCATACGGGCAGCAAGTGCAGAGACTTGACAGCAACTAGAGGCACAGCCAACAAGAGTGTCCCCGTGGCAGATCAGTCTGAAGGCTGTGAGCCCACAGAGACCTACACAAAGCAGCTGACAGCCACCATGCTCACACCACAGGCTTGCACAACCGTCCCTTCTCCTTCATTACTGAGAGACTGGATCATAACAGAAGACCTTAAATTACATACAAACCCCAAAGAGTGACGGATAGCTTTGAAACAACTAATGTTCTCAAAAATCTTTCTAGTGCAGAGTGTGTTCATCTGAGTGCTTCAACGTGTGCATAGCTACTCTTTACAGTGCAGGTGCAAACATTAGTCACTGTCTACTTCATGGCAGTCTTACACTGCAGGTCACACACTTAACAGAAGTGGGCCAATGAGTCTCCTCTGCTTTCTTCCCAGAAGGCAAAAGGCACAAAATTCTGCTAAGGTCTATTAACCTCAAGCATCATGCTTGAAAGTTCCTAATCAGAGAGAGCACACTGTCTGCCCCATGCTAAAACAGATAGGGAAAGGTACAGTGTTGGGGGAAGATGTTACCTTTACGCCAACACTAACTTTTAAAAGGTGGATTCCTCCTGGCTTTAGACAAGACCTTAAAGAGCCAGGAGGACTCTGCCTCATGCCTGCGCAACCTCCACAGATGTGGTTCTGCCAGAGCTCTGCCGCAGACAGGAACGAGGAGGAGCTGGCTCTCACTGTGAGCACAGAGGCCTGCAGTCAATGTATTCAATATTGCACTGTTTTAAATCAGAATCTTGATAAATTTCTCTGGCTGCTTCTGACACTGAAGCGTTCCTCAGTGCCTGACCTGATGACTACAAGCAAGGATGAGAGCGCCAGGTGTCCAGGTCACTGCATACCTTGCCAGTGAGAAGTTCGAAGAGGACAGCACCCAGGCTCCACCAATCACAGGCTTCAGTCTCTTCCGTGACTGCTCCAACCTCTAAACACACCAAAAAAGGTTGATATTAAAATTCCAGAGGTCAATTAAACTTTCAAAATTAACATGTCTTAGCAAGGTGACCTTGTTAGCGCTGAGACAGCAAATACTAAACACTCCTGGGCTTTCAGATCCCTGAAAGTCGCTTCTCTCTTTGGTCACCTACTGGGGTTGCATTTTTTCCCCGACACAGTCATACATTAAACAGAGACATTTGTTCTTTGGTTGACGGAGGGACACCTTCAAGACACTGTACTTAGGTTGCAGGAAACTACCTGCTCAGCACTTGCTTCACCTTTCACATTCAGGGCAGCACAGCTGATTTACCCTTTCAAACCAGCTTTTGTTTTAGAAATAAAGACTCCTTGTAAGCAGAAGGCACTTCACAAATTACCTAAGCCAATATTAATTACGCTGCTGGAAGCCAGGAGAGCGCCTCATCCAATGTCACGTAACGGTAGATGACAGCCCAGCCTCTCCCTTCATTGCTCAGACCTCTCACTGAAGGAGCCTGGGAAATGCAAGCCCAGCCACTCTCAACTGTAGAAGAAATAGTGTTCAAAGCCACAAACAAACCTGCTGGTTTAGAACAGCCAGAAACTCCAGCTCAACCTGCTCATTCCTGGAGGAAGCTGAGGTTCCCCATTCAGATACTTCATAATGAGCCAAGTCCAAGGCCACAGCTGCGAACTCCTGCCTGAGACCTTGCTCTTTGCTAACGACAGGAGGTTAGTCCCAAGGCCTTGCCAGTATCTGCCCCTCTGACACCATCCAGACAAAAGCAGCTTACTGTTATTTGACTACAGGGAGCCTACACTCAGGACAACGGTGTTTAGAAGTTTCTAGAGGGTTAGTGAGAACCTGAAATGCAGTGTGTGAAGCAGGCACGGGGACTCTGGTTTAAACAACGCTCCACAGAGCACACCTGAGGAAGAATTGAGGACATGGCACTCCAAGTCCTAAGGCAAGGGGTGCACATGGCAACACACACTATCCTTCACAGGACGTATCTCAGCAGCTTTGTGTTGCTTCCTTGGGACTCCAAAGACCTGCACCCACCACAGACATTCCCAACCTGCCTCCGCCCACAGTGCTCACAGCAAATCACAACCTCCACTCTGTGACGAGCTACACAGCAGAGAGGAAACAGACACTAACTCCTGAGCTACTATCCATGTAACTGAGAGACCAGGCTCCGTCCAGCACTGTGTGTAAACTGTGAAGTATGTGCACACGGCAAAGCTGTGCTGGATGAGGTCTTTATGTAGCATTGAAGTACAAACATACACTGTTTTCAAACAGGAGAATTCTGATTGAAGAGAACAGGTTGGAGAACTGACAGATAGTTCAGGGATCTGCCCTGGATGGTGACATTTTTACTTTTTGTCAACCTACAAAAAACACCTCGGTGGTACAAATCTGAAGAGCAGAGAGGATGATGGGAAACAGGCTGGCTTGCAGGACAGTGCTTGGTGCAGGGAAAGACATGTGTATAGCCGCCCACAGTCTCCACAGACCTACGATTCCCTGCTAAAGGCTGGGCCAGACCCTGGAGACCAGGCACAAGTCTCGGAAGTCTCCTGGGCATTCGAGTTATCCAAGGGTTAGGGTTAAAGTTCACTCTCATTATCTCCTCACTCAGCAACCCTCAGGAGACACAACTCCCAGGGAAGCTGTTTTAAGGCTACCCAACCCCCACCTCTACACACAGAGCCACTGTCACCTTCAGAAGAGGGGATCTTAGAAATGTTAGCCAGGGTGTGTGTTCCCAGAACCCTTAGGGAAACAAAGAGGAAATGGCCATAGGTCTGCCGTCAAATATAAGCCTTTGCACATTTCCTTCCGGTCTATACAACAAGTCACATGAATTCTTCGTTCAGAATGCTCACACAGCATCTCAGTGGCCGTTCAATAACAGCTGAATGTCCTGCTTGATCAGACATGTTCAAGTAATCAGACCTCCGTGTGGGGTCTCAGCCCACTCGATCAACCCTAAATGAAGTCTGTACTGGCCCAGATGCAGACAGCCTGCCACACGCTGTTCAGTAACTAAAGCTCTAAAGCTGCTCGCTCTACCAGCACAGTGAAGGCGGGCGCTGCCCCGTTCCGCTCTCTTCAAGTATAGCGTAGGTAGCCTTGATTACGTAGGTTTATTGAGGTTTTACCTGTTCAGAACTCAAGACCAAAATAACAGATCAGCCACTCATTTGGGATGTGCTGCCTGCACTCCTCACTTTCCATGTGTGGACGCTGTTACACCAGGCCAGTGTCACAGCGACGGGCACAGCAGCCAGCTCGGCCCACCGCCCAGTCACCGCGGTCTGAATAAGGAGGCATCCTATGTGCGGAAGTGTTTCAGACTTCAATCATTTTAAACGTCCTAACGTCTAACAGAGAACTCGTATGCATGGACTAACTGCGAAGAGAGCCCTTGCCCTCCCTGTGAGCAGGCAGAGGATG